>CM035133.1:145510569-146718069 GCA_020205605.1 Panax ginseng
GAAGTTTTGTTTTATTAGTATTATTAATGTAATAAAATGTAAAAGCCTTTTATATAAAAAAGTAATACTTTTATAAAGTTATTCATTTTATTAAACTATAAATAGAATATATTCTATTTTATTATGCATAAATGTTTGTATAAAGTATCCGATATAGTGTTTTGCGATAGTAAAATCTTTTTATATAATACAAAATACTTTTATAAAGTTATTCGCTTTTATTAGATTATAAATAGAATATATTATATTTTATTTAAAAGATTTTTTTTATTAGAATATTTTATAGTAAATCAATCCTGACCGTCTGCTTAAAAGTAAATCAATCTGGACCGCTCAAAATTAGTTACTATTCACCCATTCTCCTATAAATAAAGCTCATTCCTTCATTATTTCTTACGAATTCACCGAAACTCTAGAGAGAAACTATAGAGAGAAAGAAGAAAAGTATTCTCGCTACTTTACTACTCCTATATCCAAATGTTTCTAAGGTAAGGGATATTATTTGTTGTATTCGTAAGGGTATATTATTTCTTTCGTATTCATGAAGAGAACTTCATTATTCCATTTTTTTATTCTCATTGGAATAACTCAGTATACGCCGGCTCTACCCTATACTTGGTAAAATTCTTCATTATTCCATTCTTTATCATTATGTTGAATAACTCGCTTATGCCAAGATCGCATACATGGTGAAATTCTTCATTATTCCATTCTTTATTATTTTGTTGGAACATCTTGTTGCGGTGCTGTAATTTCACCGACCTCGGTTTCGTTATTTATTATTCTGCTGAACATCCCCGCTTGCAAATTTCTTTGACCTGGTTCCGTTATTTATTATTCTGTTGGAATATCCTGTCTGTGCGTTTACGCATGACCTGATTCCATTATTTATTATTTTGTTGGAATAACCTGTCTGTGCGGTTATCACATGCCTGGTGATTTCTTTTGTTATTTCATTCTTTATTATACTCAGTTGGTTAAAGTTTTGACTTCTATACTCCATGAAATTAGTGGAATATCCTTGATATTTGCGCTTCATCCAGTATCTTTTCATGGAAATATATTCTTCTGAACATTTTTGAATTTTACTCTACAAAGAAATATCATGTTGACAATTTGGACGTTATTAGTTCCTGGATAAATTAATTCTTGAACTTGTTTTATTGAATTCTTATATCATTGTCATCATCCTCATGTTTATATTATGTTGAAAGTCATCTGTGGGCCTCAGTAGTGCATAGATGGACTTGGTATGATTACGACACTGTGGATTAATCGGTATAATCATGACCGTAATGTTACAAATGATGTGGTAAAAGTCCTCATTGGCCCGTAGTGCATTGATGGATGCTTGTTGGCATGATCATGACCATTGATGAATACACAAATATCCTCGGCCCGTAGTGCATAGATAATTTGTGGTTGTGATACTAATGAATATCCTCGGCAGTAGTCACGGGGGATGATGTGGATTATTTATTGTCGAGTCCCAACGATAAAAGTGATGAAAACCTTTTAAATCATAAAAGATAGTAGATTTTATTCTCTACTGACTCTTTTAATGGATTGCTTTGTTCACCGCAGCTAAACTTGATGTTTGTTATATTGTATCGGTTTAACACCGTTGAAGGCTAACGATAATTTATTATGTGTTATCTTAGTCATAATATTTCTTATCGGGCTAGTTGAGCTCACCCTTTTTACTTTCATTGTTCTATTCAGAAAAATGAAAACGTAGCGAGGACTAGTCAGAAGCTGGAGTGACGGTCCGTATAATAAGATTAATAGTCCTCACTATTCTGTTAAATAGTGTGATAATAAATGTAATAAGGACTCAATTGAGTGTGGATATTGTCTAGATGACAATATTTGTATTAAAACTCACAGCATATGTTTTGTCGTATTTTACACGACTGTTGTATAATTAAGTTGTATTTGAATTTTGTACCATGTATTTGGTGACTCAAAATGGGTGATGTATACCTATTTTGGGGACGTCACATAAGTACTTTGTAGGCCAATGACTTCGCAGCCAAATGATCACCACAGATGCCTTTGTGAACTTCCCGAAGAGCATACTCGCTCAATAAACACTACAACTGGCTTTGTTTAACTCTCAACCGGGTTTCAAAGATCCCTAAGGACATGGCTTGCAAAGTAATCCGGATACTGCCTACCCCCAACTTTACGCACCAAAACTGTTCCCACTACCAATGAATTAGATTCTGAAGTCCACTGAAACGTCTTAGCGTTCTTCGGCCCTTTCAACGTATCAAAGAACGACAAACATCTTTCTGCTGATTTGGACATGAATCTCCTCAAAGATTCTTCTGAACAGCCTGGTCTTTTCCATCCGAACTCCGAACCTGCAGCTTTAAATGGGCTTCTTCGACGATGAGTATCCGTAGGGTGGTGTGCCTTCTTCGGATTCTCGTGAGTCACGGCTTCTAGATCCGCTTTTGATGAGCCCTTTTCATTGTGGGCGAGAACACTCACCAGCGCGAGTGCCTTCTTTGTATTCTCGGTGAATATCCTCTTGAAATACCTCCCTCGTCTGCTTGTACCATAGCCTCGAGAACCCCTAGGTGACGTACCCTCTTCTGGATGCTCGTGAGTATGGCTCCTCGGTCTTCTTCTACCGTGAGGGCGGCTTGAGACATATCTTCAAAGTCATAAAGCTTTTTCCTCCGCCTCGTAAGAACTTCTAAAGCTTTGTCCGCTTGTCATTATCTTCGCCAAATTGGCGTACCTTTATCATCCTGACCACTTCGATGCCGAGTGTTAGGCGGGGTACCTTCTACTCACTTTCGGCCATGATCACGCTCCTTGTCATCAGCAAAGACCAACCTCCTTCTAACTTCACCATGGGCTCTCGAACGAGAACCCCCTGAATCATGCTTGGAAGCTGTACTATCATGAGCCCAACAGAAATACGTGGCATGGAAGAGCTTACAGACATCGACTGTCCTTCCGGTGTAACAGTTCTACTCCTCACCATACTTTCTGACGTAGAACAAATGCACAATTTGTGATTGAAACTCAAGGACACTAGAACACAGCCCTCCTTCTAGCGCCAATGTTAACGCCAAGATCTTCTGCCACGTCCCAATCACATAAGACGTCCTGATCCTGTATAATAAACACGATCAACACCAAAAGCTTGACGGCTTCGACCGTCGGGGGATAGCTCAAGCGTGAGAGTCAGTACAGGCGATCACAAGGTTAACAATGGAGGATAAAAATATCTAGTGTATTGAGAGAGATAAAATTATCAGTTACCTTTACTAGAAGATTTCATTGCTATGTTATACTCTCCACCTTTGCCATCGTACCACCCACTACCGCCGACACGCATTCCACTCCTTAGTGATCTCAACCTTCATCGCATGCAGATCGCCACCTTTTCTCAAGACTGCTTCTACCGCCCACTTATAATCTCATCCACATTAATGTCTTCTTGCACCTCCTCCGGTCAATAATTTATCCTTTTCATCATTATGCTCAAAGATGAAGATATTTAAATGCCTGATGGGTCGGCCCAACGATCTGGCCCAAGACTTTTAAGACCCAACAGATATAAAACAAATGATTTGGCCCAATAACACCAGAATTCAACTGTGATAACCCAATGGATCCACCGAGGAGTTCGACCTAATGTACATAAAATATCATGACCCAACACCTATCACTCCATATCTTTTTGTGTTAGCAATGCAAGCTCTTTCTATGATTCTACAAAAAGGTTCTAGTCAAGATGGTTTCAAATATCACTGAAGGACTAAAGAATGCAAACTTATCCACCTATGTTTTGCGGATGGTTTATTGATCTTTTGTCATGGCAGCTTTATACCTGTGGACATTGTTCACTCTTGCATTCATGCATTTTCTTTGTTCTCTTGGCTTATTCCAAATGCACAAAAGAGTCGATGCTTCTTGTCCAATGTTGAAGACAACGATTTTAATTACATCCAAAGTTTAATAAGATTTACAATGGGTTCTTTCCCTATCAGATTTTTGGGTGTTCCCTTAATCTCTTCAAAGCTCTCACATAATGATTGCATACCTCTGATCCAAAAGATTGTTTCTAAATATAATATTATCACATATTATAATAAGTTGATCATATATTACATACACAAACATGAAATATCATGAATATTGCACGCTGCGTTACCACATGCATGATGCCATATGCATGTAAGATTACGCGATCCTTTTTTTATGCGATAAGAAGATTGCTATTATTTCTAAGCTTCCTCTTGGACCTCAAGATTTCTTGCTTACTCTGGAAGATTGCAGCTCATTAAATCTGTGCTATTTGTTATTCAATCTTTTTGGTTTACTCATTTCATCCAGCCAAAATCAGTTTTAAGGTCAATCCAATCAATCCTTTGTAGATTTATTTGGAAGGGACTTCTCTAGGTAAATTTGGTGCAAAAGTTTCCTGGAACATGATTTCTCTCCCCTTGACGGAAGGAGGATTAACAGTTAAAAGTATTGAATTAAGAATGGAACAAAACTCTTAATTCTTCCACATCTTACTCAAGTCATTCAGCATCATCCCTCCTCACTTTGGGTTGCATGGGTTCAAGGTACTATTCTTAAACACAAGAACTTCTGGCATGTACCCATCCCTACCGTTTGCTCTTGGACTTGGAGGCAAGTACTCAAACTTACACCCATATTGAATACCATGTGGGTAGAAGGGATAATCATTTTTAGTCTTTGGTATGACCCTTGGTTAAAATGGACATTTAATTTTTCCCAATTCCCAGCTCCTTCTCAATTCTGGTATCAGTTGAAGCCTTATTGAGTTCCATTATTCACAATCACAATTGGCAGCTTCCTAGAAGGCTCCTTACTAACGACCAGATCGAGTAGAGGACTCCTTATTAATACTACATCTCCTTCTGATAATGATGATCGGATTACTAGCTAGCTTGGGCTTCCACTGATATCAAAACTCTTAAAGCAAGCATTATCTGGGACTCAATTAGGCACAAAACTGCAGTTGTTCCATGGTACAACAGTGTTTGGCACAAATTATCATATTCCTAGATACTCCTTCATTCTATAGCTGGCTATGTTGAGGAAACTTCCCACAAATGATATCACCATGACCTATTCCAATCATGGCCCTTCTAGATGTCCTCTATGCTCTTTCGTGAATGAAACCTTTGATCACTTATTTTTGAACTGCCCTTTTTCCTACGAGGTTCTCACAACTGTCATGGCAAATGAGCACTGGTTTGGACTACCTTCTGACTGGGATTGTATTATTGATTTTATTGACCAATATCAAGGCAAGAAAATGCATAAATAAAGACATTAATTCTAAGATTGGTTCTGCCTACAACACTATAAATTTTGGGGTGCTAAGATTAATTCTAAGGCAAGAAAATGCATAAATAAAGACATTAATTCCAAAATTCATGACGACAAGTTGCACCCTCCTCATGTTCTGTCAAATGAGATTATCGTTTTGAGTAAAGCTCGACTCTCGGTCTCTAAGAAATTAAAACAAGCATCCCAAAAATGTCACACGTACATTTCACAATTGGTTGTAATTACTTGGTTTTTCCTGTAATATTTTGTGTTGTCTGTCAGGCCTTTCGTCTCTATAGTATCATCCTCAAGTGGCTTGTTATTTGATGATTTTAATATAGATGGTATGCCCCAAGTCATTATACTTGTGATTCTCTTAAATGCACAAACAAATTTAGCAAAAAAAAAGTTACTAAAATCAATCATTGACCCTATGATCAAATGATTTTCAGGGTGTTCAAGACTTTATTCCATTGTCTCAAAATTATTTTCAGTAAGCATCTTTGGTGGAAGAAAATGTAATCTCATTAAAAGTTAAAGTCTCATATGACAAAATTCAAAACTACTTTTAGTTAATATCTTGAGCAGGTTAAAGTCTGTTTTGACAAATATCAAAACTTCTTTGGAATGATCTTGATGTATTATAGCTCAATTTATAGTAAAGTAATTGTTGCATAGTAGGTATTTTTTTACCTCTTTTATTTACTAAAGCATAAAGAAATTAATCTTCCATATGTGGCGACATCATAATGGAAGATTATAGCCCTTAATACTTTTCTTCTACTAAATGATATATTAAACAATAAAACGCAGCCTGACCAAAGAAGGTTTCTAGCATCTTCTAACAAAAGTAGAAATAACCTAAGAAAAGTGTCTTTAATTTAAAAAACAAATAACCAAAGCAAAAGACTCTCTCCCTCTCTCACACTCTCTCTCTTTATATATATATATATATATATATATATATATATATATATATATATATATATATCATCCCGCTTCTCCAAATGAATCCAAGGACGCCCAAAAGAAAGCGAACTAAGAATCTAATTCATTATATAAATGACGGTTTTTTTCGTCATTATAACATAGAAAGTCGATTTTTATCTTTATAGTATGCTATAAAAAAATGAAAAACCGTCGCTTATAAATTTATTGCTTTTTACCATTTCTTTAGTCACTTATAGAAATTTGGATATATATATAAAAGGAATAGAAAATAAGAGTTAAAATATAAGATTGAACGTGTAAAAATAGAGATAATAGATAAAACAAGAAGAAAAAATCACATATATATATGCCCTACAAAAAGAAAATCTTGAAACAAATTAATTATTATATATATATATATACTATTTTTTGATGGGCAAAATAAATTTTATTAATATCAAATGATTGTAATATAAAATTGACAAATCAAATTCAAAAAATTTGAATTGGACCACAAATTAATTACTAATAAATAGTAATTAAAAGTTGTCAGTGACCACACCATCACTATCAGAAATTCATAGCTTATTTCTCCATCACCGGGCACAGTGGCAAGAAAGGGGACAAATAATAATATCTTGGTTCCCAACCATATCTTTCACAAACAAATTAATGTATTGAACTGTTCTGGGTCCACCATAGATAATTATATATGGGCACATATCAAGGTCGGGGCCTAGGCTAATATAACAAAATTTGCAAGGGATCCAATGAGAATATTAAGAGTAGAAGTATAAGAATTTGGAATCTCTCCAGTGACTCGGAACAATTTGTGGTGGATCTTTCTCTATTTCCAATTTAAAAGGGTCCCATGCATTGAAGAACAATTTTTAATTAAAGTTATGATTTCGATGGAATATATATCAAGATTTTTATATGGGGTTCACTAAATGATGAGCATATTAGTAATGGTATATATAAAAGATTAAGAAAAAGTTAAAAAGTAAAGGTTTTAGTAATACTTTGGTGGTTTTTGATAAAATTGAATGAAATATTTTTAAATGTTTAAGTAATTTGAATGAGCTGAATAAAATAAAATTATGAATACTGAATAAAAAAAATTGATTGATAATTGACATGTCTGAAATATATGAATAACATATTTTTATTATTTTATACCTCTTAAAAAATTCAAAATTGTTGTACATTTATTTAATATTACTTAATATAATAGTTAATATTGTAAAACAAAATTAAATATAAATACTTCATTCAATAAATATTCAACTCATTCACCAACAAAACTACACTTGATCATTCAAATTAAAAAATCGACCAATTCAAATACCATTCCAGGTCTTTGTTTTTTTTACATCGATTGCTTCTTAATAATTTCGCATATCTTATTCGCTAAAAGGCATGATGATGTTTGTTTTTTTTTTGTTACATCTGAATGTCTTAATCAGTAAGGCAGAAAATGAAATCTTAATTATTAAGAGGTACCTCTTAATGAATTTTTTTGATAAATTTTTTTTTATATAAATATATTCAACAATATTATGCACTCATTTTTATTAAATTGAATATTTAAAATTATTAAATAAAATTTTACCCTTTAAAATGGTAAAATAGTGTCATTAAGAGACAACTTACTTTTTAGTTATCAAATAATTTTTTAGATTAAGACCTTATAACCATTCAGGTGATCTAATTTATTAAGACATCATAATCATTCAGATCTTAATTCCCAAGTACTTTATCAAACACAACCTCAGACAATTTTTATCCAAAACAGACGCATTGAATGACTGACAAATTCATCCATTCAACCATTCAACTCTAAACAAACTAACAGTAAAGATTTTCATGTTTTAACTTTACTCTTTTTGGTTTCTTATAATTTTTATCCTTGCCACATATAGAGAACAAAAGTATAAAACCACTTGAAAATGATAGTTGTGCTCAACTTAGGGTACAAAGTACTTGAGAAAACAGTCAAAAGGAAAAAGACTACCTTGGAAACTGGAAACTGGCTTGATTTGGGCTTTTCGTTTAGTATATAGGCTGTTGCTAACAAATGCAAACAATATTTGTGTATATATAGTTTAGTTTATTTGCACAATGATATATAGGATTGATCAATTAAGTAAAGTTGTGGTATTTGAATCTTGCATAATAGTTCATCTGTTCTGAAATTTTAATTCATTTATTTTAAGAAAAGTTGTCGAAATGAAACTCTCATTTTGGAATACAGGCACCATGCATAAAGGGAATATAACTATGTTAGATTTATAAAGTTGGTCCAAATTTAGTATATAAATAAATCAAGTTTTCGAATTCAAAATCAATTAGAAATCAAGTTTATCAAGGTATTTGATATGGGACATCATAATTATACTCTAACACTCCTCCTCAAGTATAACCTGATGTATAAGAGTTGCACGTTAACTTAATAAAATGAGGCCCACATAAACCAAGCAAGCCGAGAAAAAAAATTTCATAAATGACAAGTCTAAAAGAAACCTAGTAAACCCAAGCTAGTGGGTAAGAATTAATTAAGATTAAGAAGAATGTTTAGTTAGCTCAAGGTTAGTGCTTTGATATATATCATGTTAGATTTATAAAATGGACCCAAGTCTAACTAATATCAAAATGCATTAAACTCTCTAACTCAAACCCAATTAACTATGAAAAAAGTTGACCATAGTCATTATATACTAAACGTAATTTTTCAAGGTATTCGATGTGGAACAAGATATATACTATAATAAGCTACATTGCATAGTCTCCGATTAAGACTCTTTTATACCTCATGTATTCTAAAATAAATTTTGCGATAACTGCATATCGAAGTCCAAAGTATACATCATTTTACACTTCGTACTCCGAGGTTTAAAAACTCATCCCGCTATCCAAAGTAACAATATCCTCTTGATATGCACTCTCATGAAATATTCGATAAAAAAAGCCGTCAGAGTTGTCACGTGCTTCAGACATGTGCGTATAAATACATTTAACTATATATTTTTTTATATTTGACTGTATAAAAACATTTAAATATCAATCTACTACTAATAAGTTGTATTTAAATGTGCTTTATAAATAAATAAAAAAATTATAACTTTCTTATCTTTATCATCTTCAAATGAAACCCAAAAATCCAAAAACCATTAATCCATTCATCAAACTCACATAACTCCGTCGCTTTGTTCGGTGGTGGTTTAAGGTGAAGTTAGGTACAACCGTAAACCTGGAGATCTTAAGTTCAACTCCTACTTGAAACAACATAGGGACCACGGATCGTAAGCGTAAATCTGTTTTGAAAGTCTTGTTCGGGGTGAGAAGATTAGTCTAACGCAAGTCGCAATATATTCAACATATCAAACAAGAAAAAAAACCCCACATAAAAAAGCTATATATGACTTTGATGGAGAAGGTAACAAATCAAACAGGTATAATTGGGTTTGTGATTGGAAAAAAAACCCCACTTAAAAAAGCTATATATATTTGGAGGCCCCTGTGCTTGCTAGTGTAAATACAAAATTGGATTTGTGATTTTGGGATTAAGGTCCTATATATTGTGGGTCTTGTGTTTTTTATTTTTATTTTTGGCTATTTCATATTGAATGGACTAGTAAATTTATTTTTAATTAGTGAATTCGGGTTAATTAGTTTATTTAATTTAAAGATTAGTGGATTTATTTATTTTATATGGTTTAATTATTTAAGTTGTTCAGATTATTTATTTAGGTTCATTAGTGAATGTATTTCAATTTTCAATAAATATTATTGCTCTGTTTTTTGGGTTTGCCTTTTTTGTTTTTTGTTTATATTATTTATTTTTAATTAATTAGTTTGCTTCATTAATTTTTTATTTGCAAGGGCTAATTTTTTTAGTTAATTATTTATATTTAATTATGTTTTAGGATATGAGATTAATTATTTAAAATTATTAGTGGGTAAATGTATTATTTGTATTGATTTTGTAATTTTTATGTATTTGTACTATTTAAGTAAGTCAACTACTACTAATATAAAATCAAGGTGTATTTAATATGTATTTCTATAACTTAATTAAGTCAATTACGGTATTTATATGGTCAACTATATTTAAATATTAAATTATGACACATAATTATTTTTCAGCAAAAAAAATTGACCGAAAATCTGAATAGGGTCCATCGTGGTTACTTAATGGTACTTTGAGTAGCGGGATGAGAGCTTTTAAACCTTAAGGTATGAAGTGTAAAAGAGTGTATAGTTCGGGGCTCGTTATGCAGTTAACCCATAAACTTAATTTTAATTCATGCATTTTAAAGAAAAAGTTGTTATAATGAAAATCTCATTTTGAGATGGAGGTGCAATGAAGGGACTATAACTATATACTCTCCAATTATGACTCTTATGTGGGTTATATATGGTTATTTTATGAAGACTTTACACTACAAGAAAAACCCTTAAGCTCGACGGAAATAGTTTCGACGGATTTAAATTTGTCAAAATAAGGTTATGTACGACGGAATAATTCGTCGAACATTAGTCCCTCGAAATTGGGATAAATACAACGAAATTCCGTCAGAAATTATATACTCCCATTGGCGCCAAGTTTTCCACCAGTGCGAAACATAAATTCGACGAAATTGACGTTATTTACGACGGAAATTACGTCAGAAGTAATATAATTTCGAGGGAATTATGTCCGTCAGAAAGTCCGTCGGAAATAATTTATAAAACCTAATCAGACGCTCCCTTTTCCTCAGTCGCCCCATTTTCTCATTTCTATTTCTCTCTCTTCACTCTCACTCTCACTCTCACTCTCACTCTCACTCTCACTCTCTCAGTCGCTAATCTCTCTCAGCTCTCATCTCACCTCTGGCCACTGCCCACCCACCTCCGGCCACTGCCACCATTTCCAACGACTCGGCGACGTATGGTAGCAAGTCTGATCCTAGCTCCTCCTTTCTCTTCCTCGTTTCTCCTCCTTTAATTCAAGGTAAGTAATCCTAAATGATGATTACAGATTACTGAATATATTTTGCAGATTTGAGTTGTTGATTTTGCTAAAGTTGTTCACGTGTTACTGAGAAAAATTGGGGTATCCTCTGTTATGCAATTTATTGAATATCACGGGAACTGAATATGTGTTACTGAATATCCTTTGTTATGCAATTTATTTTTTTTGTCTATAATTATGCAAATCGGTGGATGTTGTTGTTAACTATTTTGCAAAAATTGGGATTATTTGAATTTAATTTCTGCAAATTTTTGCATGTTGCTGAAATTGGGATTTATTTTGTGCAATTAAAATTTTTGTTAGTGTATACAGTGTATTTGTGCAATTACAGTGTTTGGGTCATAACAATTACAGTGTTTGGGGAGGAACATATATGTATGTCAATGTGATATTTGATATTTCCCACGGAATTCCCAATGGAATATCTGTCAGAAATCTGCATTTGAAAAATTTGTGGGCCCTACAAATATATTTATGTATTATTTAATTAATTTAATATAAAATAAATTTAATTTAATTTAATTTAGTTTATTAGACAAAATAAATGTTAAAAATTATTTAATGTAATATACAATAAAAAATAATAATAAAATAAATTGAATAAAATAAATCAAATTTAATTTAATTTAAAAAATTTAAAAATATATAATATAATATTGTACAAAATAAATTAATGTATTTTAAATTTAATTAAATAAAATAAAATTTTAAAAATATAAAAATTAAATAATAAATTTTAAGAATAAGATAATATAATATACTATAATATAAACTTTAAAAATTAGAAAATATAATATTTATTAATTAAAAAATTAAACAAATAAAAGAAAAAAATATAATAATAAACTTAAATAAATTTTAAAAATTAGATAATATAATATAATAAAACATAAAATTAAATAAAATTAAATACTTAATTAAATTAAATTGAATAAAACAAACAAATTTGATTTAATTTAATAAATAAATTAAATTTAATAAAAAATATTTAAAAAATTAAAAAAATGTAATAAAATAAAATAAATTTAATTTAATTAAAATAATTTAAATTAAATTAAATTTAAAATAAAATAAAATAAAATATAATAATTTATAATAATAAATACAATTAAATTTTATAAAAGAAAATAAATTAATTTAATAGTAGTCTTCATATATGTTCCAAATAACTGTTCTCAGAAACTAAGTAGCACTTACTTAATTTTTCATTGGCAAAATAAACTAAGTAGCATTTGCTTAGTTTGTCACAATTTTCAATAAACTCAATACTTAAGTATTATATGTATATATATACATATCTGTACTATAATATGAAACTTAGAAACCCGTTTGACAAATAGGAGTGAATGTCGAACAGTAGTCTCTATAGATTCCAAATAACAATTCTCATAAACTAAGTACCACTTACTTAGTTTATCATTGGCAAAATAAACTAAGTAGCATTTGCTTAGTTTGCCATAATTTTCAATAAATGCAATAATACTCTCCCTACATATATGTATTCTTTCTTGTATGCGAGGTTTAAACATAGCGATTCATGCAGCCTAATAGTACTCAATGGGTTCCTCGACAACATTTAAAAAAAAGGGGTCGTAGTTCTGTTTGTATCCTATACTCGAATAATAAAGTTAATTGAATTCTCGCAGGACATTCCTCATCGTTCCATCATAATGAGATGGCAACATCCTAAGGAGTGCCAGTAAGTTGTTGAACAAAGTTCTAGGTTAAGCAACCTCTAGATGATGAGAGCGATCACTTCTCTCCTAGAATGAATCATCTCCCCATATGGGTCCAATCCATGATATAGGCGACTTCTCACCACTCAATTCCTCAAATGGGTAGTTCTCATAAAACGTCTCACCTCTTGTATGAGAACTATCCATTTGAGGAATTCAGAGTGGTGAGAAGCTGTTTATGTCATGGATTGGACCCATATGGGGAGATGATTCATTCCTTCAAAAAGAAGTGATCGCTCGCTCATCTAGAGGGTTGCTTAAGTCAAACTTTGTTCAATAGCTTAATGGAACTCCTTCTGGATGTTGTCATCTGTTATGATGGAATAAAGAGGAATGTCTCATAGAATTGAATTAACTTTATTATTCGAGTATAGACACAAACAGAACTACGAACCCTTTTTTTTCTTGCCATCACTCAAGTAGTCTCTATAGATTTCACATAACAATTCTCATAAACTAAGTAGCATTTGCTTAGTTTGCCATAATTTTCAATAAACTCAATAATACTCTCCCTTTAATCTTCAATACACTCAATAATATATGTATTATACTTTAAAACTTAGAAACCCATTTGACATTGATCACTCAGTAGGGGTGAATGTCAAACAATCCCCAGTTTGAGACTGTTATTGGATGTTATGTCTCTCACTTAAGTTAAGTAAAATCGAAAAGCAGTGCGTTTTTGTTATTTTGAGGATTTTTCAATCGTTATCTCTATATGTTCTCCGAGTGCATACTTAGATTAAGTTATCTTAGTCTATTTCGTGTGCTTGGAGACCATGGGGAGGTGATGCCGAAATTTTCTTGAAACTCATGAAACGTACTCAACGTGTTTGCACTAGTGACAGGACGCATCCAATAACGGGATAGAAGCCTTACCCTTATCCTGTAGAGTGGAGATACTAGGTAAATCTAATTCACGCATGAATATCCAAATTAATCGAATGCGTGCATTACGTAGTTAGTTAAAAATGCCACCACGTGGGAGTTGGATGTCTTGGAGTAGGATACCCAGTGATGGGAAGGGATTAGTCTCAGCTTATCGTGTTGGGGTGTCAGATTTCTTGAATAAAGCACTAGAACATACGGATGACCCGAACGGGAAGATGCGATGTTCGTGTGTCAAGTGTAAAAATCTGATTTGGAAGAAAGTCGACGAGATTAAATTCGACTTATTTTCTCATGGATTTGTGGATGAGATTAAATTCGACTTATCTTCCAGCGGCTGATAGGGGTTGTGTCAGATAGGTTCCATACCGATCCGGTCTTTCGGCGTTAGCAGTTGCCTTCCAGTTCTCGTCTTCACCAGATTGCTCAAGATATTATAGTAGGGGCCTCTGTAGAGAGTACGGGATTACCACGGGAGCAGTTTGATGCTTGGAGTGTCGAGATGCTCCGGATGGTGATTACCTCTTGGAGGAGGCTTTTCGTCCGCCCCCACATACTCAGGTATTCTTATTATTTATATTTTTTTCAATTAAGGCTAGTATAACACCCTCTTTCCGAATTAGAAAGAGAGGTTACTCAAAACATAACAAAACTAATGAATTGAATAGCAAGGCTCAAAGCCACAAAAGAATAGTCTTAAAATCTGATAAATAGCACAAGTCAACCATAAATAATCTCAAACTGTTTCAAACCAAAATCTAAAAGTATTTAAAAGAATTCCATGCAAACTAATGTATCACAACCTAAACATAATATATCTAAATTATTTGGATAAAAGGGAGCTCTCGTCACACTTGTCCTTGATTCCCCTGATTACCTGCTGGAAGAAAAAATACAGCATGAGCAAAATGCCCAGTACGGATATAGAATACAAATAATGAACCGAAATAACTAACTCAATTAAATGAAATGAGACGAAATGAACTGAAATGAAACGAACAAAACTAACACAACAAAATAATAGGCTGAATCAAATGGCTGAGTGTTATTTCATACCGAGCTCAAAATAAATAGTAATATACCTTGCCACACAGGCAAGTCAAATAATGCCACACAGGCAATCAAAATAATGCCACACAAGCAATCACACATCGGACTACGCAATCCAGATGCATGCAAAATCAGAAGGCGTGTTTTGGCACAAACATCACCAATCTGCAGAACAGAACAAAACAGAAAACTAGGGTCGACCTATACGCCTCCCACAACAAAAAACCAAATGATCAACTCCCACCGGAGCACAAAATGGAGACTCTGTGGACTGATCACATCGCCACAGAAGGTGTCATGCCTCGGTGCCAAGAGGACATGCTTGTGGTACCCCCACAGGTGGTTATAGCTCAGGTATACCCTACGGTATATATATTCTAACAAAAATACCATGTCACAACACATGCGACACAATATCAACACAAAGGGAGTTCTAACGTGTACATATTAAATCGAACGAATCATCAACACAAGTCTCCAAAATTATACTAACATGTACATCACTACGAAAATCGAAATAAATATTAAACATGATAAACGAGTCCAAAGAGTACAAGTTATGACATTCTAAAGGTCAAATAAGCTGTCATATGAACTTCACTAAAATCAATGTATCGAGACAATATTCGAAATAAAAATGAGAATCAAAACGAACAAACTAAAATTAAAGAGTATCGTTGAATGAGTATGGAATCCGTACCTGGATTAAGTAATGTAATATCCGAAATTATATTCCAAATATAACTCTTTAAATTCCCTCCGTTCGAACTAATTACACAAATTAACAAAATAAATTAATAAACCATGCGTTAAATTAATAATTATAAATTTACTTTTCCTAAAGCTCGTATTATTATTATTATTATTATTATTATTATTATTATTATTATTATTATTATTATTATTATTATTATTATTATTATTATTATTATTATTATTATTATTATTATACACGCTTTTTAAAAGTCTTTTAGACTAACAAATTACTCACATTTGTAATATGATGCCTTTAAGAATATATATTAACATACAACACAATGATATAACAATTACTGAATTCGCTTTTATATATATAACGCTTTTCAATTCTTAATATATATATATATATATATAATGCTTTTATATATAACAAAGAGACTATTATTCATAATATAATTATTATTATTATTTTGTAGTTTCATACCATTAACATAAGAATCAGAACAATTAAAATAATAATTGTCAACACATTGTTTCTAACTAAATCTAATGTTGTATTATTAATGATATTACTTTTATTTTTTTAACCCATCTTTTGAATCTGACAATTTATTCGTATATATAGATACTGTGCATGTACTAAATTAATCATGTAATACTATTAATTAATTAAATACATATTAACATGGCTACTTGTTCCATCAATAATTTAATATATAATTCATACAGAGACTTACATGAATGGCAAATCAATAGTTTCCTTCTCTCTATATGTGAATCAATCGAGCCGTTGCTTCTTCTTTTATTTTTTTCTTTCCTCAAGTTCGGCTACTAGCTAGTGCCGCCTCTGTTTCTCTGATCTTTTTCTTTTTGCATCGGGTGTAATACTGAAGTATGTTAGGTTTTATTTATTAGTTCTCCTAATTATATAGAATTTAATATTACCCACATAAATTAAACCCAAATAAATTTGAAGGCCTAATTTTATCAAATTAATTTATTCAACACTTATTAACTTATTAGCCCAAAATAAATGACTAGTTTGACCCAAATAAAAGACAAAGTCCAATTAAAATATTTTAAAACAAATAATATTAATTATTCAATATTTATTTATTTATTTATTTTTCGGGTATTACAGCTAGCTTGTTAATTCTCACACACACACATATATATATATATATATATATATATATATATATATATATATCTGGACTAATGATTTATATTTTAATTTTATCAACAAATTGTGGCAATGGCGGCAGCAGATGGAGATGATGATTAAATGTCATGACATCACCGATTTCCATACACACGGAGGCGATGTCGTTCACCTCCGCCCAATGATGATACTTTTACTAGTTTTATAGTTCATTTGTATTCATGTTATTATAGAACATTTGTATATATTGTAGTGTCTAATTGCGTTTGTATAAGTATTGTAGAACATTTGTATATATTGTAGTGTCTAATTGTGTCTGTATAAGTATCGTAAATTATATTGTTTATCATTTATGGAACATTAGCTTATATTTGTAATTGGTTAGCTTATATTTATGGAACATTAACTTATAATACGTTTTGGTGGATATTTGAATGTGAATGTGAATGTGAATGATAATGAGTTGAAGATTACGTTTTAGTGCTACGTACGTTGCATATTTGAATGTGAGATGCAGGTTTATATTACTGTGTATTGGGTTGTGACAGGTTACAGGTACATTAATGGGTTTAAACACCTAGAAATTGAACTTTTCAAATCTGCATTTAAAAAAACAGTTAATTCAGACGGAATAAGGTATTCCCGATGGAACTTCCCTCGGATTTAACAAATAACCAATTTTTAATAAATGCCAAAATATTCTAATTTTCAGTCGAAAATAAGTTAACTCCGACGGAACCTATCCATCGGAACTACGTTATCTCTGACGCAATTTCCGTCGGCGTTAATAATTAGTCATTTTTAATAAATACCGGATTATTTTAATTTTTAGTCGGAATTAGGATAATTCTAAGGGAATATGTCCATCGGAAATAGGGTATCTTATAATCGACGGAAAGTTGCATCCTATATATTCAATTGAAGCTAGTTTATGTTCGACGAAAATTCGTCGGAGATAATTTCGTCGAAGATAATAAAGATCCGACGGAATTTTTGACGGATCTTATCTTCGACGTGAATATATACGACCGAATTTCTGACTGATATTTTTTTCGAAAATAATCTATTTTTGACTGAATAGGCTTAAGTCCGACGGAACATTCCGTCGGAGTTAATCTTTTTTCTTGTAGTGTTAGCCTATTAATGATGTTCACCATTTTGGCAATTCTAACATTATAACAAACTATATATTTGTATCATTATTCTTAAAGGGTTTTCTGTGTTATTTTTTCCCACATCTCTCTCTATATTTTAATATTTGTGTAACAAATACAAGGGAATTGTTATCACAAAGTAAATGTTAATATTCCACTAAATATTATCAAACAAAATTTTAGGAACAACTTACTATTAGTTCTGAGTACGTGAAGTAACAAACTCATCTAAAGACTTTAACTACTTAGAGTTTTGAAAGACAAGAAAAATAAAATCTCATTATTCTGGATATATAAAGATTGAATAATCGAATAAACCATGACAAAAGACAAGAAAAATAGCAAATCCAAACCAAAGGGGCTCGAGCAACCCTAGGATTCGATCATACCCTGGGGAGAGGCATCCCTTTATGGCCTTTTATTGTTTTTAAGGTCTTCCCGCATTGCATTTTTAAAATATGGTGTGACACTCCCAAATTTTGGTCTACACCACCCAATTTGAGTCATCAAAATATAAATAACATACGTTAATTCTATTATTTATAATTATTATAATATCGTGTATAGTGTATACGCATCCCACACCCACTAAGTACTCACTACAATTATTGTCACACAATTTAACAACTTGGTGAGGACTACTACAGCTACTAACTCGGACCATCATTCCATTCCCCTGTTTTCCTCGCGAGCCCCAAGTACACTCTTATTTCCTGAAATGAATTATGAAACAAAAGAGTGAGCTCAAATAGTCCTGCAAAGAATATCATGAATATGATAACGAAGAATAAGTTATCGATAAATCAGAGATTTAGAAAATGATAGACAACATAAGTTTTCAACAAACAATTGTAGTGAAATGAGCAATCTATTAAAAGAGTTAAATAAACCATAATTTCTACTATATTCTCCAATTTAAAAATTCACCATCAAGATTTCATTAACTGTAATACCAATGATTATGATCATGTCAATCAACACAGAGAACTTTCACTACATGTTCTTGCCATATACATGCTCAAGACACTCAACAATCATATTGTCTTTGCACCCAGGCCAAAGACATTCACAACAACTTAAGTCCTGATGATTAGTACAAATATTAACAATGATATAAAGGATGAAAAGAAATAATAAGAATAATAATATAAATAATAAATATTAGAGATTTGTAATTTAATTTATCCAGAATTCAATAATATCTAAACTGTCAACACACGATATCTAGAATATCGATTCGAGTTCAAAAATAATATTTAAGGTTCACAGTTCAAATATAACAGTTAAAATTCAATAAGAAGGTTTAGGTCAAAAGATTTTAGAAGAAGTACTAACTATTAAGGAAATTCTAATCATTAAAGGATTTTTCACCGTTTAATGTTAATGAGTATAGAAACGAACAATATTTTTTTACCATAGTAAGTTTAAATTTAAGAGTATGAAAGAAAATGATATCCCTTACGAGTATGAAAGAACATGATAGCTCTTACCTTAGCACACGACTGGATACTATTTTCTATGTAATTGATCAACGTCCTGAATAATTCTTGCACTCTTACTAATATTCACCAATACTTAAGGTAGCCTTAGCACACTCAAATAGACACTTACACTAAGAAATTTTTAGAGAGTAGAAGGAAGGATAAGCAAGAAAGTATGAAACTCCTTATGTTAAACCCCCTTAATTATTTATAGTCAAACCTTAATCAACATCTACCACATATCAATTAAACACACTTTTCACATTTTAATATTATCTTTAATATACACCATTAATCAAGTATTCACACTTTTCACATTTAAAGATTATCTTTAATCTACTACATATTAATTATTCATATTTTTCACATTTCAAGATTACTTTTAATCTACCACATATTAATTATCCACATTTTTCTCATTTTAATATTATATTTTTTTACTATTCATAATTATTATTATATTATCCATTTTTTGCATTATTGACTTAATGTATTAATATCACGAGATGTTTAAGTATACAATATTCTTCAATAATGAGTATGTCTAACTATTTAATATATTTAACTTTTAATTATGTAACTTTCCATTACTACCTTTGTTACAGTGACAATTATTAGTTCAATAATGTAATGTGACATAATGTGCATTTGCTACTATGACAATTATTGGTTCAATAATATGAAATAATATGCATTTGTTATTGTGACAATTATTAGTTCAATAATGTAAAATATTGTGCATTTGCTACTGTAACAATTATTGGTTTAATAATATAAAATATTGTGCATTTGCTAATGTGAAAATTATTGGTTTAATAATATAAAATATTCTAGAATACCGCATTCTTCATGGAATATCTTGTCTTTACTATGGAATACTGGTGTCTTATTGTTCCTTAGTCTAAGGCATTTTAACGATTAAATGCAACGATTAAATGTCGACATATTTTTTATTAAAAAAGTTATTTATGTCTTTTTCTGTATTCGACAATTATTTCGTTATGCGGTCCACCAATTATTGGTTTATTCGACGCCGTCCTTTACTGAATATTCCCAGACATTCTGTTTGTTTTTTATACCGGATATTCTCCGACATTCTTTTTTGTTTCTTATAATTTGTACATATCATCTTTAACTTCAATATTTTTATCAATTTAACACTTTACTATTTAGAATAATATTTATAAAGAAAATTCATTTTTAATTATTAAAATTTTGGATCTTTAGATATTCACACCAAAAATCTTGATGAATGAAGGGCAAACATTCAAAACAGGGGGACTTTCTAGATTCTGTGGAAAGACTAAGAAAGACACCTTTTGTTTGAACTTGATTAAGGGACTTGAAGTGATGGCTAGAGAAATAGAAGGAGCTAACCAAGGTTCACTTAAGGCAACAAGATAGTGGGACACTTCTGTTAAGTAACTTTAATTCGCATGTTAATAGGAGTGAAAACGAGTCGAATCTCAGCGAACACTCTAATGCTCAAATTCGGCTCGACTCAAAAAAATTTAGCTCGAATTCGACTCGAAATCAATAAGGAATTTCTAATTTTGCGCCAGATTTGACTCAGATCATTACTTTTGGACTACTCTCACAAGTAAATACTCGACTCGTTTACAAAACGAGTTACTCACGAGCCTTCAAATCGAGTTTTGAATATGAACCATTTCGCTTAATACTGAACCACTACATACTAAATTGATTATTAAACTAATGTTTATATATAGAAGTCTTTTACTTTTATTTATGTAAAGAAATTACAAAGAATGTAATACGAATTGACAATCAATTCACTGATTTATTCAAGTACAAGCTTACACAATTTAATACTACACTTTATAAATTATAAAGATTGATACAAATATCACATATTTAGCTTATTAGTATGGATCAGACCAGTATTCGAATATGATCCATCGAGCAGGTATCGAGTATGGTTCGAGAATAAATGAAATACCCGAACCCTAATCTGAGCGAATACCGGTATACTTGAATTCGACTCGTGTATCATTAAACAGAAAACGAGTATGGATCGTATTTTCGACTCGAATCAACTTCAATTCCAAAAGCTTGTTCAAATATATTATTTCAGTGGTCTCCAACGGAGCTATTATTCCCTTCAAAAATCACCTCGCATCGCTTTCACGAACATTGCGGTAGTTAAAGGAAGCCTCAGAGCTTTGGATCATATTTTGAATCGATCTCAAATGAGTATCGAACTACTTCTGCTTCGGCACCCCTTTACATGTTAAGCACATGACTACTTATTAAGAGTCATCACCCATTCTCTATAAATATCCTTTCATTTCTAGTGAAGAGATTTTTGAATTTTTACTTTTATAATACACTCTCTAAAGATCAAATAAATATGTACTGAGTTCAGTAAAGTATTTTCCAGATTGTTGGTTGCGTATCCCCCTCACAAACACTATTAATGTGAAAAGGACCTAACTTACGACAATATCTTATGATTTCCTTAAAAAATAATACTATAGTAAGACATAATTATAATTAGACAATTAATTAAATATTTAACAGTACTTGTCAGTTTTTATTATTTATGGTTTTAATGATGAAAATATGCTTATGAATGTAATTAGTTATTTAATGGACTGAATTGATTTTGTTTGGGCTAATTTAATAATGGTTTATTAAAAATATTATAGTCTCTTTTGGCCAAATTTGGATATATGTCCAATTAAAATATCTTGTAGGATTGCATGAAATATTTCTAGTACAATAGTTTTAAAATTCATATCATTATTATTGATAGAAATTCTCTCAATATATTTTGTCAATTTAATTTTTGAATTGGAATATATTAAGAAATTTGTTTAGCTATGAAATCTGTTCCAATTTGAATTGGAGTCTATTAAGGTAACTGGTCTAGATATTGAAGTTATTTAGAGTATGGACTTTAACAACCTTATCATTGAATATCCTTTGTACTCCTTTAATTTAGCCTAATTTATAATCAAATCTTTGACTTGTTATTTTGGAAAAATATTATAGCCGTTAGCATTATTAAAGTTGTTGAAATCTCTATCTATTTCAATCATAGACTCGGTCTTTCATGCTAACTATTTCTTATAGTCGTTGGTCTTTATTCCATATATACTCATCAGGATTGGCTATAGAAAGAAAAACTCTTGAAGCTGCAATCCATATTATTTAGTACATCATATATAGAGCTTTCTAAATTTTGTTCCAGCTATTGATTATATTATTCTTAAATTCTTTTGAGTTGAAAATTTATTGTACTCTACTAATCATAGCTATCGTGATCTGAATACAAGCCTAGTTTGGCTTGGGATTTTGTAGTAGTAGTCAGTCTGTTCAAAGGAAGCTCAAAGGTCTTAGTGGTGAGAAAAGTTTCAAAAGTGCAAAAGTTATATAGGTGCAAGTGGACATTGGTGTCCAAGTAAGAGTTGGGCTTCTTTAAACAGGGAGTTTTTTCTTTGTAATCAATTAAGTATTAAAGTTTAATAAACAGAGTCTCTAATACCAATTGGTATTGGACGTGGATTTGACCACTAGATTAGAGGATAGGGATTGAACCACGTAAAAATCTTTATGTCTGTAGTTTTCTATTTTGTGTGGTTTGATCTTTTAAGTTTCATTCTGCATTTAAACACATCTGCATAATAGTGTTCTACTAATATATTAAGTAAACTAATCCAAACACTATCTCGTACCAATTTTTCATGTCTGCGTTATAAGTAAAATAGAATTTGTTCTAAAGCAAACACCAAAAGTCATAGGCATCACCTATTTGTTTTAAACTTGTAACAAAAAAATAAAATTTGTTATTGTCGATCACTTCTAGCTTAGACACCTATTCATCACCCCCCCTCTAGGTGTGCACATATATAGAATTTCATTTGGTATTAGAGCAAGGCTCTATTAATATTGGTCTTTGCAGGTCGTAGGGGAAGATCCTATGGCACACCTTAACTTTCAAGAATGTTAGTCCACAAGCAGACCGCCTCTGTTGCTAGGAAATGAGAACTTTAAATTCTGAAAATTTAGGATGATAATCTACCTCAACAGGGATCCATGCATGGGAATAGTGGGTAGTTGAAAATGGACCCGTTTTTCCGAAGCATGATGATGGCAAACCCAATACTCTTATGAAAATAGATGCAAATGAATCTTATATGGTATCATGACTCCAAAACCATGAACACGATGCTGAGTGGTATGGTTCAAGTTGAAATCGACAAGGTCTCTGCATGTAATACTATAAAAGAGATTTGGGATATAATCATCATGAGTCATAAGGGAACTACTAAGGTGAGGGAAGTCAAGCTAAGAATGTTGATGTAAGATTATACGCTTTTCAAGTTAGAGAATAATGAAACAATCAAAGAAGCTCAAGCAAGGTTCCTTACTCTAATGAACTCGCTAAGCATTCTCGGTTGAAAAATTGATCAAAGAGAAATAAATAGAAAGTTGATAAGAGTTATGCCCAAACGGTTCTCACCAAAGGTTATAATTCTTCAAGACTCAACAACAATTAGTAATATGGAGACTCTTACACTATTTGGAGAGCTTGAAGAGTTTGAGAACCAACTGATCATAAGATATGATGAAGAAGAGGAAGCACCAATAAAGAAGACATTGGCACTTCAAGCTGAGAGCAAGCATAATGATTAAAACAAAGATTTTGATGAAGAAATTTAAATGCTATAAAAAAAATTAGAGACATTACTCCAAAGGAAGAAACAAAAGAAGAATAAAGAAGGTAATTCAACTCCAATGAGTAAGTCCAAAACAGAATAAGAAGAAGAAATTATCCAACTTTATTTCATGGGACTAGAAGATGATGATCAACTTGAGGTAAACAATTTTTATTTTAATGAAGCTCTTGAAATAACTATGCTTGAATCAACAACTTAAAAAGAAAACTGCTTATTTAAAGAATTGCGTAAATGAGCTAATTAATGAAGTTAAGTCACTTATTGAAGAGAGAAAAGAAAATGAATATCTCAAAAATGAAAATAAAGTTTTAAAAGAAAATTTGAAAAAAAGAGATGCATGGATAGATGCTTTTAATGATGAAAAAATGATGAATGTGCAACATGATGATAATGTAACAAATGCAGAAATAGTATCCTTGAAAAAGGATCTTGCAAACTTTGTACAAGGAGAAAAAAAAATTAAATATAATGTTAGGTGCTCAAAGATCTAGCATTGATAAGCAAGAGATTGGGTATAATCCTATTAAAAATGTGAAAAATAGAACTAATGATAATATTATAATGATTAATAGTAAACCAAGGTTTAAGCCACTTTATTGTTCACCATTTGTTACTTGTAAAAAATGTGGTTTTAAAGGTCGTTTTGATTGTAATAAAAATAAAATAAAAGAAATTTGGATAAAGAAATGTAATTTATATGTTACTAACCCAAAAGGACCTAAGAAGATTTGGGTACCAAAGAAGGTAGACTATTTGTTTGTTTTGTTGATGTCTCAAGGTAAAAAAGGGGATGAATAATACTTTACTTTGATAAAATAAGTTACTTATAAATTATTTGACGGAATCTATAAGTAACTCATGTTTTTTTAAATAGAGTTTTAATTAGATATATTATTATGAAAACTCTATGGATTTTGTAACAAATGTTCATAACATCATTTATTCTAAAGTTTTTATTGTGCTAAATGCACCATATTTAATACATATGACATTCTTGATGAGGAATCAGTGCATATTATTTTTGATAATATTAACCATGCATGATCTATCAAAAGAAGAGAATGAAGATTCTACAAGAAAAAGGAATCTAGAATGTGGAAATCAGACAACTGATTCCCGATAGCCTAACCTATCTGCATTAAAAGTAAAAACAAATGAACTTGAAAATCAGACAAATGAAATCAGACACCCTGATCTGTCTGTTTCAGAAAAAAAAAACTAAGATATGCAGACAGTTGATTCCAGACAGGTTGACCCGTCTACTTCAGAAGTCGGAATAGACATTTAATTCTGAGCACGATCCAGAGGAACAAATTATTGAAGCTAGGCTTCCATGAACAACCAGAATAGTGAAAAATTATTATCTTAACTTTAGCATTAAAGATCTCAACATTGGGATAACAAAAAGAAGAGCTTTTAAAGAGATTTGATTATGAAAATCCAAAATCCATCAAGCTTACTACTGCTAACAATGTTGATATATAGGTAACAAATCACAAAGGTATGATCATTTTGTTTACTTTCTATATGTGATTTTGTTATAAGCTTTCTGTAGTGTCATTCTTTGTCCTTGCGCTTATTTTTTAATGTTGACAAAAGGGGTGAAATTTAGCTAAATTGATATGAATTATTTTTTGTTAATGATAAAGGGGGAGAGATATAACTAAATTGATATGCATATGTTATAATCAACTTGTGCTTAGTGATTAATATGCATGGTTTCATTTATTTCATTTTGATAATGACAAAGGGAGATAGGTATTAGGTATATTTGGGGGAGAGATATTTGGGCATATATATTTGAATAGGTATTCTTGAACTATCTTATTTGTTATTCTGATTATTTTTGTGGTACCTTGATACTCGATTTTGTTGAGACCTGTTGGTACTGAGATACTATATTGTGCTAGAATATACAAATAATGGTTATTTGGAATTTGTTTAGCTTAATTATATTTGCATTATGTTCATGATGGGTATGTTACTAGTTATGTTGTTAATATGTATGATCAAGTCATTTATTTCTCCTTAATATGCATAATCTTATGGGGAGTAATATATTTAGGGGGAGTTATATATTGTCATCATCAAATGGGGAGAATGTTAGTTTATAATGTTTTATTTTAATGATGATAACATATGAAGATGTTTTGAGATTTTATATAATGCCATATATTTAGGGGTGTTATATATTGTTATCATCAAAAGGGGGGGGGGAATTAATGTTAATTTTTATTCTTTGTGATTTTAATGATGACAATATGCTTGTGAATGTAAGTTATTTAATGGACTGAATTGATTTTGTTTGGGCTAATTTAATAATGGTTTATTGAAAATGATATAGTATGTTTTGGCCCAATTTGGATATAAGTCCAATTGATATATCATGTAGGATTGCATGAAATATTTCTAATTCTCTCTTTAATATATTTTGTCAAATCAATTTTTGAATTGGAATAAATTAAGAAATTTGTATAACTGTGAAATTCATTCCAATTTAAATTGGTGTCTATTAAGGTAACTGGTCTAGATATTGAAGTTATTTAGAGTATGCACTCTAACAATCTTATCATAGAATATCCTTGTTACTCCTTTAATTTAACCTGATTTATAATCAGGTCTTTGATTTTGGAAAAATATTATAGCCGTTAGCATTATCAAAGGTGCTGAAATCTCTATCTATTTCAATCAAAGACTCGATCTTTCATGCAAACTATTTCTTATAGTCGTTTGTCTTTATTTTATATATAATCAACATGCTTGGCTATAGAAGGTAGAACTCTTGAAGCTACAATCCATATTATTTAATACATCACAGAGCTTTCTAAGTCTTGTTCCGGCTATTGATTGTATTATTCTTAAATTCTTTTGAGCTGAAAAGTTATTGTACTCTACCAATCATAGCTTTTCTAATCAAAATACAAGTCTAGTTTGGCTTAGGTATTCTAGTAGTAGTCAATCTGTTCAAAAGAAGCTTCAAAGGTCTCAGAGGTGAGAAAAGTTGTAGATATGCAAAGGGACATTGGTATCAAAGTCAGAGTTGGGCTTTTTTAAACAAGAAATTTTTCTTTATAATCAATTGAGTATTAAAGTTTAATAAAAATTAAGAGCCTCCAATACCAATTGGTATTGGACGTGAATTAGGCCACTAAATTAGAGAATAGGGGCTGAACTGCGTAAAAATCTTTGTGCATGCGATTTTCTATTT
Organism: Panax ginseng; assembly: GCA_020205605.1. Lineage (NCBI taxonomy): Eukaryota > Viridiplantae > Streptophyta > Magnoliopsida > Apiales > Araliaceae > Panax > Panax ginseng. The sequence goes on from CM035133.1 coordinate 145,537,920, forward strand.
CGTATGGTTTGATCTTTTAAGTTTCATTCTGCATTTAAACACATTTGCATAATAGTGTTTATCTAATATATTAAGTAAACTAATTCAGACGCCAACTCGTACCAATTTTTTATGTCTATATTATAACTAAAATACAATTTATTCTATAGCAGACATCAAAAGTCATAGGCATCACCTGTCTGTTTTAAACATGTAACAGAAAATAAAAATTTATTATTATCGATCACTTCTAGCTTAGACACTTATTCACCACCTTTACCCTAAGCGTGCAGCATATCTGAAATTCGATCTTATCAATACATAGCTAAAATGATCTCTATCAATTAAAGTGTTGTTAAAATATATATATATATATATATATATATATATATATATATATATATGTAGAGCAAGGATCAAGAGCATTCCCCTTAAATAGCATTCCTCCTTAAATAGCACTCCATTATTAAAACTACGTCGTTTTGGAAAAAATTTTAAAAAACAAGTGGGGCTGTGAGTGACATTTTTGTAAATAAAAGAAAAGCAAGTGGGACCACTCTCTTTTAAAAGACTCCAAAACGACGTAGTTTTAATAAAGGAGTGATATTTAAGGAGAAATGCTATTTAAGGGGAATGCTCTTGATCCTTGCGCTCTCTCTCTCTCTCTCTATATATATATATATATATATATATACGGTCCAGATCTTAAACTTACCCTTATCTAACATACCTTACATACCCCCCTTTAGCGACGGACCGGGCGACGATTCGGTATGTCGCTATATATAGAACCGTTGTGATCTTAGCTTTTAGCGACGGACCGAACCTATAGCAATGAATCAATCTTTGCCCTATCAGTCGTTAAAGGGGGTATGCAAGGCATGTTAGATGTAAACAAGATCCTGATCAGTATATATATATATATATATATATATATATATATATATAAATTTATTTATAAAATAAAAATAGTGAAATTTTGTTGTTATATTAACGAATGTTGTGTCATTTTATGTTATAATAAAAAAAATTTATACAACAATTTCTGTTTCAAATGAGATTTTTTGTTATATATATATATATATATATATATATATATGGAGGTAGAAGTAAATTGATATGAACCTTGATTTTATGTATATAGCATGTAATGCATATGTGAAAAATCAATTTTTTAAGTCATGTAATATATGTAAAAATTGATATTTTCACATGATCCCTCTAATATGAATAGTGAGTGGATTTCACCTCCATGTGAAAGAGACTCATGTGAAAATATCAGTTTCCAATATATATATATTTATATATATATAGATATATACACACATATTCTCTCATATTTTCACAAAAAAAAAAAAAAAAAATCCATCCGTAGAGTTAGACTCGTTTACTGAAGTTGGAACATATACTTTATCACACAAACATAATCAAAGAAAGTATATGACAATCATTTTGATTAAGAAACTGAATTTATTCAATGCACTAGTATTACTCAAAATGTAAAGAATAATAGCATATAAATCAATGAGGGATTAGGGATGTCCATATCCATGCCAAAAAATAGACAAATTATGATGGAGACCTGAGTTTGTCTCCATTACTCTGGAGATGGAACAGATAAACAAAGAAGAAAAGAAAGCAACTAAACAAGTGATATCTACCTGTTTTCCTTTATATCTGTGTGTTCCACAGCCACATGTGAAAGTAAAATAGAGAGCAACTATATAAATATTAACCTATTTGAGCCCTCAAATGTGTTCTAAATTCACGTGTGATCTTTATATATATATATATATATATATATATATATATATATATATATATATATATATATATATATATATATTAGTTTTTCTTACTGTCATATGATAGATTTTTATACAATCTTTACATGTCAATTATGTAATAATTTATGTCAAATTATAACATATTAAGTCTCAATTTAACGTTTTAATATATTATTTTCTCGAATATTTTAGTTCACTGCATGATCAACCAAAAAGTGATGACCAAACGTAAATTATATAAAAAGTTGTATTTGATAGTGTTTGACGTCATAGTAAGTGTTTATGTTTGTAACAGCAAAATAATATTTGGCAAAAACTTAAAATACTGATTAAAATATCGAATTCTCTCCATTTTGCAGTTTTGTCAACTTTTTTTCTTTTTAATTTAGCGTAAGCCACACCTCCATTCATAGGCGGATCTACCCTAGGGGCAGGGGTACCTGTCTCCGCTGAATTTTTTGTGTCCTCCTTGGCTCCTTCCCTTTCCCAATAGTACACACCTTCATCACTATCCTCTTTTTGTATAAGTGACTTTTTAAAGTAATGATAATTTTGTATTACTTCTTTTATTCCTCTCTTCATGTGTAATATTTGACTCAAAAAGTAAGTATTCTCTTCTATTTTTTTCCTTTTTTAACTAATATCCTGTAAAGTTTTTAATTTAGTTGTAGAAAAAAAATGAGAAGAAAATTTTTGACTCAAAATATACTCATTTTTTTAATAATTTTTTCTAATTAAAACTCAAAAACACCACTTTTCTTAAAAAAGATTCTATTCTATTACAAAATTGACATTATCTCTTTTTGTTTTCATTCGCTTCTTTTTCTTTTATCACCAAATTAAAACTCAAAGACAAAGATAAGGTATTAAAACTCCAAGACTATTTACTTAGTTTTCTTTATCCCGTGTGGTCTTATTCAACTCTTTTGAATTTGTCACGTTTGTATTATATTGAGTTTTTAATATAAAAAATTATTGATAAAAAAATCATTCTAATATTTTCCTTATAAGAAAATCATGAATATACATACATACATACATACATACATACATATATATATATATATATATATATATATATATTAAACTTAACGACTTAAGTGTGAATTTAGAAAAGTATATATATATAGTTATAATTTTTATTCTTAACAAAAAAAATTTAAATTTGACCCCACTAAATTTTTTGGCTGGATCCGCCCCTGCCTCCATTAATGGTAATATAAATACATGAAATTCAGTATATGCACACCTAGAAGGGCGTTGAATAGGTGTATTTATTTAAATTAAATAACAATGATATTTTTAAAATTTCTACTACCGAAACTAATCAAACATGGTACGTAAAACCTGTCTGCTTAGGTGTTTAAATGAACCTGTTATACACAACCTTCTTTATATAGCTTTGATTTTAACTAAGCTGTGTATGAACAATGATATAATGCAGAATTAAGAAAATCACAAAAGATAATCAGCAAACCATGAATTGAAGATTTTTACATGGTTTGGCACTTACCCTCTAATCTAGTGTCTTAATCCACGCCCAATAACAAATGACATTGGAGACTCCTTTATCAATATTAGGTAATTGTTAAATTCACAACATTTTTTATTATTTTCACAACAAAAGTGTCGTTGTAGATGTATAGCGACGATGAAAACCGTCGCTATAGGATCTATAGCGACACTTTTGTTATGAAATAACAATTTATGTTGTGGATTTAATAATTCTCCTTAAAATATATTATATTCAATTAGTTACAAAACCTCCAAGTACAAACAGCTCTAAATTTGTTGGACACAACAACCCCTTTTGCACAACTAACCTCTGCAACTATTTGCACCACTGTAATCTTAGAGTTTTCTTTTTACAGGTCTATCCATCACTAGATCACAAAAATCAAACTAGGTTTGTATACAAGTTTTAATATGAACGAATATGATTACAATATATTTATGAATTTCCAACAATAAGACATTAAGAACGAGATTAGAAAACTTTTCAAATAATATTATTTTTTATACAATTTTTTGAAAAGAATAAATAATATTATTTTTTATTTAAAAGGCTATTTTGTTTTTTACATGTTAATATTTTTGGGATTTTTTGAAGGTAATTTTTCATTTTTTAAATTTTTTTTTATTCTCCAAATTAGTTTTTTGTACATATTTTTTTGTGATTTAGATTTTTTTATGTTTGTTTAGCTATCTATGTTCATATTTCTTATTTTGAAATAAGGAAAATTTTGTACTAATAATTATGCATTAAACATGAATTTTTTTATACCTTCAATTCAAAATATTTTGAGATCCTTTTTGTGCTAGTAGCCTACAAGCAATGCAATATAATATAATAAAATATTTTATTTAACAATAAAACTCAATTATATACTATATAAATTGTGACGCCCCCAAAATAGGTCCACAGTACCCATTTGAATTGTCAAATATACGGTACAGAATTCAAATACAAACTTCATTTATATAACTGTTAAACTGTCGTGCAAAATACGACAACACATAAGCTGAGAGTTTCAATAGAAATAACAGTACTCACACTCCAAACTAATGATACTTTACATAAAGGTACAGTCAATAACTATTTTAGAAATTAAAATCTTTAAAAAATGTTCAATAAATCCTTCATATATGGGAGGCCATCCATCTAAGTTATAATAGATATCACATGACTTGAGCATTACCCTTGGTTGACCCAATAGACCCCAAAGAAGAACGAGAAGATTACTATCCTGTTCATTTCAATGGTGTGTATTTTGTGCTTTCAAAGTCGGGTTCTCATCACCCTATTGTTGTTCACCAAAATCAATTATTAAGTGACGTATAAAATACGACAACCCCATCTTAAGTCCTCAATACAATTGCATATTGCATGTCAAGCTGTTTTATAATGTATTGAGAAATTTTCACAATCTCGAACCATCACACTATTTCCCTGTTATCCCCGCTCGATCCAGCTACATTTTTACTACCTGAAAGGAATTGTGAAGGAAAAGGGTGCGCTCAACTAGCCCAGTAAAGAATATTATGACTAAGATAATGTAGAATAAATTATCCTTTGTCCTCAATAGGGAAAAATCTGATAGAATACAATAGACAACAAGTTTTAAATCAGCAACTGCAGCGGAACCAGCAATCCATTAGAAGAGTCAAGTAGAACATAATGTCTACTATCTCCTCCAAATTAAAAGTCCATCATTTATATTTCATCCCTGTAATATCCATCAACAGTTCTTTGTTGTACCCAAGATAAAGAGAACTTTCATCACCTGTCTTTACCTGAACCACCAAAGATTATAGTTAAATTCACAATTCATATTTATAATCATGTAAATCAACAGTTCATCTTTGCACTACGAGCCAAAGACATACAACTGTAAAACCAATAATCAACCGTCCATCTTTGCACGTAAGCCAAAGATATACAACTATAAGACCAATAATCAACAGTCCATCTTTGCACGTAAGCCAAAGATATACAACTGTAAAACCAATAATCAACGGTCCATCTTTGCACGTAAGCCAAAGATATACAACTGTAAGACCAATAATTAACGGTCCATCATTGCACGTAAGCCAAATATATACAACTGTAAAACCAATAATCAACAGTCCATCTTTGCACGTAAGCCAAAGATCACTTTTACCGCATCATTTGTCTGTAACAATACAGGTCATGATTATACTAATACACAATTCTTGGTTATAATCATACCATCAACAGTCCATTTATGCACTACGGGCCAAAGATGACTTTCACCACAATATAAGCATTAGAATGATGACAATGATATAAGGATTCATTCAAGTGAGATCAAGGATAAATATCAAAAATTTATAATTCAATTTATTTAGAGTTCAAGAATATTCAAATTGTCAACATGATAATTAATTGTGGAATAAAATTCAATAATGATATTCATGTATCAAAAATAATTTGGACAGAAAAAAAACCAATTTTATCGTGAATAATACCCGAGTGAATAGTACACGAGTAAATAGTACCCCGTGAATATTATCCCGAGTGATTAGTAACTCGTGAATATTATCCCGAGTGAATAGTAACCCGTCATGTAAAGTACCCTGAATCCCCAAGTGAATAGTAACCCGTGAATAGTACCTCGAGTGAAAATATTAAAAATTTAATAAGAAAGTTCAGACCAATATTCCCATGAAACGATACTAGATGAATCGCAAAACTCAAGGATATTCTACTAATTTCAGGGATTATAGAAGTAATATTTACCATAGTAAGTTTAGATTTAAGAATATGAAAAAAAAATACCCCTTACCATACGAAAATAACATCCCTTACCTTAGTAGAAGATTGGATACTGCAATAGTGAAGTAGCAGAATACTCTTCTTCTTTCTCTCTATAGCTTCTCTTGTGAGTCTTAGTGAATTGGTGAGAATGAAAGAAGAAATAAGCTTCTATTTATAGGAGAATGGACTAAATAGTAACTGATTTACGGACGGTCCAGATTAATTTACTATTAAAACGGACGGTCCATATTGATTTACTATTAAAACCACAATCGACGGTCCAGATTGATTTACTATTAAAACCACCACCGACGGTCCAGATTGATTTACTATTAAAATCACCACATACGGTCCAGATTGATTTACTAAGATTAATTTACTATTAAAATCACCACCGACGGTCCATAAAATTAGTACATCTTCCCATGAAATAATAAGTCAAACCTACAACAAACGCCTCATGGCAAACCCCTCTATTTATATAAAAAATTGAATAAATATTTGCCACAAATCACTTATCTTTAATAAACACATTTTTAATTTTTTTAACAATTATTTATCATTAATATTATAACTCACAATATTGACAACCAGATCATTCTCAGAAAAGAGGGGGCTTTCCGATAAAGATTTCTCCTTATTGGCGGGCAATTAGATGACCTAACCTATTTTCTCGACAGAACTTTCTAAACATTGTCAATAATGTAAATAATAATATGAATAAATGTGTTGTCTCAATTATTGACTTAATGATATAAAAAATTATGCAAAAGATACTGTGACAATAATTGAATCAATAATATGATATACTATGCAGCAACTATTGTTGCAATAATTGAATAAAACTGAATGACTTCTTACGTAAGTATCAATAATCAAAGATATTGTACAATACTGTGTGCTACTGTGCAACCACACGTATTACTGAGTATTTCAAAAGTTTAACGGTAAAAGTTTTGTCGTTATTTTTATAAAAAGGTTATTTTTGTGGCTTTCTATATTCGACAATTTTTTCGTTGTGGATTCCACCAATGATAGTGTCGTCGTACGAATATTCCCCGATAAAAGAATATTCCCCGACCAAACAAATATTCTCCGACACAACGAATATTTTATATCAACTTGCTTACTTTATAAAATTTTCACATATCACCCTTAACTTTAACCTTTTATCAATTTAACCATTTACTGAATAGAAAAATTGAATATTTTTATTTCATAAAATTTGGGGTCTTACATAAATACCATATTTTGTTTTTAACAATAAATTGAACAATGGTGATGAACTCATTAAATATTGTCAGTACAATGCTTGTCTTAAATTTGATGATGATATAATGTATATTTGTAACCAATAACTTTTATAATTAGATTTAGAAGATCAAACTTGTTAAGTTGATCTATTTTGTAGAGTGAATCTAATGTATAGAGATCGTAGAGCATACTGATCGTAAAGCTAAAGGTCGTAAAACATACTAAAAATCGTAAAATTTGTTAAATATTGTACAGTCTGCTGAAGATCATAGAGCTTGCTACAACTGTTCTAAGTCTGTATAATTATCAAGCCATTTCTCAAGATTCTAATAGTACTAGCAAAAATTGAAGATTGTTTGAAACAACGATAACTTAGAAAAGCATCGCAAAGTACACTGAAGATTCGTGTAAAACGTAAAATCCGCCTAACCAAGTACTATACGACCATCATTAAACTCTACGATCAGGAAAATCGTAGTAGAGTGCCTCAATTTTGATATGGACTAACAATTAGGGGTGTTCAAAACAACCGATTTTTTCAATTTTCTGATTTTTCGGACCAAACCGAACCTAATTGGTTCAATATAAAAAACCGGTCTGGTTAAATTTTAAAAAAAACGATATATACAATTTTTCTCAGATTATCATTTCTGATTAAACATTTTATGGTTCGATTTTACCAAACCGGACCGATATATACCGATTTTCTAATTTTTTTTATTAATAATAATAGTAATAATAATAATAATAATAATAATAATAATAATAATAATAATAATAAAATAATGATTATAATAATAAAAATAAAAATAATATTAATAAAATAATAATAATAATAAAATAATAATAATAAAAATAATATAATAATAATAAAAATAATAAAATAAAAATAAAATTAATAATTATATTAATTTTTGGTAAAAACCGATACCGCCGGTTCGGTATACCGGTTCAACCGGTTCATAAAATTGGCTACTATCGACATTCGGTAAGGTTTCGGTCCAATTTTTTACCCATGAACACCCCTACAAACAATGACAATATTCGTAGAATGAAAATCCAAAAGAAGTTTGTTACATCTCTTATGACCAAGGAGAAGGTCAGTCTAACAGCTCCATTGGTGAAAAAACATCAGCCGAAAACCAACACATCCTCTTCAAAAGCCAACAATTAGAAATCTTCAAAGATATGAGCATTAAATGAGCAACTGCAACTTTAAGATCAGAAAATTTCAAAAAATGTCTATAAAAGCAAACCAAAAAAAACGAAGGCCAAAGTTGAATTGGTGCCAAATTAAAGAGTTCTACTCTACAAACTTGAACATCTTGTTCGGCTGCTAAATCCTTCAACACTAAGGTTCAAGCAACTTAGCAGCACACCAAATATCACTCTCTGAGAACAATTAAACTCTAAAGAAAACGGCCACTGATCTAAATTTCATTAGAAAATGGCCAACAGCAATAAACTATATATTGTAAACTGAATCCGAGCAAACTGGGCTGCCTTGTCGCAATAATAATCGTGCTCGGGGCTGACTAGTCAATAATAATGGCAGGAGGGGAGGATAATCACTTAATTACCTTGATCACCCAAGCACAGAGCAAGAACATATCAAATTCATGTAGCAAGGATTTGTGTCTAAACTTAGATTATTTATACAAACAGCAACAAATATATAAAATTTAATAAACAATGGCAGAATGAAAAGGAATACTCATGTAAAATAGTAATCATTTCATTCCTTGAACATAGTTGGACAACAGAAAAATAAATTAATTCTACAAATATACCGTGTACAAAAACCGTAGAGAAGAGTACAGGACTAGGAAATTGCCATATTACATTGCATCTAAATGACAAATAAAAGAAAATTATTCACAACATAAAGTTGCTCTGTTATTGTGCAATACATCAATCATGCCACGTCATAATTCAGCACTCCTATTGAAAACACAAGGAAATTAAATAGCAGTCTTACAGCAGTGCACGAGAAGAAGCCAAGTGCTTAGAAAGTCAACATCAAATAAATAAATAAAAATTAAAAAAAAAATGAAAAGAAAAAGAAAAAGAATGGGTCAGCTCTTTCTGGGGGAACATAACATGTACATAAAAGATCAATTAATCTTTCGAGGAACATCAATGCCACCATATTATATGCGACCAACATGCTTAACAAAGCATATTTACAACAAAAACTTTCAAGCAACTATAAATTCACTTGTAGTTTCAAAAAAATTAGCCAGACTTGAAATAACAAATATTGATCAAAATTGTCCTACAGAAACTGAAAGCACCATGAACTGATGCTAAGCATCATAATTTGTAATTCAATTTCAGGTCACCCAACATCCTATTGCCTAGAACTACATCAATTCTGATTATCCGCAAATGATATATTGAAAGGATCCAGTTGCTTCAAACAGAAATCTGAAAAGCAACTTCAGAAATACATTAATCTAAAGGACTACCATTAATCAACAACCTAGAACCAAAACATGCAAATCCACGCCACTTTGCATTGTATACAGGAAAATGACAGGAACTTGCATCATTTCCTGTCGATGTTTAATTTCCAAACAATAGTCTAGTACAACAATAAATGTGAACCTGTACGCAACCATAAACTGATGTGCCAGAGATGATGATGATGTGCATCTAATCACCAAAAACAGAAAATTTCTCAAATGTCTGGTCATATGTAAACAGGTTTCACATCATTGACCCCAAAACTTGCTGCACACACTGGACATTTACGATGTCGCCCTTCAATAATCTTTTGAACACAAGGATTACAGAACAAGTGATAGCACTTTGTGATGACAACCTGGAGAACAAAGCATTTTTAAGCACTGTAATAAAAATAATAAAGAGGCAATAAAATAAATTAGAACCAATAACAATAGTTATTGCTAATTATTTATGAATTCAATAAACTAAGGCAGCTACGAAATCAATGGAGTGTTTCAATTACAGGAGTCTACTAGAAAATTTCCTTGATTTCCATATCAGTAGCGTTAGAGGTATTGGAATAAGGATGGTGATCAACCATGAGCGACTGGTCATGGGTAACGGGCCATGAGCAATGGCTGGTGTTTACTATTCAGAGGAATCTGGATAAGAGGTATCTCAATGTACATTGCTTTAAGATAAGGTGTCCCTTTTGGAACTTTAGCGTCTTTGGGCATCAGTGATATAGCTATTTTAGATATAAGTGATGGAAGGTTTTAGGGATTTAGCAATTTTAGATATAGGTTTATATTCCAGTGCTTTTTGTTACTTTTCGTGGACTGTTTGTCCACCTATCTATGTTACATGGAATCTTGTACAGGTGTCGAATTCAGATGTGTGTCTAGTTGACAAATTCGGTAAATCAATTTCTTCAAACACCTGAACACAGCTAAAAGATGCCAAATATCTGGATATGGGTGCTTAGATAAATTTTGACAACTCAGATATTTCCTTGATAAATTCTTCCTTGAGCAAAATTCCATTATAATAAGCATCTCCATGAATATTAAGAGATTCAAACGAGATCAAATAAAAATCTCCGACTCCATAGCGAAGCTTGTTTTCTTTCCCTCATTGTTTTGTCCCGAGTCCTCACTTTACTTTTCTTCATGATGTGGTGTGACCAACACCACCATACCCCCAAATCCATGTCTAGTCCAACTGTCGCGTGTCCGACACGGAACGGATCCTCACCAATTTAAAAAGAGTCCATGTAACAGTCCATGTAACATAACCACCTCTAATGTTTACATCTTCCAAATAAAGTTCTTTTATCTAAAAAAATCTAGAGCACAGGAGCACATTATGCCCGTAATTAGGTCACTGCTTTAATTCCTCTAAATTGAGGTGAGAAGTTTTGATTACCTAATTTTTTCCCCGTTAAAAGTCAAACATCTCATTCATCTGGAGAATTTGATACAGGATGAATGATGAAGTGACAAGTACTAATGAAAAAGAGTAAAAGTGCATCCTAATGAATTGCTAATAGAAAGGTTACACTTCAAATTATACTTCAACAATGTGAGTAATGCTGCATTTATTCAATCCATTAAGAATTGGGTTAAGGTTCTGCAAAAATCAGATATATAATCAATTAGGCTTCACTCATGAAAAACTGAATACTGCAAGCAGTTGTATATCAATAAAAGTGAACAAATTAAATTAACTTGTTATCGTTTCTTGGCAAACTACACTCCTATGAATATATGCTTTCTACTCACATTGTTATGTAATCATAGATTCATAGTATCAAGTTTCATATTTTTTACTGCATCATTATCCTAAGATCTTTTACGACGCAATTTCTCTCCAGCCAAATGACGTATCCAAGGTGAAAAGGGCTTCTACTGCCCCTATCCGTGACTTCAAGCAAGAAACAGAAATTTACCTCTTTTGGCCTGTCGAGGCAAATACTGCACTTCAGGATCTCCCTATATTCTTTGAGCTCCTGCTGAAGCTTTTCAACCATGGGTGAACCTTCTATCTCTGCATCGTAAACGTAAAGCCTTTCTCCTCACTACTTCTAATTCCTCTTCCTTTCTTTTCTTCTCATACCTAATAGGGTGAATAGAAGCGTTCACGCCAGTACTTCGCAGAGAATTAACAAAATTTTAATTAAAATAAAAAAAAGGATAAAATTCACCTACCTCTCTTTCTCTAGGTCTATCTGCAGCTTTGCAAGATCGATTCGACTATTGTCAAGCTTGGATTGTGATTCCTCCAATGACTGTGTCATCTGCTGAGATGATTTACTCGCATCCAACAGCCTCCTTTGACAGTTTTCCAAGGTAACTGAGTTTTGAACCCTATCTTCAGCAAGTCTCTGAACCTGGTCTGAAAACTGTTTTACCTGTATAGGAATATCATGTGATTCACATTCAAAAGGCTGAAACTTGGGAATAAACAGAACTAAAAATACCTGATCTCCAATTCTTGAAGCTTTAATCTCAAAATAATCAACTGATGAATTGGCTTGCTGAAATGCCCTATCCATTGTTTGTTTTTCCATGAGAAGAGTATCTCGCAGCTGTCTTGCTCGTACTCCCTCTACAACAAGCTGCATTAAAGTCCAAATACAGTAGCTCACATTAAAGGGACAAGATTTTATAGAAGCATAGTATTAAAAACATGGAAAATATATAGCAGCAAAGTGGTAAGCACCATGGTATGAGGAATACTTCCCATATGAATATTTGTTTTCAAGCGTAGTGGGTAAGCATTTTATCCTACTCAAAAAAATAACACTTGGATATCGACAACGTAGAAGGGTAAAAAAGAAAAAAAGGCGGAAGGTAATCAAAGTCTAAGCCACCAAGAAACTAGCAAAAAATAGGTTTGGGTTGGTTTTGGAACCAAAACTATATTACCTATATTTAATATGGGTTATGTAGTTTGGATTTAAATGGTCATGGGTAGAATCTAGGTCGACCTATTTTTCAAATTGAAGTTTCACTAAAATCTTAATTTCTATTATACTAAAAGAGTCTTATTTTAATTTTTTAGATTTGAAACTAAATATTTTAATTGATGTGACTAATTTGAGTATTAAAAACATTAATTTTGTGATTATAGGCACTTTCAAAAAAAAATTAAATTAATAATTATTATGTTAATTAAAATTAATGAAATTATTGAGAATTTTATTACAATAATCAATATATATAATTAGTAAATATTTTTTTTTGGTGGGGCATGGGGTGGGGTGGGGGGGGGGGGGGGGGGGGGAGGGGGTGGAGTGGGGGTATATACATAATCAATAAATAAAATTTTTTTTTTTTTTTTTTTTGGGAAATATTATTTTTGGGACGGGGGGGGTGGGGTGGGGGTGGGGGGGGAAATTAAATTAAATATAATATAATATAAAATTTTATAGAAGAAAGAAAAAGGAAATTAATTATTTAATTATATAATATAAATTGTATAATTTAAATGAGTTATTTTAATTAATTAAGGAGGAGATATTAATTATTTAAATTAGTAGTTCGTTACACTAAAAGTGTTAACTTTATTATGGATTAATTTCATAATTAGTGAAATAGTTTTTATACATAATTACAAATGTATAAATTACAAAAGTATACAATATGTATATAATGTAATATGTATAATGTGTGTGTTATATAAGAATGTAGTGTAATAATGCATACATGTTGATGTATTAGCTCTACAAAGTGAAAAAAACTATTATAGCCTAATATGGGTCAAAACTAGTTGAACTAAATCCAACCCATATTTGTAATAATAATAATGAGTCCAAAACCAAACCAATCCATCACCAAAATACTAGTTAACCAACCCAATAGATCCAAATTGTTTTGGTTAACTATATGATTTTCAACTTAAATTGTCTCCTCCTAATTTCATGGATATTTTGTCCTGGATCAAGAAGTTCTTGACATATCCATATCTTGAATTCTCCGCTCACTAACACTTTAAAAAGGCTAATATTATACCCCAAACCACTACACAAAGTTAAACTTCTTGTTTTATATAGGAAGAGAGAACATAACAAGAGAGATCAATGTCCTATAAAACATGGCCATGTTATGCTATTCAATTCCAATTTCTGACAGTTACAAGAACAATGTAAATCAACCTGACACATCTCATAATGAAGCGGTATTGGATTCTGTAAATTCGAAAAAGTAACAAATATAGAGACAACAGGTAAGTGCACATGGACAACCAGCAACATGAAGGAAAATGCACACTTGGCAACAAGGCAAGTTTCACTTCCATTACGAGAATACTAGAAGTACTAGAACAATCGGCAATTTAGCAAATTCATTTTTGACTAGAACCAGACAAACTAGAGCTACTTCTGGGGTTGGAGCTGCGGTGGGATTTGACTCGGGGTGAAGAAATTAAGTCAATAAAAAGACAGGATATGTATTTGCCACCATTTTGCACCCTATGTATAATTTTGTCACAGAAATTCATCTCCTGCATTAGTAAAAGTTAAACAAAAGAACCTCCCCTGAACAGTTCACTGATCGAAAAAACTTCCATACAAGGCAATGCGATAAGAATGAGCATAACAAGGTGTTTGTTTTGCTAAACTCCTTACCTTGATGTTGTAGTCATCTCTCTCTGTAATTTGCTGCAAGAGATGTTGGTTTTGAGTTTGTATATCATCATATGCTTGTCCGATATTCTGAAGCAAAGACGGGCATAATTCATAAATGCGTTCAAGATATTCTTACCCCAAAATGTAAAGAACAAAACTAACCTCTATCTCAGACAAGTAGACTTCATTTTCCTCATGTTTGGATTTCAGGACAGCAGAAAGTTTGATCTTTTCCCTGAAAGCAGGCGATTCAATATCTGATAGGGTTTTCATATAAAATCAAAGGAATGGAAAGCATTCTAACCCTCGCCAAATTTGTTAACTAAATTTACTATAATGACCTAACAACTATATGAACATAAGGTAGCAACCTTCAGAAACTTAATCTACAACTCATCTATAGCATAGCAGAAGAGTATAATTCATCCAATCAGTAACATGGCCACTCACTTTCCTAAACAGTAGGACATTGATCAATTTCACAAATCATAGAAGCAGACGATATGCATATTAAAGTGCAATACCTAGTATATTGAAGAAATATCCCTACTCATCTTGTGGACATATAAACAGTCAGTTTACATTGAAGAAAATTATTGTCACCATCTAGTGGCAGAGAACAGAGGAGGCTACGTGGAAAATGTGCTATAAGTTTATAAAAACTTTTGAATGTTCAGTTAGTAGAAGGCCATTATGATAGAGAATAAAACTTGAAATGCACCTCTTAGAAGCTTCAAACTTCTGTCTCAGGTCAGCAATCTCAGCTTCTGCAGCAGCTAACCTTTGCTGGGAGATAGCCTCAGCTTCAATAGCTGTCTTAACTCGTAATTCCAAGTTGTGCTCATCAAGAGAGGAATTCAGGCTCTGGACTTGAGCCCATGCCTTGTATTCAGAACTCCTAGCTTCTAAGATGTCCCTACAGACCATCTCAACATTAGAGGGTGAAAGTTGCAGATTTGACCATGTCAACATTATATAACAGATTACCGAAATGCAGTCAGTTTCACATAACAAATTATAGATATTGCGATTTCACCCAAAGTTCCAATTTATTTATTTTTTCTTATTTTATATTTTCTGTGGAGGAAAAGAACTCTCATATAACTTTTTTTTATCTCTAATTCCTCACAAGTTTTAAGATGTACCAAAAGAGGCCTACTTAGTTTACATGTTTGGTGTGCAAACATAGTTTAGGACCTTTGGGTGTTTGGTTCTTAAACATACTTCCGAAGAAGAAAGGAGGAAAACCGATCCTCCAAAAAGAAACACAATTTGTAGAACTTCATTAATGAAATGCACCCCCAAATAGTTATTCCTCTTCTCCAGTATAGTAAAAGCATAACTCCGAAAAGAAACAAAAAGGAAAGATACAAAAGACCAAATCAATAAACTAACAACTCAGTGCAGTTACATAAACAAAGGATCCTACTAAAACCAACAACCAATGAAGACTTTATAAAGAAGTTAACAAACTACAATAAATTAGATTAATACAGTTATAATTGTCCTATACACTAAAAAAACACGACATTAAAACAACAGTAACCAACACCATATTATAGCACTCATTCAGAAACATCTCAACCCAAATGTGGTGGAAAAAAATTAGCGAGTTTCAGCAATGACAGAAACGTAGACAAAAAATAAGAACAAGACCAATTACAAAAGTATCCACATGTCCTCAACCACATGTAATGCTAAGCATTTTCAAGTTCAATCAAAAGAAAAGCATCGTTTATAAAATCAAAAGAGCATCCTCTGTTGAGATTCTGACCTTGAGTCTGGGGATTCACATCTATACATTTCCAAAATGAGCTTTAACTCCAACTCACTGTCCCTCAAATCTTCAACCTGAACCATAAAATACTGAGTTACTACTAAACAATTTTACCATAGTACTCGTCAAACAAGAAAGGTAGTTGCACAAAAAAGCAGCTGCTCTCAAATTTTCTTTTAACAATGAGAAACAAATTTCTAAATGAAAGAGATTGAAAATAATAAAAAGAGCAAATGAGATAAGACTGTAAAGCAAACTTGGACCTCTTGCATTTATTTACTTATCATCCTTCCACTATTTAAAACATTGAAAAGAATAATAATTCTGAACGGATGAAAAAGGGAGCTTGACGTTTGTGCCTCACAAATCTGGAAGACTGTTTTGCATCATTGAAAGTGTTTGAACTAAAGATAATACTCTAAAGAATAACCAAGCAGCTACCAACATTAGAACTCTGTCACTCCAGTTGCATAAGAACTTCATGGTGGATCCAAACAAAATGGTTCTAATAGATTAAATTTTCTCAAGACAGCAAAGAAAATTACACACCCAGCCAGATTCATGAACTACTCCCAGAAAAAGGAGGGATGATAAACTGCAGTGAACCATCAATTGCATCGTTGCATCTACCGTACTGAACAAACAACTGACTGAACCCTAGGGACCTCCACCCTAGAAGCTATCTAGTGTGCCAAATAATAATAACACCCTATGCCACTCCACAAGAAGGAAGTTAACCTGATTCTTATGCCTAGACTTCCAAATACTATTAATCATATACCAACTTCAATACATTCCTGAACAAACACAATATCTAGGATTGCCTTAAAAAGGACCTCCCCCGCAATTTCTCATAAGCATAATGCACATTCCAATGTCCAACTGACAACCTTCATTGTCAAACAACACAAATGCCCACCCCTCCCCCTTCCCTAGTGGACTAACAAGCTTGACCTTTTAAATTTTGAGCTTGTACGATTCCCATTTGGAATTGGGTTTCAGTATTCATCAAATTACTTTTGGACTCCAGAAGTAGTTTTGAAAAGAGAGTTTGGCAAGAATGACCTTCAAAAATGCAGATAATATTGTTTTAGCAAAAGCACCTGTACAGACTACAGTTGTTCCACCAAAAGTTATTTTGAGGTCCAGTCAAAGCTCTCTGGCTTTTATTAACATGAACCTTTTGATGTCATACTTGGTAACAAATATGACTAGAGACATTATAATCACTTTTGACACGATAAGCACTTTTAAGAATTTATATATATATAAAATAAATAAAAACACACAAAAAAACTGATTTTCAAAATAAACACCTTCCTCTTGATATATTTTCAGAAATTACTTTTCCATCATCTGAAGCCATGCCAAACCAATAATTCCTGTGTCTAGAGAACAATTTATTAGCCACTCCAGCATCACCTATTCTCTCGTATTAACTAGCTTAACCCCAACCAAGCTAGAAAGTCATGGGAATCGCAGTCGTCCAACACCTACCACCCCATAGATTTTAGGGAAAGAATCTCCTTTAGAAACTTGGGTTAAATTTTAGTACAAAAATCAATTTCCCTTTCACAATATAAAGATGGTACATAGTTGGCAGCATAAGGAACATATGACATGCAAAGATTATCTTTGATATTCAAAATGTTCATTGGATACGTTGTTGGGCCCTCTCTCTAAAAGCTTAAGCATTTAGAGCAGTTGATAACTTAAGATGGTATCATAGATCTACACATACAAGGTCATGAGCTTGCAAGATGTTCCCCCTTATGTTGCTAGCAGGGTTGCACATTGTTTGGTTTGTGCATAATTATGCACCTTGGTTTGTCTTTCTACATTCAAGTGGGGGTTACAAAAGGGGAGTGTTAAAGGATGACACATTATTAGACCCCTCTCTACCACTTACCTTTAAACATCCATTTCATTCATTATATATAATATTCTATGAAGATAAAGTCAAGATTTCATTATTGTCATATTGCACATTGAATAACAGTAAATGGTAGTACCAAATATAACATGTTATAATAACAGTGTCTCAAATCAAGTGAATAAAGAAACAAATTAGAACCGCCCCAACAAGGAAATTGGTTACCAGATTATCAAATGACGATCCCGCCCTTAGACTCGTTACGTTGTTCGACCGAACTCGTTGGACAAGTATGGGAAATCCTGAGAGGTAGGAGATTGATTGTATATGGATGCTGTTATTGAATAGCTACAGATACAATGCAAGTTGGCCTACAAGTCTAGGTTCCCATGAATGTTGAACACAATGGTAAAAAGGGTAAAATTTCATCCCATTCCAAATCAATACTCAGTCTAATCACATTGATTGTCATCTTGAAATCATGTTACAAATATGGAATATATGGGCAACAGAGATACTACATATTTATTTTTTTGAGTTATTTTGTAATCATTCTTTATAGCATATAAAGTTTAGTTTAGAAAATATACTATAAATTACTCCCTCCGTCCTAGCTTTACTTGTCCTAATCGAAAGTTTTTATGGTCAAATTGACCATATTTAGAATAAAAATACTATTATTGTTAAGTTTATTAGTTATAAGCACAAATTATTATTATTCATAAAAGTTTAAAAATACATAGAATACTATCAAAGTCAACTTTTTATGGTTTGATTTAAAATTTATTAGTACATTTTTGATTTAATTATTAATTTGTTAATAAATTTTAAAATTGGTCAATTTGACCTTAAAAAGTCAATTAGGACAAGTAAAATTGGATGGAGGAAGTATAATTTATGGTATCTAAATGTGCAATTGGCATATCTCAAAATTTGTGTCACAGACATTGTTTTAAAAGATGAAGCTTAATTCTAGATCGAAAAAGTATCAGGGCAATATAGGGTACTACAAGCAGAGGGGAGGGGGAGTGAACTTATGGACAACAAGTGTCGAAATCAAGAGGCATTAAAAAAGTATACCATATAGGGCATTAACATTATTTATCCTTCCATAACAGTTAACTTTTAGTTTCAAACAACGAAGCATATCATACCACATCTTGTAACTTCTTTATTTCAGCAGCTTGGTTAGATGATCTAACAGATAATGTTTCCCACTCTTTAGCCTGTAAATACAAAAGCAGTGATTTTGAGCAAGCTGCGTCAAGGAATACATCATTTATAATTATATATCAACGACGCCAACCTTTAGGTCAAGAACATTTGAAAGAGATTGAACATCAGCCCGCAGAGAATGAACATCAGAAGCAGCCTCTTTATATTTACTTAGTTGAGTCTGCATGCTACCCATGTCCGCAGGAAATGAAGAAACCAATGCTTTAAACTCTGAGATGATTTCTTTTCTACCTGATATGGACAGAGGTAATATAACAGGATGTGATATTATATAGAAAATTACTGCACATTTAACGAAGATTTCAGGAAAATTATCAAAATTTCTATACCAGGTTCTCTTGATGCTTCTTCTAACTTGGTTTCAATCAAATGTCTATCAGTAATTTTTTTCTTTATCTCCTTTCCCAGCACTGATATTCTATAATCAGCAACTACAGCAGATCGATGGAAAACATCAACTACATCACTTTTCAGGTTAAATTCTTTTTCCCGCCAAGCAAGGTTATCTTTCTCAACCTATAGTATAAAAGAAAAGATAATGGTAAGCATTAGAACAAGACATTCAAAAAAATGGGAGTCAAAACCAATGAAGCTACCAACCAGTTACAACCTGTAGTTTTTCAAATAAGGCTTGATATTGGACTACAGCTGCTTTTGCCTTTGCAAGTTGATCTTTTACCAATATGTAGGCTTGGGAAGATGATATACACTTCACATTTTTCATATTGCTCTGCTAGCAAACTCCCCATTTAGAACATGAGTCACAAAGTAGTATTAAACTAAAAACAAAATATATAGGGAACCCCAAAGAGTAAAACAAAGAGAGATAAATACCATTAAAGTTTAAACTGAGAACAAATATATGAGAATGAAATATCAACCTGCAAATCAGCTAACTGCTTCAATAGTTCAATTCTCTCTTCATAAAGACGCTTGAGTTCAAGAAGCCGTAAAGAAGATTGATCCTGTACAAGAGCTTAATTCCTTAAATACAAATAGCAGCTTACTTGTGACCGAATTTACAGAGATAGAGAAATTTGTCAAAAACTTACCAGTAACTCCTTGAGTGCAGACTCCATATCTTGCAAATCTTTTTGTTTATCCCTTGCCCTGTCGCTAGAAACATGCTTATTCCCAACAAGGACAGGGAAAAATGCTCCCTTTGCAACATCTTTTTGTGCTTTTAGAGTAGCCAGTTTACAGTTACTTTCATCAAGTTCAGCAATGGTACTCTCCAACTCCCCTTTAAGAAAACAAACAACATTAACTATTTACGGACCATGAATCCATGAACACAATGGTCATAGAATAAAATATATAAGCTCATACTATAAAGTACCAATTTCATAACAATTAAGTCCGACCAAAGAGTAGTAATAAAATTTGTTGTAGAATTTGACTGAATAATAAGAGGCTACTGGAATATATCATACGTTCAGCAAACACAAACAAAATTAGAAGTTCTATTCAAAAAGAGACAGATATAAACTTGTTAGATTGCAAGAACTTCATAGCACCTGGATCTCCCTTAATATTTGATATAGAAAAAACAACAATAAAAATGGGCATAACTTGAGAGAAATCAGATACTTAAATCTAATTTAACAAATCATAAGCAACTTGTTATTGGTGAAGGTTGATCCAAACTTTAATTCAAAGGTGATTATAAAGCTTCTGCTCTAGGCTCTATGACTAATTTACTGGGGGTCCAGGGGCAGCGTCCTCGGCCTAAATCTGGAGGGGTAGTTTTGTACTTTTGGGTAAATTAGGGTTACTTGTATTCGTTATATAAGGAAGGGTTCCTGCAATTGTATTATATACTTATTTTTTAAGAGATAGTGAAATTGTCAACTGCCGACCACAGATTAGCCCAAACGTTTTGGGTGAACAACGTAAATCTTGTGTGATTGTTTACTTTCGATTTTTCTTTACTATTGTTTTCGCTGCGTTGTTATTCTCTAACACAACTATTATACTACAGATCTTTTATTAGAGTTACTTAATTTAACAAATTATAGACATACATGGACAGGTCACAACAACTAAAGAGTAACTTCATTGTACAAGAAAATGTCTTAAGAACATTGCATACTTGGAAGAATGAAGTGGCTCAATAATTACTGCTGATTTAAATGGTCTGTAGCTTACCAATCAGATTTCATACAGTTAGAAATGGATACCATTCAGACAAATATAATACAGAGTATGCGGAGAACACAGACGCCTGCATTCTAACATATGTATATCTGCACATAGAACAACAATATATGGAGCAAGTAAATGACAATCCCAACTTCCTGAGAGCTAGTCTATAATGAGTGTATGTACCCAGCAACAAATGGCACATATAAATAAAACCCCAAATCCAGTCATTTTAAGATACAAATTCCAGCAACATATCCGCGAGCATTACAGGCAAGTTACTAATATGCATTCATAATTTTTGCTCCAAAAAAATCTACGACTCTACGTTGAAAGATCAAAGCTCAAAATAAGAATAAGAATAAGAATAATTAAAGATGTGGATCACAAAAGAAGTAACTCATCCACCTCAAGGAACAGAGGTTCCTGAACAAAAATCAAGACTTTTATAGAAAGTTTAACAAGTTCTATCACTCACCCTTTCTACATAGGAAACAGGTATGTGATATTCTAAACAGATTTACTCAATCAGGCCTACAGAAGACCAACATTTTCTATTTAAAAAAATGAGCTTGCAATCATATTAATTTATTTACAAATGCAACTTAATCCAGTCAATACATAAAATAAGATGTTGGCAAAGGTGAGAAATTTACCTCTCAAACGTTTAAGATCGGCTTTATTCTTTGCATCTGTATCTCGGTGGCTCTGCATTTCCCTAGCCAATGATCTGTGCTTTAAATGAAGATCACTTATTACCAATCTCAAATTCTTAACATCCTTTTCTAAATCACCAGTTTTATTTTGCCTACATGAACCTACATAAGGGAGCAGCAAATAGAAAGAACTGAGGGAAAGGATACAGAAAAGTAGGCTGATAACAGATACTTCAAACAGTAAATCTACACAATTAGTCTCACCATCTTCTGGAAGTTCCTTCAAAGCTGCAGCATATAATCCATCCTTCAAGCTCCACAAACCATTAATGGCATCTACAATATTACATAATATGTTTTTGGTCCTTTCAGCGGCTGTTCTCCTATCTTCATCAATCTGATTTGGAATGTTACTCACAGAGCTACATTCAGTTGCACCTGTTTCTAAAAGTCGGCTAAGAAATACATCCTCAACGGAAGACAAAGCACCACCTAACAATTGTGTCAGCAATGAAAAATTCAATTTTCAAATATATTCTCATAAACACAATTTGCAAGTACATTTAGCTGTAACACTGCCGATTTCAACATAAGTGTGCAACTTCAAATAGAAGGGTGATGTATAGACGTCCCAACAATAAACCAGTAGGGCAGACCAACAAGTGTAAAATGTTTATTGTGCTTAAAAAATTAATTTAAAAAGACAGACAGGGTATGACAAAATTAATCAACTTATGAATGATTCATGCCAGGGGAATAAAGAGACTAACAGAAATTTGATGTCAAATAGATACTGAAATTAATTAGAAGAACAAAGAACTGGAATTTATAAATTAAACAAATACAAACTAGGAGAAAAGAAAAAGCTATACATGGAAAAAAAATGTTATCAAAGAAACAGAATTTGAGAGGTCAAGAAGTTAAAATGAACCAAAGAGATGGAGAAGAAGAAATAAAATAAAATAAACACCAATTGCGATGGAGGAAAAAGGTAGTATAGCTTGAGTAAGAACAATAAATGGTTGGATAGGTATCTCTGCCACACACAATAAACTTGAAGATTTCTAATTAAATTGAATTAACCTATTTTCAGGGAGACACCAAGAGAGAAAAATAAGAGGGACTTACGTAACTTGCACTAACAATGTCCCATATTTCACATTTTGCTAAATCTGGTGAAGACATCAACTGGTCCAAAAAACATGATACTTATTTGCTTCTGGAGAATACTATTTACTTTGTTGTAAGAGGGAGTAAAGATAGATAAGCCCCAGTCTCCAAAAGACACCGCCAACTACTAAGTCCAGTTATAACCAATTCACCAACACTTCAATGGAACTTTTTCTTGCATTTAGCATGGATTATTCTTAACGTTACTTTCTCGACTAAAATGGATATATACACAAAAAAACACATGCACCAAAGCATTTTCTTAAGAAGGGGGGAGAGAGATAGAGAAGATAAGCCTTTTTCAGATACTGGTTTATATATTTATATAATAAATTCACAAGCACGCAGTAAAGTCAGATTGTTAGAAATATGAAGAAAAATGAGAAAGCAATATAGAGATCATGGGAAGGAAAATTTAAGACTTTCTACATTTGGATGAAATGTAAACATGTCATGTTATTCACTCTTCTACATAGAAAAAAATATTAATTAGGAAAGAGAGAAGAAAAAGATAAAGAGAATGCATAGGTATTAAAGGCAAAAGGCGCAATAATGCATAAAGGTCTACTTGGGATTAGGTGCAAGGCGAGGCGAGGCGCGCGCATCATCGAACTAAGGTGCAAAATCAAAAAAGTACAATATATATATGGTCATATATATAATCATATGAAAGATGAAACTCCTAAACGATGAAAGCTTGTTATACACATTTAACATATGTGTATATATGGGACACAATTATTTCCGTAAACCCAATAATCAGATCATTTAAAGGTGACCACTTGCAAATTGCAATAAAAATAGCTAGCAAAGAAACAATGAACACTAGAAAACCCAAACCAAACAATCAAAATAGAATTAGATGAAAATAGAAAATAAATGAGTTATCAAGGCAATCAATGTAAAGTAAATTTTAAAAAAAAATGAATTTTGAAGAAAACCCATGTAAAGTAAATAGAAAACAAATGAGTTTTTAAGGTAATCCATATAAAGAAAATAGTTAGAAGAGAAATGGGAAAGAAGCAATCAGAAGATAAGAGAAAGATTCCATACAATCAGTGGTCATTATACGCTTCAGAGTGATGATCGGTTGTCGCAGATCACGGGTAGATCTGCTGCAAAGGCATGTATCTCTTCTCTGTCTTCTCTCTTTTTTTTCTTTTCTCTTCTTTTTTTTTTCTAACTTTTGCTGCTGCCGAATATGTTTTTCTCTCTTTTAGTTTTGTTAAAGAGGCTAGACTAGGTAAATATGAGTAGCTCAGATCATATTAGATTAAAAAATGGACAGATGTGATTGACTTGGTTTAAATTCAAAGAAGCAAGGGCCTTGTGCGCCTTGGGACTTACGCCTAGGTCCCAAAGGCATGCACCTTGTTGAAACCGTTGGGCCTTTAAGCAAGCGAGGCACCGACCATTTGTTTGGATGGGCCTTGGCCCATGGGCCTACACGCGTGCCTTAGAGCACCTTTAATACCTTTGAGAGGATGAGAATCCTCCAAAACTAGAAAAGTATGAAACTCATTTACACGCATACAAAATCCGAAAACGAGTGAACTTTTAAACTCCACTTCGTGATGATTAAGTTAATAATACACTAGTTTGATACCATAATACTAATATATTCCCAAAATTAGAAATACAATAATAACGAGCCTCACGTACACAGAATGAATGTAAATACATATTCCAGAAAAAGCATGCAATACATTGTGGGCCTCATCTTGACCAGGCAACACCAAAACATTCTTACAAGACAAAATGATATAATGCACTTCTATTAAAACTGATGTATTTTGTTTATAGCAAAAGCTAGTGAAGAAGGAGAAAGTGAAAGGAAAAC
Organism: Panax ginseng; assembly: GCA_020205605.1. Classification (NCBI taxonomy): domain Eukaryota; kingdom Viridiplantae; phylum Streptophyta; class Magnoliopsida; order Apiales; family Araliaceae; genus Panax; species Panax ginseng. Next base: position 145,562,988 of record CM035133.1, read on the forward strand.
TAGAGGATGACAGGAGTTCCTACAGGTATATATATATAAGTGTGTGTGTGTGTATATACTATATATATATATATGTATGTATGTATGTATGTATGTATGTATGTATGTATGTATGTATGTATGCATGCATGCATGCATGTATATATATACACAGACAGGAGTACAAAGAAAAAGTCCCAAATTGAAACTTCAAGAACTTAGAGAAACGAAGTCAGAAAAGGTTGAAATAGCTTACTGTACTATCGTGCATCCCATGTCAAATAGCATCAATCACTGATCATACCCTGCTTTTTATCCCCTCAATCCGAACTATGTAATACAAACCCTCAACTCAATTCAACAAAGTCTTTCATCCCAAATTAGTTGGGGTTGGCTAGAAATGAATTCCATGTGCAAGCAAAAAAGTAGGAAGAGAAGCAAAAAAAATAAAATATAAAATTTGATAAAAAAAAAATTAAAAGGAAAGAATATAAAATAATAAAACATCTCAATCTAGCAAAATATTAACATTAATTGAACAGTTTTGAAGTTTGTAATAAGTACCAACTAAAATACAACCTAAGGACGAGACAACCTAAGGACGGGAGCAGTGCTCCATCAACCTAAAGTACTAGGAAAAACTAAACCAGTCATTGATAAATTAATAATGATGTTATTTTGAGAAACATATGCCTGAGTAATACATGATGACAAAATCAACAAATATGCAAAGAGAAATAGCCGTAATAGAACAGTTGGCAAAGAAAACTAACCCTTATCAGCCCATTTGGTTTTAGCATCTAGACCTAGGCCAGTTGAGTCCTTCATGCGAGCGGATCTTGTTTCCAAGTCATCAACCACCTAAAAAGACTCACACTTTCAATCAAAAAATATACAAATTTTAAGTTATTACAGTAATCGAAGATAAATTAAAGAAAATCCAAAACAGTGACATAAACCATAGGTACCTCTTCCCAAGTCTTATTGACCTCTGCCAATGTTTTATCATATGGTAATTGCTTATCCCTCAGATGACTGAATTTGTTCTCAAGAGCAGTACACTCGGCCTTTTGAGCTTCTAATTTCTGAACAAGCTTTAAATTTTGGAACTGAAGCACTTTGGTATCAAGCTAAAGCAGCATGGAAAAGAAAATCGTTTAAATCCAAACTAACCACTTGTGATGCAGTAAAAGAGAACATGGTGACGACCTACTTTTTAGTAATGCTTCAGGTAAACAACCTAAGACTATATACAATTACCAACCAAACACTTTCCCCAAGAATTAAGAATAGTTAACCCAAATTCGGATAAACTCAATTCTCCCCTCCCCTATTAACCAGTAACTGAGTTGGGCGACCCATGAAGTAGTAAATTCGCGAACCAATTCGCTATTTTTGGCGATTCCCTTCAGCTCAATAGCAAAAAAAGAAAAAATAAAACCCTAGAAATGGGTTGCTAGCAATAGCATATAATTAGAGCATCAAGACATGAACTTGACAAGCAAATTAACATTAATTTGATGAATGAAATTGCAGCGGATATGCTAAGAAACTTCGGTGTAAAGAGGTGAAGGGGTTACCTGGTATTCCATCGTATGATTGAAGAGATCGCCGTTGAATTGGGTCGCCGATAATGGAGAGATCGACGTTGAATTTCCCTTCCTGCTCATCTGGAAACTCTCGGCAATTAACAAAGAGAAAGGAGAACTGCCGTTAACTGAGAAAGAGAAGGGGTAAGGAGAAGGGTTTTCGGGTGAGATAGAAGGGTCCTTCCATAAATCAGGCCGGTAGGATGTTTTGGTGTATTACATCATCTTTAAATCAAAGAGAAGATGACACATGGAAAGTTATAAATTCAAGTTTTTAGTCAAAATAAATAGTCAAGTTTTGACTTTTTTCTTTTTAGCTCGACTCCGTTTTGAGATTAGGCAATTATCGTATAATGATCTAGTTAAATTTGACACTTGATTAAATTTATATATAATGATTTAGGTTAAACTAAAGGATATTCAGAAAATAAATGTAAAAGTAATTGAATGATATGGTGAAGAAGAAAGGAGGGAATAAAGGCATATTTATACAAAGCATAGTAGACTTTTGGTATTATTCTTATAGTGTATATAAATTGCATTTATGTGACAATTAAAGAGTGACTATTAATTTTAAGTGATTATGTGTGTTAGTACAAATGCATATATTTGATTTGATGATGATATAATGTATATTTGTAACCAATGGCTTTTGTGAAATATTTAAAATGAAAATGATATAAAGGAGCTTAAAATAGAAGATCAAACTTGTTAAGTTGATACATTTCATCAAATAAATTGAATGTATAGAATTTAAGAAATTAGAGGATCGTAAAGATTATTGGTCGATCGTAGAGCATATTAATCAAGTTCACACAGTTTACTCAATGATCATAAAGCAAATTGAAAATCGCAGAGTCTGCTAAGAGATCGTAAAGTGAATTGAAGTTCGTAAAGTATGTTAAAAGATAGTAGAACAAATGAAAATTTGCAAAGTCTACCGAAGATCGTACAGCTTATGGAACGTAGAGTTCATCGAGTCAAATACTGTGAGACCATTATAAACTCTACGACCAGGAAAATCGTAGAGTACAATAGTTCTGACAATGGGCTGACAATGTCAAGACCCGTACAATGAAGATCTCAAGATAGTTGTTGAATATCTTAAGTTTAAAAAGAAGATCATATCAAATTGTGTCTAACAACTAGTTCGGTGCAGTGACAGCACCTACGTGAATGTCACTGTAGCAGTTTAATGTGATATAGAAAGCAAGCTGACTCATCCTCTCTAAAAGTCAATAATCAAAGATCTTCTAGGATCGGAGCATTAAATGAGCAACAAAAACTTTTCTCGAGAAAATCTCGAAGACATCTATAAAAGAAATACAGATTCAATCCAACAGTAATGAGAAAAACGATCAAGATTTGAATTGCTACACAACTATCAAAAACTCTACTCTACGATCAAGAACATCTTGTTCTGCTGCTAAGTCTTTCATTACTAGACTTAAAGCCAATTAGCAGCACCTCCAAATTACACATTCTCTTTGTGATTGTTCAAGTCTTAGTGATCTTTTGTAACCAAGTTTAAGTGACTTGAAGGGTTCTGTGTGAACTTGTCTTAGTAACTTGTACCAAGTCTTAGTGACTTGAAGGAATCTTAGTGATTCATCTGTTGTAACTGTTCTTAGTGAACAGATCTTAGTGACAACCCTCGTCCTTAGTGGATTATACCTACTCAAAGAGAAGAAGAGTGGACTAGGAGATCTTTGTGGTCCGAACCACTTAAAGTTTTGTGTGTCATTTTTAGTTTTTGCACTTACATTTTTGCAAAGTCTTTTATATTTGATTAATTGTGACTTAATTCCACTTGTGTGCTAAATTCAAAATTGCGAATTCTTTCAAATCTGTGAAGGGTTTTTTCAAAGTATCATTCCACTGTGCTTAGTTAAATTAATCTGCTTAATTTATAAATTGGTAATAATTCCTTAAAAAAATTTAAAGTATATATTCAAATACCCTTTTAGATCTCTTAGTGCCTTTGGGATACAAAAAGTGGTATCAGAGAAGGTTCTTGTGAACAAAGCTTAAAATGCTTGAGTAGATCAATGGCACAAAATAAAACCAGTTTTTGAACTTGGTAGTAGAAACAAGTCACCCCTATACAATAAAGACAAATTTGCTAATTAAAAAGTTCGAATACAGGCATACATGGACGTGATAGATGAGGATTTTTTTAGATACAGTGATCAATGGACCGTATGTCCCCAAAAAACTCGCTTCAACGACTGATGATCTAAACAAAGTGGCAGTCAAACAAAGACTTGAATGGACAAAGATGGAGAAGAAGTTGGTGCAACTTGATAAAAGAGTCAAAAACATCATGTTCATGAATTTAGAAGACGATTTGTTTGAGAACGTGGTCAACTGCAAAATGGCAAAGGATGTGTGGGAAGCTCTTCTGATGATGAACGATGGAATAGAAGAAGTAAGGGAAAACAAACAATCCCTACTAACCCAATAATATGAAATTTTCTCCCATGTTATTGGGGAGAACATAACAACAACCTATGAAAGATTTAACATTTTGCTCAAATCCCTCAGAACATTTGGGAAGGTTTATCCAAACAAAGACCTTAGTTTTAAATTCGTCAAAGCATTGTCAAGCAAGTAGGATGCAAAAACCACCACGATTAGAGAATAGAATAACCTTCATGAAATGATAGAAACTCTACGTTAGTCTTCATACCTATAAGCTGAAATTAAATTAACAGGCATAAACTACATCAGAACCCAAGAGAAAAGTGAGAGGAGCCGCCCTTAAAGCGTTAGAAGTAGCTTTCAAAGCCCTTGTTAAAGATAATTTTAATGATGATGAAGACGATGAATACATAGCTCTGCTTGCCATAAGATTAAGGAAATTAATGAGAAAAGGAAGAAGCAACAAGCCCGAGAGATACAACAACAACAATAACAACTATCGTGATCACTCAAAAGACCTGTGTTACAATTGTAAAAAACTAGGTCATTATATCGCTGAGTGCGACAAGACCCTGAGAGAAGAGTTGAAGAAAGACAACAAGAAGAAAGAAACGACCTTAAAGAATGAATTCAAGGGCTACAATAAGTTCCAAAAGAAGGATAAAGGCTTAGTGGCTGACGGGTAGTTGAGTGATTCTAATAATGATTCGAACTTAGAATCTAGTGAAGATAAAGGACCCAAGATGGCCAACTTATGTTTTATAGCCATAGAAGGAGAAGCTAACAAGATCACTAATAGTCAAGAAATTGACATTAATGAGGTATTAAACTTTAACTAACTAGATGTAGATATAGATGATTTAAGAATTGCATTACATGACATTACATCTGATCTTCATAAATATATAAAGTGGTTTAAGGTTCTATAAAAGGACAATTCTCTCCTTCAAGAGGAGAAATATAAAGTACTAATAGAGTTGGAAACAACTTTACGAAATGTTAGTTCTCTCTTCAAGCTTGAATAAGAGAATGAGAGATTGAGAAAGTTAACTGAACATTTTTCACAGAGAGAATCTGGTTTCTAAGATCGAGGAACTAGAAAAGAATATCTCAACGTGGGATAGGTCTTTTTCTTCCATGGACTCCCGGGTCAAAAGTTAGAGATCAGTCTCGGATCGATTAGGATTAGAATTTGTGGATTCATCCTCATATCGTAGTGTGGACATAGGGCTGGAGACTAACAATAAAAGTGCTTCTACCCCCATAGAAACATTGTGTTTATGAGAGGTTGCTGGGAGTTGTCGTTGACACTCCTAAATTAACCTCACTTTCACTTCACAATTTATAATAATTAGCACAGTAGCAAGTAAGGATAGATCCCATAGAGAGTGAAGTTGTTTTAGAATTATTCTACTATTTCAACAGAAAATAAAGATGGGGGGTTTTTGAAAATTATTTTTAAACTAAGAGAACAAGAATTTATGATAAAATTAACCAAATATGTAAAAACTTCAGTTTTGCAGTTCAGTTTCACCAAGTACAACAATCAATTAATCAAGTTATTATTATTTTCCCTTCAATAAAACTATTAGCCTTACGTAACAATAAGCTCTGTTATTCAAAATTCTCCTTAGATTTTTACCGTATGAAATAAGCTCTTTACTAGATTCTAACTATCATACAACCTATAACAAGCTCTCGCGAACAATCGACGGGATACCCGTACTATCGGCGGGTAACCAGCATCAGAACAATCTCATTGCGTATCGCGATGAAATGCTCCGGAGGGATACCCGTACTATCGGTAGTGGCACCAGCTGCAACGTCCCACGTGTAGTGATGGAGGCGAGAACTTTGGGCGGTGTCCTCGATGATTTTAATATCGGATCCGTCTTAAACCTCTCCGACACCGCAGCCATAACATGTTGGAAAAAACATCGTCTAAGCTAAATACCAGATGTGATGGTCCCACGGGCCTCTTGGATCTGATAATCGGCAGAGCATATAAAAATAAATATAACATGAATAATATTATAAGTTTACTTTATTCATAATCAAGAAATAAACTATAACTCCAGGCAGTGTATAGGCTGGTATCCTCGGCAACCCCAACACTTGATACCGGGCGATAGTGCTAGTGGGAGTATCCTGAGACGCGACCCAAAGAGTCGTCTCCTCATCATGAGATAGAGTAATCTCGGACGGAGGGATGGTGGAATTAGCCGCCTCAAAGATCGCCCTAGCGCCTACTACTAACTCTCTATATATACCGGTTGGAGCTTCTCAAACCAGTCCTGTAATTTAATATATGTACATGTGAGTAAACTTTGTATTTCCATTATCCAAATGATCAATAGCCAATTTCATGAATACATTAATACATGGAAACATAAATCAGTAGCCAAAATTAATACCTAATACAGACATATTTCCATTAATATTTACCCAACTGATCAGTAACTAATTTACGAAGCAAAATTCAACAATTATAAATTACCCATATGCAACACAACCAAAATTCTAAATCAAAACATAAATTAAACCTAACCTTAATGTCAGATCGTTTCGACAGGTTAACCGGCCGGTAGTCGGAGGTGGTGGTCACAAGTGGTGGTCGAAGTGGTGGTTGGAGTGAAATGAGAGAGTTAGTGAGAGATGAGAGTGAATGAGAGATAAGAGAATGAGGCGGCTGGAGAAAACGATCTGAATAGGTTTTAAAGATTATTTTCGACAGAATTCCGTCGATTTTAATTCCGTCGCCTTTAAACTAATTTCGACAAACTATTCCATCGAGTGTAATACATAATTCATCGACCTTAATACTACACTGGCAAGAAAGCTTGGCGCCAAAGTGAGAAATTAATTCTGACGAATGTCCGTTGAGTATAGAATAAAGTCGACGGAATTAATATCGACGTAATATTCAGTCGGTATTATATTAAAGTCGACCGAATAAATTTCTTCGGACTTAATTCCGTCGGAGATAACATGTTTTCTTGAAGCGTATCAATATCAAAGATTTTTCCCATAAATCTGATTGAGTTGATTTTGATGGGATCTTATCCCTTATTTTAAGCCGGCTACTTTTTAAATTCAAACCCCTTCCTTAATATGAAGTTAATATGAAGTCTGATTCTATCTTTCGTTGGGGTTGCTAAAATTGAGTAATTTGTTTCTTTTTGTTGTTGGAATTTATCTCTTTATATATCATTCTTGGCTAAAGTTTTCAAGACAACGAATTGAGAAAAACACAAAGATTTAATAGAAAAGTTTCTAGCAAATTAATTATTTTTATCTTCTTCTTAATTTCTTGTTGCTGGAAATTCATAGATATTAGTAATCATATTTGCTTTTGATTAAAACTTGTATACAAACCTAGATTGGTTTGTGATTGATCCTGTGGTGGATAGGTCTGTACAAAGAAAGCTCTAAGTTTGCACTAGTGCAAGAAGATTACAGAGGTACAAGAAGTTGCAGTTGTGCAAAGGGGGCAGTTGTGTTCAATGTACAAAGTTTAGAGCTAATTGTATATGGAGTGTTTTGATTGAATATTATTTTAATAAAGGAGTCTCGAATAACAATTGGTATTAGACGTGGATTAGGTCACTTGATTAAAGGGTGTATGGGGGTCGAACTACGTAAAAATCTTTGTGCCTATAGTTTAGTGATTATCTTTATTTTGTGTTCTTTGCTTAATTCTGCATTATATCATTATACATTCACTACTTCGTTAAAATTAAAGTAATATAAAGAAGTTTCTACTTAATTAGCAGGTTCATATAAACATCTAAGCAGACAGATCCTATCTGTCCGGATAGCTTTTGTAGTTAATAACAATTTGATATGAACATATAAGCAGACGGGTCATACCTGTCTGGATAATTTTTTTAGCAAAAATTTTAAAAATATCATTGTTATTCGATTAAAACAGATACACCTATTCAACCTTTTTTAGGTGTATGCACACACTGAATTTCAATTACTTTATAAGTTCTATCTAAAATTTTGTCAATTGAAAAATAATCATTAAAGAATATCAAGAAAAATGAAAAATTCTGTGATCAGATTATCTAGATTTTATTGGTTAGATCAGTGAACTATACACACACATAGAGAGAGACACAAAGAACAAACCTGTCATAAGAATAAGTGAACATTTGAACTACACCGCAAATCCAAATGGTCGGCAGTAGTTTGAGAGCGGGGCCAGAAGACCTTTGACGGCCTGGTCAAAATGGCTTGGGTTTTGATGGGCTGATATTGTGAGGCCCGTGGCCTTGGTTAATGGGCTTTACATTTCTTCATGGGCTTCTTTCTTTATTTTATTTTTTTTTTGCAAAATCTTGCTACACAAAACTCCGTAGATCATTTCTGTATTTGTTATTTGTAAATATATGTACGTATTGATAAGCATACGTGCCCTGTTTAACATACCGAAAGAATATAAGCATCGGGTACCATCCTCGGAGGAGAGGATGTTCTGGAGACCCGAGGGCGAGTGGGTCGTCGTTCCCCTATACGTTCTAAAGTACGGGGTTCGGTTCCCACTTCAAAAATTCATCTCATCCTTTCTCTGTTTCGTGGGAATTGGGTTCGCACAACTCGTGTTGAACTCGTATATCCACTTGATTTCCTTTATAACCCTATGTCATGAGATTGGAATCACTCCCGGTCTTGACTTTTTCTTCGCTTTATTCACCGTCGATCGTTCCAAAGAGCCTGGCCTTCGGCAACTAAACAAGCAACCAAACCGAAACATCCTTATCAAAAATCCCTCAAGCAACAAGGGTTGGCACCCGCAATGGATCTTCGTGAAGGGGACCGACCTCAAAATCCTCCCAAACTAGGCCCACCCCGAAGATCTTATGGCCAAAGTGTCTAAATTCCCGAAGGACCGGGCTGGTGCCTTCAAGGAGTTCTACAAGAAGTGGAGCAAGACTGAATGGAGTCTGCAGGTTTTGTCCAATGAAAGTTGGCTGTACCAACACGGGTGTAAGTGTCTTACTCCGAACCTCCCCCCACCTCCATTATCCCTTTTCTTGTTTCCATGGCCCGTTTTCTAACACGTTCCTTTTTGTGCAGTGACAATTTTCAAGCCCAAGGGGGCCTCCGAATCTTTAACCCCACTACCAATTAAGGCTGAGCCGATCCGACTTCCCGTTACTGAAGATACAGCCGAAGGGAAAACCGTTTTAATTGCCGAACTCTCAACGGGTTCCGCTTTGATCCTCGCCCCGCACCTCAACCGCCGAACCCGTCAACAAAAATGTTTTGAAGATGAGCCGAACTGAGAAGATAGCTTTGTTGAAGAAGATGAAGAAGTCTTCCAAGCCTTCTACAAAAGTCCCCGCCAAGGCCACTTCTGCAGTTCTACCGAAGCCGACTCCTCCACCCCCTACTCAGGTCGCGATGATCGAGGATTCAGAGGAAACCGAAGAGGCTCCTCTCGAACCCCAACCCAAGAAACCACGACTCACTAAAGGCCCCAAGCAACCAGTTGTTGAGGCCGATCCCCTTGTCACCTTAACTCCTATGTCGAAAGCGAGCTCTTCGCATGGGACGCCGACAACCTGTTGGCCGAAGGGCCCTTCGGAAGTGTTTCCCTTTACTCTGTTCGATCATTTCAAGCTTTCGGGCGATGACGAACGGTTTAAGGGATTCTCTTCCGAAGAATATCTGCTGGCTTACGTCCGGGCTCAGTGCCAGGTGATTCTGAGGGTGCTTATCTTAGTTTTGTAAACTTACACTTTGATTTTCATAGCTGATGTATGTGTTTGTTGTAGGCCAACGCCATTCTTGCTCGAGTCATCCCTCCTCTCGCCCGAACCACTAAAAAGGAAGTTCAGCTGAGATCGGATGTGCAGCTACTTTAGGTTGAGGTTCGGGGCCTGAACTCGGACCTAAAGAAAGAAAGGGATCTCCATGCTGAGACCCGTAATAAGGCGACCCAGGCTGAACGACAGGTCGATGAGCTCAAGGAACGATATTCATTACTTCAGCAGGAGTTCATCGGCCTCGAAGGTCATACAAAGAGGCTTCTTGAGGAGAGGGGTCACCTTTTCGGAGAAGTCAAGGATTGGGAGAAGGCAGTTGACGATATCACAGAGAAGTTCTCCGAGATGCACGATAAGATAATGCATGTGATCCAGGAGAACAATGCCTTAACGTCTGAGGTCAAAGCCCTATAGGGAGAACTTGTCGAGGCCAAGCAGCTTGCGATTGCTGAGTACGAAGGGTTAGATGCCCTAAACGATAAGGTCATGGCCCAATTTGGTGAAGGGTATGAGACTTATCGGGAAAAGTCTAGGGCAAAACTGACTGCTGCTAGGCTCGACGTCTCCGTCCTTGACTCGTCAAACGAGGAATCCAAGGCTGGAGATGAACCTCCTCCCGAATAGCTTCTGTTAGGACTTATAATTTTTGTACTCCTTATTTTCTCTCTTTATTTGTACTCTGCCCGAATCTTATACGATCGGGTCTTGTAAAAATTAGAAGATATGAAGTACAAAATTTTTGTTTGAAAATTTTTGCAATCAGTTATGCTCGTGAATTTTCTCGATCGGTTACATGACATTGAACTATTCTGATCGAGTTATGTCCGAAGCTTATCTAATTCTTAGGATTATAGTTTTCTCGATCAGTTATACCCGTGACTTGTGCTGATCAGTTATGTCATCTTCGACTCTCTGACGGGTTTAAGTCCAAAGTTTTTCTGATCGAAGACTATAGCTTTCTCGATCAGTTATACCCGTGACTCTTACCGATCAGTGCTGTCGTCTCTGACTTTTTAACCGATTTAAGTCCGATGTTTGTCTGATCGAGTACAGAAAATTATATGAATATAAATGGGGTTAAACATTTCCGAAGAAAAATCTCATTTATTTCATTTATAATTAAAACGGTTACATGAATAAGGAAAAGAATGACATAACTTTTACTGGTAAAATTTTCTAAGTCTTCCAGCATGCCATGTATTCTTTACTTCCGAACCATCTATTGCTCGAAGCCGGTATGTACCTGGCTTTGGCACTTCTACTACTTCATAGGGCCCCTCCCAGTTAGGCATCAGCTTGCCAGTGTTCTGGGGGGTTGATACCTCCGATTCCCGAAGGACCAAATCCCCAACTTTAAACCTCCTCTACTTCACCTTCTGATTATAGTGTCGGGCTGTTCTCTGCTAGTAGATTGCCAACATTATCAGAGCTGAGTCCCGAACTTCTTCCAAAAGATTCAAATTTGTTCGCAACCCCTGATCATTGTACAACTCTTTATATTGGTTGACCCGTAAGGTAGGGGATCCGATCTCAACAGGTATGAGTGTATCGGTCCCGTATGCCAATCGAAATGGAGAGTCCCCAGTTTTTGTTCTCGGAGTAGTCCAATACACCCACAAAATACTGAATAACTCTTCGGGCCACCGACCCTTTAATTCGTCCAACCTTCTTTTGATGTCGTTAAGTAGAGTTTGGTTGGTAACCACCACTTGATCGTTCGACTGGGGGTGGGCCACTGAAGTCTTTCGGTGCTGAATTCCCAATTCTTTCAAAAAGGCTTCGAACTTCGACCCCACAAATTGCCTCCCATTGTCCGAGACCACCGCCATCGGGATACCGAACCGATAAACAACCCCTTTTTTGAAAAACTTCAGACATTCTTGTTCGGTGATCTTCTGCAGAGATTTAGCTTCCACCCACTTCATCATGTAGTTGATAGCAACGATCACGAAACTGACTTGTCCATTGGCCTTCGACAAAGGTCCCAGGATGTCGATTCCCCATACAGCAAAGGGAATCGAGGATAAGACCAAGTACAGCTCTTCGGGAAGCTGATGTGGGATGGTGTTATTCAACTGACACTTGGGACATTTTTTGACAAATTCTTTGGCCTTCGTATAGATAGTCGGCCAATAGTACACCTACCTTAAAATCTTGTGTGCCAGTGACTTGACCCCCATGTGATCCCCACAAACCCCTTCATGTACTTCCCTAAGTGTGTAATCCACTTCCGATGGGGTTAAACATTTGAGAAAGGGAGAACTAAAAGCCCTTCGGTACAGATCTCCGTCAATGAGGACAAAATTTGAGCTTTGATTCTTGATTTTCCTTGCCAAGATTCGGTCCGAAGGTATAACCCCATCCGCCAAGTAGGAGATATAAGGTGTGAGCCAGCAATCGAGCCTGTTCAAAGCTAACACATCCGTTTTCGGAACACTTGGCTGTTCTAAGACCTCTAGATACACCGTCCCATTGAAGGAGCTTGTTTCGGTCATTGCCAATCTAGCTAGAGCATCCGCTACCGTGTTGTCCGACCGATCAACTCCCTAACAGCTATATGAACTGAAATACGTGAGCTTATCTTTTACTTCGGCTAGATATCTTGACATTCTCGCCCCCTTAGCCTCATACTCCCCCGATAACTGCTTAACCACCAGCTGTGAATCACTATAGATGACCAACTTCTGCACTTCCAAGCTTCGGGCCAACCGAAGTCTGGCTAATATGGCCTCATACTCTGCTTCATTGTTAGTGGCTTTAAACTGAAATCGAATCGCCTGTTGGACTTTGAAACCTTCGGGACTTATCAGAATAACTCTTGCCCCACTGACATCCGATGTTGATGATCCATCCACGTATAGAGTCCACGAGGTCGGCCCTTGTTGAGTTTCGGTCACTGTATTCACGTCTGGTTCGGTGAAAGAGCATTCTACCACAAAATATGTTAAGGCCTGCCCTTTGATTGCCGTTCGGGGATGATATTCCAAGGCGAACTGCGTTAACTCCATAGCCCATGCAGCGAGCCGGCCCGACACCTCCGGTCTGTGTAGGACCTTTTTCAATGGCTGATCCGTATACACCACTATTAGACGACCTTGGAAATAGTGCCTAAGCTTCCTACTCGCAATGATCAGAGCGTAAGCAAACTTTTCCAGGTTCGGGTACCTTGTTTCTGCATCCCGAAGAATGTGGCTGACGTAGTATATCGGGAACTGTTTTCCCCCCTTGTCCCTTACCAGTGTCGCCCCTACTGCCATGGAGCTTGCAGCCAAGTATAAGTATAGAGGTTCCGAAGGGATTGGTTTCATCAATAAAGGTGCTGAAGACAGATATTTCTTGATCCCTTGGAATGCGTCTTCGCACTCTGAAGTCCACTGGAAACTCTTTTTGTTCTTCGGCCCCTTGAGAGTGTCAAAGAAGGGTAAACATCTTTTTGCTGATCATGACTCAAACCTCCGAAGGGAAGCTATCCAGCCTGTCAACCTCTGCACATCTTTGTATGTCTTCGGAGATTTCATGTCTAAGATCGCCTGAATCTTTTCTGGATTTGCTTCAATGCCCCTTTTGCTGACCAAATATCCTAGAAATTTTCCTGACCCCAATCCGAAAGTGCACTTGGTTGGGTTCAATCGCAGATTGTGTCTTCGTACTGTTTTGAAGCTGTTCTCCAAATCTCCCAAGTGTTCCCGGGTTGACATGTTTTTAACAATCATGTCGTCCACGTAAACCTCCATACTTCAACCTAACTGCCTTCTAAATACGAAGTTCATCATCCTCTGGTATGTTGCCCCGGCATTCAGCAGCCCGAAGGTCATTTTCCGATAAGCGTATATTGCTCGATGGGTAATAAAACTAGTCTTCGGTATGTCCTCTGTATTCATCGAGATTTGGTGATATCCCAAGAAAGCATCCATAAAACTCAGCATGCCATACCCCGAAGTTGTAAAACCCCTAATTTTACGAATAAAGATTTAATTTTCTCCAAATATTTTTTTGAATATTATGGTGTGGATTTGAGATAATGTTATAGTTGTGTATAATATTTATAAATTTTAAAAAGTATGCAAGTTGTTGTATAATATTCGTTTGGTCGGGGAATATTCTTTTTGTCGGGGAATATCCGTACGACGACCCAATCATTGGTGGACCCCACAATGGAATTATTGTCGGATTGAGAAAACGATAAAAATATTTTTATGAAAATAACGGCGGAAGTTTTACCGTTAAAACTGTTGAACTACTAGGTAGTAAAAGTAATAAAGAATACGTCTGGGTCGCAGTTGCAAGTACACTCAGATTGATTATTGATGCTTACGTAAGAAGTCACCGGTTTTGTTCAATTATTGCTACATGAATTGCTTTGATAAGATCTCACGCTTTTTGATTCAATTATTGTCGATATTTTATATATTATTAAATCAATAATTGAGATAATGTAATTATTAATATTATTATTTGCAATATTAACGATGTCTGAAGTTCGCCAAGGAGAAGTTTGGTCACCTAATCGCAAAGCCAATAGGGAGAAATTCTTATTAAAAGCCCCATCTTTCCCGGAACGACACGTTGATTAATATTGTGAATTATAATAATGATGATAAATGTTGTTAAATATATTGAGGTGTCTTTTTATGAAGTCACAAAAAGTTTATATATATATATATATATATATATATATATATATATATAAATTTTGTTTTATTTATATTATTAATGTAATAAAATGTAAAAGCTTTTTATACAAAATAAAATACTTTTATAAAGTTATTTGTTTTATTAGACAATAATTAGAATATAATATATTTTATTATGCATAGTGTTTTGTATAGTAAAATCTTTTTATATAAAAAATGCAGAATACTTTTATAAAGTTATTTGTTTTATTCGACAATAATTAGAATATATTATATTCTATTATGCATAGTATTTGCATAGTGCTGCATAGTATTTTCAGATAGTAAAATCTTTTTATATAAAATGTAATACTTTTATAAAGTTATTTGTTTTATTAGACAATAATTAGAATATATTATATTTTATTATGCATAGTGTTTGCATAATACTGCATAAGTGTTTTGCATAGTAAAATCTTTTTATATAAAATAGAATACTTTTATAAAGTTATTTGTTTTATTAGATTATAAATAGAATATATTATATTTTATTTAAAAGATTTTGTTTTATTAGAATATTTTATTTATACTGCATAGTAAATCAATATGGACCGTCTGTTCAAAAGTAAATCAATCTGGACCGTTCATGAATTAGTTACTATTCAGTCCATTCTCCTATAAATAGAAATTCATCCTTCATTATTTCTTACGAATTCAATTTGAAACTCTGAGAGAAAACTATAGAGAGAAGAAAAAAAGTATTCTCGCTACCTCACTTTTCCAATATCCAGTTCTTCTAAGGTAATGGGTATTATTTCTTTCGTATTCATGAAGAGAACTTCTGTTATTCCAATCTTTATTATTCTGTTGGAATAACCTTTATACGCGGGCTACCCTATACTTGGTGAAATTCTTCCATTATTCCATTCTTTATCATTATGTTGGAATAACTCGTTTACGCAAAGTACCATATACATGGTGAAATTCTTCCATTATTCCATTCTTTATTATTCTCGTTAGAACATCCTCGCTGCGTGCGCTTTCATGCATGACCGTTCCGTTATTTATTATTCTGCTTGGAATATCCCGCTTCGGTGCGTATTCATTACCTCGACCGTTCCATTAATTATTATTCTCGTTGGAATAACTCGTATGCAAGCGCGATCTATCGCATGCATGGTGATTTCGTTGTTATTCCATTCTTTATTATTCTCATTGGAATATCCCGCTTGCATCGTAATTTCACTTTGACCAGTTCCGTTATTTATTATTCGCATTGGAATAACTTATCTGTGGTCTATCGCATGCATGGTGATTTCTTTTGTTATTCCATTCTTTATTATACTCAACCGGTTAAAGTTTTGACTTCTATACTCCATGAAATTAGTGGAATATCCTCGATACAAGCGCTTTCATCCAAAGATCTTTTCATGGAAATATTCTTCTGAGCATTCTTGAATTTTACTCTACATAGAAGTATCATGTTGACAATTTGGACGTTATTAGTTCCCGGATAAATTAATTCTTGAACTTATTTTATTGAATTATTATATCATTGTCATCATCCTCATGTGTATTTTATGTTGAAAGTCATCTGTGGCCTGTAGTACATAGATGGACTTGGTGTGATTATGACCAGAGATTAATCGGTATAATCATGACCGTAATGTTACAAATGATGTGGTAAAAGTTCTCATTGGCCCGTAGTGCATTGATGGATAGTTGTTGGCATGATCATGACCATTGATGAATACACGAATATCCTTGGCCCGTAGTGCACGGATAATTTGTGGTTGTAATACTAATGAATATCATTGGCCGTAGTGCAGGGATGATATGGATTATTTATTAAGCTGAGTCTCAGCGATAAAAGTGATTAAAAATCTTTTTAAATCATAAAAGATAATAGATTTTATTTTCTACTTGACTCTTTTAATGTATTGCTTGTTCCGCTGCAGTTAAACTTGATGTTTGTTATATTTTATCAGTTTAACATTGTTGAAAACTAATGATAATTTATTCTACATTATCTTAGTCATACTATTTCTTATTAGGCTAGTTGAGCTCACCCCTTTCTTTCACTGTTCTCTTCAGGAAATGAGAACGTAGCTGGGACTAGTCGGAAAATGGAGTGACGGTCCAGATGATAGTATTAGTAGTCCTCACTATTCTGTTAAATAGTGTGACAATAAATATAATGAGGACTCCTTTGAGTGTGGATATTATCTAGATGTCAATATTCTTATTAAAACTCTCAATTTATGTTTTGTCGTTATTTTACACTTACGACAATTTGTATTATTAAGTTGTATTTGTATTCTACAGATCATGTATTTGGCGACTTCGTAATAGGTGATGTATACCTATTTTGGGGCGCTATAAGTAATGGTCCTCCTCAACACAAAATCACTATATTATTACACGGGAATTTATGTACTTTGATATCATCAAATGTCACCTTTAATAGGGTGGACTATAAAGGTGATTATTGGGGACATCATGAATTGTGTGAGGAATATGAGTAATCTAGATGGAATTTAACCCTCCTATTTATTAGGGGTGATATCCATAGGCCTCTTGATTGAGTAGGACTATGAAATGAATGGCCATTCTCAAATAGTGATTTATTTCATATAGTCTACTCATTGATCAAGAAAACTCAGATTAAATTATGAAGAGTATGACACATTCCATGACTCGAGTTTAATCTAGGATATTAAGGTTAAAAGGATTAAATTACATTGAAACATTGGTCACAAAAAAGGTTGCATCGAATCATCGATCTTATTATTACTTGGGTAGCAGTGATGCATTACTAGATGCCGTTCACTGTTTATAACTTTATAATATGATTTTAAAATTATTGTCAACGTAATAATAACCTATAGGGTCACACACATAGAACGTTATTAAAAGGGAATTAATTTAAAGGATTTAAATATATTAATATGATTAATATTATTTAAATCACAATTTAAATAAAAAGGATAATTTGTATATATATATATATATGTATATTAATTAAGTAAGACTTAATTAAGATATATATATATATATAAATATATATATATAATTCGGATTTTATGAAATTAAGTTTTGATTTGATTAATTCCTTTTAACTACTATATATATGATATATAACACCTACTTAGGGTAACATCATAATTGAAAACCCTACCGCTTCTTAGAGAGAGACTAGAGAAAAAGCAGTTTCATAATCGTTCCTTTTGGTGGCTAAGACATCTGTAAGTTCCTCTTATTGCGAGAATCGTTTCGACCCGGTTCGATGCGACGCCAAATGTGGATACCATAGAGGCGCGATTCTAATTGGATTAACGTAAAGGATTCAAGCTATTTCAAATTTTTCCATAATCGGTATAATATCTAAACCACTGAATTAATTTTAGTTTCGCTTGGATCCTGTTTTGGGTTTCGGAATTGCTTTGATTTATTTTTTATTTCTGCTGCATTTTTGTGCCGAAAACCCTACACACAGTTGGTATCAAAGCTTAGGGATATGACCCCCGGCTGAGATGTGAGACAAGAACTAGGAGGGGAGAGACGGGGAATTCCTTCGCTAGTATGAGCTACCTAAGTTTATTTGGTATTTAATTGGTCGATCAGAGTATAGGGATAATATGTGATATGTTAATTAACCCTTGTTTTGTGACAGTGTTTGAAAATGGCATCTTAAAATATTGAGATAAGCAATGGATCAAAATAATATGACCGTATTGCAGTACGAGGCTAAGTTTGCGGAGTTATCCCAATTTGCATCCCATTTGGTCGATAATGAGGAGCGAATGACGTGAATGTTTCTAAGAGGTTTGAAAGTCGATATATGTCAATACCTCATTTCTCATAAACTTTATTTATATTCAGATGTTATGAATAGGGCTCAGTTATTGGAGCGCGATAATGAGTTAGCACAACCAAAAGGCAACGACCAACAACACGATAATAATCGTATCGGTGGCAACGACCATCGGAACAATGATGACCATCATGGGGGAAATTATCATGCCAAGAATGGTAACCACTTCGGTGGTAATCATGGTCAAGATAATAGAAGTAGAAATTTTAAGAAGAGAAGGTCATTTAGCTCGATTTTGTCGTATAGTGAAGTCAAGTCCAATTTGGGACGGTGGCACCAAAGGCGGATCTGAACAAAACAAAGCTCTGGTTTTTCGGAAGAAGCGTTTTTCGAGACTTCTCAAAAAGCGAGTAACTCGAACGAAGTTAGCATGGGTTAGTTAATTATAAATTTTTGCGAAGTCTATACCATATTAGATATCGGTTCTACCCATTCTTTTATCTCTCTTGCTTGCGCTCAATGTTTAAATTTGACTCCTGAGAAATTAGACTTTGACTTATCTGTTGAAACTCCGTTAGAGAAACCTTCACATTACTTCACTTCGCTTATAAGTCTTGTTTGATTCAAATCGACACTTTCACGTTACTCCGTCAATCTTATCTCTTTGAAAATACTTGCCTTTGATGTAATTTTAGGAATCGATTGGTTAACTACTCATCATGCTTTTTGTAAGGTTGTTAACTTTCATATTCCTAACCAACCTGTTATACGAATTCAAGCAACCAAACTACTAAAGTCAATCATTGTTATATCAAGCCATAAGTAAAGAGCCCCGATCCTTTCGTTGTTGACTGCCTTGTAATGCACCGAAGCCAGACTTTCTGTAGGCGATGTCGTGAATGACGATGACAAGTTGATAGGTATCAATGTGACGTGCTATCCAAGTCTTGGATGAGAGTCACAGTTTTGAATGATATTTCTATTGTTAATAAATTTCCTGACGTATTCCTGAAGACTTCTTGGCCTACCCAGAAATGTGAAATCGAATTTTGTATCGACCCCAAAGAAAAACCCCATTTCTAAAACCTTAAATATTTTTTCAACTAAAACAAACATAACATGCGCCAAAGACGTTGGCTCGAGCTGTTGAAGATTACGATCGTACCATTCAATACCATCGTAGAAAAGCGAACGTGATAGCTGACGCGTTGAGTAGTAGATCGTATCGAAAGCGCGATATCACGAACCTACGTGAAGATAACGAATATATCGATTAGAATCGACTTTAATCGATAAAGTTAAAGTCGCTCAAGCTACAGACTCAAATCTGATGAATGTGAAGAAGAAGGTTCAAGAGGGCGTTATTCTAAAAGCAAAAGTCGATGAAGAGAGAAAATCTCAACCCTCGATTTTATTGGCCCATTTGAAATCCCCGATCGAGTAGGAACTATGGCCTATAGACTCGTTTTACCGCCAAGTATGTCGCGTGTTCATAACGTTTTTCACATATCGATGCTACGTAAATAAGTGGACGACCCGAACCACATTATTGATTTAGAACTGAACGAGATAGCGGAAGATTTAACGTATGAGGAAATACGTGTTAAAATCTTGAATAAGAAGGATCGTATTCAACACTCAAAGGTTATACCTCAAGAGTTAGAATCTGAAATGAAGTCAAGGTATCCTCATCTCTTTGGCATACCAGGTACGTACGTAAATTTTGAGGGCGAAATTTCATAAGGAGGGGAGATTGTAAAACCCTAAATTTTACGAATAAAGATTTAATTTTCTTGAAATATTTTTTTGAATATTATGGTGTGGATTTGAGATAATGTTATAGTTGTGGGTAATATTTATAAATTTTAAAAAGTATGCAAGTTGTTGTATAATATTCGTTAAGACGGGGAATATTCTTTTTGTCGAGGAATCTCCGCACGAAGACACAATCATTGGTGGACCCCACAACGGAATTATTGTCGGATTGAGAAAATGACAAAATATTTTTATAAAAATAACGGCGGAAGTTTTACCGTTAAAACTGTTGAACTACTCGGTAGTAAAAGTACAAAGAATACACGGTTGCATAAGTAGCACACCAGTATTGATTATCGATGCTTACGTAAGAAGTCACCAGCTTTTGTTCAATTATTGCTACAATAATTGCTGCATAGTATCTCACGTTATTTGATTCAATTATTGTCGATATTTTATATATTATTAAATCAATAATTGAGATGATGAGTTATTAATATTATTATTTGTAATATTAACGATGTCTGTAAGTTCTCGCCAAGGAGAGGTTTGGTAACCTAATCATGGCATAATAGGAAGAAATTCTTATTGAAAGCCCTCTTTCCGGGAACGACTCGGTCGATTAATATTGTGAATTATAATAATGATGATAAATGTTGTTAAATATATTAATGTGTCTTTTATGAAGTCACGTAAGTTTATATATATATATATATATATATTATATATATAAATCTTGTTTTATTAGTATTATTAATGTAATAAAATGTAAAAGCTTTTATATAAAAATGAATACTTTTATAAAGTTATTTGTTTTATTAGACAATAATTAGAATATAATATATTTTATTATGCATAGTATTTTGCATAGTAAAATCTTTTTATATAAAAATGTAATACTTTTATAAAGTTATTTATTTTATTAGACAATAATTAGAATATATTATATTTTATTATGCATAGTGCTGCGTTGTGTTTTGCGTAGTAAAATCTTTTTATATAAAATGTAATACTTTTATAAAGTTATTTGTTTTATTAGACAATAATTAGAATATATTATATTTTATTATGCATAGTGTTTGTATAATGTCTCAGATAGTAAAATCTTTTTATATAAAAATGTAATACTTTTATAAAGTTATTTGTTTTATTAGATTATAAATAGAATATATTATATTTTATAAAAGATTTTTTTATTAGAATATTTTATTTATAATTTGCATAGTAAATCAATATGGATAGTCTGCTTCAAAAGTAAATAAATCTGGACCGCTTCATGAATTAGTTACTATTCAAATCCATTCTCCTATAAATAAAAGTTCATTCCTTCATTATTTCGATTTAATTCAATTGAAACTCTGAGAGAGAAACTATAGAGAGAAAGAAGAAAAGTATTCTCGCTACCTCACTTTTCCAATATCCAGCTTTTTCTAAGGTAAGGGTATTATTTCTTTCAGATTCATGAAGAGAACTTACATTATTCCATTTTTATTATTCTTGTTGAATAACTCAGTATCTGCTGCTACCCTATACTTGGTGAAATTCTTATGTTATTCCATTTTTATCATTATATTGAATAACTCTATCTATCCAAGTACCACATACATGGTAAAATTCTTCTCATTATTCCATTCTTTATTATTCGTTGGAACATCCTCGTCTGCGTGCGCTTACGCACGACCGGTTCCATTATTTATTATTCTGTTGGAATATCCCGCTTGCACGTATTACGTCCCGACTTCGGTTCCATTAATTATTATTCGCTTGGAATAACCTCTCTGCATGCGGTTACATCGCATACACGGTGATTTCGTTGTTATTCCATTCTTTATTATTCATTGAATATCCTCATTGGTCTGTAATTTCACTTTGACACCGTTCCGTTATTTATTATTCTGCTGGAATAACCTATCTGTGTGGTCTATCGCATGCACGGTGATTTCTTTTGTTATTCCATTCTTTATTATACTCAAATAAGTTAAAGTTTTGACTTCTATACTCCATGAAATTAGTGGAATATCCTTGATACTGGCGTTTCATCTAGTATCTTTTCATGGAAATCATAAAAGATAATTTTATACATTTAATTATCCCTAATTTTGTCCTTTTTAATTATATTAGTTTATTAAATTAATATGTTTTATTTTATTTTGAAATGAGGATTTAATATTTATTGCCTCACTAATAAAGTCAAAAATCTTGAGGATCGATCAAACGCAATATTTAATGCTTAATTATTCATTATATTAGGAATGTCCAAGAATAAAGTCAAAATCCTATTTAATGCTCTTATTCATATAAGGAAAGAGAAGGAACAATCTTAAGGAAGAGGTGGATTCTTAATCCAACAAGAGAAAGAAAAAGTCTATCTAGAAGATCTTTTTGAGAAGTTGATTGCTACTAGAAATTGAATCCTACATGGAAAGGGAATCAAAGTGTCCAAGTTCAATGAATCTAAATTAGGGTTCAAAGTTATTTTCCTATAAATAGGCCTCTTGTTTTTTTAGAAAGGCACCACTTGTTATTTTCTTTTTCTCGCTTTTTTTTCACTAGTGTAGGAAGGAGTAAGATATTTAGAGTTTGTCCTTTCTCTTATTCCAATCAACAGGGTACTACCGTCGTGTGAGAGTATTTGTCACTTTCTTTTATTTATATAATAGAAATTCTCTTTTTAATTATTGTTCTTATTTCATGCGAATAGTAGTACTAATATTATTTGTTTTTATTTTTATTCCCATGGCTAACTAAATTTCTAATACCTAGGATTGTGATGAAACTAAGTATTTCATATAATATTTTCTTTTCGTTCCAAAATTAATGCCTAATTATTCTCACCTTCATATTTTCCTCCGCATAAATTGCATATGATTTTTATATTGATTGCGAGGTTTTGATAAGTTATAGTTAATCTGTGAATTTTTCATAACTTATGCTTGCCCATATTAATTATATGAATCATTATTTTTAAAGGGAAGGGAAAATAATTTGGGAATTGATTTAGAAAATAAGAAATTATTTATTATGTTAATATTTGGTGGATTCTAATTCCTAGGTATCTTTTCTCATTAATAGTTTCATTATTAATTAATAATTTGCATAATTTAGTTAAAAAATCTTCTCCACCATTTTTATTTCTAATTTGCCTAAAATATTAATTAAGGATATATTAAAGAATTAATCTAGTCTCTGTGGGTTCGACCTGTACTTGCCAGTTCTTCAATTCGACACTGTGCACTTGCAGTTACATATTTTATCACATCAAGTTTTTGGCGCCGTTGCCGGGGACTAGAATTAATTTTTATTTATTCCTTAATTTTTATTTATTCGAATTAGTTTTAACTCATTTTTTTTTTCGTGATTATCAAGCGGATCAAGAAGCGAAAAGATAAAGATTTTGTTGTTTGTGCTTTCTTCTGCATTTCAGATTCCATATATTTTTTTTTGAAATAAAAAAAAAAAAAAATAGTTTTAGTTTTTTTATATATATATTTTTTTTTTTGTCGATTCATGCATTCACTCACGTAGAGCACATCCTCGTTAGGTTTTATTTTTTATTTTTTTTTTTTGTCAAATATAAACTATGGTGATTGGCCGGAGGATCGAGGTACGCCAAAATTTCTCTTCTTTTCGTAATTCACATAGTTTTAGGACATTTTATTTGTTTATAGTTTTTTTTTATTTGTGCATTTTCATCTTTAATCTAACATTAAGGGCACAACCTCAGTATAAGATAAGGTGGGATTTCATCACCCTTCCTCGCCCACAAACAACCCAATTTGCATTTTGCATGACCATGACCTAATAAAATCAAGTAGACGTTGGCCCCTAGAACTCTCGAGCTCAATTAGGACAAGAAACTCCAAGAGGAGTCTGAATTTTAAATTAATCAAACTACTGGTGTCTAGGCAAGTGGTTCAAAAGGTATACGCCTAAAGATTGTGTGGTTATTTAATTAGTCACCGATTCACGGAGAGACTCCCACCTTTCTTACACTTACCCGGCTAGTGGTATGATTAATTTCGATTTGGTGGACCTCATGGTAACTTTGGAACAGCTTAGAGTCAGCCTAGATTTTATTTAGGTTAACCTTAGAAGTAATTTTTTGTTTATTATTTTTTTTTTTGTTTTTTTTTTTGTGCTTATCTGATTATTTGCCAATTAGTGTATGCAAAAAGTGTGGATTAGGGACTTAAACATCACGATTAGTGAGAAAAACTTGATTTTTTTTGATTTCACTTTAAAAGATCTCACTTTAACAAAAATGGAGGGCGCCTAAACTGCTTTTTTAGGGATCGATGTTATCCTTCCCGCCTCGCCTAACCTTCATGTATTAGTCTACCACCCAGAATCGGTAATAATTTTGAACTTAAGCCACATTTTATAAATATGTTACCTAGGTTTACTAGGATAAAGATGCATATTTATTTATTCAGAATTTGAGGAAGTTTGTGCCTTTAATGAAAATCCAACAATTGTCCGATGACTCAATTAGGCTAAGATTTATAACATTTGCTTTAAAAGATAATGCTAAAAAGTGGTTATATAGCTTACCAAATAATTCCATATCAACCTCGAGGGATTTGTCGTTACATTTCTAAAAAATATTTTCCAAATCATAAAATCGCTAAAATTAGACCGCAATTCATCAATTTTGCCAACTTGAAAAAGAGTCCTTTTGGAAATATTTTGATAGATTTAAAATTTGTTATCCCAAAGGCTCACACCATGGAATTGAGAAATGGAGATTGTGTCAAATTGCCATATGAAGGTTTAGACTATCCCACTAAAACAATGTTAGAGTCAATGTGTCAAGGGATTTTCCAAATAATGATGAGGAGAAGGCTTGGGAGTTTTTAGAAGACTTAGCAGAAAAAAACCATGCAATGGGAAACCACCCGAGAGACAGATAAAACCTAGTTCATCTAGGGGTGTACATACAATTGACAATTCAATTGCTACATGGTTAAGTTGGTGTGTACTTAAAAGACTTGAAGATTTAGAAACTAGGGATCATCACACGTGAACAAGTCTCAACACCTACACCTTTGTGTCTAAAGTGTAATTCACCAAGCCATGTGATCGAGGAATGTCCTAGAGTCGCGCCCCAATTTGAAGAATATGAACAAGTCAATGCAATGTTTCAACGACCTAGAAATGACCCATTTGCACCCACTTATAATCCTCGGTTGAGGAATCATCCTAATTTTGCATGGAACCAAGGACCCTACCCAAATAATTCTTCAAATCAGTCAATCACCTCTAAATCAATCTTTTCAACCTTACCAAAAGTCAAATCTCGTCCGCACTAAAATTCAAATCCAAAGACCTCAATATCCACCAGGTTTTTTTAATGAAAGTGAGAGGAGACTTAACACCTTAGAGAAGAGTGTGAGCACCTTAGAGAAGAGTGTGGAAACTTTAATAAAATCTCAGCAAAGCACTAACCAAGCCATTTCTCGCTTAGAGATCCAAATGAGTCAATTGGCCACTGCAGTTAGTGAAAGAGAGAATGGTAAACTTCCTAGTCAACCCGAGACCAATCCAAAATTTTCAGTCCTTACTCAAAAACCTTATCATGTTAATTCACTTGAAAACAACCAAGTCAATCATGTGAATTCTGTAATTTCTTTAGGGTCTGGAAATTATTTTAACAATCATGCTGGAATTGATAATGAAGAAGAGAAAAAATTAAATGTTGAATCTAACGATCCATCTTCAAAGTCAACCCAAATTTCGAAAATCCCACAAACTCGAGTCAAGAGAGGCTCATCCACTAATCATGTTTCAAAACCCGATTCAACCACACCTTCTGAGTCAACTAAAAAGTCTTCAAACCAAAAGCTCCATTCCTCAAAGACTTATTTCAAACAAGCAAATCACCAATGGACAAAATTCTAGAAGTGTTCAAACAAGTGAAAATTAACATTCCTCTTCTAGATGCCATTCAACAAGTTCCCCATATGCTAAATGTCTAAAAGATTTGTGCACACATAAAAAAACCACTCATGTTCCTAAGAAAGCTTTTCTAATGTTCCCATGTGAGTTCTATCTTGTCATGTCAAGTCCCTCGTGAAATATAAGGACCCCTTGTTGTCCTACTATTTCATGCATCATAGGTGACACATTAATTGAAAAGGCTTTGCTTGATTTAGGAGCTAGTGTGAACTCATACCATTTTCTCGTATGAAACCTTAGGCTTAGGAGAGTTGAAAAGACAAGTGTCACACTCCAACTAGTCGACTGCTCCATTAAAGTGCCAAAAGGAATAGTTGAAGATGTACTTATTAAGGTTGGTGATTTTGTCTTCCCTGTTGACTTTGTTGTCCTTGAAACCCAAATTTCGTTGTCAATCCCAAGGGTCAAATTCTCTAATTTTAGGTAGACCATTTCTAGCAACTTCTAATGCGTTAATCAACTCAGAGAAATGGACTAATGAAATTAACATTTGGGAACATGACAATTGATTTAAATGTGTTTAATGTGGGAAAGCAACTTGTGATTTTTCCCGACCAACCCGTTGAAGTGAATATGATTCGTGACATGTCCGATAATGAACTTACAGTGAGAAGACGAAATTTTTATTTTTGTCTAAAATCATTTTGGTCAAAATTGGGATGAAATGTAATATGTAAATGAGGTTAATGAAATGCTAGAGTCATCAAGATCAATGTCTTACTCTAAATGGGAACCCCAGATCGAGCCATTAACCTTGCAATCTTCGTAACCTCTTGAAAAGAGTCCACCAGTAGTTAGAACTCAAGCCTCTCGCCTCGATAATCTTAAATATGCCTATTTAGGCCCCTCCAAAACTCTTCTTGTAATCATTGCTTCCGATTTAACAAACACACAGAGGAAGAGTTATCACCATCTTGAGAGAAAAAAAAGGAAGCCATAGGATGGAGTATAACTGATATTAAGGGATCACCCAACAATTGTCCAACATAGATCCACTTAATAGATGATGTTAAACCCGTGAGAGACCCACAAAGGCTTTAAACCCTGCTTCTAAAAGAGGTTGTTAAGAAAGAAATTTTAAGTGTTCAGATAATCTGGATCATTTATCCCATTTCGATAGCTCGTGGGTAAGTCCCGTGCTCAGTGGTACCTAAAAAGTCCGGCTTAATCATGGTTCAAAATGAAGCTAATGAGTTAGTTCCCACCCGTGTCCAATCTGGTTGGAGGGTTTGCATAGACTATAGAAAACTCAATGCCGCCACAAGAAAGGATCATTTTCCTTTACCCTTCATAGACCAAATTCTAGAAAGATTAATGGTCATGCTTATTATTGTTTCCTCGATGGTTACTCTGCTACTTTTCAAATTCCCATAGCCCCTAAGACCGTGAAAAGACCACATTCACTTGTCCTTATGGAACTTTTGCATATCGTCGCTTCACCCTTTGGGGCTATGTAGTGCCCTCGCCACCTTTCAAAGATGCATGATGAGCATTTTTTCTCGACATGGGTAGAGAAATTTCTAGAAATTTTCATAGATGATTTTTCCATATTTGGGTCTACATTTCATGAATGCCTTCACCACCTCGACTTAGTTTTAAGGAGATGTAAGGAAACAAACTTAATCCTAAATTGGGAAAAATGTCATTTCATGGTAAAAAAGGAATTGTTCTTGGTCACATCATATCCGAAAAGGAATTGAAGTAGATAAAGCCAAAATCGACCTCATTTCCAATCTTCCACCACCTAGATACCAAAGAAATCCGTTTTTCCTAGGGGTACGCAAGCTTTTATAGGCGATTCATTAAAGATTTTAGTAAGAAAGCACGACCTTTGACCAATCTTCTAGTAAAGATGCAAAATTTGAATTTAATGAAAATGTCTTCAATCCTTTGAACAACTTAAAAGGAGTTAACTTCACTCTCCTATCATCAAATCACCGATTGGAGACAACCATTTGAGTTAATGTGCGATGCATCCGACTATGCATTGATGTCGTTTAGGGCAAAAGAATCAACAAGATTCCCCATGTCATATACTATGCTAGTAGGACTTTGAATGATGCTCAATTAAACTATTCAACTATCAAAAAGAACTTCTAGTCAGTAGTTTTTGCCCTAGAAAAGTTTTGATCTTATCTTATCGGGTCTAAAATAATTGTTTACACCGACCATGCCGCTTCTCAAACATCTTCTTTCCAAAAAGATTTAAAAGCTCGCTTAATTCATTGGGTCTTATTGCTCCAAGAATTTGACCTAGAGATACGAGACAAAAAAAGGGTCAAAACGTGGTAGTGATCATTTGTCACGCTTAGTAGTGGAGTCCAACTTTGACCGCCTCTTAAATGAATCTTTCCCAGATGAGCAATTTTTCTCTATATCCGCTACACCTTGGTTCTCATTGATATTGTGAATTACCTAAATGACTAGTGAGATCCCTTCCCATTGGTCCAAACAAGACCGATCCAAGTTTCTTTCACAAGTCAAACACTTTTATTGGGATGACCCCTATTTGTTCAAATATTGTCCCGATCAAATCATTAGGAGGGTGTGTAATTCACCACGAAGTTTAGAAGTGTTCTCATCATTTTGTCATGACTTAAGCTTGTGGAGGACATTTTGAGGCAAAAAGACTACCGCCAAAGTCCTCCAATGTGGTTTCTATCGCCTAGTCTATTCAAGGATGCCACATCATTTTGTGCCAATTGCAATAGGTGTCAACAATTAGGGAGGATCACTAGAGGAATATGATGCCAATGCAACCTATTCGTCATCAAATTGTTTGATGTGTGGGGAATCAATTTCACGGGCCCATTTCCAAATTCTTTTGGAAATCAGACATTTTACTTCATGCGGTGGATTTACATGTCTAAGTGGGTAGAAGATATACCAACTAAAGACCAATGACAACAAGGTTGTTGTCAAATTTTTGAAAAGAGAATATTTTCTCTCGCTTGGTACCCCTAGGGCCGTAATCGCGATCAAGGCAAACATTTTTGCAATCACCCTTTTTTTCATCCTTGCTAAAAAAGTATTCCATCACCCACAAGCTTGCAACATCATATCACCCTCAAACAAGTGGTCAAGTAGAAGTCTCAAATAGGCAAATAAAACAAATCTTGAAAAAAAGGTGAGTTCTAATAGAAAAGATTGGTCTCTAAAATTGTCGATGCATCAGGGGGCTTACCGTGATCGCTTTTAAGACTAATTTAGGAATGTCACCGTATAGGCTTGTGTTTGGAAAAGCTTGTCACTTACCTGTTGAACTTGAACATCGTGTTTTATGGGCCATAAAATAGTTGAATTTTGATATGTCCACTGGTGGGAGTCATAGACAATTGCAATTAGCTGAGTTAGATGAGATTAGGAACGATGCTTATGAAAATGCTAAAATTTACAAGGAAAAACAAAAGTGTTTCATGATAAATCAATTTTTGAGAAAATCATTTTCCCCTGGTCAAAAAGTTCTCTTGTATAATTCTAGGCTACATTTATTTCCTGGCAAATTATGCTTCTGATGGGATGGACCTTTTGTAGTGAAGGTAGTTTACTCTCATGGGGCAGTAGATATTGAAAATCCAAAGAGTGGAGAAATTTTCAAAGTGAATGGTCAACGACTCAAACTTTTTTTAGAAATGCCGACCGAACCGGAGGAGGTGGTATACCTTGTTGACCCACCTGATTCAGCATGACTGGTAATGCACTTGTTTTTGTAAGTTTGTACGTATATTCTTCTTTTGTACAATATTGTCATCCAGCCTTACGCCTCATCGCCCAAGGTATAATTCTTTTTATAACTTTGTTCTCTTTTTCATTTGCATACATTGAGGACAATGCATGATTTAGGTATGGGGGAGTTTGTTTGTATTAGATTTTTTTTTTTTTTACGAAAAAAAAAAAAAAAAAAATCAAAAATTAAAAAATTTTGTTTGACTTTTTTATGAATCAATTAATTCTAATAAGTGTTGGTGGAAAAAACGCATGAGTGAGATTGAAAGATTTAGAACTCTTGAATTTTTGATAAGATACGAAATCTTAGTTCAAAATACCATATGGATTTAAAATTAATTTCACAAGCATTTTTGCATTTCACGTTTGCACTAATTCTTAGTTGTGGGGTATAAATCATGATTCGAGTAATTTTAAAAAAAAAAAGAAAAAAGAAAAAAAAAGAAAGAATGAAAAAAAATGAAGTTGAGAAAAGTTGAAAAAAAAAAGAAATAAATAACTGCTTCAATGTTTATTAAACGAAATAACTGGGTATCCAAGCCTCGGGAAGCATCGATATTCACGCTGAAAAGTATGATGGATAAAAGCAATTTGACTAGTCTAATTTTGTGGCCTTTGTTACTCGAAAGTTAGTAAACCTTAGGGTGTCTCTACACCTAGTGCCCTAAAGCCATCCGGTTTTGGGAGTCATTGGTCCAACGCCGCTAAGCATACATGGGTAACTCAAAAAGCCTAAGAAAATGAGACATCGTGACAAGTCAAGAAAAAAAAAAAATGGAGAAAAGGAAGGAAAAAAAAAAGAAAGAAAAGAAAAAAGAGTTTGCTTGATTTTCATGGTAAAAATCCCTACTAAGAGTTACATCATATACACATGCATGCATCACATGAAATTGATTTAATGAAGGATGGTGTCTAAAATGAAGATCGAGTATTTTTGATAAGGTGAAAGTGTGATTTTGAATTTAATCTTGCTTATGTATAATGCCCATAAATATTTAGAAGTTTTCTTTCAATTTCATAATTTGTTGAACCCAAAAATATTTTTAAATTTTGTGGGTATATTCATCGCAAACCTCACGAGACACACACTCTCGTCCACTTGGGGTAACCTTGGGGTTTAGCGCTTATTGCATATGCTAAGTGCAATCGTGTTTCCTACGAAAATGGGGTATTATAATTTTTTTTATTTTTATTTTTATTTATTTTACTTGAGGACGAGCAAAAGCTAGGTATGGGGGTATTTGATAGAAACGTAATTTATACATTTAATTATCCCTAATTTTGTCCTTTTAATTATATTAGTTTATTAAATTAATATGTTTTATTTTATTTTGTAGGATTTAATATTTATTGCAATAAAGTCAAAATCTTGGTGATCAAGCAATATTTAATGCTCTTATTCATATAAGGAATGTCCAAGAAGAATCCTACAAGGAGAAGGAAAGAGGTGGAACAATCTTAGTGTGCAATTCAAATCCAACAAGAGAAAGAAAAGTCTATCTGAAGATCTTTTTTGAGAAGTTGATTGCTACTAGGAAATCAATCCTACATGGAAAGGGAATCAAAGTGTCCAAGTTCAATGAATCTAAATTAGGGTTCAAAGTTATTTTCCCTATAATATAGGCCTCTTGTTTTGCAGAAAAGGCACCACTTGTTATTTTCTTTTTCTCGCTTTTTCACTAGTGTAGGAAGGAGTAAGATATTTAGAGTTTGTCCTTTCTCTTATTCCAATCAACAGGTACTACCGTGTGAGTAGTATTTGTCACTTTTTTTTATTTATATAATAGAAATTCTCTTTTTAATTATTGTTCTTATTTCATGCGAATAGTAGTACTAATATTATTTGTTTTTGTTTTTAATTCCATGGCTAACTAAATTTTTAATACCTAGGATTGTGATGAAACTAAGTATTTCATATAATATTTTCTTTTCGTTCCAAAATTAATGCCTAATTATTCTCACCTTCATATTTTCTTCCGTATAAATTACATATGATTTTTATATTGATTGCGAGGTTTTGATACGTTATAGTTAATCTGTGAATTTTTCATAACTTATGCTTGCCCATATTAATTATATGAATCATTATTTTTAAAGGAAGGGAAATAATTTGGGAATTGATTTAGAAAATAAGAAATTATTTATTATGTTAATATTTGGTGGATTCTAATTCCTAGGTATCTTTTCTCATTAATAGTTTCCGCTCATTAATTAATAATTTGCATAATTTAGTTAAAAAATCTTCTCCACCATTTTTATTTCTAATTTGCCTAAAATATTAATTAAGGATATATTAAAGAATTAGTCTCTAGTCTTCGACACATGCATTTGCCAGGTTTCACATCGCACTTGTAGTTACATATTTTATCACATCAATCTTAATCAACTTCTCCGAATTTCTTGGTATCAACTCTACATCCTCCATCTCTTCGGCAGGCAGGGCAAGCGGTTCCGTGCTACTTTCCGTGAACGGCTCTATTTCGATGGTCATTGTCTATTTCTGCTTGCTGACGTCGACCCCCGAAGAAATCAAAGTGTTCCGATAGCACCTTCGGGCGATGTCAAGATCGCCTTTTACCTCCCCAATCCCGTTCGGTGTCGGAAATTTGATTTTGAAATGTGGAATGGATGTTACCACTTGTAAAGCTGCTAGTGTCGGCCTGCCCAGAATAGCATTGTATATCGAATCCACATGCACTCTATAAAAACTTGACCGAATTTACACTTTGTTGAGGTCTTTGTCTTTGAACTCCGATCGATAACTCAATGGTGCCCGACACGTGCACCGGGTCTCCACTAAAACCGCACAATGGGCCTTCTCCACCTAACTCCATCTTCTTTCCTTCTAGATCCATCCTTTGGTAGGCGTGTGTGTACAATATGTCGACCGAGGACCCATTATCGATCATCATCCTTTTCGTGTCCATTGGCCTGACCTGTGATGTTATTACCAGCGCCCCATCATGCGGTTCAATGAGATCTGTAGGATAGTCTTCGTCTGAGAAAGAGATGGATACTCCCGAGTAGGCCCTGCCTTTTCTGGGCGATGAACTCGCTACTGACAACACGACCTCGAGGTGTCCACTTCTCTTCCTTTCGGTTACACACCCTACCGAAGCCACCAAATTACATCAATCAACCCTCGCTCAGGGTTTCTGGCTATGATTGTGTTTCCCGAGTCAGCCCTCTATTCTCCTCTCGAGGTGCCTCTGAACCTTCCCGACCGACCACATACTGTAGTAACTGCCCATTCTGAACGTTCTTCTCTATCAAGTCCTTTAGATCATTACACATCTCCGTCGTATGCCCGCGGCTCTGGTGGTACTCACAGTATTTGTCCCGACCCCTCTTTCCAAGCTTCGGGTGCGTCGAGCATAGCTCGAAAAAAGGTTTATTCCGCATCTCTTCCAATATCTTCGCTCGGTCAGTGTTGAGGGCGGTGTAGACTTTGTTGACATTCTGTTCGGGAAGGGGTGGTCACCACCACTTCCGAACCTCCCCCCACTCGTAGCTTTTTTTTTTTATTTGTCGATCTCCCCGATTATCCGGATCACCGGTAGTTCGCTTGTCCCGATCCTTGACTTCTCGTGATGACCGGAGAGTGCGGTTTGAAATTCCCATAGTCTCCTCTATCATGATAAACCCTTTTGCCTGATGGAAGGCTTCACAAATCTGGCGAGGGGTTGATCACCAAATCCTTCATCGGTTTCTTCGACTTCCCAATGTCCACCCCGATGTGAAGAAACCTAGGGCTTGAGGAGAATTCGGGTTAATTTCTCAACCCACTACCACCGAATCTTTTGACGTATTGACCGAGACTTTTTCCAACCTTTGTCTAACCTTTGCATTAGAGAAGCGGTGATCTTTCCTCGTCTTTCATTACTCCCGAACCGCATGAAACTTCTCCGAAGATTACTCCGTGAATTGATTGAACCAAACCGCTAAGGTCCCCATCCATTCTCGCACTCTTCTTCAAGGTCGTTTGCAAACATGTGGCATTTAGCGTCATCAATGCCCATAAGAGGGTTATCAACCCGTCGTACACGCTTAAATGATCATAAGGGTCCCCCAGCCCATCATATGTCTCCATCGGGGGCATTTTCTTCTTGGGGTCGGCGATGACGTAATTTATCTTGGGTGAGAAGGGCGACCCTATGCAAGCTGAATGTGTCCCCATCGAGTTCTTTGCCCCAACAACTTTTCCAATTCACCACCCTTCGAGCGGGGGGGTTTGATTCTCTTTTCTGAGGGACGATCCGGTCTCCCTCCCGTGATTCGTGAGACGCGTCCCTCCTCCTCTGTCCCGATCTGCCTTGGTGATCTGATCTCTATTATGACGACTAACTCCTTCTTCTACTTCGGCCATCTCGAGAGAGGCTTCTATGCCTGCTTCTTTCTCTTTTTGCCTCTCCCCGTCGAGGTGACCGGGATTGGCTCCGATGCCTACGCCTTTTTGAGGACGCCTCTTGCTCTCCAGCCATCTTAGCCATCTGCTGTTCGAGCTCCTCCTGCTGAAGATGCAGGGCCATCATAGCGTCTTTGTTCTGTTGCATCTTCTTCTGCAAAATAAACTCCCTCTGATCCCAGCTGCCTTCGCCTCGGTCCTTTCCTTGCACCTCCAAAGTGTTGAGAGTTGTTCTCATCTCTGCACGACTAGCTTTGATTAGGCGTGTGTTGGTCATCATGAAAGAGTCTTCACGGAGGGAAGCAGACCTGGTCCCTCCCGATCCTCCCCGAATTCTAGAACCAAGTCTATTCTTCACCAACCCCCTCACCTGTGTGGTTTGGTGGGTCTTTGCTTTCTCTATGATAGAGGCACTGTTCTCCCTGCTCGCCATGGCCTCTTACCAGAAAAGATGGTTGTGATTGAATAAGCACTAAGCCCTCCTTCTAGCGCCAATGTTAACGTTAAGTTTCGCCGGCGCGTCCAATCACAGAATCCACGCGCTTGAACCTGCACAATAACAGATCACACATGAAGCTTGACGGCTTGTGCCGCCGGGGGATAGCTCCGGTGTGAGAATAAGTACAGGCCGTTCATAAGGTTTAACAATGGAGGCTAAGTGATTAGTGCTCAAAAGTAAGTATTACCTGTTAATTGTAACCTTGGCCTTGTATTTATAGTACTCCCATCACCCTAGAATTCCTCTCCGAATCGGTTTAGGACTCCTAATTATGGTAGTTCCCATAATTCGGGTCCAACACAATCTCGTTAAATGGTGGAAGTGGAATCCAATCCAAACACTACATTTGGAATTACCTTATTCAATTATGGTTAGAACTCCAGACTCTGTGCGCAGGAGAGCCCACTGCACATGCCCAACCCAACCGAACTCACCATCGAGTCTGAGCCTTGTCCCAAAGGACTCGAGGGTCCGACCCTGAACACCATACGCTAGGGTAAGGCTCTGGCCCAAAGGACTCGGATATTAAACCCGAACACCCTCAACTCCTCCATGAGTTTCGGCCCAATAAACTTATAAACCCTTTTAGTGTCGTGAATTGCCTAGGTCATAAAACACTCCCGAACAGTTTTATTTTTGGTTATCTCGTTCTAAAAATTGACATGGTACACATGCTTAAGAATTTTAATACATAGGGATATGCATTCCCAGAAATTGGTAGTGTGTGTGTGGATTCATGTATTATGTTTCATGCAAGGTAGATTTGGTTTCCGTATGCTAATTTCTCTTAGTCTACAACACCTTGTGAAATTAACTGAAAAGGAAGATGAAGCCATTTGGCTTTTAATTTTATTTTGTCTTAAGTGGATTATTAAACTCATAAGTTGACTTATTACTTATTAATTACTTTCAGATTTGCAGTTGCAACAAATATCAGATAGTCCAACTCGAGCTCTGGCATCATTGGAGTACCAAGTTTTTGCAAAGTTATACGTTAATAATTAAGTTGTTGTGGTGTGTAATAATATGATCAGTATATATAAATATTAAATCTATTTTTTATATATTGAAAATTGCATTAAAAACAAATAATTGTTATAGTTCAATTGGTTTGAACTCTTATTTATTTACTTACAAATCTTGTGTTCAGGTCTTATAAATCACAAGTAGCAATATTTTCTTAAAAAAAAGAATAAGTCATGGGCCGGGCCAATATGACCCACATTTTTCTGAGTTAAAATATTGCGGTCCATGACCCATATTTTTACGCCTAAATTGCCCAGTCTAATTTGTACATTATATTCTTTCCATTCTAAATTATAACATCATTGTTAATTTTAAAAAATTAATTTAAATATTTTCAAATTCACAATTAAGATAATTCATTAAAAATTATGAAACAATAAATATTATAGTGGTTAGTATTTTTAGATAGTTTATAATATTTATTATTATATTAACTAAAATTAAATATTTCATATTAATTTTAAATTTAAAAATATTTTAAATTAACTTTAAAAAGTCAATATTAATCTTATATTTTAAATTCGAGAGTTTTAGGAAACTTTTTCATAAAGAGTAGTTAAGTGTTCCCTGATCTAATATTTGTGTAAATTATATATTTATTTCCTTTCTTTTTCTTTTATTTTTTCCAGCTAGACCTTGCTTCTTATGTTACTGTTTGTTCTAGTTTTAAAAATAATAAAACCCTCGTTAAAATGGACATACATGACTAGCACATGACTCAAATTGAAAAAAAATAATCAGCTTAAGGAACATAATTGATAAGTGCTAACTATGGGGATGAAAGTGTAATTCACTTTGTAAACTGATATGTAACTTGGAAGGACAGATGGGGAATTCAGCCTTAGATTTTTTGTAATTCCAGATTTATATTAAAAACATAATTGTCTGGCTGCGGAAAAAACAATGAAGTAAATGAAAACAAGGCATAAAACCACAACCGAAAGATTTAAGAAAATTAATTATATATGTTAATTTTGAAAGCAACATGCATGAAACCATAACCCCTTGACGGATTCAACTAATTAAACATATTTTCCAACGCATTCAAGCCACAATTATTCTTAATCTTAATCTTAATATGCATTAAGGGTTCACAAATATGCATTAAGGGTTCATAGTATGAATTAGTTATGCCAAAAAAACTTAATCTAAGTATCACAATACATGTATAAAACCATAACCTAATCAAAGCTCCCTCAATATCATGGCTTCAAATAAACTGCCAAAGCTTCCTGTTTTAGATCTGACACATGAAAATATTAAGCCTGGTTCAAGTTCTTGGATTGCATCATGTGAAGATGTCCGGCAGGCGCTTGAAGAATACGGCTGTTTCGTCGCGATATACGATGAAATTTCTTTAGAGCTTGGCAACGAAATGCTCACTTGTTTAGAAGAGTTATTTTCCCTCCCTCCAGAAACCAAAGTTCAGAACCTTTCCAATAACCAATATTTTGGTCATGTTGCACTAAATGCTATGTTTCCTCTATATGAAAGTATAGGTATTAAAGGAGTGAATACACCTGAAGGAACTCAAAGTTTCACAGATATCACGTGGCCTTCTGGAAATGATAAGTTCTGGTATGCCACTTTAATCTAAGCCTCATAATTACTACTCCCTAGATCTCTTCAAAAAATTAATTAATTGAATATATATATATATTTCAAGTTTTTGAAGCAATTTGCGAATTGATATAATAAATTTCAAAATCCAAACAAATTTATTTGATTTTATCACAAACAAATATAAAAAAAGATATTACTAATTACTGTCATCTGTTTCATTAAAAAAAGGGTCTCATTAATAACAAAAAAAAAAATTAAAAAATTACTCCAAAAACAAATTCTAATCTCTATTTATGATAATATGAAATGATACAAGGCATGTTCTCAACTTTATCCTTACAATTTTATTATCATGCCATTAGTTCTAAACTAAATACTTAATTTATTTAGAGGTAAACGTGGAATTAACAAAATTATATCATTAAATTTAACAAATGAGACTGATCTTTTGTGAAGGGTATGTGTTATTGTCAAAATTTAAATGAATCATGTAAGTTTTGAAATTTAGTACTTTGTTTGTAAATTGATTTCAAAAAATTAAAATATATGCCTAGTTGCTGCGTTTTCAATTCAATAGAGCTTTTGTTTATTTTTATTTTTGTCCTTTATTAATTAGTACAACACTGCTGTCATACGCAAAGAAAGCATCGAAGATAGAACAAATGGTGAAGAGAATGGTATTCCAAAGCTATGGAGTGAAGGATTGTGATTCCCATTTCAGTAGTACTGATTCATATAGCTACACTTTTACGAGGCACAAAATATAGAAGCCCCAAGATAAAGGAGTCGGCCTTCGCATTCATACCGACAAGGCCTTCATAACTGTACTTCAGCAAAATCAAGTTAATGGATTGGAAGTAGAAACAAAGAATGGAGAGTGGATTGGCTTTGAGAACAGGCCTTCATCTTTTGTAGTTATCGCAGGCGATGCGTTTATGGTGAGGCATTATATATTATTATTCTTTATTTTCTGCCATGATCATCTTGTTGCCAAAAACTACAACTTCACTCATAAAAAGAATAAGAATACTAAGGTTTTAATAACACATTTAGATATAATCTTGTTTCAAAGATATTTTATCAACAACAAATTTCAAAAATAAATTCTTTACCGGAAAAATTAAAAATATAACCAAATTAAAGAATATTATCCCTGTGTGTACCACAAATCATCGTTAATTATATTTTTGGTAACTTAATTATCTCCCCTTCTTCAGTACTCCATTAATTCACTCTCATTTTAACTTGGGGATCGATCATACAGGTGTGAGGTATAGTCACTAATCATTATAATTTCGCAAAGTTAAAAATATTAAGTTCTTTGTCAAGCCTATATACAATAAAACCCCTATTTAGGAATACTCTATATAAGAATAACCTCTACAATATTATAAAAAAATTTGGTCCCAATTTGGGCCAATTATAAATAAGAATAACCTCTAAATTGTAATATGTTATATACTTTTTAAGTCCCAGACAAAAAACTATACCTTTATATAGTAATAATTTCATATATATATATATATATATATATATATATATATATATATATGAGAGAGAGAATATTAATTTTAAAAACTACATTTCTATAAAGAACTACATTTTCCTATAAAAGATTACATTTCCTATAAAGGACTACATTTTTCTATATAAAACTATATTTTCTATAAAAGACCACATTTTTCTATAAAAGACTACATTTCCTATAAAAGACTATATTTTTTTAGTTTGAAAATCTAAATAATTTATGTTTTCTTTAATTTTGTATAAATATTTTTGAATAATAATTATTAGGTAGTTCTTATTGATATTTTTGTTAAAGTGGGTATTTTTGGGTGTTTGAAAAATATTTTGTATCAATACCTCTATTTAGTAATAACGTCTCAATTTTTTTTTTTTTAAATAATAATCTCTCAATTAAAATACAAATAATTTAGTTCTAAGTCATTTCTAAATAGAAGTTTTACTCTATATAGAAATGTTGGATCCGTAAAAGTTGCATTGACGTTGAATCACATAGTCCGACATATGAAACCCTAAAACTGTGTTAAATATATATACAAATGCAACATTTCCTAGCTATATATTGACTATTGTTTGAAAATTTTAAACTTACTATTAAACTTACTAAATCCAAATCCATAAATATTTTCTCGGTTCTCGTTTAATGGAGAACTATAAATATATATATATATATATATATATATATATATATATATATATATATATATATATATAAAACTAATTAAGGCATGTAAAGTAATTGGTAATTTTAATTTTTAGGAAATGAAAGCATTTTGTTTTCCATGCATGCATGTACATTGTAATGAATTTTGTTTTTGTTTGAGCTAGGCATGGAGTAATGGTAGAATACATACTCCTTACCATCGAGTCATCATGCGTGCAGAGAGCAAAGTGAGATACTCAATTACAATAAAATCATACAAAAATGGGATGGTACATACACCAGAAGAACTAGTAGATGATGAACACCCATTGCAGTTCAAAGATTTTGATCATCTTGGATATCTACGCTTTACCAACATAGCTGATCAAGATCGCCCTTGCCAGCGTCTCGCAAAATACTGTGCCGCTGTTGGAGAACCTTTTACAGCTTTATCAATCCTATATTTTATTGTAGTGGCTTATGGGATAAAAAAACATAAAAATTATATTCTTCAAAAAAAAAAAATATTAACACAAATATTGTAAATACATTAACATTAACATTAACATGGCTTAATAAGGGGAAAAAAAATAAAAAAATAAAAAAATAAAAAAAACAAAAAAAATTCTTCAAATCCCATATATTTCATTCCCAACTCAAATTATCATATTTTCTTAATTACTCCAAACCCTTTTCTCTATATATTAAGAGAAAAACATTAACATAAATATTGTAACTACAATTTCAGTAAAAATATCACCAAAGGCTACGAATGAGAAGGCCTTCGAACGTAATCCCCGGTCCAAAAGCCAAAGCAAGTCCCCATTCTTCTCCATTCTTTTTCTTCAACTCCTCCCTCATATATTCCATCACATAGAAGATAGTATTGCTACTAACATTCCCAAAATCCATTAATGCCCTTCTGCTACAATCCAGTTTACCACTTTCTAACCCTAGATTGCTCTCTAAACGGTTAAGTATGGCTGGTCCACCCGGATGAACCGCCCAAAAGAGATCATTAAACTCCTTCAAACCGGCCTTTCCCATAAGTTTCTTGCAAAATTCCTCAATGTTGTCCTCTATCTTTTGAGGCAAGTCTCTACCAAGTTTGAAGTTTATGCCCTCTTCGGAAATCTTACCATCGATCACATTTTGTGTCCCGGGCAAGAATTGCTGCACCGCATAGTTTAGTTCCATGAAAGGTGACTCTCCGGGAGTTATGGGATCCGTGCCAATAATCACTGCTGCAGCTCCATCACCAAATAGTGCAGCCCCAACTAGATCATAAGGAC
Source organism: Panax ginseng (assembly GCA_020205605.1). Taxonomy (NCBI): domain Eukaryota; kingdom Viridiplantae; phylum Streptophyta; class Magnoliopsida; order Apiales; family Araliaceae; genus Panax; species Panax ginseng. The sequence continues at coordinate 145,603,566 of CM035133.1, forward strand.
GGTCCTACAAGGCAACACCACATTGTCTTCTTTTAGCAAGAGAGTACTTTTTTTTAATTTTTTTTTTCACAAAAAAAAATTGATTATATTCCATAAATTAAATTCAAGTTCGGTCAAGGTCTTGTCAAGATTTTAGAAAATAATGTTGTATCTGTATATATATAGTGCATAAGTTGCTTATAACCTTTGTTAGTAGTCAATTCAACTTTATATTACACGAGTAAAGATGTAATATTTTTCTACTTGTCAAAATTTGAACCTTTTGAAAGCGAGATCTAGTTCTTTAAATACTTAAAACAGCCTTATCAAACAAAACCTTAAACATGCAAAAAATGGCATGGGATTTGACTACCTTGTTTGGGGGCCGGAAACCTAGAATGGTAGTTTCCGAGGTAGTTAATAAAACCCTACTTCCTGGATTATTTTCCGCAATATCCTTGGCAACCCTAAGGCCGGTAACACCACCATAACAGCCGAGGAAGTAAAGCACAACACGTCCAACGTCGCTTCTTAGGCCTAGTTCACTAGCAAGGTAAAGGTCACCACCGGGTAAGCGTATCTCACTTGAGGAAACATATACCATATGGGTGATATTATCTTTTGATTTGCCCCATTCCTTAATGCAAGCAAGGCTTGCTTCTTTTGCCATCTCTATGACTGCTGGATTTGCTATTTCGAGCCGTTGTTTGATTGTGGGTGAGCCTTCAATTGCAAGCTCAGGGTATTTGTCTAAGATCTCTTTGGACATCACTGTGTATCTGGTTTTCACAGTTGTTGTTTTACCTACCAAAGTAGAAGTCAAACATAAAGAGATCATGGTAATTCCAACTGCAATGTTAATTAGGTACATCAACAAAAAAGAGCTGCACTATAAAGGGTTCAAAGTTTCATTTCTCAATTTACCTGAAATTATGATATGTAACATTATATGGGTAGAGGTAGTACTACTTTGGTTAAAATATGCTCTTCAGTAACACGAAAGAGTACTATTTGTAAATGTCTCTTCCAGAAAAATGTCCAGTTTATTTCATCATAACTTAACAGGACACAATTTTCTCAAGTTTATCTTCGGCCGTACTACTATATTAAACACACAACAAATTTAAAGATCAATATGAACAAGAATATATCCTTAAAACTTAACATTTTGCTATGAGACTCTTTGTGTGCAACTCATGTAATTTCCATACTAAGAGATCTTCATAATGATCAAGAATAAGCCATGAAATCCATTTGATTTTCTCTTACTTCCCTCCATGAAACCAGGAACCATGTATGGGTTTAAAGATCCAGTTTTTCCCCTCCATTACACATTTTTTAATTTCCCTTAATACACATTCAGCGATGCAATAAATTGATTTAAATAGATTAGTTAAGTTGTAGCATGCACAAATGTACTTACACAAGCGTTCCAATTTGTCTTTAATGGCGGAATCTTCACATTTTGTATCGCGGCAATATCCCTCCACCAAGCATTCTTGTGGGATGAGCTGGCTGGGAAATGCCTTACCTATTGCGAGAATGGTTGCTTTCCCTTTGGTAGGAACACGCCGTGTGGTACCATTACTGTTGTTAAACTGAGACATGGCTAATTAAGCTTAGATACCAAGAAAGTGATAGGTTGCAATGTCTTGGTGGAGAAAGATTCATAAGTAGGACACATAAATGGACAGATTATCTTGTTCTTGGAGAGAAGCTGGTGTTTAGGAAGAGTAGCATGAATAATTTGTGAATCAATTATTTAGTACTTCTTGTTTTGGTTTCGGTTTTTGGGCTTGGAAGTGTGGAAGGTCTATGAGGTGGCTGCAATCTTTTTACATCTTTATTTTAATTATTAAAAGACTAATTCTAGTTGTGGAACCTAACTCTAACTTACGTACACATCCTTGATGGGAAATTATGAGTTTAATTTTTATATTATGGGTAGCATTACTCTTCTGCCCTTTTTAGGGGTTCTATATATAAGAACTTTAGAAATGATTTTTATACAGATATCAATCCTATGATGTTTTTTTATGCAAATTCATTACTGTTTTATTTTGCATTTGAATGAAACGAACACTAGGTAGGTTTCTTAGCGAGCAAAATATACTCCATTCGTTTTTAAAATTAGATATATATTTTGATTTTTTAGAAATCAATTCAAAAATCCTAAAATTTAAAATTGATATATGAAGTTATTTAGTTTTAGAACAAACAAATATAACAATTGTAAACTATCTATAAAGTATTACTAATTATCATCTCCGTTGTTGTTTTCAAAACTTGAACGAAATTATGTCAATTTAGAGTTTTAAAATTTCATGAATTGATTTTAAAAAATCAAAATATATCTTTAATTTTGAACGGAGGTAGTACAATTTTTTGAAGTCCTTTTGAGACCCTAGCTAAAGCTTGAACTCAGTTCATGTTGGGCTTCTGTAATATATTGAGTTGAATTTCACATATTAAAATCTAAGTTGCGTGACCTCACTGTGTGTGAGTTTGGAAAGGGAAGAAAAAAAATATTTAAAATTTATGAGAGGAGAGAGTGAAAGAATTTTTTTTTATTTTTTTTCATTGTGTTGGTAAGTTTTAGAAGGAAATTTTAACTTAAAAGAGTATATTACTTTATTTTATCCTAATGAGATTACATTTGAGTACATATAAGAATAATTTTAATGTGTCCTCCAAGTATTTAACAAATTTTCTGTTGTTTTTTAAATAGAATTTTAATTAGATATATGGATTTTGTAAGAGTTCATAATATTATTTATTTTAAAGTTTTTATTATGCTAAATGCTCCTTATTTAATACAAATGACAATCTTGATAAGAAATCGGCGAATATTATTTTTGATAAACTTAACCATGATCTGCAGTCAAAGGAAGAAAATGAAGTTTCACTAGAAAATACAATTTGAATCGTGGAACTCAAAAGCTAAATCTGATGACTTAAGTCAAATGCCTTTCGATTAGAACAATCAAAGCGAATCAAGAAAATGACAAAGGAAAAGCATACCGGCTGACCGTTTGTTTTAGTAGAAAACTCAGACATGCAGATACCTAAATCCAGACAGCTCGAACCGTCTGCTTTAGAAGACAATTCAGACGAATTTTCAGAAGCGAAAATTGATATACCAGATCATGGACCAGAAGAGCAAATGTCAAATGTTACTTCCAAGAACAACCAAAACAGTGAAATATCATCCTCCTAACATGAGCTTTAAAAACCTCATCATTGGTATGACCAAAAGAAGAACTTTTAAAGAGATTTGGTTAAGAAAATACAAAATCCAAAGCTACCCTAAGGAGCACATCTATCAAGCTTACTGTTGGTAACAACAAAGTTAATATATATAGGTAACAAATCACAAACGTATGATCATTTTGTTGTTATAAGCTTGTTCCAGTGTCATTCTTTATCTTTGCGCTTGTTTTTTGATGTCAAAGCGGGAAAGATAACAAAATTCTATAATTCCGGCGGCTTTGTTTCAAAAAGTTTGTTCTTATGAATTGTTTTTTGTTGATGACAAAGGTGGAGAGATATGTTTGGTATGATTATGTTATAATCAACTTACTTGTGCTTAATGATTAATATGCATGGTTTCATTTTATTTTTTGATAATGACAAAGGGGAAGAGATATTTGGATATATTTGATTTGGTTTGAATCGGATAATTATATTGTGTTGGAATATGCAAATGATGATTATTTGGATGGAGTCATTTTTTTAATTTGCATAAATTTAGGGGGAGCTATATATTTAGGGGGAGCATGTTGATTACAAAGTTTAATATATTGTCATCATCAAAAAGGGGGAAAATGCTGATTTTTATATTTTGTAATTTTAATGATGACAATATGCAAGAGAATATAAGTTATTATAAATGGGCTGAATTGATTTTGAAATGGGTTGTTGAAAATAATTTATATCCAGATGATTCAATATGCTTATACATGTTGATTATTTTATGAATTGTATGGATTATATTTTGGGTTGATATAATATTGGTCTATTGAATATAATATAGTTAGTTTGACCAATTTGCATATAAATCCGATTAAGGAATTCTGTAGGACTGCATGATATATTTCTAGTCCAATAAAGCTTAAACTCTATTCTATTATAATTGGAAATTCTATATTAGTAATATATATTGGTGTAACAAGTTGTTTTAATTGGAATGTTAAGGAATTTGATTTTTCTATGTCATCTGTTTCAGTCTTTTATGAAACTGATATAGCTAGAGAATATCTGTTAATATTTGTTTTGTTGCTATATCTAAATTTGTTTGGATATTATATAAACCAATTCAAAATCTGAATTGGAGTATTTTAAGGAATTTAAAATTTGTTTTTAATTCAAAGTGCAAGGTAACATGTTGGTTAGATAAAGGAGTCTAAACCTTATCATTAATTAATATTTTTTATTTCCTTAATATTAGTCTGTTATATCTTTGAATTAATATCGCTGGGATTTATCTTTTTAATATATATTTATTCATTGATATATATATATATATATATATATATATATATATATATATATATATATATATATATATATATATATGGAAAAATATATGTACACAAATATATTATTATATAGTTGGCTATGGCGACGGTGAAACCTGTCATTATATATTATTTCTAACTATAATGACAGTGTGAACCGTCGCGATAGCCCACAAAACTCTGTCATTATAGCCATACTTGTAATAATACACATTGTGTATATACATATAGCCCTATATATATATATATATATATATATATATATATATATATATATATATATATATATTACCAATTCAAATTTGATTTGGAGATTATCAAGAAATTTGATTAATTTGAATTTAAGGAGTTTAGAGTATGGACTCCATTGATAGTATTTGACTCCTTTAATTCATCAAATCATATATGATTATCCATATCATGCTGAGGATTTTATATTTGTTAAGTCTGCTAATGTATATTTGGTGTTTCATTAGTGGAACCAACATTACGTTGCCCTCATTTCCTATATATATATATATATATATATATATATGTAAAGACGCCTAAAGGCGGTACAAGACTGAAAAAACTGGAAATTCATCAAAGCATTCTTCCTGAAAAATATCTAAGTCATATTCAAGTTATTGTGTCATTCTTTAGGTCTCAGATTAACAACATAGTTTTTGTAATCCTTCTCATAATATCTTTTGTAAACAAAGTACAAGTCTAGGTTGGCTTGTGGGTCTTTGTAATATTCAGTTTGTACAACGTAAGCATCAAGATCTCAAAGGTGAGAGGAGTTGCAGAGTTGCAAGAGGGCAGATGTGTCCAAGTCAGAATCAATCTTCATTGTACAAGGAGTTTTTCTGTGTAATCTTTTAAATATTAATTTGATAAAGTGAGTCTCCAATACCATTTGGTATTGGATGTGGATTAGACCACTAAATTAGAGGATATGGGCTAAACCACGTAAAAATCTTGGCGTGATTTACTGTCCTGTTCTTTTCTTTATCTGCTTTAGTATTCTGCATATTCAATTTTAATTTGTGCTTGAAGATACACTAAAACAGACATGTATTAGCTGTTCGATTATAATAGACGAAGAACATATACTAAAATAGACAGAGTTAACATGTCCGATTATAGTCTGCATTTTGTAAACTTTAAAAATTGAGCATTGTAAATCGATTTGGGTAGTTACAACTATTCATCCCTATCTAGGTGTGCTTATTTATAGAATTACATTTTTCTCTAAATCTACCCAAATTTGGAAGGAAATGTTTGGGAACCATTTTTTTAAAAGATATGATTTTCCTTCTCTTTTCTTTTGCTTCTCTGCTCAAAAGACTCGCAAATAAAGAACTTTTAATCTCTTTCCTAAATAATCTCTTTCTCCTTTTTTTTTGAATATTTATTAAAACTTACAAATATAGTGTAGTTACAAAAGTAAAAAATTACGTATATACTTATGGTTTATAACCACTAAATTTAACTATATATATGATTAAATATTAACTAATTACAATTAATACATCATTTTATATCTTATTTTTGTAACTATAGTTTGTTAACCTCAGATATACTCACAAATAGAGTGTTTGGACTCGATAACATTATGATATTCCTCAATTTTGTCATTTGTTTGCATTAAAGTAAAATTAATAAAATAAGTATTTCTATATATGACTACAAATAAAATTATTGATACTAATTACTATTCAATTTATCATTTACAACTCGATCTCTACATTAGTAGCTCTTGTTCAATTATTAATAAATAACCATTTTAATAGAAATTTGTAGCATCATTCAAGTAGATACAGATTGAAATAGTAAAAACATGAGCTCAATCTACGTTCTAATTAAACCAAATATATATAAATAACATTTATAGCCAAGTCCCAAGTGGCAAATACTCTACTTGATTTATTTTACTCTTGTATGTACGTACTCAACTTGATAGACTCAACAAGTGTATTTCAAGATAATGTTAAAAGTCTATGCAACATACCCAAAAAAAAAATCTTAATTATTGATTTATTTGGGAACTGATATTTTTATATAAAAAATTGATATTTCGATATGATTCATCTCACATGGATAGAAAGTGGGTCTCACTTTCATGTGAGAGGGATTTGCATAAAAATATCATTTTAACATGTGGAAATATCAGTTTGCTTTATTTTACTCTTGTAAAAATGTACCCTATACTCAACTTGATCGTAACTCAAGCAATCATCTTAATTAATTAGAGTCTTAATAATATTAGTAAGATTTTAAAGCAATCATCTTAATTAATTAGAGTCTGGACACCTTATCTGCTGTTTTTCCTTTCTTCTTATCCAACCTCTTCATTATCTTTCTTCACCTTGGCATTATTCGCATCCTGTTTCAATCAAACGAGAATAGGAATCAAATTAAAGTAAACTGATTCAAAAAGTCTCATTCATGTACATGTGATCATGACATGGGATGAATTAGTCTATAAACTGAAGTCTCAACCTTACTAATGATTGGAGTAGTAATTGACATTTGACTTGTTAATTAGTAGACCTAGTTGATTAATTCAGATGAAACACAGTTACCCCCTTAATCTTATGAAAATGAGTCATTTTCTGGACTGAAGGATTAATTAAAATTACTAATCATAAGTGATAACATTATCTTTTTATTGTTATTATTAGAATTGATGTGATAAAAATATGTAACTGCAAGCGCAGAGTGTCAAATTGAAAAACTAGCAAGTACAGGTCAAATACTTAATATTAGAAAACTAGATTAATTTTATCGTATCCTTAATATCTATTTTAGGCGAATTAGAAATAAAGATTAAAAATTGATTGACTAGAATATGAAAACTAATAATGAGAAAATAATCTAGGAATCCATATCCATTTAAATAATAAATATAACATATAATTCAATCTCTTCTATTTTTATAACTCAATTATGATTTTGATCTCCCTTCTTTTTAATTTAGTAATTTTACAATTAACGTGAGCAAGTATAGATTATGAAATTTAAGGATTAACTATAACCCATCAAAATTTCTTTGAGCAAACATGGATTATGAAAAGCTCATAGCTTAACAATAATCTATCAAAACCTCTTAATTAATTTAAAATCACATAATAACTATAAAACGAATGTATTTAAATAACGAAACATGAAGGCGAAATCAATTAAACATAAAAACATAAATACTAGAAGAGATGAAAAATATTATTATGAATAATTATTTAATTTCATTTTCATCCTAGATATAAAATATTAACTAGACATGAAAATAAATAAACTAACTAAAATAAAGAAGAAGAAGAAGGTTAAAATAAAATAAGAAAACTCCTATTAATTAACGATCATCCAACCAACCTACAATGAAGAAGTAATTTATTCCTATTCCTACTCATATCCTAACTAATAAAAAAAAAACTTATTCTCCCTAAAACAAAAGACCTATTTATAGGGAAAATAAATTTGTACCCTAATTTAGATTCATTGTACTTAGCCTCTTTTGTTTCCTTTTATCCCCTTCTTTTCTTTTTGGCTTCAATCTTTACATGGTACTCTCCCAAGAGTCTTTTCATGTAGCTTTCAACTTTCTAGTGACATTCAACTTCTCAAAGAGATCTTCTAGATAAAATTTTATTTCTCTTACTGGATTTGATTTGCACACTAAGATTATTCCACCTCTTTCTTTCTATTGTAGGATTCTTACCACTTGTAAAGCTGCTCTTACCACATGTGGAATGGATGTTACCACTTGTAAAGCTGCTAGTGTCGGCCTGCCCAGAATAGCATTGTATATCGAATCCACCGCACTATAAAAACTTGACCGCAATTTACACTTTGTTGAGGTCTTTGTCTTTGAACTCGACCGACAACTCAATGGTGCCCCGACACGCACCTGTGGGGTCTCCACTAAAAACCGCACAATGGGCCTTCTCCACCTAACTCCATCTTCTTTCCTTCTAGATCCATCCTTTGGTAGGCGTGTGTGTACAATATGTCGACCGAGGACCCATTATCGATCATCATCCTTTTCGTGTCCATTGGCCTGACCTGTGATGTTATTACCAGCGCCCCATCATGCGGTTCAATGAGATCTGTAGGATAGTCTTCGTCTGAGAAAGAGATGGATACTCCCGAGTAGGCCCTGCCTTTTCTGGGCGATGAACTCGCTACTGACAACACGACCTCGAGGTGTCCACTTCTCTTCCTTTCGGTTACACACCCTACCGACCCGCCCGAAATTACATCAATCAACCCTCGGGCTTGTGGGTTCGGTTGCGATTGTGTTTCCCGAGTCAGCCCTCTATTCTCCTCTCGAGGTGCCTCTGAACCTTCCCGACCGACCATACCGTAGTAATCGCCCATTCTCGAACGTTCTTCTCTATCAAGTCCTTTAGATCATTACACATCTCCGTCGTATGCCCGCGGCTCTGGTGGTACTCACAGTATTTGTCCCGACCCCTCTTTCCAAGCTTCGGGTGCGTCGAGCATAGCTCGAAAAAAGGTTTATTCCGCATCTCTTCCAATATCTTCGCTCGGTCAGTGTTGAGGGCGGTGTAGACTTTGTTGACATTCCTGTTCGGGAAGGGTGGTCGACCACTTTCCGAACCTCCCCCACTGTAGCTTTTTTTTACCATATTTGTCAGATCTCCCCTGATTATCCGACCGCTGGTAGTTCTGCTTGTCCCGATCCTTGGACTTCTCGTATGACTGGGAGTGCGGTTTGAAATTCCCATAGTCTCCTCTATTGCGATAAACCCTTTTGCCCGATGGAAGGCTTCTGTCAAATCTGCTGGAGGGTTGATCACCAAATCCTTCATCAGTTTCTTCGACTTCCCAATGTCCAGTCCAGTCGTGAAGAAACCTAGGGCTTGAGGAGAATTCAGTTCGGCTACCGAACCCACGGCCTCACTGAATCTTTTGACGTATTGACTGAGACTTTTTTCCAACCTTTGTCTAACCTGCATTAGAGAAGCGGTGATCTTTCCTCGTCTTCTGTTACTCCCGAACCGGGCATGAAACTTCTCCCGAAGATTACTCCAGGAATTGATTGAACCAGCCGCTAAGGTCCCCATCCATTCTCGGGCACTCTTCTTCAAGGTCGTTGCAAACATGTGGCATTTAGCAGCGTCCGAATGCCCATAGTAGGTTATCAACCTGTCGTACACGTTTAAATGATCATAAGGGTCCCCCAGCCCATCATATGTCTCCATCGGGGGCATTTTCTTCTTGGGGTCGGCGATGACGTAATTTATCTTGGGTGAGAAGGGCGACCCTATGCAAGCCGAATGTGTCCCCATCGAGTTCTTTGCCCCCAACAACTTTTCCAATTCAGCCACCCTTCGAGCGAGGGGGTCGGATTCCTCTTTACGAGGGGACGATCTGGGTCTGTCCCTCCCGTATTCAGGAGACGCGTCCCTCCTCCTCTGTCCCGATCTGCCTTGGTGATCTGATCTCTATTATGACGACTAACTCCTTCTTCTACTTCGGCCATCTCGAGAGAGGCTTCTATGCCTGCTTCTTTCTCTTTTTGCCTCTCCCCGTCGAGGTGACCGGGATTGGCTCCGATGCCTACGCCTTTTTGAGGACGCCTCTTGCTCTCCGAATGATCTTAGCCATCTCATTGCTTCGAGCTCCTCCTGCTGAAGATGCAGGGCCATCATAGCGTCTTTGTTCTGTTGCATCTTCTTCTGCAAAATAAACTCCCTCTGATCCCAGCTGCCTTCGCCTCGGTCCTTTCCTTGCACCTCCAGTGCCCGAGAGTTGTTCTCATCTGCACGACTAGCCTGATTGGGCGTGTGTTGGCTGTCATGAAAGAGTCTTCGCCGGAGGGAAGCAACCGGTCCCTCCTGATCCTCCTGAATTCTAGAACCAAGTCTATTCTTCACCAACCCCCTCACCTGTGTGGTTTGGTGGGTCTTTGCTTTCTCTATGATAGAGGCACTGTTCTCCCTGCTCGCCATGGCCTCTTACCAGAAAAGATGGTTGTGATTGAATAAGCACTAAGCCCTCCTTCTAGCGCCAATGTTAACGTTAAGTTTCGCCGGCGCGTCCAATCACAGAATCCACGCGCTTGAACCTGCACAATAACAGATCACACATGAAGCTTGACGGCTTGTGCCGCCGGGGGATAGCTCCGGTGTGAGAATAAGTACAGGCCGTTCATAAGGTTTAACAATGGAGGCTAAGTGATTAGTGCTCAAAAGTAAGTATTACCTGTTAATTGTAACCTTGGCCTTGTATTTATAGTACTCCCATCACCCTAGAATTCCTCTCCGAATCGGTTTAGGACTCCTAATTATGGTAGTTCCCATAATTCGGGTCCAACACAATCTCGTTAAATGGTGGAAGTGGAATCCAATCCAAACACTACCTTTGGAATTACCTTATTCAATTATGGTTAGAACTCCAGACTCTGTGCGCAGGAGAGCCCACTGCACATGCCCAACCCAACCGAACTCACCATCGAGTCTGAGCCTTGTCCCAAAGGACTCGAGGGTCCGACCCTGAACACCATACGCTAGGGTAAGGCTCTGGCCCAAAGGACTCGGATACTAAACCCGAACACCCTCAACTCCTCCATGAGTTTCGGCCCAATAAACTTATAAACCCCTTTTAGTGTCAGGAATTCGGGCCTAGGTCTGCAAAACACTCCCGAACAGTTTTATTTTTGGTTATCTCGTTCTAAAAATTGACATGGTACACATGCTTAAGAATTTTAATACATAGGGATATGCATTCCCAGAAATTGGTAGTGTGTGTGTGGATTCATGTATTATGTTTCATGCAAGGTAGATTTGGTTTCCGTATGCTAATTTCTCTTAGTCTACAACACCTTGTGAAATTAACTGAAAAGGAAGATGAAGCCATTTGGCTTTTAATTTTATTTTGTCTTAAGTGGATTATTAAACTCATAAGTTGACTTATTACTTATTAATTACTTTCAGATTTGCAGTTGCAACAAATATCAGATAGTCCAACTCGAGCTCTGGCATCATTGGAGTACCAAGTTTTTGCAAAGTTATACGTTAATAATTAAGTTGTTGTGGTGTGTAATAATATGATCAGTATATATAAATATTAAATCTATTTTTTATATATTGAAAATTGCATTAAAAACAAATAATTGTTATAGTTGATTGGTTTGAACTCTTATTTATTTACTTACAAATCTTGTTTGGTCTTTATAAATCACAAGTAGCAATATTTTCTTAAAAAAAAGAATAAGTCATGGGCCGGGCCAATATGACCCACATTTTTCTGAGTTAAAATATTGCGGTCCATGACCCATATTTTTACGCCTAAATTGCCCAGTCTAATTTGTACATTATATTCTTTCCATTCTAAATTATAACATCATTGTTAATTTTAAAAAATTAATTTAAATATTTTCAAATTCACAATTAAGATAATTCATTAAAAATTATGAAACAATAAATATTATAGTGGTTAGTATTTTTTAGATAGTTTATAATATTTATTATTATATTAACTAAAATTAAATATTTCATATTAATTTTAAATTTAAAAATATTTTAAATTAACTTTAAAAAGTCAATATTAATCTTATATTTTAAATTCGAGAGTTTTAGGAAACTTTTTCATAAAGAGTAGTTAAGTGTTCCCTGATCTAATATTTGTGTAAATTATATATTTATTTCCTTTCTTTTCTTTTATTTTTCCAGCTAGACCTTGCTTCTTATGTTACTGTTTGTTCTAGTTTTAAAAATAATAAAACCCTCGTTAAAATGGACATACATGACTAGCACATGACTCAAATTGAAAAAAAATAATCAGCTTAAGGAACATAATTGATAAGTGCTAACTATGGGGATGAAAGTGTAATTCACTTTGTAAACTGATATGTAACTTGGAAGGACAGATGGGGAATTCAGCCTTAGATTTTTTGTAATTCCAGATTTATATTAAAAACATAATTGTCTGGCTGCGGAAAAAACAATGAAGTAAATGAAAACAAGGCATAAAACCACAACCGAAAGATTTAAGAAAATTAATTATATATGTTAATTTTGAAAGCAACATGCATGAAACCATAACCCCTTGACGGATTCAACTAATTAAACATATTTTCCAACGCATTCAAGCCACAATTATTCTTAATCTTAATCTTAATATGCATTAAGGGTTCACAAATATGCATTAAGGGTTCATAGTATGAATTAGTTATGCCAAAAAAACTTAATCTAAGTATCACAATACATGTATAAAACCATAACCTAATCAAAGCTCCCTCAATATCATGGCTTCAAATAAACTGCCAAAGCTTCCTGTTTTAGATCTGACACATGAAAATATTAAGCCTGGTTCAAGTTCTTGGATTGCATCATGTGAAGATGTCCGGCAGGCGCTTGAAGAATACGGCTGTTTCGTCGCGATATACGATGAAATTTCTTTAGAGCTTGGCAACGAAATGCTCACTTGTTTAGAAGAGTTATTTTCCCTCCCTACAGAAATCAAAGTTCAGAACCTTTGCAATAACCAATATTTTGGTCATGTTGCACCAAATGCTATGTTTCCTCTATATGAAAGTATAGGTATTAAAGGAGTGAATACACCTGAAGGAACTCAAAGTTTCACATATATCATGTGGCCTTCTGGAAATGACAAGTTCTGGTATGCCACTTTAATCTAAGCCTCATAATTAGTACTCCCTAGATCTCTTCAAAAAATTAAAAAAATGTATATATATTTCAAGTTTTTGATGCAATTTACGAATTGATATAATAAATTTCAAAATCCATACAAATTTATTTGATTTTATCACAAACAAATATAAAAAAAGATATTACTAATTACGTCATCTGTTTCATAAAAAAGGGTCTCATTAATTAAAAAAAAATCGCTCCAAAAACAAATTCTAATCTCTTTTTATGATTATATGAAATGATACAAGGCATGTTCTCAACTTTATCCTTACAATTTTATTATCATGCCATTAGTTTTAAACTAAATACTTGATTTATTTAGAGGAAAACGTGGAATTAACATAATTATATCATTAAATTTAACATATGAGACTGATCTTTTGTGAATCGTATGTGTTAGTACTGTCAAAATTTAAATGAATCATGTGAGTTTTGAAATTTAGTACTTTGTTTGTAAATTGATTTCAAAAAATTAAAATATATGCCTAGTTGCTGCGTTTTCAATTCAATAGAGCTTTTGTTTATTTTTTATTTTTGTCCTTTATTAATTAGTACAACACTGCTGTCATACGCAAAGAAAGCATCGAAGATAGAACAAATGGTGAAGAGAATGGTATTCCAAAGCTATGGAGTGAAGGATTGTGATTCCCATTTCAGTAGTACTGATTCATATAGCTACACTTTACGAGGCACAAAATATAGAAGCCCCAAGATAAAGGAGTCGGCCTTCGCATTCATACCGACAAGGCCTTCATAACTGTACTTCAGCAAAATCAAGTTAATGGATTGGAAGTAGAAACAAAGAATGGAGAGTGGATTGGCTTTGAGAACAGGCCTTCATCTTTTGTAGTTATCGCAGGCGATGCGTTTATGGTGAGGCATTATATATTATTATTCTTTATTTTCTGCCATGATCATCTTGTTGCCAAAAACTACAACTTCACTCATAAAAAGAATAAGAATACTAAGGTTTTTAATAACACATTTAGATATAATCTTGTTTCAAAGATATTTTATCAACAACAAATTTCAAAAATAAATTCTTTACCGGAAAAATTAAAAATATAACCAAATTAAAGAATATTATCCCTGTGTGTACCACAAATCATCGTTAATTATATTTTTGGTAACTTAATTATCTCCCCTTCTTCAGTACTCCATTAATTCACTCTCATTTTAACTTGGGGATCGATCATACAGGTGTGAGGTATAGTCACTAATCATTATAATTTCGCAAAGTTAAAAATATTAAGTTCTTTGTCAAGCCTATATACAATAAAACCCCTATTTAGGAATACTCTATATAAGAATAACCTCTACAATATTATAAAAAAATTTGGTCCCAATTTGGGCCAATTATAAATAAGAATAACCTCTAAATTGTAATATGTTATATACTTTTTAAGTCCCGTATTAAGAAACTATACCTTTATATAGTAATAATTTCATATATATATATATATATATATATATATATATATATATATATGAGAGAGAGAATATTAATTTTAAAAACTACATTTCTATAAAGAACTACATTTTCCTATAAAAGATTACATTTCCTATAAAGGACTACATTTTTCTATATAAAACTATATTTTCTATAAAAGACCACATTTTTCTATAAAAGACTACATTTCCTATAAAAGACTATATTTTTTAGTTTGAAAATCTAAATAATTTATGTTTTCTTTAATTTTGTATAAATATTTTTTGAATAATAATTATTAGGTAGTTCTTATTGATATTTTTTTTAAAGTGGGTATTTTTGGGTGTTTGAAAAATATTTTGTATCAATACCTCTATTTAGTAATAACGTCTCGATTTTTTTTTTTTGTTAAATAATAATCTCTCAATTAAAATACAAATAATTTAGTTCTAAGTCTATTTCTAAATAGAAGTTTTACTCTATATAGAAATGTTGGATCCGTAAAAGTTGCATTGACGTTGAATCACATAGTCCGACATATGAAACCCTAAAACTGTGTTAAATATATATACAAATGCAACATTTCCTAGCTATATATTGACTATTGTTTGAAAATTTTAAACTTACTATTAAACTTACTAAATCCAAATCCATAAATATTTTCTCGGTTCTCGTTTAATGGAGAACTATAAATATATATATATATATATATATATATATATATATATATATATATATAAAAAACTAATTAAGGCATGTAAAGTAATTGGTAATTTTAATTTTTAGGAAATGAAAGCATTTTGTTTTCCATGCATGCATGTACATTGTAATGAATTTTGTTTTTGTTTGTGCTAGGCGTGGAGTAATGGTAGAATACATACTCCTTACCATCGAGTCATCATGCGTGCAGAGAGCAAAGTGAGATACTCAATTACAATAAAATCATACAAAAATGGGATGGTACATACACCAGAAGAACTAGTAGATGATGAACTTGGATATCTACGCTTTACCAACATAGCTGATCAAGATAGCCCTTGCCAGCGTCTCGCAAAATACTATGCCGCTGTTGGAGAACCTTTTACAGCTTTATCAATCCTATATTTTATTGTAGTGGCTTATGGGATAAAAAAACATAAAAATTATGTTCTTCAAAAAAAAAAAATATTAACACAAATATTGTAAATACATTAACATTAACATGGCCTAATAAGGGAAAAAAAAAAAAAAAAAAACCTTCAAATCCCATATATTTCATTCCCAACTCAAATTCATCATATTTTCTTAATTACTCCAAACCTTTTCTCTATATATTAAGAGAAAAACATTAACATAAATATTAATTGTAAATACAATTTCAGTAAAAATATCACCAAAGGCTACGAATGAGAAGGCCTTCGAACGTAATCCCCGGTCCAAAAGCCAAAGCAAGTCCCCATTCTTCTCCATTCTTTTTCTTCAACTCCTCCCTCATATATTCCATCACATAGAAGATAGTATTGCTACTAACATTCCCAAAATCCATTAATGCCCTTCTGCTACAATCCAGTTTACCACTTTCTAACCCTAGATTGCTCTCTAAACGGTTAAGTATAGCTGGTCCACCCGGATGAACCGCCCAAAAGAGATCATTAAACTCCTTCAAACCGGCCTTTCCCATAAGTTTCTTGCAAAATTCCTCAATGTTGTCCTCTATCTTTTGAGGCAAGTCTCTACCAAGTTTGAAGTTTATGCCCTCTTCAGAAATCTTACCATCGATCACATTTTGTGTCCCGGGCAAGAATTGCTGCACCGCATAGTTTAGTTCCATGAAAGGTGACTCTCCGGGAGTTATGGGATCCGTGCCAATAATCACTGCTGCAGCTCCATCACCAAATAGTGCAGCCCCAACTAGATCATAAGGACGGTCCTACAAGGCAACACCACATTGTCTTCTTTTAGCAAGAGAGTACTTTTTTTTAATTTTTTTTTTTCACAAAAAAAATTGATTATATTCCATAAATTAAATTCAAGTTCGGTCAAGGTCTTGTCAAGATTTTAGAAAATAATGTTGTATCTGGATATATATAGTGCATAAGTTGCTTATAACCTTTGTTAGTAGTTAATTCAACTTTATATTACACGAGTAAAGATGCAATATTTTTCTACTTGTCAAAATTTGAACCTTTTGAAAGCGAGATCTAGTTCTTTAAATACTTAAAACAGCCTTATCAAACAAAACCTTAAACATGCAAAAAATGGCATGGGATTTGACTACCTTGTTTGGGGGCCGGAAACCTAGAATGGTAGTTTCCGAGGTAGTTAATAAAACCCTACTTCCTGGATTATTTTCCGCAATATCCTTGGCAACCCTAAGGCCGGTAACACCACCATAACAGCCGAGGAAGTAAAGCACAACACGTCCAACGTCGCTTCTTAGGCCTAGTTCACTAGCAAGGTAAAGGTCACCACCGGGTAAGCGTATCTCACTTGAGGAAACATATACCATATGGGTGATATTATCTTTTGATTTGCCCCATTCCTTAATGCAAGCAAGGCTTGCTTCTTTTGCCATCTCTATGACTGCTGGATTTGCTATTTCGAGCCGTTGTTTGATTGTGGGTGAGCCTTCAATTGCAAGCTCAGGGTATTTGTCTAAGATCTCTTTGGACATCACTGTGTATCTGGTTTTCACAGTTGTTGTTTTACCTACCAAAGTAGAAGTCAAACATAAAGAGATCATGGTAATTCCAACTGCAATGTTAATTAGGTACATCAACAAAAAAAGAGCTGCACTATAAAGGGTTCAAAGTTTCATTTCTCAATTTACCTGAAATTATGATATGTAACATTATATGGGTAGAGGTAGTACTACTTTGGTTAAAATATGCTCTTCAGTAACACGAAAGAGTACTATTTGTAAATGTCTCTTCCAGAAAAATGTCCAGTTTATTTCATCATAACTTAACAGGACACAATTTTCTCAAGTTTATCTTCGGCCGTACTACTATATTAAACACACAACAAATTTAAAGATCAATATGAACAAGAATATATCCTTAAAACTTAACATTTTGCTATGAGACTCTTTGTGTGCAACTCATGTAATTTCCATACTAAGAGATCTTCATAATGATCAAGAATAAGCCATGAAATCCATTTGATTTTCTCTTACTTCCCTCCATGAAACCAGGAACCATGTATGGGTTTAAAGATCCAGTTTTTCCCCTCCATTACACATTTTTTAATTTCCCTTAATACACATTCAGCGATGCAATAAATTGATTTAAATAGATTAGTTAAGTTGTAGCATGCACAAATGTACTTACACAAGCGTTCCAATTTGTCTTTAATGGCGGAATCTTCACATTTTGTATCGCGGCAATATCCCTCCACCAAGCATTCTTGTGGGATGAGCTGGCTGGGAAATGCCTTACCTATTGCGAGAATGGTTGCTTTCCCTTTGGTAGGAACACGCCGTGTGGTACCATTACTGTTGTTAAACTGAGACATGGCTAATTAAGCTTAGATACCAAGAAAGTGATAGGTTGCAATGTCTTGGTGGAGAAAGATTCATAAGTAGGACACATAAATGGACAGATTATCTTGTTCTTGGAGAGAAGCTGGTGTTTAGGAAGAGTAGCATGAATAATTTGTGAATCAATTATTTAGTACTTCTTGTTTTGGTTTCGGTTTTTGGGCTTGGAAGTGTGGAAGGTCTATGAGGTGGCTGCAATCTTTTTACATCTTTATTTTAATTATTAAAAGACTAATTCTAGTTGTGGAACCTAACTCTAACTTACGTACACATCCTTAATGGGAAATTATGAGTTTAATTTTTATATTATGGGTAGCATTACTCTTCTGCCCTTTTTAGGGGTTCTATATATAAGAACATTAGAAATGATTTTTATATAGATATCAATCCTTATGATGTTTTTTATGCAAATTCATTACTGTTTTATTTTGCATTTGAATGAAACGAACACTAGGTAGGTTTCTTAGCGAGCAAAATATACTCCATTCGTTTTAAAATTAGATATATATTTTGATTTTTTAGAGTCAATTCGTGAAATCCTAAAATTTAAAATTGATATATGAAGTTATTTAGTTTTAGAACAAACAAATATAACAATTATAAACTATCTATAAAGTATTACTAATTATCATCTCCGTTGTTTTCAAAACTTGAACGAAATTATGTCAATTTAGAGTTTTAAAATTTCGTGAATTGATTTTAAAAAATCAAAATATATCTTTAATTTTTGAACGGAGGTAGTACAATTTTTTGAAGTCCTTTTGAGACCCTAGCTAAAGCTTGAACTCAGTTCATGTTGGGCTTCTGTAATATATTGAGTTGAATTTCACATATTAAAATCTAAGTTGCGTGACCTCACTGTGTGTGAGTTTGGAAAGGGAAGAAAAAAAATATTTAAAATTTATGAGAGGAGAGAGTGAAAGAATTTTTTTTTATTTTTTTTCATTGTGTTGGTAAGTTTTAGAAGGAAATTTTAACTTAAAAGAGTATATTACTTTATTTTATCCTAATGAGATTACATTTGAGTACATATAAGAATAATTTTAATGTGTCCTCCAAGTATTTAACAAATTTTCTGTTGTTTTTTAAATAGAATTTTAATTAGATATATGGATTTTGTAAGAGTTCATAATATTATTTATTTTAAAGTTTTTATTATGCTAAATGCTCCTTATTTAATACAAATGACAATCTTGATAAGAAATCGGCGAATATTATTTTTGATAAACTTAACCATGATCTGCAGTCAAAGGAAGAAAATGAAGTTTCTGCAGGAAAATACAATTTGAATCGTGGAACTCAAAAAGCTAAATACAGACAGCTTAAGCCGTCTGCTTCAGTAGAACAATCAGGCGAATCAAGAAAACAGACAAAGGAAAACAGACAGCCTGACCCGTTTGTTTTAGTAGAAAACTCAGACATGCAGATACCTAAATCCAGATAAATTTTGAATAATGCGCTTTAGAAAACAATTCTGCATTTAATTTTCGTAAGCGAAAATTGATATACCAGATCATGGACCAGAAGAGCAAATGTCAAATGTTACTTCCAAGAACAACCAAAACAGTGAAATATCATCCTCCTAACATGAGCTTTAAAAACCTCATCATTGGTATGACCAAAAGAAGAACTTTTAAAGAGATTTGGTTAAGAAAATACAAAATCCAAAGCTACCCTAAGGAGCACATCTATCAAGCTTACTGTTGGTAACAACAAAGTTAATATATATAGGTAACAAATCACAAACGTATGATCATTTTGTTGTTATATATGCTTTGTTCCAAGTGTCATTCTTTTTATCTTTATGCTTGTTTTTTGATGTCAAAGCGGGAAAGATAACAAAATTCTATAATTCCGGCGGCTTTGTTTCAAAAAGTTTGTTCTTATGAATTGTTTTTTGTTGATGACAAAGGTGGAGAGATATGTTTGGTATGATTATGTTATAATCAACTTACTTGTGCTTAATGATTAATATGCATGGTTTCATTTTATTTTTTGATAATGACAAAGGGGAAGAGATATTTGGATATATTTGATTTGGTTTGAATCGGATAATTATATTGTGTTGGAATATGCAAATGATGATTATTTGGATGGAGTCATTTTTTTAATTTGCATAAATTTAGGGGGAGCTATATATTTAGGGGGAGCATGTTGATTACAAAGTTTAATATATTGTCATCATCAAAAAGGGGGAAAATGCTGATTTTTATATTTTGTAATTTTAATGATGACAATATGCAAGAGAATATAAGTTATTATAAATGGGCTGAATTGATTTTGAAATGGGTTGTTGAAAATAATTTATATCCAGATGATTCAATATGCTTATACATGTTGATTATTTTATGAATTGTATGGATTATATTTTGGGTTGATATAATATTGGTCTATTGAATATAATATAGTTAGTTTGACCAATTTGCATATAAATCCGATTAAGGAATTTCAGAGGATCTGCATGATATATTTCTAGTCCAATAAAGCTTAAACTCTATTCTATTATAATTGGAAATTCTATATTAGTAATATATATTGGTGTAACAAGTTGTTTTAATTGGAATGTTAAGGAATTTGATTTTTCTATGTCATCTGTTTCAGTCTTTTATGAAACCGATATAGCTAGAAAATATATCATAATATTTGTTTTGTTCCTATATCTAAATTTGTTTGATATTATATAAACCAATTCAAAATCAATTGGAGTATTTTAAGGAATTTAAAATTTGTTTTTAATTCAAAGTGCAAGGTAACATGTTGGTTAGATAAAGGAGTCTAAACCTTATCATTAATTAATATTTTTATTTCCTTAATATTAGTCATTATATCTTTGAATTAATATCATTGGGATTTATCTTTTTAATATATGTTATCTGTTGATATATATATATATATATATATATATATATATATATATATATATATATATATATATATATAAAAATATATGTACACAATTGTGTATTATAAGATCGGCTATGGCGACGGTGAAACCGTCATGTATATGTCTCGCTATATAATGACAATTGAACCGTCGCGATAGCCCTAAAACTGTCATTATAGCCATATATTGTGTAATACACAATTGTGTATATACATATAGCCCTATATATATATATATATATATATATATATATATATATATATATATATATATATATATATATGGTTACCAATTCAAATTTGATTTGGAGATTATCAAGGAATTTGATTAATTTGAATTTAAGGAGTTTAGAGTATGGACTCCATTGATAGTATTTGACTCCTTTAATTCATCAAATCATATATGATTATCCATATCATGCTGAGGATTTTATATTTGTTAAGTCTGGCTAACAGATATTTGGTGTTTCATTAGTGGAACCAGTCGTTGCCCTCATTTCCTATATATATATATATATATATATATATGCAGTTTGCACGCCTAAAGGCGGTACAAGACTGAAAAAACTGGAAATTCATCAAAGCATTCTTCCTGAAAAATATCTAAGTCATATTCAAGTTATTGTGTCATTCTTTAGGTCTCAGATTAACAACATAGTTTTTGTAATCCTTCTCATAATATCTTTTGTAAACAAAGTACAAGTCTAGGTTGGCTTGTGGGTCTTTGTAATATTCAGTTTGTACAACGTAAGCATCAAGATCTCAAAGGTGAGAGGAGTTGCAGAGTTGCAAGAGGGCAGATGTGTCCAAGTCAGAATCAATCTTCATTGTACAAGGAGTTTTTCTGTGTAATCTTTTAAATATTAATTTGATAAAGTGAGTCTCCAATACCATTTGGTATTGGATGTGGATTAGACCACTAAATTAGAGGATATGGGCTAAACCACGTAAAAATCTTGGCGTGATTTACTGTCCTGTTCTTTTCTTTATCTGCTTTAGTATTCTGCATATTCAATTTTAATTTGTGCTTGAAGATACACTAAAACAGACATGTATTAGCTGTTCGATTATAATAGACGAAGAACATATACTAAAATAGACAGAGTTAACATGTCCGATTATAGTCTGCATTTGTAAACTTTAAAAATTGAGCATTGTAAATCAGATTTGGGTAGTTACAACTATTCATCCCTATCTAGGTGTGCTTATTTATAGAATTACATTTTTCTCTAAATCTACCCAAATTTGGAAGGAAATGTTTGGGAACCATTTTTTTTAAAAGATATGATTTTCCTTCTCTTTTCTTTGCTTCTCTGCTCAAAAGACTCGCAAATAAAGAACTTTTAATCTCTTTCCTAAATAATCTCTTTCTCCTTTTTTTTGAATATTTATTAAAACTTACAAATATAGTGTAGTTACAAAAGTAAAAAATTACGTATATACTTATGGTTTATAACCACTAAATTTAACTATATATATGATTAAATATTAACTAATTACAATTAATACATCATTTTATATCTTATTTTTGTAACTATAGTTTGTTAACCTCAGATATACTCACAAATAGAGTGTTTGGACTCGATAACATTATGATATTCCTCAATTTTGTCATTTGTTTGCATTAAAGTAAAATTAATAAAATAAGTATTTCTATATATGACTACAAATAAAATTATTGATACTAATTACTATTCAATTTATCATTTACAACTCGATCTCTACATTAGTAGCTCTTGTTCAATTATTAATAAATAACCATTTTAATAGAAATTTGTAGCATCATTCAAGTAGATACAGATTGAAATAGTAAAAACATGAGCTCAATCTACGTTCTAATTAAACCAAATATATATAAATAACATTTATAGCCAAGTCCCAAGTGGCAAATACTCTACTTGATTTATTTTACTCTTGTATGTACGTACTCAACTTGATAGACTCAACAAGTGTATTTCAAGATAATGTTAAAAGTCTATGCAACATACCCAAAAAAAAAAATCTTAATTATTGATTTATTTGGGAATGATATTTTTTATATAAAAAATTGATATTTCGATATGATTAAATCTCACATGGATAGAAGTGGGCCTCACTTTCATTCGTGAGAGGATTTGCGTAAAATATCGTTTTAACGTGTGGAAATATCAGTTTGCTTTATTTTACTCTTGTAAAAATGTACCCTATACTCAACTTGATCGTAACTCAAGCAATCATCTTAATTAATTAGAGTCTTAATAATATTAGTAAGATTTTAAAGCAATCATCTTAATTAATTAGAGTCTGGACACCTTATCTGCTGTTTTTCCTTTCTTCTTATCCAACCTCTTCATTATCTTTCTTCACCTTGGCATTATTCGCATCCTGTTTCAATCAAACGAGAATAGGAATCAAATTAAAGTAAACTGATTCAAAAAGTCTCATTCATGTACATGTGATCATGACATGGGATGAATTAGTCTATAAACTGAAGTCTCAACCTTACTAATGATTGGAGTAGTAATTGACATTTGACTTGTTAATTAGTAGACCTAGTTGATTAATTCAGATGAAACACAGTTACCCCCTTAATCTTATGAAAATGAGTCATTTTCTGGACTGAAGGATTAATTAAAATTACTAATCATAAGTGATAACATTATCTTTTTATTGTTATTATTAGAATTGATGTGATAAAATATATAATCTATGAAGCAACAGAGTGTCAAATTGAAAAACTAGCAAGTACAGGTCAAATACTTAATATTAGAAAACTAGATTAATTTTATCGTATCCTTAATATCTATTTTAGGCGAATTAGAAATAAAGATTAAAAATTGATTGACTAGAATATGAAAACTAATAATGAGAAAATAATCTAGGAATCCATATCCATTTAAATAATAAATATAACATATAATTCAATCTCTTCTATTTTTATAACTCAATTATGATTTTGATCTCCCTTCTTTTTAATTTAGTAATTTTACAATTAACGTGAGCAAGTATAGATTATGAAATTTAAGGATTAACTATAACCCATCAAAATTTCTTTGAGCAAACATGGATTATGAAAAGCTCATAGCTTAACAATAATCTATCAAAACCTCTTAATTAATTTAAAATCACATAATAACTATAAAACGAATGTATTTAAATAACGAAACATGAAGGCGAAATCAATTAAACATAAAAACATAAATACTAGAAGAGATGAAAAATATTATTATGAATAATTATTTAATTTCATTTTCATCCTAGATATAAAATATTAACTAGACATGAAAATAAATAAACTAACTAAAATAAAGAAGAGAAGAAGGTTAAAAATAAATAAGAAAACTCCTATTAATTAACGATCATCCAACCAACCTACAATGAAGAAGTAATTTATTCCTATTCCTACTCATATCCTAACTAATAAAAAAAAAACTTATTCTCCCTAAAACAAAAGACCTATTTATAGGGAAAATAAATTTGTACCCTAATTTAGATTCATTGTACTTAGCCTCTTTTGTTTCCTTTTATCCCCTTCTTTTCTTTTTGGCTTCAATCTTTACATGGTACTCTCCCAAGAGTCTTTTCATGTAGCTTTCAACTTTCTAGTGACATTCAACTTCTCAAAGAGATCTTCTAGATAAAATTTTATTTCTCTTACTGGATTTGATTTGCACACTAAGATTATTCCACCTCTTTCTTTCTATTGTAGGATTCTTCTTGGATATTTCCTTATATGAATAAGAGCATTAAATATCGCTTGATCACCAAGATTTTAACTTTCTTGCAACAAAATACTAAATCCTAGAAAACAAAATAGAACATATTAATTAAATAAACTAATATAATTAAAAGGACAAAATTAGAGATAAAAAAAATGAATGAATTATGTGTCTATCAAATACCCCCATACCTAGCTTCTACTCGTCCTCGAGTAAAATAAAAGATAAGAAAACTAGAACTACCCCATTTTCGTAGGAATCTCGATTGCACTTAGCATGTGCAACAAGACTTTAAACCCCAAGGTTACCCCAAGTGGACGAGTTGTATCTCGTGAGGGTTTGCAGTGAATATACTCACAAAATTCAAAATAAAATAAAATCTTTTTGAGTTTAACTAATTATGAAATTAAAAGAAAACTACTAAGTATATATGGGCATTATATGTAAGTAAGATCAAATTCAAAAGTACACTTTCACATAATCAAAAATACTCAATCTTCATTCTAGACACCATCCTTCATTAAATTAATTCCATGTGATGCATGCATTGTGTATGTCACTTCAAAAAAATAGGTCATTCTGAAAGCGGGCATTGTAAATGTGCTTAATGACTCCTCAAATGCGTCGTGATGACCCCATTAATGACGACAATGACTCTCTCTAAATCGCCACTCCGTCGAAAATGAGTTTTAATATTATTATTAAAGGGATCAATTGTCCGTTGCTTAAACAGTCGTTGTAGGTCATTCGTGACGGGCAGGCCGTCGCCATTGGCCTTATTTTTTAATTTTTTTGAAAATTCAAAATTCCCCAGTTTATTTATATATACATAATTATACATGTTATAAACTAATGAAAAACAAATAATTCTTCATGAAAACATATCAATAACAATCAAATATCTTTTGCTATCAACCATCAAATATGTAGACAACGTAATCACATATAGATAAAAGTCGTACGATGTAGATACAAAATGTAATCATCATGAGACTTTCATCAATTTAGTTAGATACATAGACCATCAACCTAACTAGATACAAAACTCTAGTCTGTATAACTCAAAAATTGTATAAGTACATACACGAAAGTCAAAATATAAACATAAACTAACTACAACCCTAGATCGTGAATTGTCAAGATTACCATCATAAATGTATGCATCTATCTGGATGACCACGCAATTACCACCTCAAGTGCCATCTCTAGTCCCACTGCCAATCCCACCCTCCATAGTCTCATCCGCATCAACTCAGCGGTCAACACCATCTCCTCCACGGTCATCGCCTGTGCCGCTGCCTCTACCCCCACGAGTTTCATCAACAAGACCCTAAAAAATTATAAATATTAATAATGAAGTCAAAAATTAAGTATATTTAAAATATTTTAGTTTGTGTTCATCAAGTTTTAACAAAGTAGGAAAACAGGCTGATAACACGGCCTCCTGATATCGGATTCGAGTTCCGTAAGTTATAATACGTGCCTAATATCTATTAGGTGCTATTTCTATATTTTAGTGTTGTTTCAAAGCCTGAGACGAGTTTTGGTCTCTTTTTTGGCTATTATTCTAAGTATTCTTAAGTTAAACAAATGGGCTAATAAACCGACCTTCGTATATCGAAATCGATTCCCATAAGTTGTAAAGCATGCCTAATATCTATGAGGTGCTATGTCTATGTTTGCGTGTTGTTTTGACGCCTGAGGCGGGTTTTGGTATCTTTTTTGACTATTATTATAAGTTTAAACAAGTTAGGCAAACGGGCTGATAACTCGGCCTCCGGATATCAGAATTGGGTCTCGTAAGTTTTAACGCATGCGTAATATCTATGAGGTGCTATATCTATGTTTGCGTGTAATTCCGACGCCCGAGACGGGTTTTGGTCTCTTTTTCGACTATTATTCTAAGTTTTCTTAAGTTAAGCAAATCGACTGATAACTCAGCCTCTGTATATAAGAATCGAGTCTCATAAGTTTTAATGCGTGCCTAATATCTATGAGGTACTATGTCTATGTTTGTGTGTCGTTTTGACGCCCGAGACGAGTTTTGATCTCTTTTTCGACTATTGTTCTAAGTTTTCTTAAGTTAAGAAAACGGGCTGATAACTAGGCCTCCGGATATCGGAATCGAGTCCCGTAAGTTGTAACGTGTGCCTTATATCTATTAAGTGCTATGTCTATATTTGCGTTTCGAGGCCCAAGCCTGGTTTTGGTCTCTTTTTTTACTATTGTTTTAAGTTTTCTTAAGTTAAGCAAATGGGTTGATAACTCAGCCTCCGTATATCGGAATCGAGTCCCATAAGTTTTAATGCGTGCTAATATCTATGAGGTGATATGTCTATGTTTGTGTGTCATTTCAAGGCCCGAGGCGGGTTTTGGTCTCTTTTTCGACTATTATTCTAAATTTTCTTAAGTTAAGTAAACGGGCTAATAACTCGGCCTCCGTATATCAGAATAGACTCATATAAGTTGTAACGCATTCCTAATATCTATGAGGTGCTATGTCTATGTTTGCGTGTCATTTTAACGCCCAAGGTGGGTTTTGGTATCTTTTTCGACTATTGTTCTAAGTTTTCTTAAGTTAAGCAAACGGGCTGATAACTCGGCCTCCGTATATAGGAATCGAGTCCTGTAAGTTATAATGTGTGCCCAATATCTATGAGGTGCCATGTCTATGTTTGCATGTCGTTTTGACACACGAGGCGGGTTTTGGTAACTTTTTCGACTATTGTTCTAAGTTTTCTTAAGTTAAGCACACAGGTTGATAACTCGGCCTCTGTATATCGGAATCGAGTCTTATAAGTTTTAATGCGTGCCTAATATCTATGTGGTTCTATGTCTATGTTTGCATGCCATTTCGACGCCCGAGGCGGGGTTTGCTTTCTTTTTTGACTATTGTTCTAAGTTTTTTTATGTTAGGCAAATAGGCTGCTAACTCGACCTCCGTATATCGGAATTGAGCCCCGTAAGTTATAATGCGTGCCTAATATCTATGAGGTGTTATGTCTATGTTTGCGTGTCATTTCGACACCCGATACAAATTTTGTTCTCTTTTTCAAAAATTGTTCTAAATTTTCTAAGTTAGGCAAACGGGTTGATAACTCGGTCTTCGTATATCGGAATCGAGTCCCGTAAGTTGTAATGTGATAACCCAAAAATTTATGAGACTTGTCTCGAATAAATAAATAAAGGTTTAAAGAATAAAACTTAGATTGGAAGTAAAAGGGTGATTAAAATTTTTAAGAATAACCTATATGGTTTAATATCTGAAAGAATGTAAAGAGAATTGATGGTGGATGATAGAAACATTTAAGGAATTGATACCGAAGATTAGCAGGTAATCAAGAACTGAAATAAGTGAGATAAGACTTAGGTAAAGAATGGAATTCTATCCATAAATGGGATAACAAGGGATAAAGAAAATAAAGGGAGATAATACCTATGATGAGGTAAGTTGATGAAATAAGTTGATTAAGAGAAATTGTGTAAGGGTTTAGTAGTAAACTAAACTAGAAAGTTGTAGTAATAGTGATTCCAGTATGAAATCCATATAAATGGGAAGAAAGTAATAACTAAAGGATGAATAGATAAACCTATATGGTTAATTAAGTTAAGTATGTGAGAAACAAGATAAAACTATGTTATAAATTAACATATCTTGAATGATAGCCTTGAATGACAAGTGAAATAAATAATAATCAATAAATGATTATCTAATATGATTAATCAATAAAAAGGAAGTAAGTTAAAACTCAAAATTTTAGTTAGGGATAGAATTTTGAAGTTCAGACTGCTCTATTGAATTCGGAGCGTTAAGTTTAGTCAGAAAAGACTGTAAACACTAAATGTGTCAGGGTTGACTTTGTGGTCAAAGTTAAAAGTTGACTTTTGGGGAGAATAGTCAAAATTGAATTTAGGAGTAGAATTTGGAAACACAGATTGAATATTTTAATCCGGAACATCGAAATTAGTAATAATAGGCTGTAAACACAAAATGTATCGGGGTTGACTTTTTGGTCAAAGTCAACAGTTGACTTTTATGGGGAAAAGTCAAACTTAAAATTCAGAGATGAATTTGAAGAAATGGATGTGCCCATGACGTTGGGAGCATCGAATTTAGTAGGAATCGACTATAAACTCAAAAATTTGATTTTTCGGGTCTGAATATCAAAGACAGAATTAAATACACAAAACGAGGAATTAAAAACAGGACCCACAAGGGCCAAATCTGCTGGAAATTCCAGCACATGGGCAGCCACCTACCCCCAACCAGTCCCACCTACTCCCATCTTATCTTAACTACTCCCTCTCTCTCCTAATGATATATTATTTAGCTAAAAGGAAAAGGAAATTAAGAAAAGAAAAGACTCTCTCTCTTCTCCACCACTCCATGCTCAGTTTTTAGAGAGGAAAAAGGAGAGAGAAGGCAACCATGGGAGAGGAAGAAGAAGGAAGAAGAAAAAGAAATCAAGAGGAAGAAAACAAAAAGGTATAAAACATTAACCCCTATACTGTGTATAATCTTGTTTAGTAAGAGTTTGATTATGAGATCCCGAATTTTATGAAATGAAAGTATTCAATTTTCTTATAATTATTATTTTATTTAGTAAGTGGTTAAATTGATAAAAGGTTAAAGTTAAGGGTGATATTTGAATTTTTTTTCAAAGTAAGCAAGTTGTTATAAAATATTCGATTGGTCGGGGAATATTCGTTTTAACAGGGAATATTCGTACAACGACGCAATCATTGGTAGACCCCACAACGGAAGTCTTGGAGTTAGAAAACGACAGAAAAATCTTTTTATAAAAATAACGGCGAAAGTTTTACCGTTAACTGTTGAATTAATCGGTGGTAAAAGTACAATAATACGCGTGGTTGCATAGTAACACACGATATTGATTATTGATGCTTAGATTAGAAGTCACTCAGTTTATTTCAATTATTGCCACAGTAATTGCTGCATAGTATCTCATGTTATTTGATTCAATTATTGTCAATAATTATATATTATTAAATCAATAATTGAGATGACAAATTATTCATATTATTATTTGCATAATTAATAATGTCTAGAACTTATGTCAAGGAGAGGTTATGTCATATAATTGTGCGCCAATAGGGAGAAATCTTTATCGAAAAGCCCCCTCTTTCCTGGGAACGATCTGGTTGTTAATATTGCGAGTTATAATAATAATAATGAATAAATGTTATTAAAAATCGAATTTGAGTTCAGAGTTGAATTTGGAGACGCGGACGTGATATTTGAGTCAAGAATGATGAAATTAGTAAAAATAGACTATAAACACAAATTTGTCGGGGTTGACTTTTTGGTCAAAAAGTTAAAAGTTGACTTTTTTAGAAAAATTCAAACTTCAAACATTCAAAAATGAAAATATTGTTAAAAATATTGACGGGATTTTTATGATGTATTTGTCGTAAATTTTGCTTATTATTTGGACCCCCATTTACCTATTTTTTTAAAATAATCGGTAGAAAATTATTTAATTTAATAAAGGTGGGGCCATATGTGGGGGCCATATATAGGGCCACAAGTGAAGGAAAAAAAAAACTAAAATGGGGGGGAAAAGGACTTTCCGGGAGGAAAGATAATGTATTATTATTATTATTATTATTATTATTATTATTATTATTATTATTATTATATATATATATATTATATATATATAAGTTTTGTTATATATATATATATATTATAATAAATTTAGTTTTTTACGAAAAATAGAATATATTATATTATATATAAAATTATTTATTTTATTTAAATATTATATTATTATTTTAAAAATTAGAACGTCTAAAAATTTTGAATGATTCATCCGTGAATCATCAACTGTTGGTCCGTGAGAAAAAAATTCTAATTAGTATCCTTTCCATTCTCCTATAAATAGGATGCTTAGTTAAAATTGAAAATCACACCAGAATCAGAGAATTCTTCTTCTATAATATTGAGCGTATTTCTTTCGAGTTTTAGGAAGCTTTAAGTATAGAAAATAGTGAAAGTTTTCTTCAAGAATATATCCGCTATACCAGTTGGAATACTCTTCTTTTTGAGGTAAGGGGTATTATTTCTTTCGTATTCATGAAGAGAATTATTTTCTTTCAATACTCGTAAGGGGTATTATTTATTTCATATTCTGAAGAGATATTATTTTGTATTCGTATGAAATTTTATTTTAGCTTCAATATTAAGTAATGAATATTATTTTCGCTCAAAATTAAATAGGGATATTGTCTTCATTTAATATTCGTAAGGAATATTATTTTCGTTCAATATTCGTAAGCGATATTATTTTGTTCAGTATTCGTAAGAAATAATATTTTCTTCCATAGTCTGTATAGTATGTAAGTAATATTATTTCATTTCAAATTCTAAACTCTATACTCATTTTGTTAAAGTTTTGGCTTTTATACTCCATGAAATTACTAGAATATCCTTGATATTTGCGCTTCATCCAGTATCTTTCATGGAAATATTATTCTGAGCATTCTTGAGAAGTTTTAACCTTTTTATGCGTAGTACTATTCACGAATGTACTATTCACTTCGAGTACTATTCACCCGGTACTTATTCATGATAAAATTGATTCGCTTTTCATTCAAATTATTTTTGGTACAATATTATTCTTGAATTTGATTCCACAAAGCAGTATCATGTTAACAATTTGAACGTTATTATATTTTGGAAAAATTAAATTATAAATCTTTAAAATTTATCCTTAATCTTGTTTGATTGAATTATTATATCATTGTCATCATCCTCATGCTTATATTGATATGAAAGTCATCTTTGGCCCGTAGTGCATAAATGGACTTGGTATGATTATGACCAGGGATTATTCGGTTAATCATGACCATAATATTATAAAAGATGTGGTAAAAGTCCTCATTGACCCGTAGTGTATTGATGGACAGTTTTTGGTATGATCATGACCATGGGTTCTCTTCAGCCAAGGGTGCAAAGATGAATTGTTTTATGGCGTGATCTTGACCATTGATGAAAACATGAATATCCTTGGCCCGTATTGCATGGATAATTTGTGGTCGTGATACTAATGAATATCCTTGGTCGTAGTGCAGGGATGATTCGATGATGTGGATTATTTATTAAGATGAGTCTCAGCGATAAAATTGATGATAAACTTTTTAAATCATTGAAGATAGTAGATATCCTGTTCTACTTGACTCTTTTAATGGATTGCTTATTCTGCTGCAGTTGTTGATCTAAAATTTGTTGTTTATTATATTCTATCAGTTGTTATACTGTTGAAGGCTAAGGATAATTTATTATGCATTATCTTAGTCATAATGTTTCTTACTGGCTAGTTGAGCTCACCCTTTCTTTCACTGTTTTCTTCAGGAAATGAGAATATAGTTGGGACTGGCCGGGGAATGGATTGACGGTCCAGATGGTTGCATTAATAGTCCTCACTATTATGTGAAATAGTGTGATAATAATTGTAATAAGATTGAATTTGAGTGTGGATATTGTCTAGAAGACAATATTCGAGCTAAAACTCTCAACTATGTTTTGTCGTATTTTACACGACAGTTGTATTTGAATTTGGTACCACGTATCTAGCGACTCAAAATGGGTGATGTATACCTATTTTGGGGGCGTCACAGTTGGTATCAAAGCTTAGGGATATGATCCCTGGCTGAGATGCGAGACTAGAACTAGGAGGGGAGAGACGGGTAAATCCTTCGCTAGTATGACCTACCTAAGTTTATTTGATATTTAATTGGTCGGTCAGAGTATATGGATAATACGTGGCATGTCAATTAACCCTTATTTTGAAGCTATATTCTAGAATGATATCTGAAATACAGGAGATGAGAAATGGAAAAATCATGATAGAGAGGAAATAACCGGGAAGGTACAATCTGAAAAGAAAGCAAGGTATTTTCATCTCTTCGAATATCACAGGTACGTACGTAAATTTCGAGGGAAAAATTTCATAAGGAGGGGAGATTGTGAGATCCAGAGTTTTATGAAATGAAAGTATTCAATTTTCTTATAATTATTATTTTATTTAGTAAGTGGTTAAATTGATAAAATGTTAAAGTTAATGGTGATATTTGAATTTTTTTTTCAAAGTAAGCAAGTTGTTATAAAATATTCGATTGGTCGGGGAATATTCGTTTTAACAGGGAATATTCGTACAACGACGCAATCATTGGTGGACCCCACAACGGAAGTCTTGTCGGAGTTAGAAAACGACAGAAAAATCTTTTTATAAAAATAACGGCGAAAGTTTTACCGTTAACTGTTGAATTAATCGGTGGAAAAATTACAGTAATACGCGTGGTTGTATAGTAATACACGATATTGATTATTGATGCTTACGTAAAAAGTCACTCAGTTTATTTCAATTATTGCCACAGTAATTGCTGCATAGTATCTCACGTTATTTGATTCAATTATTGTCAATATATATTTTATATATTATTAAATCAATAATTGAGATGACAAGTTATTCATATTATTATTATTTACATAATTAACAATGTCTAGAAGTTCTGTCAAGGAGAGCTTAGGTCATCTAATTGTGCGCCAATAGGGAGAAATCTTTATCGGAAAGCCCCCTCTTTCCTAGGAACGATCTAATTGTTAATATTGCGAGTTATAATAATAATGAATAAATGTTATTAAAAATCAAATTTGAGTTCGGAGTTGAATTTAGAGACGCAGACGTGATATTTGAGTTCAGAATGATGAAATTAGTAAAAATAGACTATAAGCACAAAATTTACCGGGGTTAACTTTTTGGTCAAAAAGTCAACAGTTGACTTTTTTGAAAAAGTCAAACTTTGATAATTCAAAAATGAACATATTATTAAAAATATTGAGGGAATTTTTATGATCTATTTGTGGTAAATTTTGCTTATTATTTGGACCCTCATTTACCCATTTTTCAAAATAATCGGCAGAAAATTATTTAATATAATAAAGGTGGGGCCACATATAGGGCCCACTTGGAGGAAAAAAAAAAAAAGCTGAAATGGGGGGGACTTTCCCAGGAGAAAAGGTAATGTATTATTATTATATATATATATATATATTATATATATATAAGTTTTGTTTTATATATACATATATAAGTATTATATATATATATATACACACATGTGATGGAAAAGGGGGGGTGTTATGTTACGTGAATGGGAGGGAGTACCATTAGTTTATATATATATAATAATAAGTTTTATTTTTTTCGAAAAATAGAATATATTATATTATATATAAATTATTTATTTTACTTGAATATTATATTATTATTTTAAAAATTAGAACGTCTGAAAAATTTTGAATGATTCATCCGTGAATCATAAACTGTTGGCCCATGAGAAAAAAAATTCTGAATAGTATCCTTTCCATTCTCTTATAAATAGGATGTTTAGTTAGAATTGAAAATCACACCAGAATCAGAGAATTCTTCTTCTATAATATTGAGCGAATTTCTTTCGAGTTTTAGGAAGCTTTGAGTATAGAAAACAGTGAAAGTTTTCTTCAAGATTATATCCGCTATACCAGTTGGAATACTCTTCTTTTTGAGGTAAGGGGTATTATTTCTTTCGTATTCATGAAGAGAATTATTTTCTTTCAATACTCGTAAGGGGTATTATTTATTTCATATTCTGAAGAGATATTATTTTGTATTCGTATGCAATTTTATTTTCGTTCAATATTCGTAATGAATATTATTTTCCTTCAATATTCGTAGGGATATTGTCTTCATTTAATATTCGTAAGGAATATTATTTTCGTTCAATATTCGTAAGCGATATTATTTTGTTCAGTATTCGTAAGAAATAATATTTTTTTCCATACTCTGTAATATGTAAGTAATATTATTTCATTTCATATTTCGAACTCTATAAAATTTTGTCTTCTATACTCCATGAAACTAGTAGAATATCCTTTATATTTGCGCTTCATCCAGTATCTTTTTATGAAAATATTATTCTGAGCATTCTTGATAAGTTTTAACCTTTTCATGCAGGAGTACTATTCACGGGGTACTATTTCCGAATTACTATTCACGGGATACTATTTACTCGAGTACTATTCACCTGGGGTACTATTCATGATAAAAATTAATTCATTTTCGGTTCAAATTATTCTTGGTACAATATTATTCTTGAATTTTACTCCACAAAGCAGTATCATGTTGACAATTTGAACGTTATTGTATTTTGGATAAATTAAATTATAAATCTTTAAAATTTATCCTTAATCTTGTTTGATTGAATTATTATATCATTGTCATCATCCTCATGCTTATATTGTTATAAAAGTCATCTTTGGTTCGTAGTGCATAGATGAACTTGGTATGATTATGATCAGGGATTATTCGGTATAATCATGATCATAATGTTATAAAAGATATGGTAAAAGTCCTCATTGGCCCGTTGTGCATTGATGGATAGTTTTTGGTATGATTATGACCATGGATTCTTTTCAGCCAAGTGTGCAAAGATGAATTGTTTTATGACGTGATCTTGACCGTTGATGAAAACACGAATATCCTTGGCCCGTATTGCATGGATAATTCGTGGTCGTGATACTAATGAATATCGTTGGCCGTAGTGCAGGGATGATTCGATGATGTGGATTATTTATTAAGATGAGTCTTAGCGATAAAATTGATGATAACCTTTTTAAATCATAGAAGATAGTAGATATCATGCTCTACTTGGCTCTTTTAATGGATTGCTTATTCTGTTACAGTTGTTGATCTAAAACTTGTTGTCTATTATATTCTTAGTTGTTATACTGTTGAAGGCTAAAGATAATTTATTATGCATTATCTTAGTCATAATGTTTCTTACTAGGCTAGTTGAGCTCACCCTTTCTTTCACTGTTCTCTTCAGAAAATGAGAATATAGCTGGGATTAGTCGGGGAATGGATTGACGGTCCAGATGGTTGCATTAGTAGTCCTCACTATTCTGTGAAATAGTGTGATAATAATTGTAATAAGATTGAATTTGAGTGTGGATATTGTCTAGAAGACAATATTCGAGCTACAACTCTCAGCTATGTTTTGACGTATTTTACACGACAATTATATTAATTAAGTTTGTATTTAAGTTATGTACCATGTATTTGGCGACTCAAGATGGATGATTTATACCTATTTTGGGGGCATCATATTGATGAAATAGATTATGGATCATGATAGATCCATGAGTTTAAGATGTATTAAGATGTATGAAATTGGTTTATGTTGGTTAATTTTTGATTAATCAAGAGATCTGGGAAGTTTTCCTAAAAAAACATTCAAGTATTAAAAATTGACTCTCTATAAAATGAAACATGAAATTCAAACCATTGGATCTTTCATTCTATTTCGATTTTTCTAGTGTGGTCAAGTTCTGGAGTTAGATTTATGAGTCTTATAACTTCTCCAAGTGGAATCACCGAAAAAGGTGTTGTAGATTTTCGTATGGACTATTTTTGGTAAAGTAGGCAAAATCTGGAAAATGCCCTAAATTTGAGTCCACTTTAGACCTTCATCATTTCAATTTTTGGGTTTTTTTGACAAAAACAACTATAACTGGAGTTTTATAACTCCGATGGCCACGAAATTTAAATTGGAAGTTCATGATAATACGTGTAAGATTTTACCAAGAGTTGAGAATTTTTGGAGTTGAGCATGATATAGCTAATTTTCTTAAGTTACGAACTAGAAACAAACTTTTGAAAAATACTAAAGAAAATTGAAGAATTCCAGAAAAATTATTTTTGTGTATGGAATATATGTTTATATGTGTGGCCAAAAGATAAAAAATAATAAGATGATTTGGTATTTTTCATGCTTATGATTAAGTTATGAATAAGTGAGAAAATTAGATTATATTAAGTCCTAAAATTTTTAATATGATTTTAGTGACTAATGATCATTAATATGTTATATTAAGACTTTATGAGGGTACTTTGGTCATTTTTAATAAAATGATATAAGAATGGCACTATGTGTGTGTTAAATAGTAAGAGATAAATAATTAAATTAAATTATTTATATATGATTAATAATTAATATTATTAAATAATTAATAATATTAGTAAATAATTAAAATATTATTAAAAGATTAATAATATTAGTAAGTGATTAAAATATTATTAAAGGATTAATAATATTAATAAGTAAATAAAATATTATTAAATGGTTAATAATATTAGAAAGTGAATAAAATATTATTAAATAATTAATAATATTTATAAGTTATTAAGATATTATTAAATGATTAATAATATTAGAAAGTGAATAAAATATTATTAAATAATTAATAATATTAGTAATTGATTGAAATATTATTAGACGAGAGTTTAAGAATTATTATCAAATTTAATTACGAGGTGATGATTAACCTAATCAATAAAATTCTCATGGAGGATGTATGTTATCATTCGAAGGAAGTTTTATGTAAATAAATCAAATGGACAATAAAGTGTTCTAGTAAGTCTTAAACACATGATTAAAGCATTGTGTATCAAGATTTAAAAAGGAATTAAGAATGATGAAAAGTAAAGTGGAGTTTACATAAATGACTACCAAGTGTCATTATGTGACTAATGATGGTTATATATACCCTTAATCGTATAGGACAATGGAAGGACGAATTCTCCTAACAGCACAAGGAACGCTTCGAGACAAGTTCTTCAGTAACTTGCTCTTGTGTGATAATGTGTATTAAACCATGTTTATGGTAGTTAATGATATATGTTGCTTTATGTGAAATTGTTGACTACATGAATGTTATGTTAAATGCAAAACATGAAATTTGTGAATTATGGGTTAAATATACAATATGAAGATTATATTGTATTGTATGATAAGTATGCTGCATATAAAGATGCATATCATGAAATTTATGATGCATATAGAGATGCATGAAGCATGTGTAGATGCATTGACTAAAATTTTTGATGCATGAATATATGAAATTTGTATGCCATGTGAAACATGAAATGTGTAGACTGTTGGACTTGCTGAGCCGTTGTGCTCAACCTTGCAAACAAATTTTGCAGATAAATGTTGATATAAACAGATGACCATAACGTCAAAGACTTCCGAATAGACAAAGGATTGCGAGAAGAAATAGTGATTGAAAATGGTTGGTGTTTTAATAATACACTAACACATTAGTGTAATTTCTTTAGAATAATTATACATAGTAAGGTTTTATACCAAAACACTTGAATGCGAAGTTTCCAACTAAGCTAGATGAACGTTAATATTATATATTGTAGATGTTGAGTTGAAATACTCTACCTAAAAGAATATTTTAAATTTGAATTGAGAGTTAATAAATACTCCCAAATTAATATCGCATTATGAAATATATTGTTTATAGTTTAAGATGTATAGATAGATCATGAACTATCTAAAGATGTAATAATCGATTGTAAAGGTTACAGATTCTGAAATAAAAAGGGAATAAATATTAATTAGTAAAAAAGCCAGGTTGTGTTCATTACTTTATGAACAAAGGTTATATATATTGGAATGAAGTTAGTACCGTGACGTACCAGGTCCGAGGTTCAAGGGACCCGAATTTGGGGGCGTGACATGTAACACATGCCTAATATCTATAAGGTGTTATGTCTACGTTCGCGTTTCATTTCAACGCGGTTTTGGTATCTTTCTCGAATAGTGTTCTATGTTTTCCTAAGTTAAGTAAACGGGCTGATAACTTGGCCTCTGTATATCGGAATCAAGTCCCGTAAGTTTTAACAAATGCCTAATATCTATGAGGTGCTATGTCTATTTTTTCCTGTCGTTTCGACGCCTGAGGTGGGTTTTGGTATTTTTTCGACTATTGTTCTAAGTTTTCTTAAGTTAAGCAAATGGGGGCTGATAACTCGGCCTCCGTATATCAAAATTGAGTCCCGTAAGTTTTAACGCATGCCTAATATCTATAAGGTGCTATGTCTATGTTTGCATGTCGTTTCGACGCCCGATGCGAGTTTTGGTATCTTTCTCGACTATTGTTCTATGTTTTCTTAAGTTAGGCAAATGGGCAGATAACTCGGCCTTCGTCTATTGAAATTGAGTCCCGTAAGTTTTAACGCGTGCCTAATATCTATAAGGTGCTATGTCTATGTTTGCGTGTCATTTCGACGCCCGAGGCGGGATTTGGTATCTTTTTCGATTATTATTCTAAGTTTTCTTAAGTTAGGCAAACGTGCTGATAACTCGACCTCCATATATCGGAATCGACTCCCTTAAGTTGTAAGGTTTGACTAATATCTATGAGGTACTATGTATATGTTTACGTGTCGTTTTGACGCCCGAGGCAGGTTTTGGTCTCTTTTTTGACTATTATTCTAAGCTTTTTTAAGTTAGGCAAACGGGCTAATAAATTGGCCTCTGTACATCTGAATCTAGTCTCCTAAGTTGTAACGCGTACCTAATATCTATGAGGTGCTATGTCTATGTTTGCGTGTCGTTTTGACGCCCGAGGCGGGGTTTGGTATCTTTTTTGACTATTGTTCTAAGTTATCTTAAGTTAGACAAATAAGCTGATAACTCGGCCTCCATATATCGGAATCGAGTCCCGTAAGCTATGACGCGTGCCTAATATCTATGAGGTGCTATGTCTATTTTACCTAAAGCGGGTTTTGGTATCTTTTTTGACTATTATTCTAAGTTTTCTTAAGTTAGGCAAACGGGTTGATAACTCGACCTCCATATATCGGAATCGAGTCCTGTAAATTTTAACGTGTGCCTAATATCTATGTTTACGTGTCATTTCGAGGCCCAAGACGGGTTTTGGTTTCTTTTTTAACTTTTATTCGAAGTTTTCTTAAGTTAGGTAAATGGGCTGATAACTCAGCTTTCGTGTATCGAAATCGAGTCCTGTAAGTTGAAATGCGTGCCCAATATCTATGAGGTACTATGTCTATATTTGCGTGTCATTTCAACGCCCGAGGTGGGTTTTGGTATCTTTTTTGACTATTGTTCTAAGTTTTCTTAAGTTAGGTAAATATGCTGATAACTCGGCCTCCTTATATCGGAATCGAGTCCCGTAAGTTGTAAAGAGTGCCTAATATCTATTAGGTAATATATCTATATTTGCATGTCATTTCGATGCCCGAGGTGGGTTTTGGTATCTGTTTGACTATTGTTCTAAGTTTTGTTAAGTTAAACAAATGGGAGCTGATAACTCGGCCTCCGTATATCGGAATCGAGTCCCATAAGTTATAACGCGTGCCTAATATCGATGAGGTGCTATGTCTATATTTGCGTATCGTTTTGAAGCCCTAGGCAGGATTTGGTATCTTTCTCGACTATTGTTCTAAGTTTTCTTAAGTTAGGAAAACAGGCTGATAACTCGACCTCCGTATATCAAAATCGAGTCTCGTAAGTTGTAACACGTGCCTAATATCTATGAGGTGCTATGTCTATATTTGCATGTCGTTTCGATGCCCGAAGAGGTATGTAATTGCTCTAATGAATAAGAGTCATAAAGTTTATATGTGTACCTGAAATAAATTATGGTCGTGTATTTATAATTTAACCACACCTCCTTCATATTCTACGCCCTTCCTTAAGTAAGAATACTAGTCCATATATAAAGATTCCTTTTAACTACAAACTCTATAATTTAATATGATTTGATTTCCTTAGAAATAGGAAGCCAAATCAGACAAGGGTATCATAAGTCAACTTGGACTGTGGCCTTCTAGAATATCCAACTACTTATTGTCAATGTAAATATCCAACCACGTGGCGTGGGTCCCCACGACCCCAGACCTATTATAAAAACTTAAAATAAGATAGTACATCGACTAGTTTGCAAATAATATATCATGTTAAAAAAAATTCCAAGCAATACATTAATTAACAAGCCACATATTTTTTTTGTTATACCCTCAATAGTCAAAAGTCAATATGTTCCCGGCTTCGACAACCTAATGAGTTCGATTACTCCCTCAATAGTCTCTGATCCCGATCCTAGTGGGTATAGGTATGAGACTGATTGTACGTCTGTCCCATGTTTGTGGGGATCGAGAACACTGTCTTCGAACGGGAGCCAACTAAGCTTGTCACACCATAACACAAAAGAGCTTGTTACATCTAACACCAAACGCCAGACGAAAAATTCTGGTTCCTAGCATTTCCCCCCACTCCTTTATTCCACTCGAAGAAAGGAAGTTTTATTAATGATGACTTTGGGTTGTCTACCCTTTTTGGGAACCAAAAGCTTACACCATTTTTTTCAAGTAAATTCTTTCTCGAAGGATATATCGAAATAGCTTCCCTGAAGGGAAATTTGCAACGTTAATCATGAAGGAAGTTAGCTCGAAGGGTGATTAGTCCCAAAGGACATTAGCCTGGAGGGTGCTTAGTCTCGGAAGACGTTAGCCAAAGGGCATTTAGTCCCGGAGGACGTCAGCCTGAAGGGCGTTTAGTCCTGGAGGACGTCTAATATACCACCAGCTGAACCTCTTGTAATAACTTTAACCACGCGTCGATCGGACAAGTCTTGGTTAGGTAGTCGATCCCCACGACGTTCTCAACCACCAGCCAAACCTCCAAACTCCTTGCCAATCGAGCTATGAAGCATCCGACCAAAATAACTTATTTTTGTAAATGGTAGATGATAATAGCGGCGTGGGTGTGACAACCCGAAAATTTAGAATATCTTGAAAGATTAAATTAAAGGTTAAAGTTAAAAACCTGGAGTGAAAATAGATGATTAATTTTATATTTTAAAGAAAAATCTAAGGAAATGATATGTTGAAATAATTCAACGATAAGGTTACAAGAAAGAATAAGACCTAGCCCGATTGAGAATGATTCGGTATTGTGATTCCGGGGACGGAATCTTTATAAGGGAGAAAGAATGTGATAACCCACATTTTGGGTAATATTAAAATAAGAATTAAATAAATAAAATTCTTATTAGATAATATGTTGTATGATATTTTATTGCATAAATGGGTATGAACTATGCAATATGTGATGCTTATGCTTAATAAATATATTAGTATTATATATTTATAAATTGTAGAGGCAATTTATTAAAGGAAGAGAAGAATAGTATACATTATTAAAATGATATTTCGATATCAAAATGAAAAGGAAAGCCAACATGGCTTAGTTATGAAATATTCTTGACATGAAACCATCATTAAAAGATGTATATGGTAATTATGTTAATTTGCTAGATAAAATAAATGTGGTATATGGATATGTAATGAGAGTCCATATTAAGTTATTGGGTCATATTAATATGTATGCTTGCAAGCCTTATTTATTATTTTCTAGAGTATGAGTTATTGCTTATTTGATAAATGCTTTAAGCCCAAACAAAACCATGCCCAGTTTGTGCTAAGCCCAATCTGGTAGCCCACAAGAAGTGAAAGAAGAGTTGAGCCCTTTTAATAAGTGAAGAAGGTTTGTATTTGCAAGCTAAATAAGTTAGTTAGTTCTAAATCAGTAAGTAGCCGTCAGTTTTAACAAGTTAGTTAGAGGCTAGAATGCATAGGATGACTGGGGATAAGGCTGAGACATGACAAGCTACATAGGGGTCAAGTAGGCTGCTAGGAGTGTAATGATGAGCTGAGCATTATACATGCCATGGTAGAGGCCAATGTAGGAGCTAGGAGAGGCAAGGGAGGTTGATTAATAGAGAGGCCAGACTTAGCCATATATGGCCACACCATACACCCAAGTTCAGTAGCTATACAAATCAGTAGTACACAGTGAGAGAAGGAAAAAAAAAGGAATCCGACTGGTAAAGGAGAAAGAAATTGAGCAACAATCAGTTGCAGTATCTGAACTACTAAGGTATGTTCTCAAATCCCTTTCTATTCCTTTCTCCATTTCGTCCTTTTTGAGTAAGTGGACTGTCATGGCCGAATGGTTGGGCAGGGGCTCATAGGACTGTTTTTCCGTTTTAGTTATTATGTTGCCATAAGTGCTATAAGTTCTAAAGGTACTTCTATGTGCTAAGTGTAATATATATCTAAACTTGGGTATAATTAAGCTTTTGGTCCTCAAGCTATGTATTAGGAGGGGAGAGCTGAGAAGGGGTTATAGCTATTGTCTTAAACAGTAGCGTTATAGCAGTATAACATCATAGTAGCATAACAGTTGTTAACTGACTATTGTGCTAACAGCTTGGTCTAGTTATCTGTGGAACTTAGCATGGTGTATAAGGTTAACAATAAAGCAAGTTTCAAAACTCCTAAAGTAGTAGGTGCACAGAACTTAGTAGACATTAATACTTAATCTATCAAGGCCAAGATAAAGGGACTGCTATCAAGTGGTAACAGTAGGTAACCTCAACTGATTTCTAGTGTATTCAAAGAGAACTACTAGACACACTTAGCCCTCTAATACACTTTAGTATATTACAGTTTTGTTGGTTGAGCCTTAGATGTGAAGTTAATACTACTTTTGGTACACCTATTGAATGGCCTTAAAACTCTAGAGGATTATAGCCAAGAGGCCTGTTCTTAAAAGTCTAGCAAGATTGAGGCTAAAGGATGGCTGGGCATGGGATAACAAATAGGGGCTGCTGCTAAGTTGCAGCAGCAGATAGCCTCAGGAAATTTTATGAGATGACTTTAGCAACTCAGTAGTACATCACCCTTGACATGTCTAGAGTCTAGAGATACACAAATAGGGGCAAGGACTGCTACTAAAGGTAACAGTGTGTAGTAGTTATAACAGTTAGTACCAACTATAATTAGAAATTTCTGTCTTTGGCAAAAGAGACTAGTAACAGTAGGTAGCTACAGTACCAAATTGGCAACTGAACTGCCTTCTTATGGTTTCCTTTTTTTGTTGTGCAGTTAGTAAGTTAAGAAGTAGCAAAGTTTGAGGATTAAGGGAACAAGTTGCTGTCTAAGGATAGTAACTGTTACCTATAATAGTAGGCAGTTAAGTACCTCCTGTAAGTTGTCCTAAAGTTTCTAATATGGTGAATTGTCCTAAAGTGTCCAATATGGTGAAGTCTTAGGACTGTTATGTGGATTAAGTGTTATATCATGCCAAAAATGTATTGTATAGGCTGTTTTGAATATGAAGAAGTTAGACAACTGATGCAAGCATGATAATGGATATAGAGTTATGTTAGTATTATGTTTTAAAAGTTGTTTGAATCCTTAAATGTTCATTTTGCCTACATGTGGGTACTGTTTACAAGTTAGTAGCTAAATCTATGCCCAAATTAGGACTATTTATGCAATGTTTACAAACTGAAGTTGTGAAGCAGTATGAAGTCTCTAAATAGTCTAAATATATCACTTAAAAGTTGTTCCTCAAGTTAACCAAGATCTAGGAGGAGTGTTGTACAAATTTAGGTACAAAAGCTATGTAAAGTAGGCTTTTAAGGGTCAACTAACACCCAAGTAAAGAGATACAATACCTGGACCATATAGGCAAGTTTCAATAGTCATAATAGGACATAA
Organism: Panax ginseng; assembly: GCA_020205605.1. Lineage (NCBI taxonomy): Eukaryota > Viridiplantae > Streptophyta > Magnoliopsida > Apiales > Araliaceae > Panax > Panax ginseng. Next base: position 145,647,694 of record CM035133.1, read on the forward strand.
GAAAGTTACACAAACTAAAGGAACCAAACCTAAGCCATTTTGAGCATGAGACTTGTCTCAAAATCACATTTTAAAGCCAAAAATGGACTGTTTTGGACAATTCATAATACCTGACCTTAAAGGACTGTTATGAGCAAATACAAAGTTGCTCATACATACTAGTAATGATTCCCAAACATGGCCATGACCAAAGCTAGCAAGAAAACCAATTTAAGACATCTTTTTCAAGCCTAAAGTGAGCTTTGATAAGTCAAAATGAGCTAGATGATTAAGTAAAGTGTGGTGATGCTAAAAGTATCCTTAAGTAACTTAAATACACATGCCTAGACTATCCTAGTGGCCAGAAATGGAAAAATTTGGAAAAAGTACAAAATCCGTTTTGTAAAAAAAGTAAGAAAATGGCTAAGTTTGAGCTCTGTTTTGGGAAGCTTAATGGGCATGAACAAGAAACCTAAACCTTGATTAAAATACCTTGCAGTATGGTCTAGAAGTAGGTTCAAGTAGTTAAGCTCTTGGCCTAACCAAGGAGTCTAAACAAATCACCAAACTAGTATGGAAAATCATCCTAACTGTAGTTTTGAAAATTTTTCTAAGTGTAAAATTTGAGATTTTTCCATTTAGCCTAGAACTCAATTTGAAAACCTTAGACAAGTGAGTTAGAGTTATACTAGGCTATTCCAAGTGTTGGAATGCTAATGTATACAAGAACTTGAGAAGTTAGTGTGTAAAAGCGTGAAAAAGCTAGGTTTAAAGGGTCAAAACCCAATGTATGCTTGGTAAACCTAAATGAATACTAGAACTAGTCCTAACTAGATATAATTCAAGTGTTGGAATGAACTAAGGTGGCTAGAAATGAAATTGGCAAGAATGGACCAAAACTAGTAAACTTAAAACTGTGAATAGTGATCTAGTTTGGGCATTAGCTTCAAGAAACATAAAGAGGCTTGTTTAGAAGACTAAACCAACACAAAATTACTTTGGTATGAGATGATAGAACTTAACTCAAGAACACATAAACCCTTTATATTCTAAATCTTGAATAAGATGTAAATGATAACTTTAAAGTCATTCCTATTGCATGATATAAGTATGCCAAACCCCATCAAAGTGAAAAATGATTAATGAGAAAACATGGATGAGGTATTTGAAAAATGTATACAATATCTCAAATATAGAAATCTAAACTACCACCATGATAACTGAAATTACGTGTTTTGTTATCAATCCCACATACAATGTAGGTTGTGCAAGGAACGCAGAAGTTGGTGTAATGGTAAAACCTCGGTACATGCAAGTTTCTCAGTTTATTTATGTGGACTTATAATTGCTATAGATAACAGTTAGCATGATTTATGTTTATAAGTATGTAATACCTATGAACTACATTATTTACTTTGTGAATGATAAAGGTCAAATTATGACTAATTATTGAATTGAGTCGGGGAACTCAATACATATGTTCAATGAATGACATGTACAGGACATGTGTAGTATGTTATGGTATGTATGTTGCTACCAGCAGGACATAAATGTGATAATGCATTTGTAATATGCTTGAATACCAAGAATATAATTGCATGAATTGAATGTAAAACCTCTGTGCTATATGATGCATGATAGACTATTAGATTTGCTGGGCTATCGTGCTCAATCTTGCTTAATTTGCAGGTTAAAGCTATGACGCGATCCATCGTGATTAGGAGAGCATGAAAAGAAGACTAGGGATTTAGTTGAGATTGTGTTGAATCATTTGATGGTATTTTCATGTGTAAATCACAGATGTGTAAATTGTTGAATTATTCGATAGATGAAGATTATTTGTTCTAAAAGGGAATATGATTGAAAGAATGAATTGTATATTTATACTCATATCTACTCAGACTAAATAAATCATATAATATTATTCTAGTATAAAGAAGAATTGTAACAGTTGCGATTCAGGGAATGAATGAATGAAAAAAAAATTCTGCATTTTAGCTATTTTAACATTAAATAATGTTTTAAATATAGAATAGGATAATATTAACGCACAAGATCGGGAAGGAAAATAGTCCCGATTTTGAGGGCGTTACAGTGGGCTTAGAAAGGCGAAGCCGTAGAAAGAACCACCAAAATAGGTGTCCGAAGCCTTGCAACAAAAATTACTCAAGTGTCGCTGCCAAAAAGGAGATAATGGGTTCGCGTGAGTGGCAACCGAAGTCCAAAGTTAGAGTAGATTGTAGCACAATTAGAATTTGTTATCCAAAGATGAAGTTCTATGCTCAGTGAAATTAAATTGTGAAAGCAGCTATTTGGACTTACCGAGGAGATAATGAAAATGGTCGATGTGATATAGTCCGAAGTGAGCCGCTATCGCCCGAAGTGGGTTATTTTTGTTCGAAGTGTCATGGGTGAACATCTTGGACCGTTAAAGCTCATATCAGACTTGTATGTCCTGCTCCCTAAACAATTCAACCCGAATCCAATATAGCTCTGAACCTATACCAACCTTATATCTTACCCAAAAATATTTCCTCCTCTGCAAATTTTGTTGTTGTGTAAAAGAGAGACGATCAACACATGCAGAGTCGAAGATAATTTCACTACAAGAAAAATAAGAATACGTGACGGAACTTTGTGACAGTTTTTAAAAACAATCACAAAAGATAACAATTTGTGATGAAATTTTTGAGCAATCACAAAATAGTAGTATATATGATGACTCTTAGTGATGGCTAATTTTTCCATCAATGTATTATAATTGTGACGACCATGTCAATTATTAATTTTTAACGCAAAATAAATTTTCTTTTTGTGACGCATTAAGCCATCAATTATGGACATACCCTTTTCGTGATTGCATTTAAGCTATTACTAATGTTTTAATGAAAAAATAATCAAAAAAATATTTTATGACGATTGTAACAATCATTAAGAAAGATGAATTTTTGTGACAACTTTTATTTGCAATTATAAAAAGAAGGTATTTTATGATGGAATTTTCAAACCATCACAAAACAATAAAATATTTGATGGCTCTCAGTGATGACTAATTTTACCATCATTATAGAGTATTTGTGACTGCCATTGCAATCACCAAATCTTATTTGGGATTAATTATGTTTAGTAAGTTAACTCACATATGTTTCCTTTTATATTTTGTTTTAAAATTATAATCATGATCTGGGCTTTGGTGTAGTGATAATACTTGTTATTTAGTTTGCAAATGGGGGGATGGTTCAAATCCTATAAGTATAATATGATATAGTTAATATAGTGAAATAAATTGTTTGTAAAACGAGATTCACGTTCTTGCCTTTGATCCCTAAAGTCATGTGTTTTTTTGTGATGGCTTTAACAATCAAAATAGATTATGTGTTAATGTAATTGTATTAATCATCACAAAGCACTAAGCGTTTGTGTGATTGTCAAAACCATCACAAAAAGGATTTTATGATGAGGGTATAGAAAATGGCCTTCCTAATAACTAAAGTCATCACAAAAACCTTTTGTGATGATTTTTTGAATTTATATAATGGATTTGAGCCATCACAAAAGGCCATTTTCTGTAGTGTTTTAAGCTACCGAAACGGGTGTCCAAATCTTGATCGTCTTTCTGAGCTATTGCACCGTTTATAGTGCCGAAGAGTATTTTGAAATCCAAACTCCCAGTCCAATCTTATTGTCGAAAACTATTATAAGTTTTCTTGTTTATTCCTTTTTCTTTAAAATTCCAACATATGCATAGTGTAGAACTGACCCTTAGTGAACATACTTTTAAATTCGGACATCCAAGAGTGAACATTGTTATCATTTGAAACCCAGAGTTACTTCACTGAAGAACCATGACCGAAGTTTGTGCTTACCCGAAGAGAACCATGCATATCAGGAGGTGTTTACTATACCCCGAAGAAACAAGTTTTGTTGAGGATATTTTCGAATGAGATAATTGATATTTGTTGAAATTGATGTTGCTCAGGTGATTTTCCTTAAATGCTCTGAAGGGCATTCAGACTTATTTATAGCAGCACGTGCTTTGCCAAAGTTTGAACGTGGATCTAATTTGCTATTGATTCAGCATAATGGTCTGCCAAAACTATTATGTGTGCTTGTTTCTGCTTGGGTGTAAGATGAGAGACCATGGGAGGATGAAGTCCTCATCCTGCCCAGGTCAACCCTAAATTACCAAAGAGCGAAGTGGCAAATTAGGATGGGAGTACTAAAGCATGTCCATTTATATTTGAGCATGATGTTGCCAAAGGCCAAGTAATTTGTTGATGGAGCTGGGCTACTTCCCCTTTCTTATTTTTCAAATTTTGATGTACTATAGTTGGAAATTTTGGGGCTGTGTAATTTCTTATCTTGCCGAAGTCCGATGGTGGCTGCCAAAGATTAACTGAATCTATCTTAAAATGTGAGTCCATATTTTGGAATGGAATAAGTTAATTTTTGAGAAGTCTGTCATGCGTTAAAACACATATAATCACATAGCATGGGTATGTATTACCTGTTAAATGATGTAATCACATATATGGGTATTGTTAACGCCAGGATCTTTTTACGTGCCTCAATCACCGAAAAGCACGTCCAACCCTGCACAGAGAATGAGTCAGCACCGAAAGCTTGACGGCTTGGGCCGCTGGGGGATAGCTCCGGTCTGAGAATTAGTACAGGCTGAACATAGGTTAACAATGGAGGTTGTATGTATTAGTGTCTAGTATGAAATTTGTATGTTACCTCCCTTGTATAATGCTCGGTACTCTTATATTGATCTCACTGCCTTGCATGCAACCCACCTCCAGTGACATCAGCTAATTGCATGCAATTCACCTGCTAATCCCATCACTGTTCCCCACTAACTAGGATTATGCCAAATCCTTATCACTTAAGGTGTTGGATTAACAGTCCAACACTTGTCCATTACAAAAATCACCAGCCCAAGCCTAAATACAATCTCATTTAAATAATAACCCAATACTCCAAAGGCCCAAATTAGTATGGCCCAATAGGTCCAAATAAATATGGCCTAACATTGCCCCCCAGTATTTTATCAAACAGAATGTTTGATGGAAGAGTATATAAAATTTTTGGCCCAAACAGTAAATGAGTTCAGACAAAACTGAACAAAGCCCAATCAATAGAAAACCCAAGTCTATATCTTACCCCTTCAAATTCACCATCATTTCCTTCATTAAATGTGCCGCCCTCGAGTTTCGGAAACCACTAAAAGGATATCACTATAAAAATTGAATTTGCCCACTTTAGACGGTTTCACCTGCCCATTTGAATTTCAAAGTGCTCTTGCTTTCTTCTTCCTCTAGCTTTCTCTCTAACAATAATTTGTCAATAATGGCTTCTCAGAACCCAGACAACACCACTCCTATCTCTGCAGCTCTAATTTCTGCTATTCCCCCATCTTCTAACATTATCCCTTCCTCCTCCAGCCAGAACCCTTCAACACCCAATCCACAGAAAAACCCTTTGGAATACCACAAAGAAGATCAGTTCCCTCATGCTAACACCCCTTCCCAACTTACAGAGGCCGACATCCACACAAACCGAGAACGGTACTAAATTCCAGACACCCACCAAATGAGAGCTCCCACTCCCACCGATCGCATGTACCACCGTCCTGACGGCTGGGTTACCATACCCCTCACTCTTCTGGAAAAAGGATTTTGTCTTCGCCTCCATACCTTCATCATCACCCTTCTAGGGTTTATGGGCGTTGAATTAGCCCAATTGGTGCCTAACTCCTACATCCACATCCTTTCCTTCATCGCCTTCTGTCATGAAATAGGAGTTCCCCCATCGATTGACTTTTTCTTTACCTTGTTCAGCCTCAGAAACTCTCATGAGAAAGGTTTCAAAGCGCTGTGTAAATAATCCCCAAATCCCAACTCCAGATTTGATAAACGTCCACTGATGGATACCTTTTCAAGCAACAAAGGATGGCACAAGGACTAGTTCTTCGTCCTGGGACCAGAAATCTTGAAGATCCCCAACTGGACTTCACATACACGCATCACCATCGAACTCGGCGACCTTTCTGAGGAAAGAATAAGAGAGATGGTGAAGCTGCACGAAAAACTTCCTCTGAAGGAATGGAGCTTCGACCTCTTAAGCAAACAAGCCTGGTTATATGATCACAAATGTAAGTCCCGAACTCAATAATTGTATCATGTTTCAAATTTCCTTTAGTAGTTGTTCTGAAATATTCTCCCCCATTATCTGCAGTATCCCTCATCAAACCGACCTCCAGCGACCGAAGAGATCTTGAAGAATTTCTTTCTGTCAAACTCTCTCAAGCTTCCACCGAACCCCAAAATAATAAACCTCAATCCATCAAACCCCAAACTACTAAACCCTAGACCACTGAACCAACTCATGTCGAAGTGGCAACCCAACCTCGTAGAAAGAAAAGAGCTGCCAGAAAACCAAAACATGTCCTTGTCCGCACACTAAGCGAAAGTGTCCTTGATATGCCCATCTCCAAATGTACCCACATCCTTCGTATAAAAATAAATGAGCAAAAATTACCTCTCTGCTGAAGAACTCCAAGTACCTTCTACCGAAGCCAACCAGCCACCCAATGAAGCTAACCAACCACCCATCACTCCAATTGAAATCAACGAACTTGAAGAAGAATCTAAAGAATATGCTGAACCTGCTTATCCTCTTATACGAAAAAGAAAACATTCTTCAAACATTCCACCAACCCCACCAACTGAACCTCCAACTACTCAATCTTCACCTCTACCCGAACAACCAAGATCTTCTCCACAACATCCATCTTCTTCCAACACCATACCCGAAGCTGTACACTCGCCCACCTTATGGCCAGACTTACATGAAAACTTTCCTTTAAACCTCTATAATTCCTTCGTACTCGACACCGACGACCATCACTTCGGCAATAGCTCCATCTCCGATTTAATCGAAGCTGATATGATTCATCAAGCCAGAGTAAGTTGATTATTGCCTAGCCATTTATATTCATAAATAATTTCTTGAAACATTTTATTTAATTCTGAATGACTGCATGCAAATGGGATCTTCGGGCAACTCCATCAGAGGTACAAAGAAATTGAAGCCGAAGAGGATGCTGCCCGAAGGGAAAATGCCATTCTATAGTCTGATTTGGCAAAAGAGAGAAGTCAACATGGAAATGCCCTCTTTAATGCTTATTGCCTCAGAAAATACCTCGTCAAACTTAAAGATCAACTTGCCTCAGCCGAAACCCTTCAACAAACCACTGTCGAACAAAACCGAGAACTACAACTGAAGAACGACATACTGACAGAAAACAACCGATGCTTAACCAAAGAAATCAATAAAACTAAAATTTTTGAAGAACAACATCTCAAACTTTGGTGTAAAGTTGAAAAGGAGCTTCGTGAACTTAAAGCCTTTGGCCCTCCACTCACAGAAGAACTCCGCAAAGAAATATAAACCGAATATCGCCAATCTCCTAAACTAACCAACGAAATAGTTCAGATGTATGTTGAAGGCTACGAAACAGCTCGAAGCAAAGGCAAAGCAAAACTCGCCGCCGCCTCTCTAAACCCATCACTCCTTGAATCTTCTGAAGACGAAGACGATGATAATGCCGAAGACGACCCTCCTCAACCTTAGTTTTAGACTTGTAAAAATTTCAACAGTATTGTAATTCCTTTTATATTTTAATGAAATATTATTAGCTTCTCCCTTTTTACTCATTTTGAATTTAGCTTATACTGTTATTTAAACAACATATAATCTGACCTCAACACTTAATTAAATAATCAAGCAATCTGAACTCAACACTTAAAATAAAATCAAGTAATAATGTAAAGTAACACTTAGTTATTATCGAAGTGTGAAACAAATCTTCAACAATCTAACTCCCCATCTTCAGGACGAATAGATTCTGTTTACCATCTTTAGGATAAACAAATCCAACCGAACCTCCCAACAAACTTGTTCGTCATCTTGAGGACGAACATTTCCTGTTCACCATCTTAAGGATGAACAGATCCAACCGAACCTCCCATTAAACCTATTCACCATCTTGAGGATGAACAAGTTCTATTTACCATCTTAAGGATGAACAGATCCAACCGAACCTCCCATTAAACCTATTCGCCATCTTGAGGATGAACATGCCCTGTTCACCATCCTAAGGATTAACAGGTTCCGTTCTCCATCTTAAGGATGAACAGATCCAACCGAACCTCCCATTAAACTTATTCGCCATCTTGAGGACGAATAGGCCCTGTTCACCATCTTAAGGATGAACAGGTTCCGTTTACTATCTTAAGGATGAACAGATCTAACCGAACCTCCAAAAAATCCAGTTCGCCATCTAAAGGGCGAAATAGAACCCTACTTACCATCTTTAGGATGACCAGCCCACCGAACCCCCAAACAACCATTAAATAAAATAACATTGGAGAAAAAAAGCTTCTTTTATAGTTGATAACTGTTGGCATAATTACAGACTCTTTATACTCTGATACTGGCTCTACTGAAAATATTTCCGAAGCCTTACAGCATGCTAAGTATTCTTTATTTCAGATCCATCTAATGCTCACAACCGATAAGTCCCTAGCTTCGGTACCTCAACAACCTCATAAGGACCTTCCCAGTTCGGCATCAGCTTACCCAGATTCTGAGGCATAGAAGCTTTAACTTCCCTAAGAACAAGATCTCCCACTTCAAACCTTCGAAGCTTTACCCCTGTATTATAATGCTTAGCTACACGACGCCGATATGCTGCCAATTTTATCAAAGATACTTCCCTAACTTCTTCAAGCAAATCCAGGTTTACTTTAAGTCCCTCATCATTATACACCTCTTGAAATTGACTGACCCGAAGACTTGTAGACCCGATTTCCACAGGAACCAGTGCATCTGAACCATAAGCCAGTCTAAAAGGTGAGTCCCCTGTTGTAGTCCTCGATGTTGTTCGATAGGCCCATAGCACACTAAGTAATTCCTCAGGCCATCTACCTTTTGGTTCATCTAAAATTCTCTTAATTCCATTCAGGAGTCTATTAGTGATGTCAAGTTGCCCATTAGATTATGGATGAGCAACCGAAGTCTTTCGATGTTGAATTCCTAACTCCTTTAAGAATGCTTCAAATTTGGATCCCACAAACTGGCGTCCATTATCCAAAATTACCACCATAGGAATACCAAAACGAAATACTACAAACTCCTTTAAAAACTTCAAACATTCTTGTTCTGTGATCATCCTTAGCGGCTTCGCCTCCACCCACTTAGTTATATAATCAATCGCTACTATAACAAAGCTGACTTGCCCTTTTGCCTTCGGCAATGGACCTAGTATAACCACCCCCCATATAGCAAAAGGTATAGGAGATAAAACCGAGTATAGCTCTTCTGGTGGCTGATGTGGGATCAGACTATTCAACTGGCATTTCTTACATTTCTTCACATAATCAGTGGCCTCTTTGAAAATGGTTGGCCAATAATATCCCTGTCGAAGCACCTTATATGCCAATGACTTTTCAGCCATGTGATCTCCAAAAATACCCTCATGAACTTCTCAAAGGACATATGTAAGACCCCAACTTTTTATAAATAAAATTGAATTTCCTCTAATTATTATTCTTGATTAATAAGGTGGTAATTTGATATAATGCTTTGGTTATGGGTGAAATGTGCAAATTTTGCAAAATAAGCAAGTGGTTATAAAATATTCATTTGTTGTCGGGGAATATTCGTTTGGTCGTGGAATATTCTTTTTGTCGGGAATATCCGTGCTTAATGCACGCAGCTCATTTGTGGGCCCCATAACAGAATAACTGTCGGATGAAGAAAACGACAAAGTATGAGTTTTTATGAATAACGAGGTAGTTATTACCGTTAACACTGTTGGATTACCTGGTGGTTAAAATACGATGTCTACGCGTTGTTGCACAAAGAAAGACACTTTATTGCATGTGATTTTGAATTATTGATCCTTACGTAAGAAGGCACTACTCAATAATTGTTACAGTAATTAGTGTTCAATATTTTATTTTATTGGTTCAATAATTGCTGCGTTGATATTTTATATTATTGTTGTTCAATAATTGTCACTGCACTGTATTTTCATTATCAGATCAATAATTCATATTATTTGAATAATATTATTAGATAGCATTATTGGCAATGTCTAGAAAGTTCTGTCAAGGAGAGGTTAGGTCATCTAATTGTGCGCCAGTAAGGAGAAATCCTTATTGGAAAGCCCCCTCTTTCTTGGGAACTGCCTGGTTGTCATTATTGTGATTCTGTAATATTATTTATGAATAACTAATTATTGATTTATATGATAAGGAAATATTTATTTGATATGGATTTATTTATATGGTTATAAATGAAGGAATTAATGTTGAGGTATTTTATCAGTATTTTGTCGGTATTAAAAACTCAAATCGGTGTTCTTAAAGCTCTTTTGCGTAAATTATAATTTTTAATCCGACTGTTGGATCTTTGTGACTTTTTGGATATGTTATACATATATAAGTTGAGTATATGTCCACAAATTTTGAACCGTTAAAAATGAACGAATGATTTGTTATGAATTTTAAGAGGTAATCGCTTTGCTTGAAATTAGGGTTATAAATGATTTTAGTGGAAAATTCTAGAATTGAGTGGGCCACACTTGTGGTTGGTGAAAAAAAATGTCTTTGAATTTTATTTCAAATGTGGTGGGTGGCAATAGTAGCGAGTAAAAGCCATCGGTAGTAGTCGTCAAATCTGCTTTGGTGGCTAACATTTTCTTATAAATAGAGGGCTAAGTTAGAATTGAAAATCAAACCAGAAACATAAGCTTTCTTTCTTTCTCTCTCTATATTATCGAGCATATTTTGTGAGTATTTAGATACTTTGAGAGTTCTTTGTTGAGATAAGTTTCATTCAAAGATCACTTGAGCCTTTCATTCCGGCGCAATTGATTCTTTGAGGTAAGGGATGTTATTTCTTTCGCAAATGATATTATTTCTTCGATATCATTATGCCAAAATATTGGTTGAACTTTTTATCAAATTTGGAACTTGTTGTGTCGGGGTTACTATTCACGTATACGGCACTATTCACGTATACGACACTATTTACGGATATGGCACTATTCACCGAAAAATAAAATTTTTCCTTTTTGTCCAAAATATCTATTATGGGTACTATCTTTGATTGTATCCATGTTTTGGTCTTTATTTTTGAAATTTTGCTTCATATTTGGTTATTATGGAGTATTATTGAATTTGGATATACTGAAATACTGAATCCCTAATATTTGTCCTTTTGTTTCACTGGATTCGTTTCTTTTAAAATATTTTTCATCATCCTCAGTCCTAAATGATGATACTACTGAATATCTTTGGCCTGTAGTGCAAAGATGAATGATTAACTGATGAATATCTTTGGCCCATAGTGCAAAGATGAACAGGTGTTGAGATGAACATGACCGACTGGTGATATAAATGAATATCTTTGGCCTGTAGTGTAAAGATGAATATTGATTGTTGTTATAGAGATAAAATAATGATAATGGACTTTAAAATGTTAGAAGATAGTATACCTCATTCTTTACGTTACTCTTCTAATGGATTGTTGTTTCCGTTGCATTTGTTGATCTAAAACTTGTTGTCTATTATATTCTATCATATTTTTCCCTGTTGAGGACTAATGATAATTTGTTGTATATTATCTTAGTCATAATATTCTTTACTGGGTTAGTTGAGCTCACCCTTTTCCTTGTTGTTCCATTTTTCTTCTCAGGAGGTGAGAATATGGCAGGTACTAGCCGGGGTATGGAGTGATGATTGAAGATAGTTATTTTAGTAGTCCTCACTATTTTGTAAAATAGTATTTCAATAAATGTATTGAGGACTTATTTGGTTGTGGATATTGTCTAGAAGACAATATTTGTATTTAAACTCACAGTATGTGTTGTCGTATTTTGCACGACAATTGTAATAGTGAAGTTATAGTTTTCTTTCTGTACCATGTATTTGGCGACTCAGAATGGGTGTGGTGTATACCTATTTTGAGGGTGTCACAGTTGGTATCAGAGCTTAGGGATATGGTCTCTGGCGGAGATCGGAGAATAGAACTAGGAGGGGAGAGATGAGTAAACCCTTTGCTAGTGTGTCCTACCTAAGCTTATTTGTTGGTCGGTCATAATATAGGAATATTATGTGATATGTTAATTGTTTAATTAACCCTTGTTTTATGACAGTATTTAAGATGACAGCTGAGAACGTTAACAATGGAGTGTATGAGACTGTGGAACAACCTTTAGTCACAAACCAGGAAAACGTGCAACAGGAAGGCAATATTCCACTTGTAAACAACACTGCCGAACAAACGATGAATGATGGGATGTTTAGAAGCTTTTTGCAGTTCATGCAAAATCAGACGAGGGAGACTCGTGTACAGAATACGGGTGGAAATGATAGCAACGTGGGATTTGTCACAGCCAAGCAGTTCAAAGAGTTGGGACCACCTGAGTTCCTTGGAAAGCCGGATCCGATCAAGGCGGAAATGTGGGTCAAGAAAATTACCAAGATATTTGATGTCTTGGGATGCACTAAGAAAACGAAGGTTCCATTCGCCACCTTTATGTTCCGTGGTGAGGTAGATTACTGGTGGGAATCTGTGAAGCGCATACCACCAAATTGCCGTTTTAGTATGTCTTGGGAAACATTTCAAAAGCTCATTAATGACAAGTACTTTCACGAAAGTATTAAGTCATATGAAAGAGGTAGAGTTTATTAGACTAGAACAGAACAATATGACGGTGTCCCAAAGACGAGGCGAAGTTCATGGAGTTATCGAGTTTGCACCTCATTTGGTGGAGAATGAGGAACGTAAACGGCGGATGTTTTTGAGAGGTTTGAAACTTCGAATTCATCGAGATCTCATTTCTCATAAATTTTCTCTATATTCGGATGTTGTGAATAGGGCTCGATTATTGGAGTGCGATAATGAGTCAGCTCAACCGAAGAATAACGACCTACAACTCGATGATAATCGTACCGATGGCAACGGTCATCGGGACAATGATAATCATCATGGAGGAAATTATCATGCCAGAAATTGTAACCACTTCGGTGGTAATCATGGCCAAGATAATAGAAGAAATAATTCAAGTGGAAAGTTCAAGAAGAGAAGATTTAACGATGACGGGAAGACGTCAGTAGCAGCACCAAAAATGAATTCTAGGGGAGGAGAAAGACCGCAAATAATACGTCAGATTTGAATGATATTTTTGTTGTTAGTGAAATTCCTGACATATTTCTTAAAGAATTTCCTGGCCTACTCCCAGAGCGTGATATTGAATTTTGTATCGACTTTGAACCTGGTACAAAACCCATTTCTAAAATCCCATATCGAATGGCTCCTATTGAACTTCAGGAGTTAAAAACCCAACTATAGAAGTTGATAACCGAGCCTCTATCTGGTGACTTCTTTTGTGGAATGCACCAAAGCCAGACTCTCCGTAGGGGTCGCTATATTTGTTTGGTGGTAAATGATATGTGCTATTGTGACGTGATATCCAAGATTGGGATATGATTCACAGTTGAGAGCAACTTAAGTCAGTAATCAAAATATCTAGCTTTCTAGGCTTAGCTGGTTACTATCGAAGATTCGTGGAAGGATTTTCTCGAATCGCTACTTTGTTAACTTAGCTGACTCGAAAAGATATAAAATTCGTATGGAGCGAGGAATGCGAGAAGATTTTCCAAGAACGCAAGAAGAGACTCATTTCGGCACATGTTCTGACCATAACATCCTGGAAAAGCGAACATGGTAGCTGACGAGTTGAGTAGAAGATCGTATGCGAATACGAGTGTGATTGTGAGACCCCAAATTTTATAAATAAAGATTTAAATTTCTTAAAATATTTTTTTTGAATATTATGGTGTGGATTTGAGATAGTGTTATAGTTATGGGTAGTATTTGAAAATTTTGCAAAGTATGCAAGTTGTTATAAATATTCGATTGGTCGGGGAATATTCTTTTTGTCAGGGAATATTCGTACGACGACACAATTATTGGTAGACCCCAAAACGGAAGTATTGTCGTATTTAGGAAGCAGCGTAATTATAATTTTATGAAAATAATGGCGGAGGTTTTACTTATTATCTTTGTTGAATCGCCTTTAGTAAAAAAAGTACGATGAATACACGTGGTTGCGTAGTAGCACTTACCTGTATTGATTATTGATGCTTTACGTGATAAGTCACTCCGTTATACTCAATTATTGCTACAATAATTGCGTAACATCATATCTCTCTATATTATTGATTCGATTATTGTCACGAGATCATCGCATTATTTGTTATATTGTTAAATCAATAATTGATGTCCGGAGAGTATTTGGGACACTTTTTGTGTCGGAGTTACTATTTACGGGTTACTATTCACCAAAATTACTATTCACTCTAGTATTGTTCACTCGAGTATTTGGGACACTTTTCATGTCGAGTTACTATTCACGAGTTACTATACACGAGTTACTATTCATGAGTTACTATTCACGAGTTACTATTCATCCAGTTACTATTCACTCTATTATTGTGCATTCGAATATTTGGGTACAATATTATTCCATGAGGAGATGTTCTAATTTTTCAGACCGTTGGTTGAATGAATCAATATGGACCGCTGGTGGAAAGTTATAATAGTGAATCAATATGGATCGCTGGTTTAAAAGTTTTAATAGTAAATCAGTATGGACCGTTGCTTTAAGTTTTAATAGTAAATCGATCTGGATCGTTCGTAAAAAAGTAAATCGATCTGGACCGTTCATGAATTAGTTACTATTCATTCCATTCTTCTATAAATAGAAGCTCATTCCTTCATTATTTTTTTACGAATTCACTGAAACTCTAGAGAGAGAAAATTATAGAGAGAAAGAAGAAACTCTACTACTTCACTACTTCTATTTTCGGTTTTTTTTTCACTTGTAGTGGGTGTTATTCTTTCTTATTCATGAAGAGAACTTTGGTTATTCCATTCTTTATTATTTTATTGGAATAACCTGTATACGCG
Organism: Panax ginseng; assembly: GCA_020205605.1. Taxonomy (NCBI): domain Eukaryota; kingdom Viridiplantae; phylum Streptophyta; class Magnoliopsida; order Apiales; family Araliaceae; genus Panax; species Panax ginseng. Next base: position 145,662,718 of record CM035133.1, read on the forward strand.
GCATACCCTATACATAACCTGTATAAGCGGCATACCCTTTACTTGGTGAAATCCTTATGTTATTCTATTCTTATTATTACATTGGAATAATCAGATATCTGAGGCATACCCTATACATAACTTTGTATATGTGGCATACCCTTTACTTGGTGAAATCCTTATGTTATTCCATTTTTATTATTACATTGGAATAACTCAGATATCTGAGGCATACCCTATACATAACTTTTGATACGTGGCATACCACATGCTTGGTGAAATTCTTATGTTATTCTATTCTTTATTATTCTGTTGGAATAACTTTGTATCGTGGCATACCCTATACATAACTCAGATAAGCGGCATACCACATCTTGGTGAAATCCTTATATTATTCCGTCATTTAATATTCTCATTTTAATATCCTGTCGATTATGAATTTCAACCCGACTGGTTCCATTATTTATTATTTCGTATTTATTATTCTCGTTGGAATAACTTTGCTATACATCTGGCAATGCGCATGCATGGTGATTTCATTGTTATTCCATTCTTTATTATTCTGTTGGAATAACCTGTCTATGTGAAGTACCGCATGCATGGTGATTTCTGTTGTTATTCCATTCTTTATTATACTCACTTGGTTAGAGTTTTGACTTCTATACTCTATGAAATTAGTGGAATATCCTTGATATTTGCGCTTCATCCAGTATCCTTTCATGGAAATATTCTTCTGAGCATTCTTGAATTTTATACCACAAAACAGTATCTTGTTGACAATTTGGACATTATTAGTTCCTGGAAAAATTAATTCTTGAAGTTATTTTTATTGAATTCTTATATCATTGTCATTATACTCATGTTTATATTATGTTGAAAGTCATCTGTGGCCTGTAGTGCATGGATGGACTTGGTATGATTATGACCAGAGATTATTCGGTATAATCATGGCCGTAATGTTACAAAATGATGTGGTAAAGTCCTCATTGGCCGTGTAGTGCATTGATGGACGATTTTTGGCATGATCATGACCATTGATGAATACACGAATATCCTTGGCCCGTAGTGCATGGATAATTTGTGGTCGTGATACTAAAGAATATCCTTGGCCAGTAGTGTGTAGGTGATTCGATGATGTAGATTATTTATTAAAAATTTGAGTCTCGATGATAAAAATGATGAAAACCTTTTAAATCATAAAAGATAGTAGATTTTATTCTTTACTTGACTCTTTTAATGGATTGCTTGTTCGGCTGCCGCAGCTTAAACTTGATGTCTATTGTATTTTATCGGTTTAACATTGTTGAAGGCTAATGATAATTTATCCTGCATTATCTTAGTCATAATATTTCTTCTTTGGGCTAGTTGAGCTCACCCTTTCTTTCCTTTGTTCTCTTGAAATGAGAACGTGGCGAGGGACTAGTCGGGGAACAGAGTGATGGTCCAGATGATAGCATTAGTAGTCCTCACTATTCTGTGAAATAGTGTGATAATAATTGTAATGAGGACTCCATTGTGTTTGAATACTGTCTACAAGACAATATTCGTTTTAAAATTCTGAACTAAGTCTTGTCATATGTTACACGACAGTTGTATAATTAAGTTTGTATTTAATTTATGTAGCATGTAAGTGGCGACCCAAGATGGGTGATGTATACCTAATTTTGGGGGCGTCACAGTTGGTATCAGAGCTTAGGTATATGATCCATGGCTAAGATGTGAGATAAGAACTAGGAGGGGAGAGACAGGAAATTCCTTCGCTAGTATGACCTACCTAAGTTTATTTGTTATTTAATTGGTTGGTCAGAATATAAGGATAATGTGTGATATGTTATTTAACCCTTCTTTTGTGGCAGTGTTTGGAAATGGCAACTGAAAATGTCAACAATGGAGTAAATGAGACCCCGGAGACACCTCTAACCACCAACCAGGATAATGTAATATCAGGCGAAGAAGGAATTAGAGATATCCATGTGGTGAGAGAAGAACTAATAGTTTCACCCGAGCTAGTCGCAGAGGTAGCAGCTGAGAGTGAGGAAGAAGATGAAGAAGAGGAAGAAGAGGAACCTGAGGAGAATTTATTAGAAGAATTCTTTGATCGAATTTTAGAATTGCAAAATCGTGTTCATGAGTTAGAAGAGCAGGCTGAAGAACGGCAAACAGTCGTAGAACAAAAGGATGCAATAATTCAAGCTTATGTTACCCGATATGTGATGCTTGAACAAAATCACTCTTTGGTAGAGTGTAAGATATTAAAGTTGGAATATGTGAATTGAATATCAAGGATCACCGAAAGAAGAAACAACGGACGAGTGAGAATGAAGGATGCATGGGCAAAAGGCACTTACGGCGTGTTGATATTGTAGAAAGAGACGTCCGATCCAAAAGGCTAAAATAGATGATGTACATTTCTCTTTTTGACAACAATTGGGAGAACCCAACATCGAGTTTTAAATTACCACCATGCAGGCAATCGATCTCAATTCGATATGGATCGAAGATTAATGATTCAGATCATGAATCAGGAGTACGATGAAGCAGTTGAGGGTGGAATATGCCCCATAGAAAAGTCAATTCCAATGATAGTGATGACACCAAATGCTACCCCAGACAAGTCAAAGCCGGGTAGTTCAAAGGAGAGCAGTTGTCATGACTTCCCAACAAGTGAGGAACCCAAATGAAGTTATCACGGGTTAGTTAATTATAAATTGCGAAGTCTATACCTTATTAGATACCTATTCTACCCATTATTTTATCTCTCTTGCTTGCGTTCAACGTTTAAATTTGACTCCGGAGAAGTTAGACTTTGACTTATTGGTTGAAACTTCGTTAGTAGGAGCCTTCGTTACCTCCACTGTTTATAAATCTTGTTTGATTCAAATAAACACTTTCGTGTTACCTGTCGATCTTATCTCTTTGAAAATACTTGCATTGATGTGATATTTCTATCGTTAATAAATTTCTTGACGTATTCTTGAAGACTTCCTAGCCTACCCTTAGAGCGTGAAATCGAATTTTGTATTGACCCCAGTACAAAACCCATTTCTAAAACCCTCAAGTATTTCTTTAACTAAAATGAACGTAACATGCGCCAAAGGCATTGGCTCGAGCTGTTGAAGATTACGATCGTATCATTCAATATCATCGTGGAAAAGCGAACGTGGTAGCTGACGTGTTGAGTAGAAGATCGTATGCGTTTACGAGTGCGATGTTGTTAACACATTTTGTATAACTTACAAATGATGAAGATGGAGTTAAAGACTCTAGGGACCCAAATGAAGATAACGAATATACGAGTAGAACCGATTTTAATTGATAACGTTAAAGCCATGCAAGCTACATACTCAGAGCTGATGAATATGAAGAAGAAGGTTCAAGAGGGCGTTATTCTAGAAGCAAGAATCGATGAAGAGAGGAAATCTCAATCCTCGATTTAATTGTCCCATTTGAAATCCTCGATCGAGTAGGAACTGTGGCCTATAGACTCGTTTTACCGCCAAAAATGTCGCGTGTTTATAACATTTGTACATATCGATGTTACGTAAATATGTGGACGACCCGAACCACATTATTGATTTAGAACCGGACGAGATAGCCGAAGATTTAACGTATGAGGAGATACGTGGATAAGAAGGATCACATTCGATACTCAAAGGTTATACCTCAAGAGTTAGAATCTAAAATGAAGTCAAGGTATCCTCACCTGTTCGGCATACCAGGTAAATAAAGAGGGCAAAATTCTATAAGGAGGGGAGATTGTGAGACCCCAGATTTTATAAATAAAGATTTAAATTTCTCGAAATATTTTTTTTGAATATTATGGTGTGGATTTCAGATAGTGTTATAGTTATGGGTAGTATTTGAAATTTTTGCAAAGTATGCAAGTTGTTATAAATTATTCGATTGGTCGGGGAATATTCTTTTTGTCAGGGAATATTCGTACGACGACACAATTATTGGTAGACCCCAAAACGGAAGTATTGTCGTATTTAGGAAACGACAGAATTATAATTTTATGAAAATAATGGCGGAGGTTTTACCGTTAATACTGTTGAACTGCCTGGTAGTAAAAGTACAATAATACACGTGGTTGCATAGTAGAACACGGTATTAATTATTGATGCTTACGTGATAAGTCACTCAGTTATACTCAATTATTGCTACAATAATTGCTGCATCATATCTCTCATATTATTGATTCGATTATTGTCACAGTATCATCTGCATTATTTGTTATATTGTTAAATCAATAATTGATGTCTGGAGAGTATTTGGGACACTTTTTGTGTCGGAGTTACTATTTACGGGTTACTATTCACCAAAATTACTATTCACTCTAGTATTGTTCACTCGAGTATTTGGGACACTTTTCATATCGAAATTTACTATTCACGAGTTACTATGCACGAGTTCTTATTCATGAGTTACTATTCACGAGTTACTATTCATCCGATTCTTATTCACTCTATTATTGTGCATTCTATTATTTGGGTACAATATTATTCCATGAGGAGATGTTCTAATTTTTCAGACCGTTGGTTGAATGAATCAATATGGACCGCTGGTAAAAAGTTATAATAATGAATCAATATGGATCGCTGGTTTAAAAGTTTTAATAGTAAATCAGTATGGACCGTTGCTTTAAGTTTTAATAGTAAATCGATCTGGATCATTCGTTTAAAAGTAAATCGATCTGGACCGTTCATGAATTAGTTACTATTCATTCCATTATTCTATAAATAGAATCTCATTCCTTCATTATTTTTTTACGAATTCACTGAAACTCTAGAGAGAGAAAATTATAGAGAGAAAGAAGAAACTCTTCTACTTCACTACTTCTATTTTCAGTTTTTTTATGGTAAGGGGCGTTTTCTTTCTTATTCATGAAGAGAACTTCGGTTATTCCATTCTTTATTATTCTATTGGAATAACCTATATACGCGGCATACCCTATACATAACCTGTATAAGCGGCATACCCTTTACTTGGTGAAATCCTTATGTTATTCCATTCTTATTATTCTGTTGGAATAACCTGTATACGAGGCATACCCTATACATAACCTGTATACGTGGCATACCCTTTACTTGATGAAATCCTTATGTTATTCCATTCTTTATTATTACATTGGAATAACTTTGTATCTGAGGCATACCCTATACATAACTTTTGTGTCGTGGCATACCACAATACTGGTGAAATCCTTATGTTATTCCATTCTTTATTATTACATTGGAATAACTTTTGTATCTGTGACATACCCTATACATAACTTTGTATAAGTGGCATACCACATACTTGGTGAAATCCTTATATTATTCCGTCATTTAATATTACATTTAATATCACTTGTGAATTTTTTCACGACACGGTTCCAATATTTATTATTCCGCATTTAATATTCTCAGAATATCACATGATTGCAATAATTTCACTGACACCTGGTTCCATTATTTATTATTTCGTATTTATTATTACATTGGAATAACTTTGTCTATCTGAGCACCGCATGCATGGTGATTTCGTTGTTATTCCATTCTTTATTATTACATTTGGAATAATGCATACATCTGAAATCTGCATGCATGGTGATTTCTGTTGTTATTCCATTCTTTATTATACTCAGTTGGTTAAAGTTTTGACTTTTATACTCCATGAAATTAGTGGAATATCCTTGATATTTGCGCTTCATCCAGTATCGTTTCATGAAAATATTCTTCTGAGCATTCTTGAATTTTACACCACAAAACAGTATCTTGTTGATAATTTGGACATTATTAGTTCCTGGATAAATTAATTCTTGAAGTTGTTTTATTGAATTCTTATATCATTGTCACCATACTCATGTTTATATTATGTTGAAAGTCATCTGTGGCCTTTAGTGCATGGATGGACTTGGTATGATTATGACCAGGGGTTATTCAGTATACTCATGACCGTAATGTTACAAATGATGTGGTAAAAGTCCTAATTGGCCCGTAGTGCATTGATGGAGAGTTGTTGGCATGATCATGACCATTGATGAATACACGAATATCCTTGGCCCGTAGTGCATGGATAATTTATGGTCGTGATACTAAAGAATATCCTTGGCCGTAGTGCAGGGGTGATTCGATGATGTGGATTATTTATTAAGCTGAGTCCCAACGATAAAAATGATGAAAAACCTTTTAAATCATAAAAGATAGTAGATTTTATTCTCTACTTGACTCTTTTAATGGATTGCTTGTTCCGCTGTAGTTAAACTTGATGTCTATTGTATTTTATCAGTTTAACATTGTTGAAGGCTAATGATAATTTATCCTGCATTATCTTAGTCATAATATTTCTTACTGGGCTAGTTGAGCTCACCCTTTCTTTCACTGTTCTCTTCAGGAAATGAGAACGTAGCAGGGACTAGTCGGGGAACGGAGTGATGGTCCAGATGATAGCATTAGTAGTCCTCACTATTCTGTGAAATAGTGTGATAATAATTGTAATGAGGACTCCATTGTGTTTGAATACTGTCTACAAGACAATATTCGTTTTAAAATTCTGAACTAAGTCTTGTCGTATGTTACACGACAGTTGTATAATTAAGTTTGTATTTGATTTATGTACATGTAAGTGGCGACCCAAGATGGGTGATGTATACCTAATTTTGGGGGCGTCACAGTTGGTATCAAAGCTTAGGGATATGATCCATGGCTAAGATGTGAGATAAGAACTAGGAGGGGAGAGACGGGAAATTCTTTCGCTAGTATGACCTACCTAAGTTTATTTGTTATTTAATTTGTTGGTCAGAATATATGGATAATATGTTATATGTTATTTAACCCTTGTTTTGTGGCAGTGTTTGGAAATGGCAACTGAAAATGTCAACAATGGAGTAAATGAGACCCCGGAGACACCTCTAATCACCAACCAGGATAATGTAATATCAGGCGAAGAAGGAATTAGAGATATCCATGTGGTGAGAGAAGAACTAATAGTTGCACCCGAGCTAGTCGCAGAGGTAGCAGCTGAGAGTGAGGAAGAAGATGAAGAAGAGGAAGAAGAGGAACCTGAGGAGAATTTATTAGAAGAATTCTTTGATCGAATTTTAGAATTGCAAAATCGTGTTCATGAGTTAGAAGAGCAGGTTGAAGAACGGCAAGCGGCCGTAGAACAAAAGGATGCAACAATTCAAGCTTGTGTTACCCGATATGTGATGCTTAAACAAAATCACTCTTTGGCATAGTGTAAGATATTAAAGTTGGAATATGTGAATTCGAATATCAAGGATCAGCTGAAAGAAGAAACAACGGAACGAGTGAGAATGAAGGATGCATGGGCAAAAGCTACACGACGTGTTGATATTGTAGAAAGAGACGTCCGATCCAAAAAGGCTAAAATAGATGATGTACATTTCTCTTTTTGGACAACAATTGGGAGAACCCAACATCGAGTTTTAAATTACCTTGTACAGAACGGTCAATCTCATTTCGATATGGATCGAAGATTGATGATTCAGATCATGAATCAGGAGTACGATGAAGCAGTTGAGGGTGGAATATGCCCCATAGAAAAGTCAATTCCAACGATAGTGATAACACCAAATGCTACCCCAGACAAGTCAAAGCCGAGTAGTTCAAAGGAGAGCAGTTGTCATGACTTCACAACAAGTGAGTAACCCAAATGAAGTTATCACGGGTTAGTTAATTATAAATTGCGAAGTCTATTGTGAGACCACGAATTTTATGAAATAAAATTATTCAATTTTCTTATAATTATTCTATTTAGTAAATGGTTAAATTGATAAAGGTTAAAGTTAAGGGTGATATTCAAAATTTTGCAAAGTATGCAAGTTGTTATAAAAAAAATTCAAATTTGAGTTCGGAGTTGAATTTGGAGACGCAGACGTGATATTTGAGTTCGAAATACGCGAAATTAGTAGAAATAGTCTATAAACACAAAATTTTCCTGGATTCACTATTTGGTCAAAAATCAAACAGATGACTTTTTAGGGAAAAATCAAACTTGAAATTTCAAAATTTATATTGTTGATAAAAATAGTTTCATTATGTTGGAATTGTTTGTGTTAGTGAAAATCGACATTTATTTCGATGATAATTGATGTCTGGGGGTTATATTAATAAATCGGGTAATTTATCGGATAAATGAGTAATTAATTGCTACTAATTCACATGATTATAACTATTTGTTCACATGTGTGTACTATTGATTCACATTTTTGTTACTATTAGGGAGTTGGTGCAAGATTGATAATACTTGCATGACTAAGTTAAAATGAAGGTATAAATGAAGGTACTATAATGTAATTAGTTTTTTTCACATGATTTTACTATTGAGTCACATGAATAAACTATTTATTCACATGATTTACTATTAGGGGAGGTGGTGCAAGTTTGATAATACTTGGATGACTAAATTTAAAATAAAGAAAAAGAGGGAGGTATTGTACTGTAATTTTTCGAGCCCCAAAATGTGCAATTATCGAAACTATGTTTTCCTATAAATAGAAGCTCATTCTTCTTCATTTCTCACCAATTCACTAAAGCTATAGAGCGGTTATTATAGAGAGAAATTGTAGAGAGAAAATCTAAAGAAGAAGAGAAGTTTACTACATCACTACTCCTTTATCCAGTTTCTTTTACGGTAAGGGGTGTTATTCTTTCTTATTCATGAAGAGAACTTCTGTAATTTCATCCTTTATTATTCTGTTGGAATAACCTGTATATGCGGCATACCCTATACATAACTCAGATACATGGCGTACCACAGATTTGGTGAAATCCTTATGTTATTCCATTCTTTATTATTACATTGGAATAACTTTTATATCTGTGATTTACTGTGTATACCGGTGAAGTCTGTTGTTCTTCCATTATTTATTATTATGTTGGAATAACCTGTATATGCGGCATACCCTGTACATAACCTGTATACGCGGCATACCATGTACTTGGTGAAATCCTTATATTATTCCGTCTTTATTATTACATCGAAATATCCCATGTGTAATTTCACCTAACTTTGGTTCCAATATTTATTATTCCGCATTTAATATTACATTTAATATCACATGCGTGTGAATATCACGACTGGTTCCATTATTTATTATTTCGTTATTTATTATTACATTGGGAATAACTTTTACATGCATGCGGTCTCTATCGCATGCATGGTGAATCCTTCATTATTCCATTCTTTATTATTACATTGGAATAACTTTGTCATGTGGGTTACCACATGCATAGTGAATGATCCTTTATATTCATTCCTTATTAAATTGTAAAAATGATCTGTTTATGTTGATTATGAGGAGAGTCATAACAAAAGTATTGGACTGATAAAAATCATGGGTATATGAAGTATTAGTAAGTGTTATGATGAGTTATGTTGGTTATTATGTGAAAATATGAAAGTTTCTTAGAAATCGCAAAGGGTTGAGGACTACTAATGCTATCATCTGGACCGTCACTCCATTCCCCGACTCGTCCCAACTATATTCTCATATCCTGAAGAGAACAGTGAAAGAAAGGATGAGCTCAACTAGCCCAGTAAGAAATATTATGACTAAGATAATGCAAAATAAATTATCATTAGTCTCTAACAATGTTAAACTGATAAAATACAATAGACATCAAGTTTAACTGCAGCGGAATAAGCAATCCATTAGAAGAGTCAAGTAAAGAATAAAATTTATTATCTTCTATGATTTAAAAATATTTTCATCAATTTTTATCACTATAAATGAACCGCATCATCGAATCATCCACGCACTACTACGCCAAGGGTATTCATTAAATCATCAATGGTGCGTGACTATACCGAATAATCCCGATCATAATCATACCCAGTCCATCTCTGCACGTAAGCCAAAGATATACAACAATAAAACCAATAATCAACAATCCATCTTTGCACGTAAACCAAAGATATACAATTCAATAATCAACAGTCCATCTTCGCACGTAAGCCAAAGATAACTTTTACCACCATATAAGCATGAGAATGATGACAATGATATAAACATTAATCAACTGAAAACAAGGATAAATATTAAATACTTTAAATTTATTCAAATATTATCAATCACATAATAAATTCATAATCCAATATCATTAATATCATAATAATATTTTAATCATTTCTTAAATTTATAAACAATTTATTTCAATTGTTTACACTTTACCAAATAATGCATTTAATCATTCAAAAATGCCATCCTCATAAGATTTCATTACCAATGATCAAATCCCTTATCAACAATTTACATATACCTTATATAGGATTTCCAAGCCATAAAATCCTATTTTCCAACTTTGTTACTTCACATAACATATTTAACTCATATGTTCGTAACTAAACTATTTTCATGAAAACTACCAAATCAGTCCCAAAAATATTTCTTTTCTGGGATTAAGTACAATATAGTCCCATAATGAACATATATTTTTCTCAGAATTTTTAAAATTCATTTACTATTTTTCAAAAATCAATTTCCAATTAATTCCTTAAGAAATTAGCTACCTCAAGGTTAACTCCAAAAATTCTCAAATCTTGGCGAATTTTTACACATGTTAACGTGAGCTTCGATTAAATTTCATGGTCATCCTGAGTTATAGAACTCCTAAGGTTATAGCATTTTTCGTCGGAAAAACCCAAATATTGAAATGGTCATAACTTGCTCATTTTAAGTCTCCGAATGAGCTCATTTTTGGACAGGATGTTGCTTATACCATATACTTTCATGTCCCAAAAGGCCAAATTTTTCTCATAATTTAATCGTTGACACTCTAAATTAACCTCACTTTCACTCCACAATTTACAATAATTAGCACGATAGCAAGTAAGGATCGATCCCACGAGAGAGTAAAGTTGTTTTAGAATTATTCTACTATTTTAACGAGAAAATAAAGATGGGGTTTTGAAAATTATTTTTAAACTAAGAGAACAAAAATTAACGATAAAATTAACCAAATATGTAAAACTTGATTCTGCGATTCGATTTCACCAAGTACAACAATCAATTAATCAAGTAATTATTATTTTTCCTTCAATGAAATTATTAGCCCTAGATAACAATAAGCTCTGCTATCAAAAATTCTCCTTTAGATTATCCTTTGTGTGAAACAAGCTCTCCACGATTCTAACTAGCATATAACCTAGAATAAGCTCTCTAGATTTAATATGATAGAAGCATTAAGAAATAGAAAATTAGGCTAATCCAAGCAACAAACACATAAGCTCGATTTATTTAACTTGTTTTCTAATAATCTTAGCAATAAACAAAAGTTTGTCCACAATTATTATTACCAAGTTGCTACTTGTGATGAAGAGAGATATCAATTACGTAATACCAATCTTAATCTAGCATATGATAATGATCAAATTAACTCAATTGGCCATATTAAATTAATTAGATCAATTAGCATGCAATCAATAAAAACAGTTATCGGAAGAAATTTCACACAAGAAGGAATAAATAATAATACTCAATTAATTAATTACTTGTAACAAGGATTCACCTCCTTTAGAAGCGAATAAAAAAGAACTAGCGACATGCTCTTGAGCCTTCACTCCAATAGAGGATACTTGAATGTTGAATATTGAATGAATAAAACCTTGACCCTCATCCTCTATTTATAGTGCTAGACAAAGTCCTAAATCCTATAGGATGTAGAAATCCAAATCCTAAAAGGATTTACAAATCATAACTAGTTTCCATAAAGAAATAGAATTCAATTTGAAATAAATCTTAGTCTAAAGGAAATCCTAAAGCTAATAGAAATATCAATCCAATTCCATGTAGAAGTCTACCAAAATCTGCATTTAGAAACTTTCCAAAAATCCAAGATTTCTTGATTTTCCCGCTCAAATTCACTGGGGTGAATTTTCATTTCCTCTGCGACGTCCTTTGGTAAAACGAGCATAACTTTTGATCTAGGAGGAGTTACGGGGCCTGCTACCTATCAAAACGAAGATATCGACGAGATCTACAACTTTCATTCTTTGAGAATCGACAGAATCGCTCTGCATCAAGGTCGAAATCGGCCTCCAAGTGACTGCTGTGTGTAAATTACAACTTCCAAACTTTGAGGTTCAACGTTAGTTTAGTAAAAATATCATAACTTTTTCATATGAACTCCGATTGGGGACGATTCAAGATGTTCGGAAAAAGCTAAAGAAGAGCTCTACAATAAAATTCAAGTCCCAAGCTAAGAACATGCATCCAACTTAATGCTAAAAATTCTGCAATTTTCTCTTTTCCTCATTTAGGCTCCAATTCTTCACGAAATCATTAAATACCTTAATAAGCTCATATACCCATGAAACATGCAATAAAACTAAATATAATGGAATCAAAATAAATGAATAATATGCACTCATCAAATTCCCCACACTTAGCCTTTTACCGTCCTCGTGTAAAACCAAAAGTTGATTTCCAAAAAATTCTATTCAACCATAGTGTCAAAAGATTTCAAGATACAAATAATGACTATCAACACTAAATTTGCGAAAATCTAATCAGCGCCTTATCAATTAACTCACAATTACCAACTTTACCATTTCACCAATGAATTTCATTAAATCAAATTGTAGCCACATAAGTAACTTTCCCAAAATCATCATACTTACTCAACTTAGTTACCATGGAGCAAAAACCATACTGTGACTCATAACCAAGAACAAATTTTTCTAAGCTTTTTAATTTTTCATAGAACCTTCTTTTTAGCACGGATGAATGTATTTTCATGCTTCTTTTTTTTTTTCGTATTTCTTTTCTTTTTTTTTTTTTTTTTTTTTGACATGTGCAATGTCTCCTTTTCTTAGGCTTTTCGAGTTACCCATTAGCGAACTTTCCACCAGCGACTCCCAAACGGATGATCTTAGGGGCGCTAGGTGTAGAGACACCCCTACAGACTTACTTATTCAAGTAACAAAGGCCACAAAAAAGTCGACTAGTCAAAATTGCTTTTATCCATCGCACTTTTCGGTAGTGAATCTGGAGTGCTTCCAGGCTTAGATACCCGAGTTATTTACGCCTGATAGACATTGAAGCATATTTTTAATTTTTTTTTCTTTTTTTTCATTCATTATTTTTCACATGGTTACGTAACAACATAAGCAAGTTAAGCAGTTCTTAAGTCGTGAAATCGATTGTACATAGACAACTCCACAAATAACTTAGCCAAATAAACATGCTTCTCATATTCAAGTACTCATGTATCACAAATTCAATTCAAATCAATTACTATGGATCATGGCTTAGTTGTCATCATTCATTAACAAATTAAGCATCAACAGATTACGAATTTTAGCATTAATTTTCAATCTTTGACTTTAACCTTGAACACATAAGCAAATAGAACCATGGAACCCAAGTTTTTTTTTTTTTTTTTATCAACTTTCCATCAAAATTGGATTATTATTCCTACATAAAATAAAACCTAAATCTTCCCCCACACTCAAACCTTACATTGTCCCCAATGTAAGAAAATCATCTGAAAGAAGAAAATACTACTAAACAAACATGCAATAAAAACAAAAAAAAAAAAAATAAAAAATAAAGGGATAGAAAAATCAAATCGAGATCTTGAGTTGCCTCCCAAGTAGTTTTGCCGTGTTTAATGTCTTTGGCTCGACGTCATGCCTCTCTTCTCGACTTTCATATATCGGATCGTCTAGCTCCACCATCTCAATATTTTCCACAGATGCCCCTCATAGAAAGGCTTTAATCTATGTCCATTCACCTTAAAGATCTTGTTTGTGCTCGGGCTTTGAATCTCAAGCTGCACCATGAGGAAACACATTAATGATAACAAAGGACCAACCCATCTAGATCTTAATTTACACGGAAATAACTTAAGCGAGAATGATATAGCAAAACTTTTTGTCCCACGATAAAGGTTTTCTTTTGATCTGCTTATCATGAAAAGCTTTGGTCTTTTCCTTGTAAATCTTTGAACTTTCATAGGCTTCATTCCTCAATTCTTCTAACTCTTATAGCTTTGCAATTTCTGTGTACTCCAATTTGCCTCCAAACTCATGTTTGCCTTTGCTTGATTGCCCAAAAAGCCCTATGCTCCATTCAGCGGGTAAGTGGCATGATTTTCCAAACACAATCACATGTGGTGACATCCCAATAGGTGTTTTTGTGCATGCAGTTCTATAAACCCAAATTGCATCATCTAATCTCGGACTCAATCTTTTACTACTCTCGGGTTGACTACCTTCTCCAAAATGGATTTTATCTCTCGGTTAGACACCTCGACTTGACCATTACTCTGCGGATGGTAGGATGTAGAAACCTTGTATGCGAACATTGTGTATTTCTTGAACAAAGCTGCTAACACCACATTGCAAAAGTGGGTTCGCGATCACTAATGATGGCTCGTGGTGTTCCCAAACACGACAAATATGTTAGTCTAACAAAATGCTGCAACAACTTTAGAATAAATGGGTCTAGTGGATTTAGCTTCCACCCATTTTGAGACATAATCAACGACCCGAAAGAATATATAAATTCCCAAAAGATGAAGGAAAAGGTCCCATAAAATCTATACCCCAAACATCAAAAATTTCAACAACTAATATAGGAGTTTGGGGCATTTGATTTAGATTGAGAAATATTCCCGTCCTTTGGCAATTAACACATGTTTTACAAAATAGATATGAATCTTTAAAAGCGATGGCCAATAAAACCACTTTCCAAAACTTTATTAGCGGTTCTTTTTGGACCAAAATGTCCTCCACAAGCATGAGAATGACAAAAAAGAAAGAATAGGTTGAAATTCAACTTTATTAGGCACACACACATCAACTAACTATCTCAATCGACCTAAAATTTCCATAAATATGGATCATCCCAAACATAGTGTCTAGCATCACTTTTTAACTTTTCCTTTTGGGGTTTGGAAAATTCTTTAGGAAAATGTGCACTACAAATAATTTACCAAATCTGCATACCAGGAATCTCGGCATGGATGGAAATAGCTTGCTCATCAGGAAAAGAATCATGTAACGGTAGCTCCTCCTCGTCTCTCGATAACCTACTCAAGTGATCCGCTACTAAGTTGTCGCACCTTTCTTATCCTTGATCTCTAAGTCGAATTCTTGTAGTAGCGAGAATCCATCGAATAATCCTTGGTTTAGAATCTTTCTTAGTGAGCAAATACAGGAGGCGGCATGGTCGAGAATAAACTATAACTTTAGTACCAAGCAAATAAGATCGAAATTTATCTAAAGCAAAAACCACGGATAAAAGTTCTTTTTAGGTTGTGGAATAGTTTATCGAGCCTCATTCAAAGTCCTAAAGCATAGTAGATGGCATGAGCGGCTTTGTCAATCCTTTGTCCCAAAAGCGGCACCTCTTGCATAGTTGCTTGCGTCACACATGATCTCAAATGGCAACTTCAATTTGGCGGTTGAATGATAGGAAGCGAAGTTAATAATTTCTTTAAAGTATCAAAAGCGCCTCCTTGCATTCATCATCAAGCGAAAAGTCCACATCTTTTTGCGACAACTTACATAAGGGTAATGCCATCTTGAGAAGTCCTTGATAAATCTTGATAAAATCTGCATGACCAAGAAAAGAAGCGAATCTCCCTTGCGTTGTTGGGGGTAAGGCAAAGCGAGATATAACATCTATCTTAGCTTTATCAACTTCAAGACCTTTAGATGACACAACATGACCAAGTACTATTCCTGTTCTACCATGAAATGACATTTTCCCAATTTAAAACAAGATTAGTTTCCATGCATCTATCTAGAACACGATTTAAATTATCTAAGCATGCATCAAAAGAATCTCCATGAATTGTGAAATCATCCATAAAAACCTCGATGCATTCTTCTAAAAGATCTGAAAAATGCTTACCATGCATCGTTGAAAAAGTACACAGGGCATTACACAATCAAAAGACATCCGTCGATAGGCAAAAAGTACCAAAGGGACATGTGAATGTGGTCTTCTCTTGGTCCTCGGGTGCAATCACAATCTGGTTATATCTGAAAAACCATCTAGAAAACAATAATAAGTGTGCCTAGCTAATCTCTCAACATTTGATCAATAAAAGGAAGAGAAAGTGATCTTTTCTTGTTCTGACATTCAATTTTCTATAATCTATACACTCTCCACCACCTTTTTGCATTAGTTGTGGGCACCAACTCATTATCATCGTTCTTGACAGCGGTGATTCCGGATTTCTTTGGGACTACACCTTGGGACTCACCCATTGACTATCGGAGATGGGATAGATGATCTGCGCATCGGCGGTTTGAGCACTTCTTTTTCACCACCTCCATCATGGGTGGATTCAATCTCTCTTTCTTGCATCTCTTGTAGGCTTAGCTCCATCCTCTAACAATATCCGATGCATGCACATGCGGGACTAATACCCTTGATATCATTATTGTCCACCAAAAGCGTAACATGGTCCCTTAGGACTCTCATCAATTTTCTTCTGCACCTTGGTTAGATTACTAGCAATAATTACGAGGCAAAGTGTCATTAGTCCCCAAATATGCATATTTCAAATGAAGCGGGTAATTGTTTCAATTCTAGAGTTGGGGCTTGTACAGCGAAAGGTAATAACTTTTGATGAAAGCGAGAAATTGAATAGAATATCTGAGTTGACTTATTTGAAAATTTTGGCAATGAATGTAATCTGACTACATTCTCTTTCAATTCACAGGTTTTATGATCTCTTCTTCTCTGTCCATGTCCAAGCTGTGTTGTTGATTGCAATTTCCAAATTGTCCCTATGTAGTTGTTCAAAAGCTCTATGCACCAAGTCTCTCACGCGATAGCAAAAACTTGTCTATATCACTAGGGTACCTCATGGCATCATAGATGTTAAAGCTGAATTTTCTCACCATCAAACTCCATAGTCAAGGTCCCATTATGCACATCAATCATGGTTCTCATTTGTTTTTTAGGAAGGGTCTTCCTAACAAGATGTGGGAAGGATTTGGTGATGTATCATCTTCCATATCCACAATGTAAAAATCTGCGGGGAAAGATTAGTTCGTTCACTGCAATAAGACATCTTCAATTACCCCTCGGGGTAGGTGTTAATCTGATCTGCCAATTGGATAATCACACGATTATTTTTAAAGGGCCTAGATTTAAGGAAGCATAAGCAGATAAAGGCATAACATTAATTGAAGCTCCTAAATCTAGCATGGCTTTTTCAAATCTGGTGTTTCTATTTTGCATGGGATTGTGAACATTCACGGATCTTTACATTTAGGAGGCATTTTTCTTTGAAGAACAATGAGATACATTTTCTCCAATGTGTGACTCTTTCATCATTTTGCAATTTTCTTTTATTAGTGCATAATTCTTTTAAAAATTTAGCATCTTAGTGGTACTTGTTTAATTGCATCAAGAGAGGATGTTCACTTCTACTTTTCTAAAAGTTTCCAAAATTTCTTTTTCTTTTCATTGTTCTTTGAAGTTTTAGAAATTACGGAAGGAAAGGAAGAGGAATGTTTTTAAGGCGATTAGGAGGTTTAGGTTTTACCTTGGATTTTTACATTCCTCCTTGCTTGCTTCCTTCTTGAACTCTCTACGAAATCGGTGGGTGTATCCAAGCTGTGTTCCATTCCAGTAAAGTTATGGCACTTGCATTCTCCCTTGGGTTGACTCTTTTTTTGAGATGGTAATTTTCTGAGCCTCTAGATTCCAATATCCCCACATTGTAGCAGTTGTCTACTTGGTTCCTCAAATCTTGAGCAAAGTTTTGTCTCTTCTTTGGCTAGCTAACGTATGCGATTCATGAAGCTGTTGTGTATGTCCCCATGAATGCTTTGAACATATCCTCCAATGATGTTCCGGTGGGTGCGAGGGACTACTTGCTTGGTTGATATTGAGGTTGGGTTGGTTGGAAGCCTGCTTTGCTGGGTGGAAATCTGGTGGTGCTTGCTTGCTTGCTCCCATAACTTTCGAGACTTGGATGATCCCTCCATCACAGGTTATATGTGTTTGAGTCTGGATCATACTTTTTACGAGGTGGTGGTGATAATTTCCCATTGCATTAGCTTGTTGCCTGACCTCGTCATCTTGTAATGTTGGGCATTCATACGTATTGTGATTTGGTTGTAGACATATTCCACAAACCTTTGCAATTGGCAATTGACACATGTAGCTAATTGTCTAACCATAGCGATTAATTGAGAAATTTGTTGACCATAATCACAAGTGCTTACCTCGCTTACCCTTCTTGGTGCATGATTTGTTCTAGTGCCATATTGTTGTGAGTTCTTTGCCATGTTTGCAATTAAATTCCTTGCCGCCTCTGGGGTCTTGTCAAATAGTGCTCCTCCATTCATTTGCATCGATCATGCTTCTATCCATCGGTACCAACCCTTACGTAGAAATCTTTGGATCGGTGTTGTTCATCTATTTGATCACGGTGGGCCAATTTGGAACAAAGTTTTTGAATCTTTCCCAATACTAAGTATAATGTCTCTCCCCAGCTTGAATTGTCTAATCCCACGAGATCTCCTTCCTTATGTTGGCTACTCTTGAAATTTGGAAAGTATCTCTCAAGAATAGTTGCTTCATGTCATTCAAGGCGTATTGAACACGAGGGTAGGTAGTACTGAACCAATCCTTTGCCAAATCTGCTAGGGAGAATGGGAATGCTCTCGACTTGATTTGTTCTTGATGATTCGTTTGGTTTCATAGTAGAGCACACCACATGAAATTCCTTGAGATGTTTGTAGGGGTCTTCACAGTAAGACCACGAAAAGTAAGCGATAAATGGATTAGTCGATTTAAGTTCAAATCGACATCTAAATTAGGATATTCAATGCACGAGGTTGTTGATTTAAATTAGGAGTTGCCAACTCCACGAGAGTTCTATTGTTGTTTGGAATCGCCATCTCTTCTTCTTTTTTTAGTCGGATTAGTTGGATAATAATTCCAAAGCTAAGTTGAGGCACAGTGATGATCTGAAAGCCTCGTCTATATATATCTGAAAAATTTGTTGAACTTTAAGTTTTTCCTTCTTTAGCCTCCTTGCGGTTTTCTCAATCTACGGATCAAAATCTAATATAGTAGCTTTGAGAAGATCGAGTCATAAAACAAAAACAAAACAAATAATAGAATAAAAACAAAAGCATGAAATTACTCCCGACAGCAGCGCGCAAAATTTAGGGGCTATCGTTGACACTCTAAAATTAACCTCACTTTCACTCCACAATTTACAATAATTAGCACGATGTAAGTAAGGATCGATCCCACAGAGAGAGTAAAGTTGTTTTAGAATTATTCTACTATTTTAACGAGAAAAATAAAGATGGGGGTTTTGAAAATTATTTTTAAACTAAGAGAACAAAATTAACGATAAAATTAACCAAATATGTAAAACTTGATTCTGCGATTCGGTTTCACCAAGTACAACAATCAATTAATCAAGTAATTATTATTTTTCCTTGATGAAATTATTAGCCCTAGATAACAATAAGCTCTGCTTTATCAAAATTCTCCTTAGATTATCCTTTGTATGAAACAAGCTCTCCACGATTCTAACTAGCATATAACCTAGAATAAGCTCTCTAGATTTAATATGATAGAAGCATTAAGAAATAGAAAATTAGGCTAATCCAAGCAACAAACACATAAGCTCGATTTATTTAACTTGTTTTCTAATAATCTTAGCAATAAACAAAAGTTTGTCCACAATTATTATTACCAAGTTGCTACTTGTGATGAAGAGAGATATCAATTACCGTAATACCAATCTTAATCTAGCATATGATAATGATCAAATTAACTCAATTGGCCATATTAAATTAATTAGATCAATTAGCATGCAATCAATAAAAGAGTTATCGGAAGAAATTTCACACAAGAAGGAATAAATAATAATACTCAATTAATTAATTACTTGTAACAAGGATTCACCTCCTTTAGAAGCTGAATAAAAAGACTAGCGACATGCTCTTGAGCCTTCACTCCAATAGAGGATACTTGAATGTTGAATATTGAATGAATAAAACCTTGACCCTCATCCTCTATTTATAGTGCTAGACAAAGTCCTAAATCCTATAGGATGTAGAAATCCAAATCCTAAAAGGATTTACAAATCATAACTAGTTTCCATAAAGAAATAGAATTCAATTTGAAATAAATCTTAGTCTAAAGGAAATCCTAAAGCTAATAGAAATATCAATCCAATTCCATGTAAAAGTCTACCAAAATCGCATTTAGAAACTTTCCAAAAATCCAAGATTTCTTGATTTTCCCGCTCAAATTCATTTGGGGTGAATTTTCATTTCTCTTTCTTGACGTCCTTTGGTAAAACAGAGCATAACTTTTGATCTAGGAGGAGTTACGGGGCCTGCTACCTATCAAAACGAAGATATCGACGAGATCTACAACTTTCATTCTTTGAGAATCGACAGAATCGCTCTGCATCAAGGTCGAAATCGGCCTCCAAGTGACTGTGTAAAAATACAACTTCCAAACTTTGAGGTTCAACGTTAGTTTAGTAAAAATATCATAACTTTTTCATATGAACTCCGATTGGGGCGATTCAAGATGTTCGGAAAGCTAAAGAAGAGCTCTACAATAAAATTCAAGTCCCAAGCTAAGAACATGCATCCAACTAAAAAAATTTACTGCAATTTTCTCTTTTCCTCATTTAACTCCAATTCTTCACGAAATCATTAAATACCTTAATAAGCTCATATACCCATGAAACATGCAATAAAACTAAATATAATGGAATCAAAATAAATGAATAATATGCACTCATCATAAATAGTTTATTCATGTGAATCAATAGTAAAATCATGTGAAAAAAACTAATTACATTATAGTACCTTCATCTATACCTTCATTTTTAACTTAGTCATGCAAGTATTATCAATCTTGCACCAACTCCCCTAATAGTAACAAGAATGTGAATCAATAGTACACACATGTGAACAAATAGTTATAATCATGTGAATTAGTAGCAATTAATTACTCATTTATCCGATAAATTACCCGATTTATTAATATAACCCCCAGACATCAATTATCATCGAAATAAATGTCGATTTTCACTAACACAAACAATTCCAACATAATGAAACTATTTTTATCAACAATATAAATTTTGAAATTTCCAAGTTTGACTTTTCCCGAAAAAGTCATCTGTTGACTTTTTGACCAAATAGTGAATCCGGAAAATTTTGTGTTTATAGACTATTTCTACTAATTTCGTCATTCCGAACTCAAATATCACGTCTGCGTCTCCAAATTCAACTCCGAACTCAAATTTGAATTTTTTTTTTATAACAACTTGCATACTTTGCAAAATTTTCGAATATCACCCTTAACTTTAACCTTTATCAATTTAACCATTTACTAAATAGAATAATTATAAGAAAATTGAATAATTTTATTTCATAAAATTCGTGGTCTCACAATAGACTTCGCAATTTATAATTAACTAACCTGTGATAACTTCATTTGGGTTACTCACTTGTTGTGAAGTCATGACAACTGCTCTCCTTTGAACTACTCGGCTTTGACTTGTCTGGGGTAGCATTTGGTGTTATCACTATCGTTGGAATTGACTTTTCTATAGGGCATATTCCACCCTCAACTGCTTCATCGTACTCCTGATTCATGATCTCGAATCATCAATCTTCGATCCATATCGAATTGAGATTGACCGGTCCGGAAAAGGTTATTTAAAACTTCGATGTTGGGTTCTCCCAATTGTTGTCCAAAAGAGAAATGTACATCATCTATTTTAGCCTTTTTTGGATCGGACGCTCTTTTTCTACAATATCAACACGTCGTGTAGCTTTTGCCCATGCATCCTTCATTCTCACTCGTTCCGTTGTTTCTTCTTTCAGCTGATCCTTGATATTCGAATTCACATATTCCAACTTTAATATCTTACACTATGCCAAAGAGTGATTTTGTTTAAGCATCACATATCGGGTAACACACGTGCTTGAATTGTTGCATCCTTTTGTTCTCTACGGTCATTGCCTTCTTGAACTCTTCTTCTAACTCATGAACACGATTTTGCAATTCTAAAATTCGATCAAAGAATTCTTCTAATAAATTCTCCTCAGGTTCCTCTTCTTCCTCTTCTTCATCTTCTTCCTCACTCTCAGCTGCTACCTCTGCGACTAGCTCGGGTGCAACTATTAGTTCTTCTCTCACCACATGGATATCTCTAATTCCTTCTTCGTCTGATATTACATTATCCTGGTTGGTGATTAGAGGTGTCTCCGGGGTCTCATTTACTCCATTGTTGACATTTTCAGTTGCCATTTCCAAACACTGCCACAAAACAAGGGTTAAATAACATATAACATATTATCCCTATATTCTGACCAACAAATTAAATAACAAATAAACTTAGGTAGGTCATACTAGCGAAAGAATTTCCCGTCTCTCCCCTCCTAGTTCTTATCTCACATCTTAGCCATGGATCATATCCCTAAGCTTTGATACCAACTGTGACGCCCCCAAAATTAGGTATACATCACCCATCTTGGGTCGCCACTTACATGTACATAAATCAAATACAAACTTAATTATACAACTGTCGTGTAACATACGACAAGACATAGTTGAGAATTTTAAAACGAATATTGTCTTGTAGACAGTATTCAAACACAATGGAGTCCTCATTACAATTATTATCACACTATTTCACAGAATAGTGAGGACTACTAATGCTATCATCTGGACCATCACTCCGTTCCCCGACTAGTCCCTGCTACGTTCTCATTTCCTGAAGAGAACAGTGAAAGAAAGGGTGAGCTCAACTAGCCCAGTAAGAAATATTATGACTAAGATAATGCAGGATAAATTATCATTAGCCTTCAACAATGTTAAACTGATAAAATACAATAGACATCAAGTTTAACTGCAGCAGAACAAGCAATCCATTAAAAGAGTCAAGTAGAGAATAAAATCTACTATCTTTTATGATTTAAAAGGTTTTTCATCATTTTTATCGCTGGGACTCGACAATAAATAATCCACATCATCGAATCACCCACTACTACTGACCAGGATATTCTTTAGTATCACGACCATAAATTATCCATGCACTTTCTGGGCCAAGGATATTCGTGTATTCATCAATGGTCATGATCATGCCAACAATCATCCATCAATGCACTACGGGCCATTAGGACTTTTACCACATCATTTGTAACATTACGGTCATGAGTATCTTTGAATAACCCCACGGTCATAATCATACCAAGTCCATCCATGCACTAAAGGCCACAGATGACTTTCAACATAATATAAACATGAGTATGGTGACAATGATATAAGAATTCAATAAAACAACTTCAAGAATTAATTTATCCAGGAACTAATAATGTCCAAATTATCAACAAGATACTGTTTTGTGGTGTAAAATTCAAGAATGCTCAGAAGAATATTTCCATGAAACGATACTGGATGAAGCGCAAATATCAAGGATATTCCACTAATTTCATGGAGTATAAAAGTCAAAACTTTAACCAACTGAGTATAATAAAGAATGGAATAACAACAGAAATCACCATGCATGCGGTATTGGCATGTATGCATTATTCAATGCGAATAATAAAGAATGGAATAACAACGAAAATCACCATGCATGCGGTACTTGTGCATGCGAGTTATTCCAATGAATAATAAATACTGAAATAATAAATAATGGAACCGGTCGGTGAAATTCACATCGCAAGCGGGATATTAAAGCGAGAATATTAAATGCGGAATAATAAATATTGGAACCAGGTCAGGTGAAATTCACACCGACAGGATATTCCGACAGAATATTAAATGACGGAATAATATAAGGATTTCACCAAGTACAGGGTATGCCACTTATACAGGTTATGTATAGGGTATCGCGTGTCTGGGTTATTCCAACAGAATAATAAAGAATGGAATAACATAAGGATTTCACCAAGTCTGAGGTATGCCACGTGTCAAAGGTTATGTATAGGGTATGCCTCAGTATCTGAGTTATTCAACGAGAATAATAAAGAATGGAATAACATAAGGATTTCATCAAGTAAAGGGTATGCCACGTATACAGGTTATGTATAGGGTATGCCTCGTATACAGGTTATTCCAACAGAGTAATAAGAATGGAATAACATAAGGATTTCACCAAGTAAAGGGTATGCCAAACTTATCGAGGTTATGTATAGGGTATATGCAGCGTATCTGAGTTATTCCAATAGAATAATAAAGAATGGAATAACCGAAGTTCTCTTCATGTATAAGAAAGAAAACGCCCCTTACCATAAAAAAAAACTGAAAATAGAAGTAGTGAAGTAGAAGAGTTTCTTCTTTCTCTCTATAATTTTCTCTCTCTAGAGTTTCAGTGAATTCGTAAGAAAATAATGAAGGAATGAGCTTCTATTTATAGAATAATGGAATGAATAGTAACTAATTCATGAACGGTCCAGATCGATTTACTTTTAAACGAACGATCCAGATCGATTTACTATTAAAACTTAAAGCAACGGTCCATACTGATTTACTATTAAAACTTTTAAACCAGCGATCCATAATGATTCATTATTATAACTTTTCACCAGCGGTCCATATTGATTCATTCAACCAACGATCTGAAAAATTAGAACATCTCCTCATGGAATAATATTGTACCCAAATACCCGAATGCACAATAATAGAGTGAATAGTAACTGGATGAATAGTAACTCGTGAATAGTAACTCATGAATAGTAACTCATGCATAGTAACTCGTGAATAGTAACTCGACATGAAAAGTGTCCCAAATACTCGAGTGAACAATACTAGAGTGAATAGTAATTTTGGTGAATAGTAACCCGTAAATAGTAACTCCGACACAAAAAGTGTCCCAAATACTCTCCAGACATCAATTATTGATTTAACAATATAACAAATAATGCAGATGATACTGTGACAATAATCGAATCAATAATATGAGAGATATGATGCAGCAATTATTGTAGCAATAATTGAGTATAACTGAGTGACTTATCACGTAAAGATCAATAATCAATCTGGTGTACTTCTATGCAACCACGCATATTCTTGTACTTTTACTACGGGTAGTTCAACAAGATTATTAACGGTAAAACCTCCGTAGTTATTTTCATAAAATTATAATTACAGCCGTTTCCTAAATCGACAATACTTCCGCTTTGGGGTCTACCCGAATAATTGTTATGCGTCGTCTGCGAATATTCCCTGACAAAAAGAATATTCCCCGACCAATCGAATATTTATAACAACTTGCATACTTTGCAAAATTTTCAAATACTACCCATAACTATAACACTATCTGAAATCCACACCATAATATTCAAAAAAAATATTTCGAGAAATTTAAATCTTTATTTATAAAATCTGGGGTCTCACAATCTCCCCTCCTTATAGAATTTTGCCCTCGAAATTTACGTACGTACCTGGTATGCTGAATAGGTGAGGATACCTTGACTTCATTTTAGATTCTAACTCTTGAGGTATAACCTTTGAGTGTCGAATGTGATCCTTCTTATCCACGTATCTCCTCATACGTTAAATCTTGACTATCTCGTCCTGGTTCTAAATCAATAATGTGGTTGAATTAGTCCACATATTTACGTAACATCGATATGTACAAATGTTATAAACACGCGACATTTTTGGCGGTAAAAGCGAGTCTATAGGCCCGCGGTTTCTACTCGATCGAGGATTTCAAATGGGACAATTAAATCGAGGATTGAGATTTCCTCTCTTCATCGATTCTTGCTTCTAGAATAACGCCTCTCTGAACCTTCTTCTTCATATTCATCAGCTCTGAGTATGTAGCTTGCATGGCTTTAACGTTATCAATTAAAATCGGTTCTACTCGTATATTCGTTATCTTCATTTGGGTCCCTAGAGTCTTTAACTCCATCTTCATCATTTGTAAGTTATACAAAATGTGTTAACAACATCGCACTCGTAAACGCATACGATCTTCTACTCAACACGCGTCATTTACCACGCTTAAACTTTTCCACGATGATATTGAATGATCGATCGTAATCTTCAACAAACTTCGAGCCAATGCCTTTGGCGCATGTTACGTTCATTTAGTTAAAGAAATACTTGAGGGTTTTAGAAATGGGTTTTGTACTGGGGTCAATACAAAATTCGATTTCACGCTCTAAGGGTAGGCTAGGAAGTCTTCAAGAATACGTCAAGAAATTTATTAACGATAGAAATATCACATCAATGCAAGTATTTTCAAAGAGATAAGATCGACAGGTAACACGAAAGTGTTTATTTGAATCAAACAAGATTTATAAACAGTGGAGGTAACGAAGGCTCCTACTAACGAAGTTTCAACCAATAAGTCAAAGTCTAACTTCTCCGGAGTCAAATTTAAACGTTGAACGCAAGCAAGAGAGATAAAATAATGGGTAGAATAGGTATCTAATAAGGTATAGACTTCGCAATTTATAATTAACTAACCCGTGATAACTTCATTTGGGTTCCTCACTTGTTGGGAAGTCATGACAACTGCTCTCCTTTGAACTACCCGCTTTGACTTGTGCAGGGTAGCATTTGGTGTCATCACTATCATTGGAATTGACTTTTCTATGGGGCATATTCCACCCTCAACTGCTTCATCGTACTCCTGATTCATGATCTGAATCATTAATCTTAGATCCATATCGAATTGAGATTGGCCGCTTACATGCAGGTAATTTAAAACTCGATGTTGGGTTCTCCCAATTGTTGTCCAAAAAGAGAAATGTACATCATCTATTTTAGCCTTTTTGGATCGGACGTCTCTTTCTACAATATCAACACGTCGTGCAGCTTTTGCCCATGCATCCTTCATTCTCACTCGTTCCGTTGTTTCTTCTTTCAGCTGATCCTTGATATTCGAATTCACATATTCCAACTTTAATATCTTACACTCTACCAAAGAGTGATTTTGTTCAAGCATCACATATCGGGTAACATAAGCTTGAATTATTGCATCCTTTTGTTCTACGACTGTTTGCCGTTCTTCAGCCTGCTCTTCTAACTCATGAACACGATTTTGCAATTCTAAAATTCGATCAAAGAATTCTTCTAATAAATTCTCCTCAGGTTCCTCTTCTTCCTCTTCTTCCTCTTCTTCATCTTCTTCCTCACTCTCAGCTGCTACCTCTGCGACTAGCTTGGGTGCAACTATTAGTTCTTCTCTCACCACATGGATATCTCTAATTCCTTCTTCGCCTGATATTACATTATCCTGGTTGGTGGTTAGAGGTGTCTCCGGGGTCTCATTTACTCCATTGTTGACATTTTTAGTTGCCATTTCCAAACACTGCCACAAAAGAAGGGTTAAATAACATATCACACATTATCCTTATATTCTGACCAACCAATTAAATAACAAATAAACTTAGGTAGGTCATACTAGCGAAGAATTTCCTGTCTCTCCCTCTAGTTCTTATCTCACATCTTAGCTGGGATCATATCCTAAGCTCGATATCAAACTGTGGCGCCCCAAAATTAGGTATACATCACCCATCTTGGGTCGCCACTTACATGCTACATAAATTAAATACAAACTTAATTATACAACTGTCGTGTAACATATGACAAGACATAGTTGAGAATTTTAAAACGAATATTGTCTTGTAGGCGATGATTCAAACACAATGGAGTCCTCATTACAATTATTATCACACTATTTCACGTAATAGTGAGGACTACTAATGCTATCATCTGACCATCACTCGCTCCCCGACTAGTCCTGCTTCCACGTTCTCATTTCACGAAGAGAACGGTAAAAGAAAAGGTGAGCTCAACTAGCCCGAGAAGAAATATTATGACTAAGATAATGCAGGATAAATTATCATTAGCCTTCAACAATGTTAAACTGATAAAATACAATAGACATCAAGTTTAACTGCAGCGGAACAAGCAATCCATTAAAAGAGTCAAGTAAAGAATAAAATCTACTATCTTTTATGATTTAAAGGTTTTCATCATTTTATCACTGAGACTCGACAATAAATAATCCACATCATCGAATCACCCCTCACTACTCTGCCGAGGATATTCTTTAGTTTCACGACCACAAATTATCCATGCACTACGGGCCAAGGATATTCGTGTATTCATCAATGGTCATGATCATGCCAAAAACTGTCCATCAATGCACTACGGGCCAATGAGGACTTTTACCACATCATTTGTAACATTACGGTCATGATTATACCGAATAATCTCTGGTCATAATCATACCAAGTCCATCCATGCACTACAGGCCACAGATGACTTTCAACATAATATAAACATGAGTATAATGATAATGATATAAGAATTCAATAAAAACAACTTCAAGAATTAATTTTTCCAGGAACTAATAATGTCCAAATTGTCAACAAGATACTGTTTTGTGGTATAAAATTCAAGAATGCTCAGAAGAATATTTCCATGAAAGGATACTGGATGAAGCGCAAATATCAAGGATATTCCACCAATTTCATAGAGTATAGAAGTCAAAACTTTAACCAAGTGAGTATAATAAAGAATGGAATAACAACAGAAATCACCATGCATGCGGTACTTCACATAGACAGGTTATTCCAACAGAATAATAAAGAATGGAATAACAACAGAAATCACCATGCATGCGGTACTTCGCATAGACAGGTTATTCCAACAGAATAATAAATACGAAATAATAAATAATGGAACCAGGTCAGTTGAAATTCACAAGCGAGATATATTCCGGCGAATATTAAATGACGGAATAATATAAGATTTCACCAAGTACGTGGTATCTTGGCTTATCTGAGTTATGTATAGGGTATGCCACGTATCTGAGTTATTCAAATGTAATAATAAAGAATAGAATAACATAAGAATTTCACCAAGTACGAGGGTATACCACGATACGAGTTATGTATAGGGTATGCCTCAGATATCTGAGTTATTCCAATGAAATAATAAAAATGGAATAACATAAGGATTTCACCAAGTAAAGTGTATGCCACGTATACAGGTTATGTATAGGGTATGCCTCGTATACAGATTATTCCAACAGAATAATAAGAATAGAATAACATAAGGATTTCACCAAGTAAAGGGTATGCCGCTTATACAGGTTATGTATAGGGTATGCCGCGTATACAGGTTATTCCAATAAAATAATAAAGAATGGAATAACCAAAGTTCTCTTCATGAATAAGAAAGAATAACACCCCTTACCGTAAAAGAAACTGAAAATAGAAGTAGTGAAGTAGTAGAGTTTCTTCTTTCTCTTTATAGTTTTCTCTCTCTAGAGTTTCAGTGAATTCGTAAAAAAATAATGAAGGAATGAGCTTCTATTTATAGAAGAATGGAATGAATAGTAACTAATTCATGAAGGGTCCAGATCGATTTACTTTTAAACGAACGATCCAGATCGATTTACTATTAAAACTTAAAGCAACGGTCCATACTGATTTACTATTAAAACTTTTAAACCAGCGATCCATATTGATTCACTATTATAACTTTCCACCAGCGGTCCATATTGATTCATTCAACCAACGGTCTGAAAAATTAGAACATCTCCTCATGGAATAATATTGTACCCAAATACCCGAATGCACAATAATAGAGTGAATAGTAACTGGATGAATAGTAACTCGTGAATAGTAACTCATGAATAGTAACTCGTGTATAGTAACTCGTGAATAGTAACTCGACATGAAAAGTGTCCCAAATACTCGAGTGAACAATACTAGAGTGAATAGTAATTTTGGTGAATAGTAACCCGTAAATAGTAACTCCGACACAAAAAGTGTCCCAAATACTCTCCAGACATCAATTATTGATTTAACAATATAACAAATAATGCAGATGATACTGTGACAATAATCGAATCAATAATATGAGAGATATGATGCAGCAATTATTGTAGCAATAATTGAGTATAACTGAGTGACTTATCACGTAAGCATCAATAATCAATACCGTGTACTACTATGCAACCACGCGTATTACTGTACTTTTACTACCGGGTAGTTCAACAGTATTAACGGTAAAACCTCCGCCGTTATTTTCATAAAATTATAATTCTTTCGTTTCCTAAATACGATA
The DNA here is from genome assembly GCA_020205605.1 of Panax ginseng. Taxonomy (NCBI): domain Eukaryota; kingdom Viridiplantae; phylum Streptophyta; class Magnoliopsida; order Apiales; family Araliaceae; genus Panax; species Panax ginseng. The sequence goes on from CM035133.1 coordinate 145,692,761, forward strand.
ATACTTCCGTTGTGGGGTCTGCCAATAATTGTGCCGTCGTACGAATATTCCCTGACCAATCGAATATTTATAACAACTTGCATACTTTGCAAAATTTTCAAATACTACCCATAACTATAACACTATCTCAAATCCACACCATAATATTCAAAAAAGATATTTTAAGAAATTTAAATCTTTATTTATAAAATTTGGGGTCTCACAATCACACTCGTATTCGCATACGATCTTCTACTCAACTCGTCAGCTACCATGTTCGCTTTTCCAGGATGTTATGGTCAGAACATGTGCCGAAATGAGTCTCTTCTTGCGTTCTTGGAAAATCTTCTCGCATTCCTCGCTCCATACGAATTTTATATCTTTTCGAGTCAGCTAAGTTAACAAAGTAGCGATTTGAGAAAATCCTTCCACGAATCTTCGATAGTAACCAGCTAAGCCTAGAAAGCTAGATATTTTGATTACTGACTTAAGTTGCTCTCAACTGTGAATCATATCCCAATCTTGGATATCACGTCACAATAGCACCTATCATTTACCACCAAACAAATATAGCGACCCCTACGGAGAGTCTGGCTTTGGTGCATTCCACAAAAGAAGTCACCAGATAGAGGCTCGGTTATCAACTTCTATAGTTGGGTTTTTAACTCCTGAAGTTCAATAGGAGCCATTCGATATGGGATTTTAGAAATGAGTTTTGTACCAGGTTCAAAGTCGATACAAAATTCAATATCACGCTCTGGGAGTAGGCCAGGAAATTCTTTAAGAAATATGTCAGGAATTTCACTAACAACAAAAATATCATTCAAATCTGACGTATTATTGTTCAAGTCCATAACATGGGCTAAGAAGACTTGACATCCGTTTTTCAATAAACGAATGAGTTTATGGCTTGATATGAAAGTGTTTGACTTCAATGGTTTGGTTGCTTGAATTCGAATAACAGGTTGCTTAGGAATATGAAAACTAACAACTTTACGAAAGCAATCAATTTTGGCATGATGAGTAGTTAACCTTAAAATCACATCAAAAGCAAGTATCTTTAAAGAGATAAGGTCAATAGGTAATGTGATAGTGCCAACCTGAATCAAGCAAGATTTCTAAACAGTGGATGAAATGAAAGTTTCTCCTAACGGAGTCTCCACTGATAGGTCAAAGTCTAATTTCTCCGGAGTCAATTTTAAACGTTGAACGCAAGCAAGAGAGATAAAAGAATGGGTAGAACCGGTATCTAATGAGGTATAAATTTTGCAAGAATTTATAATTAACTAACCCGTGCTAACTTCGTTCGGGTTCCTCGCATTCTGACCGGTCATGACAAACGCTCTTCCAGGAACCGTTAACTTTGTCTTTTTCGTATCCGCCTTTGGTGTCACTGTTCCAAATTGGACTTGATTTTGCTTTCTGAGACAAAATCGAGCTATGTGACCGCTCTTTTCCACAACTAAAACATACCTTGGAAGGCTGTGAACAGTTTGGACTTATGTGTCCCTCCTCTCCGCATCTGTAGCATCTAACTGGCGGTCTTTCTCCTCCCCTAGAATTCATTTTTGGTGCTGCTACTGACGTCTTCCCGTCATCGTTAAATCTTCTCTTCTTGAACTTTCCACTTGAATTATTTCTTCTATTATCTTGGCCATGATTACCACCGAAGTGGTTACAATTTCTGGCATGATAATTTCCTCCATGATGATTATCATTGTCCCGATGACCGTTGCCATCGGTACGATTATCATCGAGTTGTAGGTCGTTATTCTTCGGTTGAGCTGACTCATTATCGCACTCCAATAACTGAGCCCTATTCACAACATCTGAATATAGAGAAAATTTATGAGAAATGAGATACTGATGAATTTCGAGTTTCAAACCTCTCAAAAACATCCGCGTCTTACGTTCCTCATTCTCCACCAAATGAGGTGCAAACCTGGATAACTCCGCGAACTTCGCCTCGTCTTTGGGACAATTGCCATATTGTTCTGCTTCTAGTCTAATAAACTCTACCTCTTTCATATGATGAATACTTTCGGAAAGTACTTGTCATTAAACAATTCTCAAATGTTTCCCAAGACATACTAAAATGCACTTTGGTGTCGTACGCTTCACGATTCCCACCAAGAATCGCCTCACCACGGAACATAAAGGTGGCGAATGGAACCTTCTGTTCTTCCGTGCATCCCAAGACATCAAATATCTTGGTAATTTTCTTGACCCACATTTCCGCCTTGATCGGATCCGGCTTTCCAAGGAACTCAGGTGGTCCCAACTCTTTGAACTGCTTGGCTGTGACAAATCCCACGTTGCTATCATTTCCACCCGTATTCTGTACACGAGTCTCCCTCGTCTGATTTTGCATGAACTGCAAAAAGCTTCTAAACATCCCATCATTCATCGTTTGTTCTAAGCGTTGTTATTTACAAGAGGAATATTGCCTTCACATTGCACGCTTTCTGGTTTGTGACTAAAGGTTGTTCCACGCCTCCTCATACACTCCATTGTTAACGCTTCACCGCCATCATCTTAATATCATCATAAAATAAGGGTTAATTAAACAATTAACATATCACATAATATTCCTATATTATGACCGACCAACAAATAAGCTTAGGTAGGACACACTAGCAAAGGGTTTACTCATCTCTCCCCTCCTAGTTCTATTCTCCGATCTCCGCCAGAGACCATATCCCTAAGCTCTGATACCAACTGTGACACCCTCAAAATAGGTATACACCACACCCATTCTGAGTCGCCAAATACATGGTACAGAAAGAAAACTATAACTTCACTATTACAATTGTCGTAAAATAAATACGACAACACATACTGTGAGTTTAAATACAAATATTGTCTTCTAGACAATATCCACAACCAAATAAGTCCTCAATACATTTATTGAAATACTATTTTACAAAATAGTGAGGACTACTAAAATAACTATCTTCAATCATCACTCCATACCCTTAGTACCACTCGCTATATTCTCACCTCCCGAGAAGAAAAATGGAACAACAAGGAAAAGGGTGAGCTCAACTAGCCCAGTAAAGAATATTATGACTAAGATAATATACAACAAATTATCATTAGTCTTTAACAGGGAAAAATATGATAGAATATAATAGACAACAAGTTTTAGATCAACAAATGCAGCGGAAACAACAATCCATTAGAAGAGTAACGTAGAGAATGAGGTATACTATCTTCTAACATTTTAAAGTCCATTATCATTATTTTATCTCTATAACAACAATCAATATTCATCTTTACACTACGTGCCAAAGATATTCATTTATATCACCGATCAATCATGTTCATCTCAACACTGCTCATCTTTTGCACTATGGGCCAAAGATATTCATCGATTAATCATTCATCTTTGCCTACGAGGCCAAAGATATTCATGAATATCATCATTTAGGACCGAGGATGATGAAAAATATTTTAAAAGAAACGAATCCAAAGGAAACAAAAGGACAAATATTAGGGATTCATATTTCAAAGATATCCAAATTCAATAATACTCCATAATAACCAAATATGAAGCGAAATTTCAAAAATAAAGACCAAAAACATGGATACAATCAAAGATAGTACCCATAATAGATATTTTGGACAAAAGGAAAAAATTTATTTTTCTATTGAATAGTGCCATATCCAGTAATAGTGTCAGATAATCGTGAATAAAGGTCAGATATCGTGAATAAGAACTCCCAAACCACAACAAGTTCTAAATTTGATAAAAAGTTCAACCAATATTTTGGCATAATGATATCGAAGAAATAATATCATTTGCGAAAGAAATAACATCACTTACCTCAAAGAATCAGTACTTCGGAATGAAAGGTCGGAAGTGATGCTAAATAAAACTTGTACTGAACAGCAACTCTCAAAGTATCTAAATACTCACAAAATATGCTCGATAATATAGGGAGAGAAAGAAAGAAAGCTTATGTTTCTGGTGTGATTTTCAATTCTAACTTAGCCCTCTATTTATAAAAAAATGTTAGCCCGCCGAAGCAGACTTGACCTGCTACCTGATGGCTTTACCTGCTACTATTGCCACCCACCACATTTGAAATAAAATTCAGCACATTTTTTCACCAACCACAAGTGTGGCCCACTCAATTCTAGAATTTTCCACTAAAATCATTTATAACCCTAATTTCTGAAGCAGTTACCTCTTAAAATTCATAACAAATCATTCGTTCATTTTTAACGGTTCAAAATTTGTGGACATATACTCAACTTATATATGTATAACATATCCAAAAAGTCACAACGATCCAACAGTCGGATTAAAAATTATAATTTACGCAAAAGAGCTTTAAGAACACCGATTTGAGTTTTTAATACCGACAAAATACTGATAAAATACCTCAACATTAATTCCTTCATTTATAACCATATAAATAAATCCATCATTTAAATCCATATCAAATAAATATTTCCTTATCATATAAATCAATAATTAGTTATTCATAAAAAATATTACAGAATCACAATAATGACAACCAGTCGCTTCCCAAGAAAGAGGGGCTTTCCAATAAGGATTTTCTCCTTACTGGCGCACAATTAGATGACCTAACCTCTCCTCGATGTAACTTTCTAGACATTGCCAATAATGCTATCTAATAATATTATTCAAATAATATGAATTATTGATCTGATAATGAAAATACAGTGCAGTGTAATGAAATCTTACGAGGATGGCATTTTTGAATGATTAAATGCATTATTTGGTAAAGTGTAAACAATTAAAATAAATTGTTTATAAATTTAAGAAATGATTAAAATATTATTATGATATTAATGATATTGGATTATGAATTTATTATGTGATTGATAATATTTGAATAAATTTAAAGTATTTAATATTTATCCTTGTTTTCAGTTGATTAATGTTTATATCATTGTCATCATTCTCATGCTTATATGGTGGTAAAAGTTATCTTTGGCTTACGTGCGAAGATGGACTGTTGATTATTGAATTGAATATCTTTGGTTTACGTGCAAAGATGGATTGTTGATTATTGGTTTTATTGTTGTATATCTTTGGCTTACGTGCAGAGATGGACTGGGTATGATTATGATCAGGGATTATTCGGTATAGTCACGACCATTGATGATTTAATGAATACCCTTGGCCCATAGTGCAGGGATGATTCGATGATGCGGTTCATTTATAGTGATAAAAATTGATGAAAATATTTTTAAATCATAGAAGATAATAAATTTTATTCTTTACTTGACTCTTCTAATGGATTGCTTATTCCGCTGCAGTTAAACTTGATGTCTATTGTATTTTATCAGTTTAACATTGTTAGAGACTAATGATAATTTATTTTGCATTATCTTAGTCATAATATTTCTTACTGGGCTAGTTGAGCTCATCCTTTCTTTTACTTTATCGTTTCTTCAGGATATGAGAATATAGTTGGGATGAGTCGGGGAACGGAGTGACGGTCCAGATGATAGCATTAGTAGTCCTCACTATTTTGATAAATAGTATGACAATAAATGTAATGAGGACTCCATTGGGTATGGATATTGTCTAGATGACAATATTTGTATTAAAACTCACAGCATATATTTTGTCGTATTTTACACGACAACTGTATAATTAAGTTTTATTTGTATTTTATACCATGTATTTGGCGACTCAAGATGGGTGATGAAAACCTAATTTTGGGGGCGTCACAGTTGGTATCAAAGCTTAGGGATATTATCCATGACTGAGATTTGAGACAAAAACTAGGAGGGGAGAGACGGACAATTCCTTCGCTAGTATGACCTACCTAAGTTTATTTGGTATTTAATTGGTCGGTCAGAGTATAGGGATAATATGTGATATGTTAATTAACCCTTGTTTTGTGACAGTGTTTGAAAATGGCATCTAAAAATGTTGAGATAAGCAATGGAGCAAAATAATATGATCATATCGCAGTACGAGGCTAAGTTTGCGGAGTTATCTCGGTTTGCATCCCATTTGGTCAATAATGAGGAGCGAATGACGCGAATGTTTCTAAGAGGTTTGAAACCCTATATACGTCACCTCATTCTCATATTTATATTATGTTGAAAGTCATCTGTGGCTTACGTGCATAGATTGACTTGGTATGATTATGACCAGGGATTATTCGGTATAATCATGATCGTAATGTTATAAATGATGTGGTAAAAGTCATCTGTGGCTTGCGTGCATAGATGGACTTGGTATGATTATGACCAGGGATTATTCGGTGTAATCATGACCGTAATGTTATAAATGATGTGGTAAAAGTCATCTGTGGCTTACGTGTATAGATGGACTTGGTATGATTATGACCGTGGATTATTCGGTGTAATCATGGCCGTAATGTTATAAATGATGTGGTAAAAGTCATCCGTGACTTACGTGCATAGATGGACTTGGTATGATTATGACCAGGGATTATTCGGTGTAATCATGACCGTAATGTTATAAATGATGTGGTAAAAGTTATCTGTGGCTTACGTGCATAGATGGACTTGGTATGATTATGACCAGGGATTATTCGGTGTAATCATGACCGTAATGTTATAAATGATGTGGTAAAAGTCATCTTTGGCCATAGTGCATAGATGGACTTGGTATGATTATGACCAGGGATTATTCAGTATAATCATGACCGTAATGGAAAACACGAATATCCTTGGCCCGTAGTGCATGGATAATTCATGGTCGTGATACTATTAAGCTTAGTCTCAGCATTATTGGTTTTACAGTTGTATATCTTTGGCCTGTAGTGCAAAGATTAACTATTGATTATTGGTTATACAGTTATAAATCTTTAGCCGTAGTGAAAAGATGAATTTATTAGTATGATTATGAGCAGGAATTGTGATTTGGTATAACAATGATTTTTGATGTTTCAGGTGAAGATAGGTGATGTAAATTATCTTCTTCCTGGGTGCGAAAAGGAATTCGGAATCACAATTATGATTATGAGTTATTCATATAATTGTGGACAGGAATTGTTGATTGATGTTACAGGGATATGGTCACTGACGGAGATATTAGTCTAGAAGACGAGTAATATACTTCATTTAGGGTGTGACTTACCTAAGTCAAAATTTTTCTTGATAAGTTGACAATTTGTGATATGTTAATTAACCTTTGTTTTGAAGGTATATTTTAGAATGATATCTGAAATACAGGAGATGAGTAATGGGAAAATTATGATACAGAGGATATAACCGGGAAGGTACAATCCGAAAAGAAAGCAAGGTATTCTCATCTCTTCGAACTATCAGGTACGCACGCAAATTTCGAGGGCGAAATTTCATAAGGAGGGGAGATTGTGAGACCCCGAATTTTATGAAATAAAATTATTCAATTTTCTTATAATTATTCTATTTAGTAAATGGTTAAATTGATAAAGGTTAAAGTTAACGGTGATATTTGAAAATTTTGCAAAGTATGCAAGTTGTTATAAAAAAAAATTCAAATTTGAGTTTGGAGTTGAATTTGGAGACGCGGACGTGATATTTGAGTCCGGAACGATGAAATTAGTAAAAATAGTCTATAAACACAAAATTTTCCGGATTCACTATTTGGTCAAAAAGTCAACAGTTGACTTTTTCGAGAAAAGTCAAACTTCAAAATTTCAAAATTTATATTGTTGATAAAAATAGTTTCATTATGTTGGAATTGTTTGTGTTAGTGAAAATCGACATTTATTTCGATGATAATTGATGTCTAGGGGTTATATTAATAAATCGGGTAATTTATCGGATAAATGAGTAATTAATTGCTACTAATTCACATGATTATAACTATTTGTTCACATGTGTGTACTATTGATTCACATTCTTGTTACTATTAGGGGAGTTGGTGCAAGATTGATAATACTTGCATGACTAAGTTAAAAATGAAGGTATAGATGAAGGTACTATAATGTAATTAGTTTTTTCACATGATTTTACTATTGAGTCACATGAATAAACTATTTATTCACATGATTTACTATTAGGGGAGGTGGTGCAAGTTTGATAATACTTGGATGACTAAATTTAAAATAAAGAAAAAGAGGGAGGTATTGTACTGTAATTTTTCGAGCCCCAAAATGTGCAATTATCGAAACTATGTTTTCCTATAAATAGAAGCTCATTCTTCTTCATTTCTCACCAATTCACTAAAGCTATAGAGCGGTTATTATAGAGAGAAATTGTAGAGAGAAAATCTAAAGAAGAAGAGAAGTTTACTACATCACTACTCCTTTATCCAGTTTCTTTTACGGTAAGGGGTGTTATTCTTTCTTATTCATGAAGAGAACTTCAGTAATTTCATCCTTTATTATTCTCGTTGAATAACTCAGATATGCGCATACCCTATACATAACCTCAGATCACGCGTACACCATGCATTTGGTGAAATCCTTATGTTATTCCATTCTTTATTATTCTGTTGGAATAACTCAGATATACTGTATACGCGGATTACCGTATACCTGGTGAAGTCTGTTGTTCTTCCATTATTTATTATTATGTTGAATAACTCAGATATGCGGCATACCACATATATAACTCAGATATCTGCTGACATACCATGTACTTGGTGAAATCCTTATATTATTCCGTCTTTATTATTCTGTCAGAATATCCTGTCGGTGTGAATTTCACCTAACCTGGTTCCAATATTTATTATTCCGCATTTAATATTCTGTCGGAATATCCTGTCGGTGTGAATATCACCTGACCTGGTTCCATTATTTATTATTTCGTATTTATTATTCTGTTGGGAATAACCTGTCTGTGCGGTCTCTATCGCATGCATGGTGAATCCTTCTGTTATTCCATTCTTTATTATTCTGTTGGAATAACCTGTCTATGTGGGTTACTACATGCATGGTGAATGATCCTTTATATTCATTCCTTATTAAATTGTAAAAATGATTTGTTTATGTTGATTATGAGGAGAGTCATAACAAAAGTATTGGACTGATAAAAATCATGGGTATATGAAGTATTAGTAAGTGTTATGATGAGTTATGTTGGTTATTATGTGAACATATGAAAGTTTCTTAGAAATCACAAAGGGTTGAAAAATCGATTTTTAAAAAAAACGTAACATGAAATTCAATTGACCATATCTCCCTGTTATATTTCTCGAATTTTTGAGTGTGATTAAGTCCTAGAGTTAGATCTATGAGTTACCTAACTAATCCAAGTGGAATCAACTTTGGAAAAGGTGTTGTAGATTTTCGTGTGGACTGATTTTAGCAAAGGAGTGCAAAGCTATAAAAATCGAAAATGCTACTGCCTAGAAACTTTAAGGGGCTATTTCAACCACTTAAATTATGAGAAAAATTCTGGCCTTTTGGGACATGAAAGTATATGGTATAAGCAACATCCTGTCCAAAAATGAGCTCATTCCGACTTAAAATGAGCAAGTTATGACCATTTCAATATTTGGGTTTTTCCGATTTAAAATGCTATAACCTGAGTTCTATAACTCCGATGACCATGAAATTTAATCTGGAAGCTCACGTTAACATGTGTAAAATTCTGCCAAGATTTGAGAATTTTTGGAGTTAACCTTGAGGTAGCTAATTTCTTAAGGAATTAATTGGAAATTGATTTTTGAAAAATAGTAAATGAATTTTAAAAATTTCGAGAAAATATATGTTCATTATGGGACTATATTGTACTTAATCCCAGAAAAGAAATATTTTTGGGACTGATTTGGTAGTTTTCATGAAAATAGTTTAGTTACGAACATATGAGTTAAATATGTTATGTGAAGTAACAAAGTTGGAAAATAGGATTTTATGGCTTGGAAATCCTATATAAGGTATATGTAAATTGTTGATAAGGGATTTGATCATTGGTAATGAAATCTTACGAGGATGGCATTTTTGAATGATTAAATGCATTATTTGGTAAAGTGTAAACAATTGAAATAAATTGTTTATAAATTTAAGAAATGATTAAAATATTATTATGATATTAATGATATTGGATTATGAATTTATTATGTGATTGATAATATTTGAATAAATTTAAAGTATTTAATATTTATCCTTGTTTTCAGTTGATTAATGTTTATATCATTGTCATCATTCTCATGCTTATATGGTGGTAAAAGTTATCTTTGGCTTACGTGCGAAGATGGACTGTTGATTATTGAATTGTATATCTTTGGTTTACGTGCAAAGATGAATTGTTGATTATTGGTTTTATTGTTGTATATCTTTGGCTTACGTGCGAGATGGATCGGTATGATTATGATCAGGGATTATTCGGTATAGTCACGACCATTGATGATTTAATGAATACCCTTGGCCCGTAGTGCAGGGATGATTCGATGATGCGGTTCATTTACAGTGATAAAAATTGATGGAAACATTTTTAAATCATAGAAGATAGTAAATTTTATTCTTTACCTGACTCTTCTAATGGATTGCTTATTCCGCTGCAGTTAAACTTGATGTCTATTGTATTTTATCAGTTTAACATTGTTAGAGACTAATGATAATTTATTTTGCATTATCTTAGTCATAATATTTCTTACTGGGCTAGTTGAGCTCATCCTTTCTTTTACTGTTCTCTTCAGGATATGAGAATATAGTTGGGATGAGTCGGGGAACGGAGTGACGGTCCAGATGATAGCATTAGTAGTCCTCACTATTTTGATAAATAGTATGACAATAAATGTAATGAGGACTCCATTGGGTATGGATATTGTCTAGATGACAATATTTGTATTAAAACTCACAGCATATATTTTGTCGTATTTTACACGACAACTGTATAATTAAGTTTTATTTGTATTTTATACCATGTATTTGGCGACTCAAGATGGGTGATGAAAACCTAATTTTGGGGGCGTCACAGTTGGTATCAAAGCTTAGGGATATTATCCATGACTGAGATTTGAGACAAAAACTAGGAGGGAGAGACAGGCAATTCCTTTCGCTAAGTATGACCTACCTAAGTTTATTTGGTATTTAATTGGCTCATCGTAGTATAGGGATAATATGTGATATGTTAATTAACCCTTGTTTTGTGACAAAGGTTTGAAAATGGCATCTAAAATGTTGAGATAAGCAATGGAGCAAAATAATATGATCATATCGCAAATCACGAGGCTAAGTTTGCGGAGTTATCTCGGTTTGCATCCCATTTGGTCAATAATGAGGAGCGAATGACGCGAATGTTTCTAAGAGGTTTGAAACCCTATATACGTCACCTCATTCTCATATTTATATTATGTTGAAAGTCATCTGTGGCTTACGTGCATAGATTGACTTGGTATGATTATGACCAGGGATTATTCGGTATAATCATGATCGTAATGTTATAAATGATGTGGTAAAAGTCATCTGTGGCTTGCGTGCATAGATGGACTTGGTATGATTATGACCAGGGATTATTCGGTGTAATCATGACCGTAATGTTATAAATGATGTGGTAAAAGTCATCTGTGGCTTACGTGTATAGATGGACTTGGTATGATTATGACCAGGGATTATTCGGTGTAATCATGACCGTAATGTTATAAATGATGTGGTAAAAGTCATCTGTGACTTACGTGCATAGATGGACTTGGTATGATTATGACCAGGGATTATTCGGTGTAATCATGACCGTAATGTTATAAATGATGTGGTAAAAGTTATCTGTGGCTTACGTGCATAGATGGACTTGGTATGATTATGACCAGGGATTATTCGGTGTAATCATGACCGTAATGTTATAAATGATGTGGTAAAAGTCATCTTTGGCCATAGTGCATAGATGGACTTGGTATGATTATGACCAGGGATTATTCAGTATAATCATGACCGTAATGGAAAACACGAATATCCTTGGCCCGTAGTGCATGGATAATTCATGGTCGTGATACTATTAAGCTGAGTCTCAGCATTATTGGTTTTACAGTTGTATATCTTTGGCCTGTAGTGCAAAGATTAACTATTGATTATTGGTTATACAGTTATAAATCTTTAGCCGTAGTGAAAAGATGAATTTATTAGTATGATTATGAGCAGGAATTGTGATTTGGTATAACAATGATTTTTGATGTTTCAGGTGAAGATAGGTGATGTAAATTATCTTCTTCCTGGGTGCGAAAAGGAATTCAGAATCACAATTATGATTATGAGTTATTCATATAATTGTGGACAGGAATTGTTGATTGATGTTACAGGGATATGGTCACTGGCGGAGATATTAGTCTAGAAGACGAGTAATATACTTCGCTAGGGTGTGACTTACCTAAGCCGAAATTTTTCTTGATAAGTTGACAATTTGTGATATGTTAATTAACCTTTGTTTTGAAGGTATATTTTAGAATGATATCTGAAATACAGGAGATGAGTAATGGGAAAATTATGATACAGAGGATATAACCGGGAAGGTACAATCCGAAAAGAAAGCAAGGTATTCTCATCTCTTCGAACTATCAGTATCGCACGCAAAATTTCGAGGGCTAAATTTCATAAGGAGGGAGATTGTGAGACCCTCGAATTTTATGAAATAAAATTATTCAATTTTCTTATAATTATTCTATTTAGTAAATGGTTAAATTGATAAAGGTTAAAGTTAACGGTGATATTTGAAAATTTTTGCAAAAGTATGCAAGTTGTTATAAAAAAAAATTCAAATTTGAGTTTGGAGTTGAATTTGGAGACGCGACGTGATATTTGAGTCCTAACGATGAAATTAGTAAAATAGTCTATAAACACAAAATTTTCCTGGATTCACTATTTGGTCAGTCAACAGTTGACTTTTTCGAGAAAAGTCAAACTTCAAAATTTCAAAATTTATATTGTTGATAAAAATAGTTTCATTATGTTGGAATTGTTTGTGTTAGTGAAAATCGACATTTATTTCGATGATAATTGATGTCTAGGGGTTATATTAATAAATCGGGTAATTTATCGGATAAATGAGTAATTAATTGCTACTAATTCACATGATTATAACTATTTGTTCACATGTGTGTACTATTGATTCACATTCTTGTTACTATTAGGGGAGTTGGTGCAAGATTGATAATACTTGCATGACTAAGTTAAAAATGAAGGTATAGATGAAGGTACTATAATGTAATTAGTTTTTTTCACATGATTTTACTATTGAGTCACATGAATAAACTATTTATTCACATGATTTACTATTAGGGGAGGTGGTGCAAGTTTGATAATACTTGGATGACTAAATTTAAAATAAAGAAAAAGAGGGAGGTATTGTACTGTAATTTTTCGAGCCCCAAAATGTGCAATTATCGAAACTATGTTTTCCTATAAATAGAAGCTCATTCTTCTTCATTTCTCACCAATTCACTAAAGCTATAGAGCGGTTATTATAGAGAGAAATTGTAGAGAGAAAATCTAAAGAAGAAGAAAGTTACTACATCACTACTCCTTTATCCAGCTTTCTTTACTGTAGGGGTGTTATTCTTTCTTATTCATGAAGAGAACTTCGTAATTTCATCCTTTATTATTACATTGAATAACTCAGATATGCGAGATACCCTATACATAACTTTGTATATCACGGCATACCACATACTTGGTGAAATCCTTATGTTATTCCATTCTTTATTATTCTGTTGAATAACTCAGATAATGCTGATTCTGATACCGTGTGAAGTCTGTTGTTCTTCCATTATTTATTATTATGTTGGAATAACTCAGATATGCAGATACCACCAGACATAACTCAGATATCGCTGCATACCATGTACTTGGTGAAATCCTTATATTATTCCGTCTTTATTATTCTGTCAGAATATCCTGTCGGTGTGAATTTCACCTAACCTGGTTCCAATATTTATTATTCCGCATTTAATATTCTCGTTAATATCCTGCTTGGTGAATATCACCCGACCGGTTCCCATTATTTATTATTTCGTATTTATTATTACATTGGGAATAACCTCGTCATGCGGTCTCTATCGCATGCATGGTGAATCCTTCTGTTATTCCATTCTTTATTATTCTGTTGGAATAACCTGTCTATGTGGGTTACTACATGCATGGTGAATGATCCTTTATATTCATTCCTTATTAAATTGTAAAAATGATTTGTTTATGTTGATTATGAGGAGAGTCATAACAAAAGTATTGGACTGATAAAAATCATGGGTATATGAAGTATTAGTAAGTGTTATGATGAGTTATGTTGGTTATTATGTGAACATATGAAAGTTTCTTAGAAATCACAAAGGGTTGAAAAATCAGATTTTCGTAAAAACGTAACATGAAATTCAATTGACCATATCTCCTGTTATATTTCGAATTTTTGAGTGTGATTAAGTCCTAGAGTTAGATCTATGAGTTACCTAACTAATCCAAGTGGAATCACTGGAAAAGGTGTTGTAGATTTTCGTGTGGACTGATTTTAGCAAAGGAGTGCAAAGCTATAAAAATCGAAAATGCTACTGCCCAGAAACTTTAAGGGGCTGTTTCAACCACTTAAATTATGAGAAAAATTCTGGCCTTTTGGGACATGAAAGTATATGGTATAAGCAACATCCTGTCCAAAAATGAGCTCATTCCGACTTAAAATGAGCAAGTTATGACCATTTCAATATTTGGGTTTTTCCGACGAAAAATGCTATAACCGGAGTTCTATAACTCCGATGACCATGAAATTTAATCTGGAAGCTCACGTTAACATGTGTAAAATTCTGCCAAGATTTGAGAATTTTTGGAGTTAACCTTGAGGTAGCTAATTTCTTAAGGAATTAATTGGAAATTGATTTTTGAAAAATAGTAAATGAATTTTAAAAATTCTGAGAAAAATATATGTTCATTATGGGACTATATTGTACTTAATCCCAGAAAAGAAATATTTTTGGGACTGATTTGGTAGTTTTCATGAAAATAGTTTAGTTACGAACATATGAGTTAAATATGTTATGTGAAGTAACAAAGTTGGAAAATAGGATTTTATGGCTTGGAAATCCTATATAAGGTATATGTAAATTGTTGATAAGGGGATTTGATCATTGGTAATGAAATCTTACGAGGATGGCATTTTGAATGATTAAATGCATTATTTGGTAAAGTGTAAACAATTGAAATAAATTGTTTATAAATTTAAGAAATGATTAAAATATTATTATGATATTAATGATATTGGATTATGAATTTATTATGTGATTGATAATATTTGAATAAATTTAAAGTATTTAATATTTATCCTTGTTTTCAGTTGATTAATGTTTATATCATTGTCATCATTCTCATGCTTATATGGTGGTAAAAGTTATCTTTGGCTTACGTGCGAAGATGGACTGTTGATTATTGAATTGTATATCTTTGGTTTACGTGCAAAGATGAATTGTTGATTATTGGTTTTATTGTTGTATATCTTTGGCTTACGTGCAGAGATGGACTGGGTATGATTATGATCAGGGATTATTCGGTATAGTCACGACCATTGATGATTTAATGAATACCTCGGCCCGTAGAAGCGTGGATGATTCGATGATGCGGTTCATTTACAGTGATAAAAATTGATGGAAACATTTTTAAATCATAGAAGATAGTAAATTTTATTCTTTACCTGACTCTTCTAATGGATTGCTTATTCCGCTGCAGTTAAACTTGATGTCTATTGTATTTTATCAGTTTAACATTGTTAGAGACTAATGATAATTTATTTTGCATTATCTTAGTCATAATATTTCTTACTGGGCTAGTTGAGCTCATCCTTTCTTTTACTGTTCTCTTCAGGATATGAGAATATAGTTGGGATGAGTCGGGGAACGGAGTGACGGTCCAGATGATAGCATTAGTAGTCCTCACTATTTTGATAAATAGTATGACAATAAATGTAATGAGGACTCCATTGGGTATGGATATTGTCTAGATGACAATATTTGTATTAAAACTCACAGCATATATTTTGTCGTATTTTACACGACAACTGTATAATTAAGTTTTATTTGTATTTTATACCATGTATTTGGCGACTCAAGATGGGTGATGAAAACCTAATTTTGGGGGCGTCACATTTATACCTTATAAGATACCAATTCTACCCATTATTTTATCTCTCTTGCTTGCGTTCAACGTTTAAATTTGACTCCGGAGAAGTTAGACTTTGACTTATTGGTTGAAACTTCGTTAGTAGGAGCCTTCGTTACCTCCACTGTTTATAAATCTTGTTTGATTCAAATAAACAATTTCATGTTACTTGTCGATCTTATCTCTTTGAAAATACTTGCATTGATGTGATTTTTGGAAACGATTGGTTAACTACTCATCATGCTTTTCGTAAGGTGGTTAGCTTTCATATTCCTAACCAACCTGTTATGCGAATTCAAGCAATTAAACCACTAAAGACAATCATTGTCATATCAAGCCATAAGTAAAGAGCCCCGATCCTTTCATTATTGACTTCCTTGTGTGGAATGCACCGAAGCCAGACTTTCTGTAGGCGACATCGTGAATGAAGATGGCAAGTTGATAGGTATCATTGTGAGGTGCTATCCAGGTTAAGGGATAGAAGTCACAGTTGGTATCAATGTGACGTACTATCCAAGTCTTGAATGAGAGTCACAGTTTTGAATGATATTTCTATCGTTAATAAATTTCTTGATGTATTCTTGAAGACTTCCTAGCCTACCCCTAGAGCGTGAAATTGAATTTTGTATTGAACCCAGTACAAAACCCATTTCTAAAAACCTCAAGTATTTCTTCAACTAAAATGAACGTAATATGCGCCAAAGGCGTTGGCTCGAGCTGTTGAAGATTACGATCGTATCATTTAATATCATCGTGGAAAAGCGAACGTGGTAGCTGACGTGTTGAGTAGAAGATCGTATGCGTTTACGAGTGCGATGTTGTTAACACATTTTGTATAGCTTACAAATGATGAAGATGGAGTTAATGTAACGCCCCCAAATTCGGATACTTGAAACCCGAACTCGGTGCTTTACGATACCATTTCTATGAGCGGAAATATTACTAATAATAATAACAATAATATAAATTATAAACTTAACTTATATTTATTAGAGTCTAATCCCAAGTACGCAACCTTTACTACATTCTTTACATGATATATAATACATATCATTAACTTAATACAGTCTATCTATTACAAAAGATACCATTAACACTTATTCTGTTTGCTTTCCTTTTCATTTCTTCTTGGCCGAGCCTTCTAGCTGTTCACACTTAGCTGAAAACATTTAAATTAAGCAAGGATGAGCATTTGAGTGCCCAACAAGTAATATATATATATATATATATATATATATATATATATATATAAACTGAAAGGATTTTAAATGTTTTCTTTATAATACCCTTCTACAACAAGTTAATAGTTGTGAAGTAATCTGTACCAATAATAATAACATAATAACCCTCGTTCAAATTTTTGAAACTACATATTGACTATATATGGGGTTTATGTGACATACTATGAACATTATTTTCTTTTTCAAAGGGTTAAATGAAATTCATCTCAGAAACCGTCATAACTTACTTAGTACGCGAGGTGTACATCCCATAGGCCCTGTATTGATCAATACTACATTACAAGAACTATGTTATCGTTCACTTTGTCCGCCTTGGGCGCATAAAAGTTTTCCCATGATCGGGATGTTCATACCTGTCGGGTTTTCATAACAAAGGTCTTATCTTGTTCAACAATAATCTATAATTCAACATATATATGTATCAAAGGTGTATCAACATGTGATTAAATACAATGATTATCCAAGTGGGGACACTTGTATAATCATTTCTAGAAATTAACGAACATAATATATATCTGAAGTACTATATACTAACATGTTGATAATCAATAGGCGTATATATTATAGGTTTAACAATCTGTATAGTAATAATATAGTTCTGAAATATTCTTACACTTGTCCATTGCATAAAGAAAATACAAAGGTAGGATACTTGCCTGATGCGCTGCTTACTATTCTCAACTTAGTTTTATCTTTTATGAGATCGCCTATCATTAATCAGATCATTTTACTGATTAGTATAACATAACGTAACACATAACACTGCCTATTACAGTCAGCACATTCCTAATCACATAACCTTAACAACCATTGAATCAGAAATAAACAATTAACTAATTAAATTATCTAAGTCCAGATCAATTTCTGAAACATGTCGGTCTACCGACAGCTTTATCGGGTAACTATCGAGTCTGAGAATCTATCTCACAGTTCAACATTCGTAAATATCAGTCATATAATTTTTAAATGACTTATAATAATTTTTAAATAATTATTATCATTTATCATAATTTTTGAAATATCAGAATCATTATTAAATGATTTAAATATCAAACAATTCTATTATCATTAACATTTAATCAATATTAAATTATTAATAAAACCATTGCCAAAATATTAAAGTTATGGATAATAACTCAAAATATTCTTAACGTATTTATATTACCCTTAAATAGTTTTTAAAACATTGAAATCATTATTAAATAATCATTAATATATAAATATTAATGTACCATTATCTAAATATTAAAAGTCATTAATTATAACTTAAAAATATTTTTAAAACATTTAAATCCTCTTTAAATGATTTTTAAATTAATAAAACCATTATTAAACTATTTATTTAATATAATTTTTAAATAAATTTATTATCATTAATATTAATCTAATATTATTAATATTAAATTATTAATGAAATTAACCTTTAAATATTAAAAGTTATATTTTATAACTTAAAATATCTTTAAATACTTTATTTTCATTTAAAATGATTTTTATAATAATAAAATCATTTTAAAACTAATTTATTTAATAAAATTATTAAATAACTTTAATATCATTAATATTAATTTATTAATGAGAATTCTCCAAAAATATAGAAAATTATATTTTATAACTTAAAATATCTTTTAATACTTTATTCTCATTTAAAATGATTTTAAATCATTAAAATCATTTTATCTTATTTATTTAATTTAATAATCAAATAAATCTAATATCATTAATATTAATTTATTAATAAAATTTCTCCAAAAATATTAAAAGTTATATTTTATAACTTAAAATATTTTAAAATACATTAATCTTATTTAAAATAATTTTAAATAATTAAAATCATTTTTCTATAATTTATTTAATATACTAATTAAATAAATTAAATATCATTAATATTCAAATAATTATAATTATTAATAAAATATATTCTAAATAATTAGAAAGTATTTTTCATAATTTAAAATATTTTTTAAAACTATTTTTGTAATTTTTATAATTTATTTTCTATTTTTAAATAATTTTCGGAATTTCAGAAATTAAAAATAAAATAAACCGTCGCTAAAGCCTTTAGCGACGGAAAACTGTTGCCTTTGGTGTTCTTGAGCTTGTCAGGCCGGTTTTTAAGGTGCCTAGTTTGACCGGCTTCCATTCTCAGTGTAATCGTGTACTAGGTTATCTTATACGTTAGTTGTGTAGTACTCATGTAGCACTACAACATATAATACTCACTTTGATCAAAAAAATATCAAAATATCAAGATATAATCTGTCAAACAAGCTGTCAGACCAATTCTGGGTTCTTCAGAAACCCAGAAATCCGAGCAGCCACTTTCCAGCGTTCACTACAAGCTAATCATTTGATATTTTTGTGATTTAAAAGCTTCAGTGTCTAGACAACATGTAATAATACAGATATATTACAAAATATAACCATAAAAACAACAGATGTAGTTTAATATCCGGTCATTAACTCATCATGTCGAACAGATTCATCTGCTTTTCAGGTCACCCGAAAAACATGAACCGTGTTCGAAAGGCACTCACTTTGAATTCTACCACTACGATCGACTCGTTTGCTTTCAAGGAAATTTTAAGGCATAAATGTGGAGCTGATATACTAGACTACAACTTAGATACAATTATCAAACAAAAAAAATTAACACAATGACAGATATAAGCTGTTCAAAAATCTGTCAGACGTTGTTCTTAGTTTCTGGGTTGCCCAGAAAGTACCCCGTCAATGCCGGTCGACGTAGTTTGACCACGAATATCTTACAATATGTTACGTATTTAGGCCTAATTCTTGCTCCAGATTAAAGAGGACATATCAGACTACACATAACAACATTTAAAAAACATAAATCATAAACGATTAAAGAGTTATAGGGACTGATATTCACTGTCAGACCTCAAAAAACAAAAATTTCCAGATTTTTGAAAATCATTGATTTGAGCATTTAGATGTTATGGATTTATGTAATACCAACCCAGATCATCACTAGAGACTAAATACAACATATTCTAACAACAAAAACTAACATCTAACACCAAATTTTTGGACAGAAATTAAGGCTAGGTTTTATACCTTTCTTTGATTAATTTCTGATCTTGTGTTGCTGATTTGGTATGGGATTTCGTGGGGCTTGAAAATGGGACTAATTTAGCACTAGATTTCGAAAGTTTTAGAGAGAGAATGTCTAGGTTGAGTGTTGGTGAACCAAGTAACAAAATGAGCACTTTTCCTCTCTTTATAATCTTATATACTAGAGCCATGGAATGATTTGCCAAGTTTGATGGTTGACACATGTTGGTTTCAATTACAAGGCATATCTTAGTAGGTTACCAACCCCATATTTTGTCTAGATACACAAACAACTTAATAAAGAATGCTCAAAGGGTAATTTAGTCATACTACTTGCAATTTTTAATGGCACAAAGGTAATCTTGATAAACTATTAGGGTTTAACCCTTAGGGTTCCTAAGATTTAGCACAAAAATAAATTTCTAGGTTTTATAATTAGGGTTTAAAATAAAACAAAAAATAGTTTCTAGAATTTATAATTAGGGTTTTGTTAATTAGCTTAGGATTCTAATTATACATGCATATTAGGGTTTAATAACACTAATATAATTAACCTTGCTAATTTTAGCAATTAGGTTTTACAATTTCGATAATTAGAATTTCCAAAAATACAATTAGGGTTTTATAATTAACAAATTAGGGTTCTAGGTTTTAGGGTTTTAATTTACTAATTAGGTTTACCTTAATTAGTAATTAAAGTCTATCACATGTGTTATTAATCACAGTAACACAATTCTTGACAGATCAAACCTCTGGTTTAGGTTTCCGGATTAGGGTTTCTAATTATTTGAAATTCAAATATAATTAGGGTTTATATTTACAGTTAGGGTTTCCTATAATTAGCATAATATTAAATAACACATAACATATATCATATAACGTGGTTATATAACAATCTTAAATTCCCCATTTAATTTGAAAAACAGGATTAAATCAATTAATGCTAGGGTTTGGCCAATATATACCATAATTGACCAACCATCAATAGTACGTACTTACAGTGCATATTTATAGCACTGAAAAATCAAAATATAATTAATATTATTATATTATCATCATTCCTTAATCCAGCACCAGAATTAGGATTTATCAGACTAGTTTAGGGTTTATAAAAATATTATTAGGGTTTGGTCGTAATAGAATAAAACTGATCCACACATTATCATTACACACATAACTATACATATCTATAACACTGACAAATAATAATATAATATTATTATTTTCATTCCTTGATCAAAACCCAGAATTAGGGTTTGGATTCCATATCTGATTTATCTGTCATAAATAACCTTATTAATTAAGTAAAAATAATTTACTTAACTATTCTCAAATAATTTCATATAATAAAATAATTATTATAATAATTCTATAATCATATCATATTTTATTTAAATAATATAATTATCATATTTTCATGGAAAATAATTATTAAAAACATTTTTACTATAAAACTAATTATTATTAGAATATAATTTATAATGAGCAATAATTCTAAAATAAAATTATTCATAATCATTCATGTAATAAATATATTTTATATTCATCACATAAATACATACATAATACCTTTCATGCATTCTTACCTTTAAAATAAATAATTAATAATAATAATAAAAAAAAATTATACGCAAAATTTCTGATTTAATTATATAGAAATTATCGGGTTATTACAGTTAAAGACTCTAGGGACCCACATGAAGATAACGAATATACGAGTAGAACCGATTTTAATTGATAAAGTTAAAGCCATGCAAGCTACATACTCGGAAATGATAAATGTGAAGAAGAAGGTTCAAGAGGCGTTATTCTGAAGCGAAGAATCGATGAAAAGAGAAATCTCAACCCTCGATTTAATTGGCCCATTTGAAATCCTCGATCGAGTAGAACCGTGGCCTATAGACTCGCTTTTACCGCCAAAATGTCGTGTGTTTATAACATTTGTAACGATGACGATGTTATGTAAAATATGTGGACGAATTCAACCACATTATTGATTTAGAACCCAGATAGATAGAAGATTTAACGTATGAGGAGATACGTGGATAAGAAGGATCACATTCGACACTTAAAGGTTATACCTCAAGAGTTAGAATCTGAAATGAAGTCAAGGTATCCTCACCTGTTCGGCATACCAGGTACGTACGTAAATTTCGAGGGTGAAATTCTATAAGGAGGGGAGATTGTGAGACCCCAGATTTTATAAATAAAGATTTAAATTTCTCAAAATATTTTTTTTGAATATTATGGTGTGGATTTGAGATAGTGTTATAGTTGTGGGTAGTATTTGAAAATTTTGCAAAGTATGCAAGTTCTATAAATATTCGATTGGTCGGGGAATATTCTTTTTTTCAGGGAATATTCGTATTTACAAGACAATTATCGCGAATTCCCACAACGGAAGTATTATCGTATTTAGGAAACAGCGTAATTATAATTTTATGAAAATAACAAATGAGGTTTTACCGTTATCTTGTTGAACTACCCTAGGTAGTAAAGAAATGCGAATACGCTGGCGTGGTTGCATAAGTAGTACACTGTGATTGATTATTGATGCTTACGTGATAAGTCACTCAGTTATACTCAATTATTGCTACTGTAATTGCTGCATCATATCTCTCATATTATTGATTCGATTATTGTCACAGTATCATCTGCATTATTTAATTTGTTATATTGTTAAATCAATAATTGATGTCTGGAGAGTATTTGGGACACTTTTTGTGTCGGAGTTACTATTTACGGGTTACTATTCACCGAAATTACTATTCACTCTATTATTGTTCACTCGAGTATTTGTGACACTTTTCATGTCGAGTTACTATTCACGAGTTACTATACACGAGTTACTATTCATGAGTTACTATTCACGAGTTACTATTCACCCGCTTACTTATTCACTCTATTATTGTGCATTCTAATTATTTGGGTACAATATTATTCCATGAGGAGATGTTCTAATTTTTCAGACCGTTGGTTGAATGAATCAATATGGACCGCTGATGGAAAGTTATAATAGTGAATCAATATGGATCGCTGGTTTAAAAGTTTTAATAGTAAATTAGTATGGACCGTTGTTTTAAGTTTTAATAGTAAATCGATCTGGATCGTTCATTTAAAAGTAAATTAATCTGGACCGTTCATGAATCGATTCCATTATTCATTCCATTCTTCTATAAATAGAAGCTCATTCCTTCATTATTTTCTTACGAATTCACCAAACTCTAGAGAGAAAAATTATAGAGAGAAAGAAGAAACTCTGCTACTTCACTACTTCTATTTTCAGTTTCTTTTATGGTAAGTGGTGTTATTCTTTCTTATTCATGAAGAGAACTTCGGTTATTCCATTCTTTATTATTCTATTGGAATAACCTATATACGCGGCATACCCTATACATAACCTGTATAAGCGGCATACCCTTTACTTGGTGAAATCCTTATGTTATTCCATTCTTATTATTCTGTTGGAATAACCTGTATACGAGGCATACCCTATGCATAACCTGTATACGTGGCATACCCTTTACTTGGTGAAATCCTTATGTTATTCCATTCTTTATTATTACGTGGAATAACTCAGATATCTGAGGCATACCCTATACATAACCTGTATATGTGGCATACCCTGTACTTGGTGAAATCCTTATGTTATTCCATTCTTTATTATTCTGTTGGAATAACATGTATACGCGGCATACCCTATACATAACCTGTATAAGTGGCATACCCTGTACTTGGTGAAATCCTTATATTATTCCGTCATTTAATATTCTGTCGGAATATCCTGTCAGTGTGAATTTCACCTGACCTGATTCCAATATTTATTATTCCGCATTTAATATTCTGTCGGAATATCCTGTCGGTGTGAATTTCACCTGACCTAGTTCCAATATTTATTATTCTGCATTTAATATTCTGTCAGAATATCCTGTCAGTGTGAATTTCACCTGACTTGGTTCCATTATTTATTATTTCGTATTTATTATTCTGTTGGAATAACCTATCTATGCGAAGTACCGCATGCATGGTGATTTTTGTTGTTATTCCATTCTTTATTATTATGTTGGAATAACCTGTCTATGCGAAGTGCCGCATGCATGGTGATTTCTGTTGTTATTCCATTCTTTATTATACTCCGTTGGTTAAAATTTTTACTTCTATACTCCATGAAATTAGTGGAATATCCTTGATATTTGTGCTTCATCCAGTATCGTTTCATGGAAATATTTTTCTGAGCATTCTTGAATTTTACACCACAAAACAGTATCTTGTTGAAAATTTGGACATTATTAGTTCCTGGACAAATTAATTCTTGAAGTTGTTTTATTGAATTCTTATATCATTGTCATCATACTCATGTTTATATTATGTTGAAAGTCATCTGTGGCCTGTAGTGCATGGATGGACTTGGTATGATTATGACCAAGGATTATTCTAATAATCATGGCCGTAATGTTACAAATGATGTGGTAAAAGTCCTCATTGGCCCGTAGTGCATTGATGGACAGTTGTTGGCATGATCATGACCATTGATGAATACACGAATATCCTTGGCCCGTAGTGCATGGATAATTTGTGGTCGTGATACTAAAGAATATCCTTGGCCGTAGTGCAGGGGTGATTCGATGATGTTGAGTATTTATTAAGCTGAGTCCCAACGATAAAAATGATGAAAAACATTTTAAATCATAAAAGGTAGTAGATTTTATTCTCTACTTGACTCTTTTAATGGATTGCTTGTTCCGCTATAGTTAAACTTGATGTCTATTGTATTTTATCAGTTTAACATTGTTGAAGGCTAATGATAATTTATCCTGCATTATCTTAGTCATAATATTTCTTACTGGGCTAGTTGAGCTCACCCTTTCATTCACTGTTCTCTTCAGGAAATGAGAACGTAGTAGGGACTAGTCGGGGAATGGAGTGATGGTCCAGATGATAGCATTAGTAGTCCTCACTATTTTGTGAAATAGTGTGATAATAATTGTAATGAGGACTCCATTGTGTTTGAATACTGTCTAGAAGATAATATTCGTTTTAAAATTCTCAACTATGTCTTGTCGTATGTTACACGACAGTTGTATAATTAAGTTTGTATTTGATTTATGTACCATGTATTTGGCGACTCAGAATAGGTGATGTATACCTATTTTGGGGGCGTCACAGTGATGTTGTTAACACAAAGACCCATTTTGTACGATTTACAAATGATAGAGATAGAGTTAAAGACTCTAGGGACTCACGTGATGATATATGAGTAGAATTGACTTTAATCGATAACGTTAAAGATGCTCAAGCTACAGACCTGGAGCTGATGAATATGAAGAAGAAGATACAAGAAGTCGTTATTCCAAAAATGAGAATCAGCGATGTGAGGAAATCTCAAACCTTCGATTTATTTGAAATCCTCGATCGAGTAGGAACTGTGGCCTATAGACTCTCCTTAACGCTAAGTATGTCGCGTGTTCATAATGTTTTTCACGTATCGATGTTACGTAAATATGTGGACGACCCAAACCACATTATTGAGTTAGAACCAGACGAGATAGCCGAAGATTTAACGTATGAGGAGATACCTGTCAAGATATTGGATAGGAAAGAGCATGTCCTACGAACAAAAGGTTATACCACAAGTTAATGTTTTGTGGAGGAACCATGCTATTGAAAAAATAACCTGGGAGTTGGAATCAGAAATGAAAGCGATGTGTCCTCACCTTTTCGAAACACCAGGTACGTACGTCAATTTCGAGGACGAAATTTCATAAGGAGGGGAGGTTATAAGACCCAAACTTTTTATAAATAAAATTGAATTTCCTCTAATTATTATTCTTGATAAATAAGGTGGTAATTTGATATAATGCTTTGGTTATGGGTGAAATGTGCAAATTTTGCAAAATAAGCAAGTGGTTATAAAATATTCATTTGTTGTCGGGGAATATTCGTTTGGTCGTGGAATATTCTTTTTGTCGAGAATATCCGTACGACGACGCAATCATTTGTGGGCCCCATAACAGAATAACTGTCGGATGAGGAAAACGACAAAGTATGAGTTTTTATGAATAACGGCGTAGTTGTTACCGTTAACACTGTTGGATTACCTGGTGGTTAAAAATACGCGTTGTTGCATAGTAGCACACGGTATTGCACAATATTTTGAATTATTGATCCTTACGTAAGAAGGCACTTTACTCAATAATTATTACAATAATTATCGCTCAATATTTTATTTTATTGGTTCAATAATTGCTGCGTTGATATTTTATATTATTGTTGTTCAATAATTGTCATCGCACCAAGATATTTTCATTATCGGATCAATAATTCATATTATTTGAATAATATTATTAGATAGCATTATTGGCAATGTCTAGAAAGTTACATCGAGGAGAGGTTAGGTCATCTAATTGTGCGCCAAGATAGGAGAAATCCTTATTTGAAAGCCCCTCTTTCTTGGAACCTGCTGGTTGTCATTATTGTGATTCAAATATTATTTATGAATAACTAATTATTGATTTATATGATAAGGAAATATTTATTTGATATGGATTTAAATGATGGATTTATTTATATGGTTATAAATGAAGGAATTAATGTTGAGGTATTTTATCAGTATTTTGTCGATTGTTAAAAACTCAAATCTTAAAAGCTCTTTTGCGTAAATTATAATTTTTAATCCGACCGTTGGATCGTTGTGATTTTTGGATATGTTATACATATATAAGTTGAGTATATGTCCACAAATTTTGAACAGTTAAAAATGAACGAATGATTTGTTAAGAATTTTAAGAGGTAACTGCTTCAGAAATTAGGGTTATAAATGATTTTAGTGGAAAATTTAAGAATTGAGTGGGCCCCACTTGTGGTTGGTGAAAAAATGTGCTGAATTTTATTTCAAATGTGGTGGGTGGCAATAGTAGCAGGTAAAGCCATCAGGTAGCAGGTCAACTCTGCTTCGGTGGGCTAACATTTTCCTATAAATAGAGGGCTAAGTTAGAATTGAAAATCACACCAGAAACATAAGCTTTCTTTCTTTCTCTCTCTATATTATCGAGCGTATTTTGTGAGTATTTAGATACTTTGAGAGTTGCTGTTCAGTACAAGTTTCATTCAACATCACTTCCGACCTTTCATTCCGAAGTACTCATTCTTTGAGGTAAGGGATGTTATTTCTTTCGCAAATGATATTATTTCTTCAATATCATTATGCCAAAATATTGGTTAAACTTTTTTATCTAATTTGGAACTTGTTGTGTCAGGGTTACTATTCACGTATACGGCACTATTCACGAATACGACACTATTTACGGATACGGCACTATTCACCAAAAAATAAAATTTTTCCTTTTTGTCCAAAATATCTATTATGGGTACTATCTTTGATTGTATCCATGTTTTGGTCTTTATTTTTGAAATTTTGCTTCATATTTGGTTATTATGGAGTATTATTGAATTTGGATATACTGAAATACGAATCCCTAATATTTATCCTTTTGTTTCACTGGATTCGTTTATTTTAAAATATTTTTCATCATCCTTAGTCCTAAATGATGATACTACTGAATATCTTTGGCCTGTAGTGCAAAGATGAATGATTAACTGATGAATATCTTTGGCCCGTAGTGCAAAGATGAACAGGTGTTGAGATGAACATGACCGACTGGTGATATAAATGAATATCTTTGGCCTGTAGTGTAAAGATGAATATTGATTGTTGTTACAGAGATAAAATAATGATGATGGACTTTTAAATGTTAGAAGATAGTAGAACTCATTCTCTACGTTACTCTTCTAATGGATTGTTGTTTCCGCTGCATTTGTTGATCTAAAACTTGTTGTCTATTATATTCTATCAGATTTTTCCCTGTTGAGGACTAATGATAATTTGTTGTATATTATCTTAGTCATAATATTCTTTACTGGGCTAGTTGAGCTCACCCTTTTCCTTGTTGTTCCATTTTTCTTCTTAGGAGGTGAGAATATAGCAGGGACTAGCCGGGGTATGGAGTGATGATTGAAGATAGTTGTTTTAGTAGTCCTCACTATTTTGTAAAATAGTATTTCAATAAATGTATTGAGGACTTATTTGGTTGTGGATATTGTCTAGAAGACAATATTTGTATTTAAACTCACAGTATGTGTTGTCGTATTTTGCACGACAATTGTAATAGTGAAGTTATAGTTTTCTTTCTGTACCATGTATTTGGCGACTCAGAATGGGTGTGGTATATACCTATTTTGGGGGCGTCACAACATACCCAGCTTCAGAGGGAATCAAACACTTCAGCAAATGAGAAGAATAAGCCCTTCGATAAAGATCTCCATCAATAAGCACAAAATTCGCACTTTTGTATTTCTCTTTCTTAGCTAACATTTGATCCGAAGGCAGTACGCCATATGCTAAATAGTTCAGATATGGGGTTATCCAGTAATTAGACCGCTCTATACACATTACTTCCTCATGTTGGATGCTGGGCTGTTTCAAGACCTCTAAATAGATCTTCCCATCAAACATACTCGATTCAATTGTAGCAAGCTTCGCCAATGCATCAGCTATTGAATTATTTGATCTGTCTATCCCTTGAAACTCATAAGAATCGAAGTACTGAAGATGATCCTTCAATTCTGCCAAATACTTCATCATTCTCGAACCTTAAACTTCATACTCCCCTAAAACTTGCTTGATGACTAATTAAGAGTTGTTGTAGATGATTAATCTCTGAACTTCAAGACTCTTTGCCAATCGCAAACCTGCTAACAATGCTTCATACTCTGCCTCGTTATTCGTTGTCCTGAACTCAAACCTGATAACTTGATGTACCTTAAATCCCTCCAGACTCGTCAATATAATCTCAGCCCCATTGATATCCGAAGTAGACGATCCATCAGTGTACAACGTCCACGAATTCTGCATAAGTTGAAGCACTGCAACTGACTTTTTAGTCCTTTTAAGTTCCCCCAAACTATCATCAACTTCAGAAAATGAACATTCAACCATAAAATCAGCCAATGCTTGACCTTTAATAATTGTCCAAGGATGATACTCTATGAAGAACTGAGACAACTCCATTTTCCATGCAGCGAGTCTCCCCGACACTTCTGGCTTACTCAGCACCTTCTTCAATGGCTGATCTGTGAATACCACTATTAACTGACCTTGAAAGTATTGCCTAAGTTTTCGACTGGCTATTATTAGAGCAAAGAAAAACTTTTCAAGGTTCGGATACCTTGTCTCTGCATCCCTTAGGGCATGACTTACATAGTAAACCGGGTGCTGCTTACCCCCAATCTCTCGCACCAAAATTGCTTCTACTGCCAACGAACTTGCCACCAGATACAAATACAAAGGTTCAGCAGGAACTGGCTTCACCAACAAAGGTATCGAAGACAAATATTTCTTTATTCCCTGGAAAGCATCTTCACACTCTGAAGTCCATTGAAAGGTCTTAGCATTCTTCGGCCCTTTCAACATGTCAAAGAACGGTAAACACCTTTCTGTCGATTTAGACATGAACCTCCTCAGAGCTGCTATCCGACCAGTCAAACACTGAACATCTATGTAGGACTGTGGAGATTTCATATCCAGAACAACATGGATCTTCTCTGGATTGGCCTCTATTCCCCTTTTTGTTATCAAGATAACCCAAGAATTTACCTGCTCCAAGCCCGAAGGTGCACTTGGTCGGATTTTACTTCAAATTATAATGACGAACCGTCTGAAAACACTCCTCCAAATCATCTAGATGACCTCGAATTGACATACTCTTGACAATTATGGCATCAACATAAACCTCCATATTTTTTCCCAACTATCTTGTGAAGACATAATTCATCATCCTTTGATAAGTAGCTCTCGCATTCAATAAGCCAAACGTCATCTTCTTATATATATATATATACATATACTGACTGATGAGTGAAAAAAGCTATCTTCGGAATATCCTCCTTACACATAGAAATCTGATGATATCCCGAAAAAGCATCCATAAAACTAAGCAAGGCATACCCCGAAGTTGCATCAATAAGTTGATCAATATGAGGCAGAGGATAAATGTAAGACCCCGAATTTTACGAAATGAAAGTATTCAATTTTTATAATTATTATTCTATTTAATTGATAAAAGTACAGTAATACGCGTGGTTGCACAGTGGCACACGGTATTGTACAATATCTTTGATTATTGATGCTTACGTGAGAAGTCACTCAATTTTATTCAATTATTGTCATAATATTTTATATTATTAAATCAATAATTGAGACGACAAAGTTTTTCATATTATTATTTGCAATATTGACGATGTCTAGAAGTTTTGTCAATGAGAGATTAGGTAATCTAATTGCGAGCCAATAGGGAGAAATCCTTATCGGAAAGTCCCCTCTTTCCTGGGAACGATCTGGTTGTTAATATTGTGAGTTATAATATTAATGATAAATGTTATTAAAAATTGAATTTAAGTTTGGAGTTGAATTTGGAGACGCGGACGTGATATTTGAGTCCAAAACGATGAAATTAGTAAAAATAGACTATAAAGACAAAATTTATCGGTGTTGACTTTTTGGTCAAAAAGTCAATAGTTGACTTTTTTGGAAAAAGTCAATCTTTTAAATTTCAAAAATAAAATTGTTGATAAAAACATTTCCATTGTGTTGGGATTGTTAGTGTTAGTGGAAATCGACAGTTATTTCGATAATAATTGATGTCTGGAGGTTATATTGACCAATCGGGTAATTCACCGGATAAATGAGCAATTAATTTTTATTAATTCACATGCTTATAACTATGTGTTCACATGTGAGTACTATTGATTCACATGATTTACTATTAGGGGAGTTGGTGCAAGATTGATAATACTTGCATGACTAAATTAAAAATGGAGGTATAGATAAAGGTACTATACTATAATTAATTTTTTCACATGTTTAGAACTATTGAGTCACATGTTTACTATTGATTCACATGATTTACTATTAGAGGAGGTGGTGCAAGTTTGATAATACTTGGAGGACTAAATTAAAAATGAAAAAAAAGAGGAAGGTATTATACTGTAATATTTCGAGCCCCAAAATGTGCAATTATCGAAACTATATTTTCCTATAAATAGAAGCTCATTCCTTCATTATTTATCACCAATTCACTACAGCTATAGAGCAATTATTATAGAGAGAAAGAAGAAGAGAAGTCTGCTACCTCACTATTTCAGTATCCAGTTTCTTCTAAAGTAAGGGGTATTATTCTTTCGTATTCATGAAGAGAGTTATTTTCTTTTAATACTCGTAAGGGTTGTTATTCCATTCTTTATTATTATGTTGAATAACTTTGCTTATGCTAATCTGCATACATGGTGAAATTATTCTGTTATTCCATTCTTTATTATTCTGCCGGATTAACTTTCTGCATGCGTGATTACGCATGACCGGTTCCATTCTTTATTATTCTATTGAATAACTCGCATGCATGCGGATTACGCATGACTGGTTCCATTCTTTATTATTACGTTGAATAACTCGTCTGCATGCGATCCTATCGCATGCCCGGTGAATTCTTCTCATTATTCCATTCTTTATTATTCTTTGAATAACTCATCTGCAAGTGCTTCATCGCATACATGGTGAATTCTTCATTATTCCATTCTTTATTATTCTTTTGAATAACTCGCTCACGCGGACTACTGCATGCATGGTGAATGACCCTTCGTATTCATTCTTTATTAAATTGGGGAAATGATCTGTCTACGTGGATTACCGCATGGCGGGTGAAAATCCATTTGCAGTTTCGTATATTCTATTATACTCATCTGAGATATCATTTCTTTTATACTCGTCATGGAATATCATTTTCTTTGACGAGTTACTATTTATCGGTTACTATTTATCCGATTACTATTCACTCTAGTATTATTCACTAGGGTATTTGGGATACTTTTCGTGTCGGGGTACTATTAACGGGGTATTATTCCTAAAGTACTATTCACGGGGTACTATTCACCCAAAAAATATATTTCTTTTCGGTCCAAATCATTTTTGGGTACAATATTATTCTTGAATTTTACTCCACAAAGCAGTATCATGTTGACAAATTGGACGTTATTGATTCCTGGATAAATTAAATTATAAATCTTTAAAATTTATCCTTGAACTTGTTTTATTGAATTATTATGTCATTGTCATCATCCTCATGCTTATATTGTGATGAAAGTCATCTTCGGCTTACGTGCATAGATGAACTTGGTATGATTATGACCAGGGATTATTCGGTATAATCATGACCGTAATGTAACGAATGATGTGGTAAAAGTCCTCATTGGCCTGAAGTGCATTGATGAACAGTTGTTGGTATGATTATGACCAGGATTATTCGGTATAATCATGACCATTGATGATTACATGAATATCCTTGGCCATGGTGCATGAATGATTCAATGATGTGTCTTATTTGTTAAGCTGAGTCTCAGCGATAAAGTTGATGAAAAACTTTTTAAATCATAGAAGATAATAGATTTTATGCTCTATTTGACTCTTCTAATGGATTGCTTATTCCACTGCAGTTGTTGATCTAAAACTTGTTGTCTATTATATTCTATCAGTTGTTATATTATTTCAAGGCTAAGGATAATTTATTCTCGCATTATCTTAGTCATAATATTTCTTCTTCGGGCTAGTTGAGCTCACCCTTTCTTTCACTATTCTCTTGTGATATGAGAATATAAATTTGAACTAGTGGGGAATGGATTGACGGTCCGTATGGTTGCATTAGTAGTCATCACTATTCTGTGAAATAGTATGATAATAAATGTAATAAGATTGAATTTGAGTGTGGATATTGTCTAGATGACAATATTCGTGTTAAAACTCTCAGCTATATTTTATCGTATATTACCCGAAAGTTGTATTAAAGAAGTTTGTATTTGATTTATGTACCATATATTTGGCGACTCAAGATGGGTGATGTATACCTATTTTGGGGGCGTCACAATAAAAGTCCTTTGGGTATGCTTTGTTCAGATCGGTATAATCTATGCAAACTAACCATTTTCCATTCTGCTTCTACACCAAAACTATGTTAGCCATCCACTCCGGATAATCGATCTCAAATATGAAATTTGCTGCTAACAACTTTGCAATCTCATCGTCAATTATCTTCTGTCTCTCTGGTGCGAAGATTCTCCTCTTCTGTCGAACCTGCTTCTTTGTTGGATCCACGTGCATACTATGTTCAACAACCTTTCGACTTACCCCAGGCATATCACTTGGAACCTAGACAAAAATATCAGCATAGCACCGAAGCAACTCCACCAGGTTCGTCCGGAAAGGTTCCAGCAGACCTGAACCTATCTTCACAATCTTTTCCTTCTTTCCTAGAACCAATTCAAACTCTTCGGTCTCTTCAGTTGGCATAACAATGGCTCTGTACTGCTTTCTGTAAATGACTCAATCTCAATAGCCATAGTTTGTTTCTGCCTGCTAACCCCTACACCTGTAGTGATCAAAGCATTCTGATAACATCTCCTTGCCAAGTCTAGATCTCCAACAACTTCCCCAACTCCATATGGCGTTGGAAACTTAATCTTGAAATGGGAAATCGATGTCACTTCCTGAAGAGCTGTCAAAGTAGGCCTTCCCAAAATGGCATTGTATGCTGAGTCCGCATGTACAACGTAAAACTTACATATAATCTCTACCTGCTAAGAAGCTGTCCCGAAGATGACCGACAACTCAATAGTCCCTGCCACTTTAACTGGATCATTGCTGAACCCATATAAAGGAGCTTCTTGCCCAATTTCCATCTTCCTTCCATCCAGGTTCATCCTCTGATAAGCATGTGCATACAGGATATCGACCGAAGACCCATTATCTATTATTATCCTCTTCATATCCATCGAACCAAATTGTGCAGTAATTACCAAGGCTCCTTCATGCGGTTCGATTGGTTTTGAACGGAAATCATCATCTGTGAAAGAGATTACTGAGCCTGGAAATGACCTTTCAATTTTTGGGGATTTACCCACTACTATCATCACTGAATCTAGATATCCTCGTCGCTTCTTCTAAGCAACTTTGCCAATATTTCCTCCTATAATCACATCCACCACATGTCTTACTAATTAATTCTGAACTGGTTGTACAGGTTGGGCAGCCTGTACATGCCCTTTGTTCCTCGGTTGCTCCCTCAGGGGTTCCCTTCCTGCCACATATTGAACCAAAGCTCTACTTTGGACTTTTCTTTTAATAAACTCACTCAAATTCCAAAAAGAATTTGAATCATGCCCAACTTCCTGATGGTAATCACAGTACTTAATTTTGAGGATTTCCAAATCCTGGTTTAAGATTATCTCGAGGCTGTTCGAAGTAGGGCTGGTCCTTTATCTGCTCTAGGATGGTAGCCCGATCCGTATTAAGTTGGGTAAATACCTTATTTATCTTTTAACTCAGAAAAGGTGTGCGTCCTCCTTTCGACCCCCAATTATTGTTATACCTCTTATGATTCCCATCATAACGATCATTGTTGCCTCTAGTCTTCTTCTGATTATCATCAGATTTATCTTTGTCTTTCTCCTTCGCCTTTTCCGAAGGGCCCTGCTTCAGACTGCTCATTACTTCTTCCACTACAATGAAGCCTTCTGCCTTTTTAAATGCTTCATCCAAACTCTTTGGATGATTGAACATTAGCTTTTTCACCAATTTTTCTGACTTCACCAAGTCCAACCCGTTCTGAAATAGACCTACCACCTGAAGATCATTAAGGTCTGTAACCTGTCCCACTGCTTCTCGAAACCTCTTCACATATTGACCTAGGGTCTTATTTGGATACTATCTAATCTGTGCCAATGACCCTGTAGGCTTTCTTCTCCTCTTATTGCTCTCGAAGTGAGCGTGTAACTTGTCGTACAAATCAGTCCAAGATGAAATTGAGTCAGGAGCCAAAGTCCCCATCCACTTTCTTGTATCTTTTCTCAAGGTCGTCACAAAGGTCTGACACTTGGCTGCATCTGAATAATCATAATAGTCCATCAACCTATCAAACGCCTGGCTGTGGTCATACGGATCTCCGGAGCCATCATAACTCTCCATATAAGGAAGCTTTTTATTAGGATCTTCCTTCTCCCGAAGAATCTCCGAAGAGAAAGGGGATGCCTTTTTACTCGAGCTTCCTTTTACCTGCTGAACTTCTGCCAATTGCCTCCGAAGCTCTTTCATTTCCTTAGCCAAAAGTTCAACTCCTTCTGGCTGCAAAGAAATTTCCTTCTTCGGGGAGCTTATCTTCTTTTGATCAGAATGACCCTTCCTATCCAAACTGACTGCCCTAGAGGGGCTTCGTCTATTGCTCCTACTACATCTAGTATCCACAGGGCGGTGTGCCCTCTTCGGATTCTCAGGGGTGTTACTTATTGATCTGCTTCGGCGTCTATCCCTCTCGTTGCCCCGAGAATACTCAAGGCGAAGTGCCTTCTTTGAACCCTCGGGCATATGTTCTCTTGATCTACTCCACCTCTTGATATTATCGTCATCCCGAGAATCCTCAGGGCGGTGTGCCCTTTTCGGACCTTCAGGAATTCTATCCCATACTCTACTTCGGTCAGGAGATCGAGTTCGAAGTCTGCTATCAGAACGTCTAGAGTTTTCATCCCGCCTTATTTGTCTGCCTGGAGACCTTCCACGTTCTTTGGGCCGAGAATAACTGGATGCCTCGTCTTCCATTTCGGCCATAAGAACCATTTATTTAGAAATCTCCTCCTTTTGTTGTAGAAGCACTTTCAAAGCTTTGTCAGTCTCCTGTGCCATCTTAGCCAAAGTAGAAGGTTTGTCTGCCTGATCTTCTTGGGGTTGGGTTCTAGGCGGTGTGCCTTCTACCCTTTTTCGATCCTTGTCAGGCCATTTACTTGCAGTAGAGAATATCTTTCTTCTGACATGCATCACCATGATCTCTTGCATGAGACCCCTTTGGAATATCTTGTAATCCAAGCCTATCATGGATGCTTTTTGAAGGACCCAACATATCCTTAACATAAATTCTTTGTAAAGAAGAACTCGCAGTCGTCGGCTATCCTTCACTAGTAACTGTCTTACTTTTCACCATAACTTCCAATGTATAACAATCAATATATGTGATTGAAACCAGTAACACTAAGAAAAGCCCTCCTTCTAGTACCAATGTTAATGTCATGATCTTTTTACGCGCCTCAATCACCGAAAAATGCATCCAACCCTGCACAGAGAACGAGTCAGCACCGAAAGCTTGACGGCTTGGGTCGCCGAGGGATAGATCCGGTCTGAGAATTAGTACAGTCCGAACACAAGTTAACAATGGAGGTTATGTGTATTAGTGTCTAGTATGAAATTTGCATGTTACCTCCCTTGTATAATGCTCTGTACTCTTATATTGATCTCACCGCCTTGCATGCAACCCACCTCCAGTGACATCATCTAATTGCATGCAATTCACCTGCTAATCCCATCATTGTTCCCCACTAACTAGGATTATGCCAACTCCTTATCACTTTAGGTGTTGGATTAACATTCTAACACCTGTCTATTACAAAAATCATCAGCCCAAGCCCAAGCCCAAATACAATCTCATTTAAATAATAACCTAATACTCCAAAGACCCAAATTAGTATGGCCCAATAGGTCCAAATAAATATGGCCTAACAGGTATGATGTAATCACATGCATGGTTATGATGTATTAACCGATAGTAATCATATGGGTATGATGTATTACTTTGGATAAAGGAAATTAATTAGGTAAGTGACACATACTGTAACAATAGGCTTTATTATTTATAAGCATAACATCATATTGTAAATAAGAAATCCACCAAGATCAAGGACTTTCTGTACGAAATTTATATTACAAGTAAAGTAGTAACAATAATCATGTTGATTTTATAATTTAATAATAGAATCCACGTACACATGTTGCATGTATAGTTTATAAAAGAAAACCATTTAGCTTTTAGGTGTAGCATATGTCTTCTTATCATAGTAAGACGTCACGGAGATGAGATTAATTAATTGTGTCGATTTCAGAATATATTACCACCATAATTGTAATTAGAGCTTTGTCCAATAATTGATACAATGTGTTCTCATATAATCGACGTCAATTGATATGATACTTTGGTGATTTTAATTTGACACTAGAACAAGGCCCTCCTTCTAATACCAATGTTAACACCAAGATCCGTTTGCTCATCCAATCACCAAATTAAGAATGAGTCAAATTATGTATAGAAAACAGACAAAAACATTGAGAAGCGTGACAGTCGGGATTGTCGAAGGATATCTCCGGTGTGATAGTAAGTACAAGTCAGAAAACGTCAACAATGGATGTATGCAATTGCTCTAATAATCAATAAGATTCATAAAGTTTATGTGTGTACCTGGAATAAATTATGGTCGTGTATTTATAGTTTAACCACAACACGTTCATGTACTATGCTCTTTCCCGAGTAAGAATAAGAGTCCTTATGTAAAAGATTCGTTATACGTACAAACTCCATAATTGAATAGGATTTGATTTTTTTAGAAATAAGAAGCCAAATCAGACAAGAGAATCATAAGTACCTTGGACAGTGACCTTCTAGAATATCCAACCACGTGGCGTGGGTCCCAAACCCTTTGGAACATCAAATGATCACACCCCAACAACGCGTTTGACACTTCTTACTCTCTTTTAAAGTAAATATAGAAAATAAAAATTATTTTATTGTGATTTTTATGCAATGTAAAAAATAAAATTATGTTGTACCTTAAAAATAAATTATTCATAATTTCATTACGAATTCAATTTAAAAATAAATTTCATGATTTAAAAAAGTGTTAAATATAAATTTGGCCTGTAAATCTAATGCATATAATTTTATTTATATTTCTTATTTAAATATTTGTTCTTTAAATATGTTAGCCCCTTCCAACTCAAGATCTTGGTGCCGCACACCACTGCCGGTAACAATTATAAATGTCACTTTCCTAGTCCGAACAGAGCATCAAAAGAATTTAAGTTTCTTTTTATTCCTTTTTGTCGTCTATTTCCATGGACACGCACATCCTAGCAGTAGTATAAAACCACGCAAAATGACGATATATCTTAATTACACAACAAATTAAAGTTAATATAAACCAACCCATGGGTTTATTTCAAGCAACACCGGAGCTTCCTATTATTGATTTCACAAAGGAAACCTTGGAGGCCGGCACAAGTTCTTGGCTTTTGGCAAGCAATGAAGTCCGGCATGCACTTGAAGACTATGGTTGTTTTTTTGCAGTGTACGACAAGCAGGTGTCTTTGGAGCTCAACAAGGATGTTTTTTGCGCATTAAAAGAATTGTTTGAGCTCCCATTAGAAACCAAAGTCCAGAATGTTTCGGAAAAGCCTCATTATTATGGTTACCTTATGCTTCCTCTTTATGAAAGCTTGGGGATTGAAGATCCAACAACTGTTGAAGGAACTCAGAGATTCACTAAAGGCCTGTTCCCTGCTGGAAATGACCATTTTTGGTAAGACATAACATAATTTCGTTTGTGTTCTATTTGTTTTTGTTATTTCTTCGGTTACGTATTTGCAAAAGGAGTTAGTATTTTTTATATTTTTTTTAATAGTCCCGCAATGGGCGTTATGGCAAAGAACAAAAAGAAAACAAAAGAAGAAATTTGTCCAATAGTAACAAATGGTGCCTCGTTGGCGGAAGGATGCCGTCGAAAAAAATGGACTATACAATAGACTAAAATACAAAAGTATCCCCTTTATTTGTACCCGTGTGATGATTTTGTCTTTTGATACAACTATTAATGCGAAATAGTACCTTTAAATGTATACTATAATTAGTAGTGCAAACTAAACCAAATGGAACAGTTGGCACTACTCATTGTAACCTGAGGGAGAATTTTGGCTGAAATCATGGATGAGAAAGTCGGAAGTGCATAGACTGAGGGGATAATTTTGAATTTAATCTATAAAATGACACACTATATACTCAAGTTTACTATAAAATTTTTATTATCATGTCATTTTTATTATCATAAACACTCATTTATTTAGGGATAAACATGGAGATCAATAATATTTCTTTGAAATTTGTAAATTTTCAACTGGGACAATATTTTTTGTGGAACTATTGTGGAAAGGAGGAATTTTGATCCATTAATTAACATCATATCTATAGTCATTCAATCACCTTTTCATGATTTTAATTAATCTCCATGTTGTTTGCTTTGTTAGTGAAATTATGCATTCACAGGCAACACTTCTGTCAGAATTAGAAAAAATGGTGATGAGAATGATATTTGAAAGCTATGGCGTGGAAAAACACTACGAGGCTCATGTAGAATCAATCAGTTATCTCATTCGGGTCATGAAATATAGGGTACCCCAGAAAGAAGAGACGCATATTGGTGCCCTTGAAGTTCATACGGATAAGGGCTTCATAAGCATACTTCATCAAAATCAAGTCAACGGATTAGAAGTTAAAACCAAGGCTGGCGAATGGATTAATGTGGACTTCCCACCTTCTTCCTTCATAGTCATGGCGGGAGATGCACTTTTGGTAGGTCATCAACTCATCATCATCTTTATTTTCTTGGTATGTGTTGCATAATATAATTATAATAGGTTAATATTGTTATTAGCCAGTAGAAGAAAAATGAAGGGTTGAAATTAGATTGGTTTTTCTAAGGTGAATGGCTAGGATCAAAGTAGAATGAAACCTATATATGGCTTCGTATGTACTGAAAATGAAATGCTAAATTTTGAACATCTTTTTTAAAAATTTGTTTTGCAGTTGAACAATCAACTCTAATTAAAAAGTGCTGATTTAAAAGATCATCATGAAATTTTAAAACACATTTGACAATTGAAAGACATTCTTTTTTAATAGTAGGATAATTTAAAGAAGGTCCTTTCCAAGTTCCTGAAGTAAAACGAATAAGATCCTCTTTATTACTTTTAGGATTAAATTGTTTTAAAATACCACCATATCCTGTATTGGAAGCATCGGTCTGAACGATCTTTTTCCATTCGGGATTAGGTAAGGACAAACAAGGTAACTGTTTAACTCTAGATTTAATTTTTCTTACTGCATCAAAAATGTTCTTCATTCCAAGGTGAAGGATTTTTTCAAGGCGAGTATACAGAATAGAAGCATCTTGGGAAAGATTTGGATAGTAATCTCGAATATAATTTAAACTTCCCAAAAATCTTTGCAGAGTTGATTAATATCTTTGATTTCATCCGAAAATTTAGATGCAAATTCAATACATCTATCAATTGGAATAATAGTTTCATTGGAAATATTATGTCCAAGAAATCGATCTTTGTTTGGAAAAGTTTCATTTTAAAGTAAACTACCAAACCATTTTTATGATAACATTTTTAAAAATATTTAAATGTTTAATATGTTGTTTCAATGGATGAAGAGAAAATTAAAACATCATCAATATAACAAATAATAAATTCAAGAAAGGGATTAAAAATATCATTCATGATGTCTTTGGAATTACGAAGGTCCATTTTTCACTCCAAATGGAAGAACATTCCATTCATAAGTGACCAAAAAGGTACTCGTAAAAGCAGCTTTATAAGTATCATGTTCTCTAATTTGAATTTGCCAAAATCTCGATTTCATATCAAATTTAGAAAAATATAGTGGCATCATGAAGACTCGGTCGAGAAGATCCTTCTTATTCTAATTGGATATCTAATCCATCAAGGGCTTCATTAAGAGGTTTATAGTTGATAACGAGTCGTGGAGTTCCTCGTTCAATTTCGAATTTTTATTGACATAAAAAGCGAAGATAACCTCGGGGAGAGAGGTACTAGGTTTTATCGATTTTTTTCGTGAAGGGACTCAATTTCGCTTTTAAAAGGAGTAAATATTCTTTCTTCATCCGATCGGGTCGAGATTTGGTAGGAATATTTTTCTCATTAAAATTAGGGATATAAGGAAGAGAAATAATACGCTTCTTCCTGCTTCCGTAAAGCATTTGGGACATCACCGCAGATTTCAATTTGAAGAGTTTTATGGATTAGTTTAATTTTTTCCTCCTTAGAGAAGGTTGTAAAATTCTCTCGTTACAGTAGTAAGAAATTTTATTTCTTTTTGAATAAAATTGATTTGTTTTTCTTTAGAATAAATCATGTTTTTGACTTGATTTAATTCTTTAGTGTAGGGTTCTCAGTAATAAATTCAAAAACAATATGTTTGTTATTAAGAGTTGTATGAATTCCTAAAGTATCAATTTTTGAAATAGGCATTAAAACACATAAAAATGGGAGTGCCTAAAATGATACTTTGATTCATATTACTGATAAGAACAAAAGAAGTAGGTAAACAAAGACCTTGATTACGATTAAGTCTTCGTGAATTTTATACTTTATATTCATAGTATTTCCGCTTGCACTAGTTAAAGATTGAGTGGTCTTCCGAAAGTATTTGGTAGGAATTAAGTCCTTCTTGAATACGCCTCATATCAAGACCACTATCAACAAGAAAGCGATGGCGTCTTTAATAATAAAATCTTGTTTAATAATAAAAGTAATTCTAATATACCATTTTGGAAGACTACTTGATTCATTAAGCATTAAATATTGTTCGTAAAATTCGGTTTATCAAAGGATTCAGTTGTTTGGAGGATTCTATATTATCTTGTTTTGTGATTTAATTTATTTTTAATATTGTTTAAATCTTGAAAAATAATAATATTATTATTCTGTAATTGTTTTATTTCAGATTTTAAAATATTTATTTCATTTTTTAGATCCTTAATAGTAGTAGGCTTCTCAAAGGTAGAAACGCCCTGAATACGTTTCATAACCTCTTTCATACTGTATTGATTAATAGGAAGGGTGTTTCACCTTTTCGTGTTTTATAACAAATTTCTAAAAATTTTAATTTGATCTCTGGATCTTTAATCTGTTCGGCGAGGTCTAGAAGGGATTTCTGGTGGTCAGTTAAGACATTAATACTGGGACCTCCAATATCTAAACCATTCATCTCAACGATAGCTTTCCAGTAATTAGCTTCATGAAAGTGTTACAATTATTAATAAGACAGTTTGACATTGTTCATTTTCGTAATTATTGTCAAATTCTAAATAGACTTCTCCGCTAAATCATTATCCGAAATCGGACTCGAGTCATTATTAGACAAACAATTAAGAATTTGTTGTTGAATTTCCTCATCGAGGATAATTCATTAAGTTTTTGTTTTAATTTTGAATTGTATTTATTAGCAAAGTGTCCTGCTTTTTCCACATTTATAGCATTGAATTTTAGATTTATCTTTTTTTCTCGCTACTCTTTCTTTTCCGGAAGATTTTTCGTGGTTTTTGGTTTTCAAGATTTTTAGAAGAACGCTTTCGGTAAGATCTAAAAGGTTTAGAACTTTCTTTGCTTTTTAGCTTTATGGGATACTGTAATTTTGTGTCATAAGAGAATTAATCGCAAAATTCTCCTATCTCATATCTTTTAGTGAGATTCTATTTTTCATTAATTGTTGAAGTTTCATATCATTACATAATGATAATCCTTCTTCGATAATTATCTGAAATAAGATGGCCATAAGAATCTTCGGTCATAAGGTATACTCATACTGGCCATGTTTATCTCTAAGTTTTTTCTAACTTTTTCTCGCAAAAGAAAGTAGGAAGTCCATCTACAAATTTGGCTTTCCAATGTTCACCGTTAGCATCCGCTTTTGTATGACTTTCATTAAAAAGACATCTTTATACCATCTAAAATGGGTTAAGGATGGGAAACGAAAGGTTCTGTAAGAGTTCTCTACTTCTATCGGTATTTATCCGTCACCCGGTCCTACAAAATGATGAACGATAGCTTGAACTAAG
This sequence comes from Panax ginseng, assembly GCA_020205605.1. Taxonomy (NCBI): domain Eukaryota; kingdom Viridiplantae; phylum Streptophyta; class Magnoliopsida; order Apiales; family Araliaceae; genus Panax; species Panax ginseng. Next base: position 145,735,905 of record CM035133.1, read on the forward strand.
GTGTAACAAGCATCTTCTCTTCTCGGTTTCAAGTTTAGTAATAGGTCAGATTATCATTCTTATAGGATCAAGGATTTTAGTTTTTTGGTTATAAGATAGTACATTATCCTACCATCCTTTAAGAATGCCAAGAAAACCATTTACTAAGAAACGATGAGATCGATGGTCTGTGTTTTCATTCTGCTTGCAGATCGTTGCATACATCAAAATATGATGGATGGTTTCAAAATTTTGATATTATGTCTTACCATCGATATTCCATTCATAGATGGTTTTTCCATGATAAGATTTACGGGAATGAAGAAAGTCTTCTTCATACGTAATATCCCGAGGAGTAGGTCCAGGGTAGTAGTACCTACTAGATCCAGATAAAGCCATTCTATTAATAGGCTTTCATTATAAGTAGTTTTATTAATATTTTGCATTTCATCAAAATTATTCTCGAATTTCAAAAATATTAATAGGGAAATATCGGAATCTTCTTCTTCATTATCGTGATTATTATTACTCGGTATGAGAGGAAGGTTGTCCGACATCATATTGATCTGGGATGAGGATGCGGGTGTGAGTTTTAAATCTTTCATTTTATTTAAAAGATTATCAATAAAATTATCACCGGGTTTTAGAAGATTTCATTTTAAAATTATTAACTTCTAAAGGTGGTTTTATAGTTGCAGTTGAAGGTCAATTTTTTGAGAAACAATTTGGCAATTATCATTAATATGATTTATTTGTTCTTCAATCCTCGTTAACTGCTTTTCCTACAAATTTGAAGGAAAAGATTAGTATAATTATTCTGCTTTAGACAAAGGCAAAATGTCTTTAATCTTTAACTTCATCTTGTTGATGAGAAACTTGAAATATCAACATACGGATTAATAACTAATGGTTTTAAATTTTCATTTCCGCTAAGTTCAAGAGACTTAGGAGGGGGATGAATAGATTGAATAATATTACCATTTGTGGTAATCCAATCTTTTGAATTCCAAGCTAATACATTTAGTTGATTTTTAGTATAAAATTCGGATTTGAAGACAAAATCATAATACCATTTAGCAAATGATAATATACACTGGTTATCATTCAGATAAGCATAATAATTAGCTTTAATTTCTGCTAACTTATTATTATCATGATTTTTAAAATACCAATTTCTAAAATTCTCGGTATTTATCCCGCATGAACTCCCGATTTAAACATCGGCTAAATTTTACTATTTGGAGAAAATCCATTTAACACTCAAAATTCATATCACTAGCAGTTGGACTGTAAGGTCTTCTGTTCTGAGGAGTAGCCTCATAAATGCCATGAGGTATTTGATTTTCAAAAATATGAATTCCTCTAATTATGTCTTCATTTTTGACAGACTCATTGCTGGGATTTTTAGACTCTTGATAAACAGATTCTAAAGGGTCAGACACAGATTGTCTAGAAGATTCAGGTAAGTCAATATTATAAGAAATATTATTAATATATCGACTTCGGAAAAAGGTCTTTGAAATTTTAAATAAACATTTCCATTATCGGTTTGAATAACATCTTCAATGTTTTGTCTAATTATAGGTCCGGTAGGAGCGGATTAGTAATTTGCCATTGTTTTGGGAAAGTAATTTCTTCCCAAGGAATCATTCGGGAATAGCCACTTGACTACTAAAAAGATTAGTATCTATAAGACAAGATGTCCTTCCGGCTTTTGCTTTCTTCGATATATGGGTTTAAAGTTGTTAAAACTTTAAGGTGTATACTGAAATAATATGGCAAAAGGAGGGGATCCCGGTAGATACTCATAACCATGAGATATAATTCTCATTTCCAATACTTTTGACAAATTATTATCGCTTAAGGCAACACTCAAATTCGGATAGATATTAAAAATATCTCGTCCATGGGCAAGGCTAGTTTCAATAGCTCCCATGAGAGAGGCTTTCCAGTTAAGACACCTACCATCTCTAAGTATACACCTTGAATAATCGGTATTTTGGCCAAGTAAAGTCAAAGGTTTAAAGGCTACTTGACAAGTCCTATGTGAACATATTTTTATTTTTGCAAAAAAGGGTATAAGTCTTCAATATGCAATAAATATAAAATTTCATCATTATTCGTAAAGGAACAAAGATGTTCAAAAGTCTTAATTATTCTTTTACCGATAAAATCAAAGGTTCCAATTTTATAAATTGTTTCGGTTTGATTTTAGGAATAGTCCATTTATCTAAGGCTTCCTTAACATCCCGATAAGCTATCGTTCGGTTGCTTCCAATCAAGCATTAGCTACTAGAGAGAGAGGGGTTGAAAAATCGCCATTTTTCAAAGGTGACCATATATGTTAAATAAATATATTCATTATATGTGATACCAATTAAGGGAGGATCGCTTTCCTATCTAAGATTTTCGGTGAGATTCTTTTTTCATTAATTGTTGAAGTTTCATATCATTACATAATGATAATCCTTCTTCGATAATAATGAAATAAGATGGCCATAAGAATACCGGTCATAAGGTATACTCATACGGTCATGTTTATCTCTAAGTTTTTTCTAACTTTTTCTCGCAAAGAAAGTAGGAAGTCCATCTACAAATTTGGCTTTCCAATGTTCACTTTGTTAGCAGCTCTTTTTTATGACTTTTTCATTAAAAGACATCTTTATACCATCTAAAATGGTTTAAGGATGGGCAACGAAAGGTTCCGTAAGAGTTCTCTACTTACTCCGGTATTTATCTGTCCTGGTCCTACAAAATGATGAACGATAGCTTGAACTAAGGTGTAACAAGCATCTTCTCTTCTGGTTTCAAGTTTAGTAATAGGGTCAGTATCATTCTTATAGGATTGAAGGATTTCAGCTTTTGGTTATCGATAGTACATTATCCTACCATCCTTTAAGAATGCCAGTAAAACCATTTACTAAGAAATGACAGATCTGATGGTCTGTGTTTTCATTCTGTTTGCAGACTGTTGCATACATCAAAATATGATGGATGGTTTCAAAAATTTGATATTATGTCTTACCATCGATATTCCATTCATAGATGGTTTTTCCATGATAAGACTTCTGGGAATGAAGAAAGTCTTCTTCATACAGAATATCCTGAGGAGTAGGTCTGGGGTAGTAGTACCTACTAGGTCCAGATAAAGCCATTCTATTAATAGGCTTTCGGCTATAAGTAGTTTTATTAATACTTTGCATTTCCTGAAAATTATTCTGAATTTCAAAAATATTAATAGGAGAAATATCGGAATCTTCTTCTTCATTATCGTGATATTATTATTTGGTATGAGAGGAAGGTTGTCCGGACATCATATTGATCCGGGGATGAGGATGCGGTGTGAGTTTTAAATCTTTCATTTTATTTAAAAGATTATCAATAAAATTATCACTGGTTTTAGAAGATTTCATTTTAAAATTACTAACTTCTAAAGGTGGTTTTATAGTTGCAGGTTGAAGGTCAATTTTTTGAGGAACAATTTGGCAATTATCATTAATATGATTTATTTGTTCTTCATCACAGTTAACTGCTTTTCCTACAAATTGAAGGAAAAGATTAGTATAATTATTCTGTTTTAGACAAAGGCAAAATGTCTTTAATCTTTACTTCATCTTGTTGATGAGAAACTTGAAATATCAACATACGGATTAATAACTAATGGTTTTAAATTTTCATTTCCAGCGCTAAGTTCAAGAGACTTTAGGGGGGGATGATAGATTGAATAATATTACCATTTGTGGTAATCCAATCTTTTTGAATTCCAGTTAATACATTTAGTTGACTTTCAGTATAAAATTCGGATTTTAAGACAAAATCATAATACCATTTAGCAAATGATAATATACACTGGTTATCATTCAGATAAGCATAATAATTAGCTTTAATTTCTGCTAACTTATCATTATCATGATTTTTAAAATACCAATTTCTAAAATTCTGGTATTTATCCTGCATGAACTCCTGATTTAAACATTGGCGAATTTTACTATTTGGAGAAATATCCATTTAACACTCAAAATTCATATCACTAGCGGTTGACTCAGTAGGTCTTCTGCTTTGAGGCAGTAGCCTCATAAATGCCATGAGGTATTTGATTTTCAAAAATATGAATTCCTCTAATTATGTCTTCATTTTTGATAGACTCATTCTTTGGGATTTTTAGATTCTTGATAAACAGATTCTAAAGGGTCGATACGCATTGTCTAGAAGATTCGTGTAAATCAATATTATAAGAAATATTATTTATATATCGACTTCGGAAAAAGGTCTTTGAAATTTTAAATAAACATTTCCATTATCGGTTTGAATAACATCTTCAATGTTTTGTCTAATTATAGGTCCGGTAGGAACTAATTTAGTAATTTGCCATTGTTTTGGGAAAGTAATTTCTTCCCAAGGAATCATTCAGGAATAGCCACTTGACTAACTAAAAAGATTAGTATCTATAAGACGGTATGTCCTTGTTGGCTTTTGCTTTCGATATATGGGTTTAAAGTTGTTAAAACTTTAAGGTGTATATGAAATAATATGGCAAAAGGAGGAGATCCCGGTAGATATTCATAACCATGAGATATAATTCTCATTTCTAAGACTTTTGACAAATTATTATCGCTTAAGGCAATACTTAAATTCGGATATATATTAAAATATACTCGTCCATGGGCAAGGCTAGTTTCAATAGCTCCCATGAGAGAGGCTTTCCGCTTAAGACACCTACCATCTCTAAGTATACACCTAATCTTCGGTATTTTGGCCAAGTAAAGTCAAAGGTTTAAAGGCTACTTTGACAAGTCCTATGTGAACATATTTATATTTTTGCAAAAAGGGTATAAGTCTTCAATATGCAATAAATATAAAATTTTATCATTATTCTCAGAAAGGAACAAAGATGTTCAAAAGTCTTAATTATTCTTTTTTTATGATAAAATCAAAGGTTTCAATTTTATAAATTGTTTCGGTTTGATTTTAGGAATAGTCCATTTATCTAAGGCTTCCTTTACATCCTAATAAGCTATCGGTTCGGTTGCTTTTAAATGTAGAAAGTCAAGCATTAGCTACGGTAGAAAGAGGGGTTGAAAAATCAGTCATTTTTCAAAGGTGACCATATATGTGTAATTTATGAGTAATATATTCATTAATATGTGATACCAATTAAGGGAGGATCGCAAAATTCTCCTATCTCATGTCTTTTGGTGAGATTCTGTTTTTCATTAATTGTTGAAGTTTCATATCATTACATAATGATAATCCTTCTTCGATAATAACTGAAATAAGATGGCCATAAGAATACTGGTCATAAGGTATACTCATACGGTCATGTTTATCTCTAAGTTTTTTTCTAACTTTTTCTGCAAAGAAAGTAGGAAGTCCATCTACAAATTTGGCTTTCCAATGTTCACTGTTAGCATCTGCTCTTTACATGACTTTCATTAAAAAGACATCTTTATACCATCTAAAATGGTTTAAGTATGGGCAACGAAGGTTCTGTAAGAGTTCTCTACTTCTATCGGTATTTATCTGTCCTGGTCCTACAAAATGGTGAACGATAGCTTGAACTAAGGTGTAACAAGCATCTTCTCTTCTGGTTTCAAGTTTAGTAATAGGGTCAGTCTCATTCTTATAGGATTGAAGGATTTCAGTTTTTGGTTATCGAGAAGTACATTATCCCACCATCCTTTAAGAATGCCAAGAAAACCATTTACTAAGAAATGATGTATCCGATGGTCTCGTGTTTTCATTCTGCTTTGCAGATCGTTGCATACATCAAAATATGATGGATGGTTTCAAAATTTTGATATTATGTCTTTACCATCGATATTCCATTCATAGATGGTTTTTCCATGATAAGACTTCTGGGAATGAAGAAAGTCTTCTTCATACAGAATATCCTGAGGAGTAGGTCTGGGGTAGTAGTACCTACTAGGTCCAGATAAAGCCATTCTATTAATAGGCTTTCGGCTATAAGTAGTTTTATTAATATTTTGCATCTCCGAAAATTATTCGAATTTCAAAAATATTAATAGGGAAATATCGGAATCATCTTCTTCATTATCAGTATTATTATTACTGGTATGAGAGGAAGGTTGTCCAGACATCATATTGATCTGGGATGAGGATGCGGGTGTGAGTTTTAAATCTTTCATTTTATTTAAAAGATTATCAATAAAATTATCACTGGTTTTAGAAGATTTCATTTTAAAATTACTAACTTCTAAAGGTGGTTTTATAGTTGCAGGTTGAAGGTCAATTTTTTGAGGAACAATTTGGCAATTATCATTAATATGATTTATTTGTTCTTCAATCTCAGTTAACTGCTTTTCCCTACAGATTTGAAGGAAAAGATTAGTATAATTATTCTGCTTAGACAAAGGCAAAATGTCTTTAATCTTAACATCTTCTTGTTGATGAGAAACTTGAAAATATCAACATACTGATTAATAACTAATGGTTTTAAATTTTCATTTCGGCTAAGTTCAAGAGACTTAGGAGGGGGGATGAATAGATTGAATAATATTACCATTTGTGGTAATCCAATCTTTTGAATTCCAGTTTAATACATTTAGTTGATTTTCAAAGATAAAATTCTAATTTTAAGACAAAATCATAATACCATTTAGCAAATGATAATATACATTGGTTATCATTCGGATAAGCATAATAATTAGCTTTAATTTCGCTAACTTATTATTATCATGATTTTTAAAATACCAATTTCTAAAATTCGGTATTTATCCCGCATGAACTCTGGTTTAAACATTGGCGAATTTTACTATTTGGAGAAAATCCATTTAACACTCAAAATTCATATCACTAGCAATTGGATCAGAAGGTCTTCTTCGCTTTTGAGGCATAGCCTCATAAATACCATGAGGTATTTGATTTTCAAAAATATGAATTCCTCTAATTATGTCTTCATTTTTGACAAACTCATTCTTTGGGATTTTTAGATTCTTGATAAATGATTCTAAAGGGCGGAACACGCATTGTCTAGAAGATTCGTGAAAATCAATATTATAAGAAATATTATTAATATATCGACTTCGGAAAAAGGTCTTTGAAATTTTAAATAAACATTTCCATTATCGGGTTTGAATAACATCTTCAATGTTTTGTCTAATTATAGGTCCGGTAGGAACGGCATTAGTAATTTGCCATTGTTTTGGGAAAGTAATTTCTTCCCAAGGAATCATTCGAAATAGCCACTTGACAACTAAAAAGATTAGTATCTATAAGGACGATGATGTCCTTGTTGGCTTTTTTTTCGATATAGGGGTTTAAAGTTGTTAAAACTTTAAGGTGTATACTGAAATAAGATGGCAAAAGGAGGAGATCCCCGGTAGATATTCATAACCATGAGATATAATTCTCATTTTAAGACTTTTGACAAATTATTATCGCTTAAGGCAACACTCAAATTCGGATATATATTAAAATATCTTTCCATGGGCAAGGCTAGTTTCAATAGCTCCCATGAGAGAGGCTTTCCAGCTTAAGACACCTACCATCTCTAAGTATACACCTTGAATCATCGGTATTTTGGCCAAGTAAAGTCAAAGGTTTAAAGGCTACTTTGACAAGTCCTAGGTGAACATATTTTTATTTTTGCAAAAAAGGGTATAAGTCTTCAATATGCAATAAATATAAAATTTCATCATTATTCAGTAAAGGAACAAAGATGCTTCAAAGGTTTTTATTATTCTTTTACTGATAAAATCAAAGGTTCCAATTTTATAAATTGTTTCTGTTTGATTTTAGGAATAGTCCATTTATCTAAGGCTTCCTTTACATCCTAATAAGCTATAAGTTCGGTTGCTTCCACTGTAGAAGCTGAAGCATTAGCTACGGTAGAAAGAGGGGTTGAAAAATCAGTCATTTTTCAAAGGTGACCATATATGTGTAATTTATGAGTAATATATTCATTAATATGTGATACCAATTAAGGGAGGATCGCAAAATTCTCTTTCTCAGTAAGATTCTGCTTTTTCATTAATTGTTGAAGTTTCATATCATTACATAATGATAATCCTTCTTCGATAATAATCAAATAAGATGGCCATAAGAATACCGGGGTCATAAGGTATACTCATACTACAGCCATGTTTATCTCTAAGTTTTTTCTAACTTTTTCTCGCAAAGAAAGTAGGAAGTCCATCTACAAATTTGGCTTTCCAATGTTCACCGTTAGCATCTCGCTTCTTTACATGACTTTCATTAAAAAGACATCTTTATACCATCTAAAATGGTTTAAGGATGGGCAACGAAGGTTCCAGAAGAGTTCTCTACTTCTACTCGGTATTTATCTATCCCGGTCCTACAAAATGATGAACGATAGCTTGAACTAAGGTGTAACAAGCATCTTCTCTTCTCGTTTCAAGTTTAGTAATAGGTCAGGTCTCATTCTTATAGGATTGAAGGATTTCAGCTTTTTGGTTATCGAGATAGTACATTATCCCACCATCCTTTAAGAATGCCAAGAAACCATTTACTAAGAAATGACGATCCGATGGTCTGTGTTTTCATTCTGCTTTATGCAGATCGCTGCATACATCAAAATATGATGGATGGTTTCAAAATTTTGATATTATGTTTTACCATCGATATTCCATTCATAGATGGTTTTACCATGATAAGATTTCCGGGAATGAAGAAAGTCTTCTTCATACGTAATATCCCGAGGAGTAGAGTCCGGGGTAGTAGTACTCACTAGGTCCGAGATAAAGCCATTCTATTAATAGGCTTTTCATTATAAGTAGTTTTATTAATACTTTGCATCTCCTAAAATTATTCGGATTTCAAAAATATTAATAGGAAAATATCGGAATCATCTTCTTCATTATCGTGATATATTATTACGGTATGAGAGGAAGGTTGTCCGTACATCATATTGATCTTGGGATGAGGATGCGGGTGTGAGTTTTAAATCTTTCATTTTATTTAAAAGATTATCAATAAAATTATCACCGGGTTTTAGAAGATTTCATTTTAAAATTATTAACTTCTAAAGGTGACTTTATAGTTGCGAGTTGAAGGTCAATTTTTGAGAACAATTTGGCAATTATCATTAATATGATTTATTTGTTCTTCTATCCTCAGTTAACTGCTTTTCCTACAGCTTTGAAGGAAAAGATTAGTATAATTATTCTGCTTAGACAAAGGCAAAATGTCTTTAATCTTAACTTCATCTTGTTGATGAGAAACTTGAAAATATCAACATACCTGATTAATAACTAATGGTTTTAAATTTTCATTTCGCGCTAAGTTCAAGAGACTTAGGAGGGGATGAATAGATTGAATAATATTACCATTTGTGGTAATCCAATCTTTTGAATTCCAGCTAATACATTTAGTTGATTTTCAAATATAAAATCTAATTTTAAGACAAAATCATAATACCATTTAGCAAATGATAATATACATTGGTTATCATTCGTATAAGCATAATAATTAGCTTTAATTTCTGCTAACTTATCATTATCATGATTTTTAAAATACCAATTTCTAAAATTTCGTATTTATCCCGCATGAACTCCCCGATTTAAACATTGGCGAATTTTACTATTTGGAGAAAAATCCATTTAACACTCAAAATTCATATCACTAGCAGTTGGACTGTAAGGTCTTCTGTTTTGAGGAGTAGCCTCATAAATACCATGAGGTATTTGATTTTCAGAAATATGAATTCCTCTAATTATGTCTTCATTTTTGATAGACTCATTGCTGGGATTTTTAGATTCTTGATAAACAGATTCCAAAGGGCGAGACACAGATTGTCTAGACGATTCAGGAAAATCAATATTATAAGAAATATTATTTATATATCGACTTCTGGAAAAAGGTCTTTGAAATTTTAAATAAACATTTCCATTATCGGTTTGGATAACATCTTCAATGTTTTGTCTAATTATAGGTCCGGTAGGAAGGATTAGTAATTTTCCATTGTTTTGGGAAAGTAATTTCTTCCCAAGGAATCATTCTGAATAGCCACTTGACTACTAAAAAGGTTAGTATCTATAAGGACAATGATGTCCTCACTGGCTTTGCTTTCTCGATATATGGGTTTTAAAGTTGTTAAAACTTTAAGGTGTATACTGAATAAGATGGCAAAAGGAGGAGATCCCGGTAGATATTCATAACCATGAGATATAATTCTCATTTTTAATACTTTTGACAAATTATTATCAATTAAGGCAACACTTAAATTTGGATATATATTAAAATATACCGTCCATAGGCAAGGCTAGTTTCAATAGCTCCCATGAGAGAGGCTTTCCAATTAAGACACCTACCATCTCTAAGTGTACAATCGAATAATCGGTATTTTGGCCAAGTAAAGTCAAAGGTTTAAAGGCTACTTGGACAAGTCCTATGTGAACATATTTATATTTTTGCAAAAAGGGTATAAGTCTTCAATATGCAATAAATATAAAATTTCATCATTATTCGTAAAGGAACAAAGATGTTCAAAAGTCTTAATTATTCTTTTCTTGATAAAATCAAAGGTTCCAATTTTATAAATTGTTTCTGTTTGATTTTAGGAATAGTCCATTTATCTAAGGCTTCCTTTACATCCTAATAAGCTATAAGTTCGGTTGCTTCCACTGTAGAAGCTGAAGCATTAGCTACGGTAGAAAGAGGGGTTGAAAAATCACTCATTTTTCAAAGGTGACCATATATGTGTAATTTATGAGTAATATATTCATTAATATGTTAATAAACTAAACATGGCTCGATACCAATTAAGGGAGGATCGGAGAAAAGGCTTTGATCAAGCACGTCATCAACGATTTACAAGAGGATAAAACCACCATGCCATAAGACGGACAAAGGCAAAGATTCAAAACGCGACTTTGGTGACGTCTCACTTAATCAAACATTAACTCGATCTATCTTAAATTAATACATGGCATAGAATTTTTAAAACATATTAAATATATATTAACAAATAAATTATCACATATTTGATCTCATGAAATATTGTTGATTGGGGGTGGGGGTCTATCCAAAACTATGAGTAAACAGTGTTCTTCTCAGATAAGCGCTTTTTGTTAAAACAATATAATGTTCGATATATAAAATTGTTCTAAGAAATAAAACGATTATAATTATTTGTTGCAGATTGATATCTTTGTTTTGTATAACGATTCTCGCTTTTCAAGATGATAATCTAAAATTTCAAGTAAGAAACATAATAATTAAATGAAGCAATAATTAAAACTTACAGAAGAGTCTTGGATATCTTCAAACCACGATATTATATATATCAAGTATTTTACAGAGAGAGAGAGAAAGAGAATAAAAAAAAGAAAATGCTAAATGAAAGTTCTCCCTCAACAATGGGTGAGGTCTCCCAATTTATACAAGTGAGAAGATAAAAAAGGATCCGGCGTGTCCTAGATAGTGGAGTCGGTTGGCGGTCCTTATCTTTTCTTCTTTAACTCTCACCGTGGTGAAGTGGAGGGCTAAGAGAAAAGTCAGTTTGGATGAGTGAATTACAATTTGGTTGGCGTCTTCGATGATAGAGAGACACCGGTCGCTACTTTTTTGATAATGGAGAGCTACTGTGGTTGTCCTTTTCGATTATTGACACTATAATGGAGGATAGCTTTATGCTTTTCCTTTCCTTTCTTGTCTTGTTCCATTTTTTCCAAATCATGGAAGTGAGAGAGAGTCCCAAAAGTCTCCCATCGTAGGCTCCTGCCTCGACTTTCTCCAACTAAGACATTGAATTCATTGTCATCTTGTTCGTAATCTTCATTATCGCTAACAATTTCATGGAACTGTCGTCTTGTGTAAATGATTGTAAGAATTGGGTTTTTATATAGTCCATGGTCTTAACTATTAATTCTGTTTCAGTTAGATTTGGAAATTTCTGTTTTAAATCAGTTTGAATCTTGACAAAAGGATTAACTCGATGATGGTGCCGGGTAGGCTTTGAGGGATAACATCCAAGCGAGCTCGGTATGGTTCTTAGTATAGACTTCAAAAAGTTACGTAATGTGGGATTAAGTCCTTATCCCACCATTTGGTAAATAATACCCTTTTAAGGCGAGGATTTTATTCTCGAAAGTCACATTGAAATCCCATTTCCGCATCCAGGGATACTAAAACGGATTATAAAATGGGCTAATAATTTAAGCATGTATGATCTTTATTTATCGGTATATGGGCATAGGCAACCCGCCATTCTTTGAATGTTGTTTGAATAGATTCTCGTAAAGTTTCCATGGTAATTCCAAACTTATCCCACCAAACGAAAAACCAAATTAGAATTTCATTTTTTTTAAACATCGGATGTATACTTGGATAAACCAGAATGGTTACGGATAGGATTCTCGTAATAGAATATATGCGTAAAGGAATCAATATAATCCCAATAGTCAGATCTGGTTTCACATTGTATGATCGAATCAACAATGACGGGTGGTATGAGGATTAATACCCCAATTAGCAAGAGGCATGATACTTTGACATTGGGTTTTACTTGTATTGAATTGGGCTAGTTGGTTTAGATGGATCATGAAGCATATGCTTAATGTCCATAGATGTTGTTTCAATAATAATCGCTTCATACACATAAATGATCTCGGTTAAAGTGGGGAGGAGACTGTTGAGTCGTTAAATAACGTCTCTTGATCTCCCATGGATCTTTCATCCATTTTTCATCATTCTGTTCAATAAACAATACTGTTTCTTCCACATTTTTATTTGGAATATATACTATTCGGGTAGTAAAAGAACATCTTTTACTGTTGGTTGGCTAGAAGAAGCCAAAGAATTACTGGATTGAGTATTCAGACTAGAAAATTTCAGATAATACTGATTTGTTACGCCTTTCTACCTCGTTATCATGCTGCCACGACCTCTACTGGTCATTCCTGCAAATTTTCTCTGGTTAGAAAATCCGGTAAAGAATTCTATTTTCCTTTGATATATTCAATATCAAAGTCAAATACTGATAAAATACTTTGCCAAGTAGCAAATATCTATTTAGATGCTAAATTTTGAACATCTTTTTAAAGATTTGTTTTACAAATTTGAACAATCAACTCTAATTAAAAAATGCCGATTTAAAAGATCATCCCGAAATTTTAAAACACATTTTAACAATTGAAAGGCATTCTTTTTTAAATAGTAGGATAATTTAAAGAGGTCCTTTCCAAGTTCCTCAAGTAAAGAGAATAAGATCCTCTTTATTACTTTTAGATTAAATTGTTTTAAAATACCACCATATCCTCGTATTGGAAGCATCTGGTCTTAACGATCTTTTTCCATTCGGGATTAGGTAAGGACAAACAAGGTTAATGTTTAACTCTAGATTTAATTTTTCTTCTTCGACGATCAAGATGTTCTTCATTCCAAGGTGAAGGATTTTTCCGGGCGGTATATGTAATAGAAGCATCTTGGGAAAGATTTGGATAGTAATCTCGAATATAATTTAAACTTCCCAAAAATCTCTCGTAGTTGATTAATATCTTTGATTTCATCCTAAATTTAGATGCAAATTCAATACATCTATCAATTGGAATAATAGTTCCATTAGAAATATTATGTCCAATAAATCGATCTTTGTTTGGAAAAGTTTCATTTTAAAGTAAACTACCAAACCATTTTTATGATAACATTTTTAAAATATTTAAATGTTTTATATGTTGTTCAATGGATGAAGAGAAAATTAAAACATCATCAATATAACAGATAATAAATTCAGTAAAGGGATTAAAAATATCATTCATGATGTGCTGGAATTCTGAAGGTCCATTTTTAACTCCAAATGGAAGAACATTCCATTCATAGTGACCAAAAGGTACTTGTAAAAGCGCTTTATAAGTATCATGTTCTCTAATTTGAATTTGACAAAATCTCGATTTTATATCAAATTTAGAAAAAATAGTGGCATCATGAAGTCGATTCGAGAAGATCCTTTTTATCCTAATTGGATATCTAATCCATTGAAGGGCTTCATTAAGAGGTTTATGAGTTGATAACGAGTCGTGGAGTTCCTCGTTCAATTTCTCGAATTTTATTGACATAAAAGCGAAAGACAACTCGAGGGAGAGTACTAGGTTTTATTAATTTTTTCTCGTGAAGGGACTCAATTTCGGTTTTACAAAGGAGTAAATATTCTTTCTTCATCCGACATGGGTCGAGATTTAGTAGGAATATTTTTCTCATTAAAACTTAGGGATATAAGGAAGAGAAATAATATGTTTCTTCCTGCTCCGTAAAGCATTTGGGACATCACCGTAAATTTCAATTTGAAGAGTTTTATGGATTAGTTTAATTTTTCCCCGTAGAGAAGGTTGTAAAATTCTACTGTTACGTAGTAGTAAGAAATTTTATTTCTTTTGAATAAAATTTTTATTTTTCTTTAACATGATTTATTCTTTAGTGATTTAATTCTTTAATAAATTCAAAAAATAATATAATATGTTTGTTATTAAGAGTTGTATGAATTCCTAAAGTATCAATTTTTGTAATAGGCATTAAAAGACATAAAATGGAGTGCCTAAAATGATACTTTGATTCATATTACTGGATAAGAACAAAAAGAAGTAGGTAAACAAAGACCTTGATTACTGATTAAGGCTTCGTGAATTTTATACTTTATATTCATAGTATTTCCACTTGCACTAGTTAAAGATTGAGTGGTCTTCCGAAAATATTTGGTAGGAATAAGTCCTTCTGAATACGCTTCATATCAACACTACTATCAACAAGAAAGAATGGCGTCTTTAATAATAAAATCTTGTTTAATAATAAAAGTAATTCTAATATACCATTTTGGAAGACTACTTGATTCATTAGCATTAAATATTGTTCGTAAGATTACGGTTTATCAAAGGATTCGGTTGTTTGGAGGATTCTATAATTATCCTGCTTTTGATTTAATTTATTTTTAATATTGTTTAAATCTTGAAAATAATAATATTATTATTCTATAATTGTTTTATTTCGATTTTAAAATATTTATTTTATTTTTAGATCCCTAATAGTAGTAGGTTCTCAAAGGTAGAAACGCATGTGAATACGTTTCATAACCTCTTTCATACTGTACTGATTAATAGGAAGGGTGTCTTCAGCCTTCTGTGTTTTATAACAAATTTCTAAAATTTTAATTTGATCTCTGGATCTTTAATCTGTTCGGCGAGGTCTAGAAGGGATTTCTGGTGGTCAGTTAAGACATTAATACTTTGGGACCTCCAATATCTAAACCATTCATCTCGACGATAGCTTTCCAAAGAATTAGCTTCATGGTTGTATTACGAGCTTATTAATAAGTACAGTTTGACATTGTTCATTTTCGTCGATTATCAATAGACCTCTCTAGATCATTATCCGAGTTTGGACTCGAGTCATTATTAGACAAACAATTAAGAATTTGTTTGTTGAATTTCCTCATCAAGGATAATTCATTAAGCTTTTGTTTTAATTTTGAATTGTATTTATTAGCAAAGTGTCCTGTTTTTCCACATTTATAGCATTGAATTTTAGATTTATCTTTTTTTTCTGCTACACTTTCTTTTCCTGGAAGATTTTTCAGGGGTTTTGGTTTTTGATGATTTCTTAGAAGATCGTTTTCGGTAAGATCTATAAGGTTTAGAACTTTGCTGTCTTTTAGCTTTCTGAGGATACTGTAATTTTGCGATTATGGCTTCGTATGTACTGAAAATGAAATATGAATGAAATTAATTAACCAGATTCCAGTTTCTCTCTCTAAATTTCTACCGGGAGACTCGAATATCTTGTAAATGTATGCAAGATAGACTTGGATAAATATTATCCATCTTTTAAATATTTTATATATATGTATCTATATATAACATGCAATTTTATTATCAGTAGGAGATTCTTAGAGCTTAGCATTTTACATTCTATGACGACTAAAGATGAAAAACTAACCGTCAAGTTTGTTTCAGGTGTGATGATATAATCTTTTATTTAGTTTTATGATTGTGGAACCTACTCTCTTAAGTACTTTTAGTTGTGTAATGTACTAATGTGGACCTAGGTTTCAATAAATGTACCAATCGTCATAATATGACCATTAATAAAAATACTCAAGTTTACTCCAAATATACATGTACAAAATTATTCTAGCAACGCTTAAAATTTTAAGGGACATTTTTAATTTACCCTGATAATATTATTTTTGCTTTAACAATATCAACAACCTAAATTTACCTCGATGATGGAGTTTGACAACTATGAAAACTAAGGATAATATTGTCTCTATGCGACAAACTAAGACAACAGTTTAATTAGCATGTTTATTAGTTTCATTTTTCTTTCTTTGACGCTACAAAGTTAAACAAAACTATTTGTGTTGATAGTTCTTTGATCGATCACAATGTTATCTACAAGAACATCTTTTGACTAGTGTTGTACATGTTTTTGTTGGATTAGGCATGGAGCAATGACATAGTTCACTCAGCTTTCCATCGAGTAATCATTAAAGGGGACGAAGAAAGATATTCATTGGGGCTGTTTTCTTACATTAATGGGATAATAAACACACCAGAAGAGCTTATTGATGAAGAACACCCACGAAGATATAAGCCCTATGATCATTATGGATTACTTGATTTCTATGCCAACAATGTGGATCTACATGCTGAGTGCACCGTGAAAGCCTACTGTGCTGTTTAAAATCTTTTTTTTTTATATTTATTGGAAAAACCACCTTAGTGGTGGAATTGTGGTACGGAAAACTATGAGGTTTGACAGGGATAAGACCAAGTCAAAATTTCAAAGTGTGTTGCATCAGTACATAAATAACTTTATATTTATGTATATATATCTAGTTCAAATATCTGCTTAATTATGCTTTCTATCAAGGTATCAGAGACCATGGATCGGATGCTCGATCTATCTTAATTTTCAAATCCTTATTAGCATTAATATCATCATTGTTTATTATTTTTTCTTTTGATCTTCATCTGTAATCTCTATTCAGTGGCGGAATCAGAACGTTTTTATAGGGGGGTCATAATACATTAGTAAAAAAAATTTATTTATTGACGCTTGAAGTGCTTCTTTCGGTTGTACGACTGAGAGGAGGTAACTGTATCCTGCGAGTCTGCATAGTTTGAAAACGTTTCAAAATTTGTTCATTTTCAATTGTTGAAAAAATATCATTCTCAACATAAACTACCAGACTGTCATGCATCCACTCATCTCCTATTTTATTACACAAGTTAGTCTTGACAGTTTTCATCGCAGAAAATACTCTTTCAACAGTAGCAATTGCAACTGGTAAAACCAAAGCCAACTCGATCAATCGATATACCAATGTAAAAGTCATATTTCTTGTTTCAATTAGCTTCTTAACAAGACTTCCCAAACCCAAATTTTCGATCCCAAAAAATTGACTATCGCATCGCATATCATAAATGTAATTTTCAAGTTGATCCCCAAGTATATCATGCGATCAATCAATGAGAAGTCTTCTGGATA
Source organism: Panax ginseng (assembly GCA_020205605.1). Classification (NCBI taxonomy): domain Eukaryota; kingdom Viridiplantae; phylum Streptophyta; class Magnoliopsida; order Apiales; family Araliaceae; genus Panax; species Panax ginseng. The sequence continues at coordinate 145,753,341 of CM035133.1, forward strand.
AAGCTCAGCAAGACGGAGTAACTTATTTTTGTCAAATTGAGAGAACGAAAATCCCTTGGATCAAGGCATGATATGCATAAAAGTAACTATGTGCTTGCTTCTGAAAAACGATTGTTCATCTCTTGAACAATTGAATCAACAACCTACATTGTAATAATGAAAAATAAAAAAAAGATAAATTTTTGGATAGGAATAATGAAAAAAGATTTATAGAGATTATACATGACCAAAAATCTCAACACGATAATGATGAAAAGTAGTAATAATTTGTCCATTGCGCCTGCTACGACCGCGGGATCTCTTGTTGTCTTCCATATTAATTATTGGGATCGTGTTCTTCTCACAAAATATATCGACTTCCTTCAAAAAATTCTCCAATTCTACGTCCCTAAAATCTTGTAGTCGAGCTTTCATTACCCCAATCAATCTCATATTATGTACAATATTTTGATCTTTTTGTTCTAAGGCAAGTGACAAATCATTTGTGATTCCCAATAAATATTTCATCAAATGCATCACAAATACAAATTCATAATTCTCTATCTTATCAATCAAACTTATGACTATACCGCTATTATCATTAGAAGCACCATCATCATGCACATTTTTAAGCACTTGTAATACGAAAGTCTACATAAACATAAGATGGATTATTGTAATGTAATGTGACCCCCAACAAGTATCTCCTGGTCGTCTTAAACTAATTTCTTGATCCTAACACTCTACGATCCTATCATGTTCAAGTTGTCTAAGTTTATCTTTCATTTTACATGATGCTCCAGCCACATTCACAATCATAGTAACATATTGAAAAAAATCACTCACAATACGGCTGCTCTCGGCAACAACAACAACAACTAATTGGAGTTCGTGAGAAAAATAATGGACATACCTTTTATATGGATTTTCTTTTAAAATAAGAGCCTTTAATCCATTGAACTCGCCTCGCATATTTGAAGCCCCATCATATCCTTGACTTCTCAATCTCGATAATGACAATTTATGTTTTGCAAACAATTCATCAATAACATTCTTCAAAGAAATAGATGAAGTGTCAGGCACATGTACAACACCAAGAAACCTTTCAATCACATCTCCATGGTTGTTTACATATCTCAAAACAACTCCCATTTTCTCCTTTATTGAAACATCTCGAGACTCGTCAACCATAATAGAAAAGATGTTGTCCCCAATATCATTGATGATGGCAAGTGTAGTTTCCACGGCACAAACATTTGTTAGTTCTTTTTGAATTTTTGGAGAAGCCATTTGATTGTTTCTAGGAGCATTCTCATTAACTACCTTGCCTACCTCCTCATTTTGTAGGTTGTACCACTCAAAAAACTCAAGAAAATTTCCCTTATTCGATGAAGTCGATGACTCATCATGTCCACGAAAAGGAAAACCTTGCTTCAAAAGAAGGCGTGTGACATCCAAAGCCGCCGTTAAACGGGTGCGATAAACAACCTCCATCTCTTTCCCTTGTGCTAGTAGTATATGTGACACACTCTGCCTTTGTTTTTAAATCCTTGAAGTTATATTCTAGCATCATTATGAGCACTATTCGAAGCACCAACATGTTCTTGAAAATTTTTCAATTGCCTTTTTCCAGTTGCTAAACCCTTTTTTTGTAAAAGCATCTACTCTGTTTGAATTTCTAAATAGATAGTAGCAAAAGCAAAAGGCCGCATCCTTTAAAATGTTATACTCCAACCATACAAAATTTTTAAACCAAGCGGGTCGAAAGCTTCTCTTCACATTAGAAAAGTATTTTTGGGGATAATTATAGGCAATTGGTTGACATAGACCTCTAGTCAAATACTCTCTTCAAACTTGATCTCTAATCACAATATCAAAGTCTTCAATTGATTTACGTAATCCCAGATCACTAACAATATCATTCGGATTGAAATCAACACATGAATTATTAATAAAACCACTTGCTTCGGAACTTGGTAATTTATTATTAGAAGAATCAACAGTTCTTTGTCGCTTAATCAAGTATTTATCCATAATCTAGTATAAATAAAAACATCAATTACTAAACAATAATTTCATCAATTTAAATATTTCATAATAATTTCATCATTCATCAATTCAATTATTCAAACATTTAATCATAATTTCATCAGTTAACCTAATTTAATAATTTTAATTAACCTAATTTAACCTAATGGAATTATGTGAAATAAATTAAGTACCAACACTCCAACAGTAACAATACAAGTATATCTCCAGATTCTCCAGAAAATACTAAAAACTAAATTACTAAAAGATGTATACATTAAATTATTAAAATTCATCAAAATTCTTTCTCTTAGGATTCTCAAAAGCCAGACAAAGGTAAAAGAAAAGAAAAATTATAACTCTACAATAATCGAAAAAATTAAAGAGATAATCTTGAACATGAAATAATATAATTTGAAAGACATAACCTGAATTACATATTACCAAAGGAAATTAAAGAGGCCTAAGCAGGAGGATTGGAAGAAGTGGCCAGTGGCGGTCTAGCAGAGCAAGGAATTAGTAGTCAAGCAGCATCGGCCGCCGGCCAGAGGCGGAGAGGCGCTCCAAAGCCGTGAACGGCTAAGGAGTGAGCGACCAATAGGCGAAAGAAGAAGAATCGAAGAGGCGAAGAAGGAAAAAAAAATTTGTTTATGCCTAAATCCTAATGCCTGATCAGATGTAGTGATGCGATTTTGAATAGAAAATAATATTTTTTATGAAAGGACGTCGTTTCATGTTAGTTAAAAAAAACCTAACTTGACTATTGCAGACGAAGAAGAAAATTGAGCCATTGAAGGTCGAACGGTCTTAACCAGGAAGAAGCAACACCGCATCAAGAGGGTACTCTGGGGGAGTCACCATTTAATACCGTGGTCGATCCTCCCGCCCCTAGTTACATCTCTGCCTCTATTAGTTCTAATTATAATGAGAACACAATATATTAGATAACCACGTGACGGGTCACTCAACTTAAGCCCTTATGAAGTCCTATATGTCAAAATTAACATGACTAAGGGATAAGACATAAGTGTTATGCTTTACCACTAAATTAAAATAGAAAATGGAGGCATTTGATCATATGTCCTCAACCAAGTTTTACACTTTTATCATCAAAAGTGAATGATGCACTTGATTTTAAGCCCTCAAACCCGAAAAGTTACATTTTATCTTCAAAAGTGGTGAACGTTATGCTTTCTTCGTCAAAAGCAAGATTGAGCATTTCTTCTTTACTAAATTTAAAACGTTATGCTTTTCGTTAAAAGCAACCTGATTATCACTAAAATAACAAACTTTCACTTATACTTGAACAATTTCTTATTTTTAAAAGTATAGATTAATTAGTTTGCGAGAAATCCGTAAAAATATATATAATATTTATTCATTAAAGATTTCATGTTTCTCTTATATCATGCATATTATTGTCTTAGAGTATTGATCATTTGAATGACTTATGATTCAATGTTTAAATATTGTATCATATGGACGAATTCAAGTTAAAGATAACTAATAATGTTTTAAAAAAAATTTATCCTGGTAACTGAAATATACATGAAAATGAGTTATTTGAAACATGAAATAAGAAATTACAAAAGGTCATGTTCTAAAGACCATGACATATTGAACTGAAGAGGGGGCACCTATAAAACCTCTAAGTCGACAATGGCGGTGTCTTGAGGGTTTGTATTTGAGGCTATCAATCCTTTGAGGTCTCAGGAAGCTAACTCAAATCCCTAAAGATTGGTCTTCAATTTAGTCGTGGCATCTTGAAGCTCTAAAAGCTCTACAGACAACAAATCATTCTCATGATGGCTGTGACGCCCCCAAAACAGGTATACATCACCCATCTTGAGTCGCCAAATACATGGTACAAAAATCAAATACAAACTTAATTATACAACAGTCGTGTAAAATACGACAAAACATAATTGAGAGTTTAAACAAGAATATTGCCTTCTAGACAATATCCACACTCAATAGAGTCCTCATTACATTTATTATCACACTATTTTATAGAATAGTGAGGACTATTATGACACCATCTCAGACCATCACTCCATTCCCCGACTAGTCCTGGCTACGTTCTCATTTCCTGAAGAGAACAATGAAAGAAAGGGTGAGCTCAACTAGCCCAGTAAGAAATATTATGACTAAGATAATGCAGAATAAATTATCCTTAGCCTTCAACAGTATAACAACGGATAGAATACAATAGACAACAAGTTTTAGATCAACAACTGCAGCGGAATAAGCAATCCATTAGAAGAGTCAAGTAGAGCATAAAATCTACTATCTTCTATGATTTAAAAAGTTTTTCATCAACTTTATCCCTGCACCACGACCAAGGATATTCATCCCTGCACCACGACCAAGAATATTCATGTAATCATCAATGGTCATGATTATACTGAATAATCCCTGATCATAATCATACCAACAACTGTCTATCAATGAACTACAGGCCAATGAGGACTTTTACCACATCATTCGTCACATTACAGTCATGATTATACCGAATAATCCCTGGTCATAATCATACGAAGTCCATCTATGCACGTAAGCCAAAGATGACTTTAATCACAATATAAGCATGAAGATGATGACAATGACATAATAATTCAATAAAACAAGTTCAAGGATAAATTTTAAAGATTTATAATTTAATTTATCCGAGGAGATCAATAACGTCCAAATTGTCAACATGATCTTTGCTTTGTAGAGTAAAATTCAAGAATAATATTCATGTACCAAAAATAATTTGAATGAAAAATAATCAATTTTTCGTTGTGAATAGTACCCCGTGAATAGTACTTCGGGAATAGTACCTCGTGAATAGTACCCCAGCATGAAAAATACCCCAAATACCCGAGTGAATAATATTTGGGTGAATAGTAATTTGGGTGAATAGTAACCCGTGAATAGTAACTCGTAAATAGTACTTCGACACGAAAAGTGCCCCGAATACCCGAGTGAATAATACTATAGTGAATAGTAATTGGGTGAATAGTAATCCGTGAATAGTAACTTATAAAAAAAATACCAAAGAAAATAATATTCCATGATGAGTACAAAAGAAATGATATCTCATATGAGTATAATAGAATATACGAAACTGCAAATGGATTTTCACCCACCATGCGGTAATCCACGTAGACAGATCATTTCCACAATTTAATAAAGAATGAATACGAAGGATCATTCACCATGCATGCGTAATCCACATGATGTTTATTCCAATGTAATAATAAAGAATAGAATAATGTAAGAATTCACCGTACGCGATAATAGAAGATGCATACGTGTTATTCTAACAGAATAATAAATAATGGGACCAGGTCATGCGTAATACACACAAACATGATATTTCAACAGAATAATAAAGAAGGGAACCATGTCATGCGTAATCTGCACAGACAGGATATTCCAACAGAATAATAAAGAACGGAACCAGATCATGTGTAATCCACACAAACATGATATTCTAACAGAATAATAAATAATGGAATAAAAATATAATTCACCAGGCATGCGATAGACCGCACAGACAGGTTATTCTAACAGAATAATAAAGAATGAAATAATGTAAGAATTTCACCATGTATGCGGTTTCTTGCATGTATGCAAAGTTATTCCAACATAATAATAAATAATAGAACCCAGTCATGTATGTAATACGCATACGCACGCAGAATATTCCAAATGAATAATAAAGAAGGGAATCGGTCATGCGTAATCCGCATGCATGTGAGGATATTTCAAAAGAATAATAAAGAAGCGGAACTGTGTCATGCGTAATTAAGACAAAGCAGGATATTCAAATGTAATAATAAAGAATGGAATAACAACAGAATTCACTGGCATGCGATAGATCCGCATATATATAGGTTATTCAAATGTAATAATAAAAATGGAATAATGTAAGAATTTCACCATGTAAGTCGATTGCATGTAGACAAAGTTATTCCAACATAATAATAAAGAATGGAATAACGTAAGAATTTCACCATTTATACTCACGGTAGTCCACATGATACAAAGTTATTCCAATGAATAATAAGGAATGAAATAACAATAGCAATCTTCATGAATACAAAAGAAATAATACCCCTTACCTCAAAAGAAGACTGAATACTGGAATAATGAGGTAGCAGACTTCTCTTCTTCTTTCTCTCTATAATTTCTCTCTATAATAATTGCTCTATAGCTTTAGTGAATTGGTGAGAAATAAAGGAAGAATGAGCTTCTATTTATAGGAAAATATAGTTTCGATAATTGCATGTTTTGGGGCTCGAAATATTACAGTATAATACCTTCCTCTTTTCTTTCATTTTTAATTTAGTCCTGCAAGTATTATCAAACTTGCACCACCTCCCCTAATATTAAATCATGTGAATCAATAGTAAATCATGTGAATCAATAGTTCTAGACATATGAAAATACGAATTATAGTATAGTACCCCCACCTATACCTCCATTTTTAACTTAGTCATGCAAGTATTATCAATCTTGCACCAACTCCCCTAATAGTAAATGAATGTGAATCAATAGTACACACAAATGAACAAATAGTTATAATCATGTGAATCAAAAGTAATTAATTGCTCATTTATCCTGTTACCCGATTGGTCAATATAACCTCCAGACATCAATTATTATCGAAATAAATGTCGATTTTCAATAACACTAATAATTCCAACACAATGGAACTATTAATTTCATCTTTAATCAACACGAACTTATTCATCATTAATATTATAATTCACAATATTTAACAACCAAGTCGTTCACAGGAAAGATGGGGCTTTTCGATAAGGATTTCTCCCTATTGGCGCGCAATTAGGTGACCAAACCTCTCCTTGACAGAACTTATAGATATTGTCAATATTGCAAATAATAATATGAATAACTTTGCCGTCTCAATTATTGATTTAATAATATAACATATTATGCAAATAATACTGTGACAATAATTGAATCAATAATATGAGAGATATGATGCATCAATTACTGTAGCAATAATTGAGTATAACTGAGTGACTTCTTACGTAAGCATCAATAATCAATACCGTGTGCTACTATACAACCATGCGTATTACTCTACTTTTACTACCGAGTAGTTCAACAGTTTTAACGGTAACACTTTCGACGTTATTTTTATAAAATGATAATTCTGTCGTTTTCTAAATACGACAATACTTCCGTTGTGGGGTTCACCAATGATTGTGTCGTCGTACGGATATTCCCGACAAAAGAATATTTTATAACAACTTGCATACTTTGAAAAATTTATAAATACTACCCACAACTATAACATTATATCAAATTCACACCATAATATTCATAAAAATATTTCGAGAAAATTAAATCTTTATTCGTAAAATTTGGGGTTTTATAATCTCCAGGAGTGACCTCCGAGTGTAGTGCAACAACGTAAAAACTGAAACTAAAGAGATCCAGCCTAGCACAAAAAGGAGACATGTCAAGGCCCATAATGGAGAGGTCATCAACCTCACAACTCAACCTTTTCAAGTCCTCTGCTCGTAGCGAACAAAGAGAAATAATGTGCATCTCAAAAAAAAGCTCGCCAGTTGATCTAGTAAAAGGGCCTGGAAGGAAGCCCCGCGAATATGTAGTTGATCAAGTATTTGTGGGAACCAAACTAGGAGACGCTCGTGACTTTCCTGGTTGGAGGAAGAAACTTGGAAACCCCTCCAAGGAACAAGCTCTCCAGTTGGATTGAATGAAGCTCTAGTAGGAGCCACTTTGGAAGCAATCATGGCATTTATCGGGAGAGGATCTACATGAATAACGGGCCTAGAGACTACCTGTAGCTCCATGATATCCTTATTGTTAAGTGGATAGTCAAGGTTACTAAAAACAGAGCTGACGGAATCAGGATGAAGAGAGTCAAATAAGGTGAGCCTCTCAACGGGAAAAAGAAAATCCTTCATTTTGTCAGCCAGAAAAGAGAAATGAAGCAGAATAATGAATTGCGAAGAATGGAAGAAAAAAATTAAAAGACAAATGTGTATTAATTAAGGATAATACTCACAAGGTACTCGACTGAAAAGGTGTCCTATGACTCTACAGAAAGTAAAACATCGGTGGCTCCACCCAAAGAACTAGCACCTATACTTTCCATGCTAGGAGAAGCCTCGACAGAATCCTTTTGGGGAGGATGCATGGAAATTAGCAACAAACTTTGAAAGTTTCTCCCTCAAGGGAGGAGGATTCGACCATAGGATCATCAACATCACCATGGGAATCACCGGTACCCTCAACTCTATTGTGTGGAGATTGTAAGACCCCAACTTTTTGAATAAAGATAATTTTCTATAATTATCATTTTTGAGTATTATGGAATGAATTTAATATAATGTTATAGTTGTGGGTAATATTTACAAATTTTGCAAAGTATGCAAGTTGTCATATTATATTCGATTGGTCGAGAAATATTCTTTTTATCAGGGAATATCCGTATGACGATACAATCATTGGTGGACCCCACAACAGAATTATTATCGGATTGAGAAAACGACAAAAATATTTTATGAAAATAACGGCGGAAGTTTACCGTTAATACTGTTGAACTACTCGGTAGTAAAAGTATAGTAATACACGTGGTTGCATAGTAGCACACGGTATTGATTATTAAGGCTTATGTGATAAGTCACTCAGTTTTGTTTAATTAGTATTATTACAGTAATAAAACAGAAACATCTTTTTAAATAAAATAGAATACTTTTATAAAGTTATTCATTTTATTAGACAATAATTAGATTATATTATATTTTATTATGCATAGTGTTGCATAGTGTTTTGCATAGTAAAATCTTTTTATATAAAACAAAAAACTTTTATAAAGTTATTCATTTTATTAGATTATAAATAGAATATATTATATTTTATTTAAAATATTTTGTTTTAAATATGGACCGTTAGATTAAAGTAAATCAATCTGGACCTTTCATGAATTAGTTACTATGCAATCCATTCTTCTATAAATAGAAGCTCATTCCTTCATTATTTTCTTACGAATTCACTAAAACTCTAGAGAGATAAACTGTAGAGAGAAAGAAGAAAAGTATTCTGCTACTTAACTACTCTTATATCCAGTTTCTTTTACGGTAAGGGGTATTATTTCTTTTGTATTCATGAAGAGAACTTATGTTATTCCATTCTTTAATATTCTGTTGGAATAACCTGTATACGCGGGCTACCCTATACTTGGTGACATTCTTCTATTATTTTGTCTTTATTATTACATTGGAATATCCTCGTGCATGTGTTTTACACCGGACTGGTTCCGCTCTTTATTATTCTCGTTAGAATATCATGTCTGCATGTGTTGTACATCCGGACTGGTTCCGTCTTTATTATTACATTGGAATATCCTATTCGTGTGTTTTTTCTACCGACTGGTTCCGCCTTTATTATTACTCGTTGGAATATCCTCGCTCATGTGTTTTAGGCCTTACTGGTTCCGTCTTTATTATTACATTGGAATATCCTGTGCATGTGTTTTACACCCACCGGTTCCGCTTTTATTATTACTCATTGAACATCCTCATGCTTGTGTGAATTTTGCGACACCGTTTCCGTTATTATTATTCTCTTGGAATAACTCGTTCTATCTGCAATCGCAAAGATGTTGATTTCTTTTGTTATTCCATTCTTTATTATACTCGATTGGTTAAAGTTTTGACTTTTATACTCCATGAAATTAGTAGAATATCCTTGATATTTGCACTTCATCCAGTATCTTTTCATGGAAATATTCTTCTGAGTATTCTTGAATTTTACTCTATAAAGAAGTATCATGTTGACAATTTGGACGTTATTGGTTCCTGGATAAATTAATTCGTGAACTTGTTTTTATTGAATTATTATATCATTGTCATCATCCTCATGTTTATAATATGTTGAAAGTCATTTGTGGCCTGTAGTGCATAGATGGACTTGGTATGATTATGACCAGGGATTATTCGGTGTAATCATGACCGTAATGTTATAAATGATGTGGTAAAAGTCCTCATTGGCCCATAGTGCATTGATGGACAGTTGTTGGCATGATCATGACCATTGATGAATACACGAATATCCTTGGCCTATAGTGCATGGATATTTTGTGGTCGTGACCCTAATGAATATCTTTGGTCGTAGTGCAAGGATGATGTGGATTATTTATTAAGCTGAGTCTCAGCGATAAAAGTGATTAAAAACTTTTTAAATCATAAAAGATATTAGATTTCATTCTCTACTTGACTCTTTTAATGGATTGCTTGTTCCGCTACAGTTAAACTTGATGTTTGTTATATTGTATCAGTTTAACACTGTTTAAGGCTAATGATTATTTATTATGCATTATCTTAGTCATAATATTTCTTGATGGGCTAGTTGAGCTCACCCTTTCTTTCACTGTTCTCTTCAGGAAATGAGAACGTAGCTGGGACGAGTCAGGGAATGGAGTAATGGTCCAGATGATAGTATAGCTAGTAGTCCTCACTATTCAGTTAAATAGTGTGACAATAAATGTAACGAGGACTTATTCGAGAGTGGATATTGTCTAGAAAGATGATTTGTATTTAAACTCACAAACTCTCTTTGTATAATTAAGATTGTATTTTTATTCTGTACCATGTATTTGGCGACTCAGAATAGGTGATGTATACCTATTTTGGGGGCATCACAGTTGGTATCAAAGCTTAGGGATATGATCCCTAGCTAAGATGTGAGACAAGAACTAGGAGGGATAGGCGGGGAATTCTTTTCGCTAGTATGACCTACCTAAGTTTATTTGGTATTTAATTGGTGGATTCAGTAGTATAGGGATAATATGTGATATGTTATTTAACTCTTGTTTTGTGGCAGTATTTAAAAATGACATATGAGAATGTTGAGATTATCAATGGAGCACAGGAGTCCGTTGAGTCTCCACAGATCAATAATCAGGATAATGTGCATCAGAAAGGAGACACTCCTCTGGAAAACAACAACACTGACCAAATGATGAACGATGGAATGTTCAGAGGCTTTATGCAATTCATGCAACATCAGGCGAGAGCGGCTCCTATCCAAAATGCAGGTGGAAACACTGGCAACTCTCGGACGGTCACCGCGAAGCAATTTAAGGAACTAGGACCACCATAGTTTTTTGGAGAGCCAAAACCACTTAAGGCGGAGACGTGGATTAAGCATATCAATAAGATATTTGATGTCTTGGGATGCTTCGAGGAGCAAAAGGTTCCCTTTGCCACCTTCATGTTGCGGGCAGAGGCAGATTACTGGTGGGAATCTGTAAAGCGTACTCAACCTGCCACACTGAAGATGTCTTGGGAGAAGTTCCAAGAATTGTTCAACAACAAGTACTTTCCCGAAAGTATTTGTCACATGAAAGAGGTAGAGTTCATCAAGTTGGAACAAAACAACATGACCGTATCGCAGTACGAAGCCAAGTCTGTCGAGTTGTCCCGGTTTGCGTCCCATTTGGTTGATAATGAGGAGAGAATGACGCGAATGTTTTTAAGAGGTTTGAAACCTGAGATACATCAATATCTTATCTCTCATTAACTGTGTTTGTATTCAGATGTTGTTAATAGGGCTCAGTTATTGGAACGCGATAATGAGTCAACCCAACTAAAAGAAAGTAGCCAGCAAAATGATAATACCGGTGATAACAGTCATCGAAGCGGTGACAATAAGCGTGGAGGGAATCAACATGCCAGAAATGGTAACCACTTTGGTGGTAATCATGGCCAAAACAATAAGAATGGACATTTCAAGAAGAGGATATTCAACAATGATGGAAAGACATCAGCATCAACACCTGTTATTAAGGAAGGAGAACGACCACCTATCATATGCTTCAAGTGCGGAGGAGAGGGACACATCAGTCCCAACGTTTAAATTTGACTCCGGAGAAATTGGACTTTGACTTATCTGTTGAAACTCCGTTAGGAGAAACCTTCATTACATCCACGGTTTATAAGTCTTGTTTGATTCAAATTGGTAACTGCACATTACCTGTCGATCTTATTTCTTTGAAAATACTTTCATTTGATGTGATTCTAGGGATTGATTGGTTAACTACTCATCATGCAAAAATTAATTGTTTTCATAAGGTTGTTAGCTTTCATATACCTAATCAACCTATTATGCGAATTCAAGCAACCAAACCATTAAAATCAATCACTGTCATCTCAAGCCATAAAGCGATTCGTTTATTGAAAAATGGATGTCAAACTTTCTTTGCTCATGTCACGGATCTAAACAAAACTACGTCAGTTTTGAATGATATTTCTATTGTTAATGAATTTTCTGACGTATTCCCTGAAGAACTTCCTGGCCTACCCTAGAGCATGAAATTGAATTTTGTATCGACCTTGAACTCCGTATAAAACCCATTTTCAAAGCCCCATATCGAATGGCTCTATTGAACTTCGTGGAGTTAAAGACCCAACCGCAGGAATTGTTAGACATTGGCTTTATTCGTCCTAGTACTTCTCCTTGGGGTGCTCTCGCTCTATTCGTGAAGAAGAAAGATGGGAGTATCGCGACTTTGTATTGATTATCGGGAGTTGAATCATGTCACCATCAAAAATAGGTACTCATTGCCACGTATTGATGACATGTTTGACCAGTTGCAAGGAGCCAAATTCTTTTCAAAGATTGATCTTCGTTCCGGATATCACCACTTGAAGATTAGAACCGATGACATTCCAAAGACGGCTTTCAGAACTCGGTACGGGCATTATGAATTCCTAGTCATGTCTTTTGGATTGACTAATTCTCCTGCTGCCTTCATGGATATGATGAACCGAGTATTCAAGGAATATTTGGATCACTTTGCGGTCGTCTTTATTGATGACATCCTCATATATTCCAAAACCCATGAAGATCATGAGCAACACTTGAGGCTGATACTCCAAAAGCTTCGTGAATATAAGCTTTATGCCAAGTTGAAGAAATGCGAATTCTGGCTTGAGGAAGTAGCATTCCTTGGGCACGTGGTATCAAGTCATGGAATATCTGTTGACCCAACAAAGATTGAAGCTATTCAAAGCTGGGAGCAACCTAAATCAGTGACCGAAGTACGTAGCTTTCTCGGTTTAGCTGGTTATTATCGGAGATTCGTGAAAAGATTTTCACGAATCACTACTCCACTAACTCAGCTGACTCGGAAAGATATAAAGTTCGGTTGGAGAGAGGAATGTGAGAAGAGTTTTCAAGAACTCAAGAGAAGACTCATTTCAGCACCTGTTCTGACAATACCATCTGGTTCGGAGGGATTTGTCATCTACAGTGATGCTTTGGGCAAAGGGTTAGGATGTGTTCTCATGCAACATGGAAAAGTCATAGCTTATGCCTCACGACAACTCAAAGAATATGAGAGGAATTATCCTACTCATGATCTAGAGTTGGCAGCTGTTGTCTTCGCACTAAAGATTTGGAGGCATTACTTGTATGGGGAGAAAGTGGAGATCTTTACGGATCATAAAAGCCTCAAATATTTCTTCACTCAAAAGGAACTCAACATGCGACAATGACGTTGGCTTGAACTGTTGAAAGATTATGATCATACCATCCTGGAAAAACGAACGTGGTAGCTGACACATTGAGTAAAAGATCATATGCGGGTACGAGTGCGATATTGTCAACGCAAAGGCCCATTTTGTATGACTTGCAAAGGATGGAGATAGAGATAAAGTCTCCAGGGACCCACGTGATGATGACGAATATACGAGTAGAACCGACTTTAATTGATAAAGTTAAAGCTACTCAAGTTACAGATCCAGAGCTGATGCGTATGAGGAAGAAAGTGCAAGAAGGTGCTATGCCGAAAGCAAGAATTAATGAAGAAGGAATACTTCGAGTCAACTCCAGACTTTGTGTTCCTAACGACCCTGATTTAAAGTATAAAATCATGATGGAGGCGCAACACACACCGCTTTGAAATCCATCTCGGAGTACCAAAATGTATCATGATCTTCGCCATACATTTTGGTGGAGCAATATGAAGAGAGAGATAATATTGCTTATCTCAAGGTGTCTAACTTGTTAATGAGTCAAGTAGACATCAAGTACCAAAAGGTCCATTGCAACCACTTAAAATTTCGAATGGAAGTGGGACCACATTACCATGGATTTTGTTAACTGGTCTTCCCAAGGTTTCTCAAGGCATAGATGCAATTTGGGTCATTGTTGATAGATTGACCAAGTCTGCTCATTTCTTACCTATACAAGAAACTTATACACTTGAACATCTTGCTCGTATGTACATAAACGAGATTGTAAGACTGCATGGTATGCCAGTATCCATAGTTTCTGATCGTGACCCAAGATTCACTTCACGATTTTGGGTTAGTTTGCAAAAAGCTATGGGCACAGATTTACGATTTAGTTCGGCATTACATCCTTAGACGGATGGATAATCAGAGAGGACTATTCAAACTCTGGAAGATTTATTAAGACTCTGTGTCCTTGACTTCAAGGGAAGTTGGGATAAGTTCTTACCATTGGTGGAGTTTTCCTACAACAACAGTTATCAAGAAAGCATTGGCATGGCTCCATTCGAGGCGTTGTATGGAAGAAAGTGTTGTTCTCCAGTATGCTAGAATGAGGTGGGTGAAGCAAAGTTGTTGGGACCGGAGTTGGTACGTATGACTACGGAAAAGATTCAAACGATCCGACAACATATAAAAACCTCACAAGATCGACAAAAGAGTTATGATGATCTTCATCGAAAGGACGTGGAATTCGATATAGGAAATCATGTGTTGTTACGTGTTGCTCCTTGGAAAGGAGTTACGAGATTTGGAAAGAGAGGAAAGCTCAATCCTCGATTCATTATGTGACGCCCCCAAAATAAGTATACATCACCCATTTTGAGTTGTCAATACATGGTACAGAAACAACTACAACTTTATTAATACAACATAAAAACTGTGAGTTTAAATACAAATATTGTCATCTAGACAATATCCATACCCAACTAAGTCCTCATTACAATTATTGGTACATTATTTTACAAAAAAGGTGAGGACTACTAACAACTTCTAGAACCATCATTCCACACCCCGACTAGTACTTGCTACATTCTCGCCTCCTGAGAAGAAAAATGAAAAAAAAGGAAAAGGGTGATTTCAACTAGCCCAGTAAAGAACATTATGACTAAGATAATATAGAAAAAATTATCGTTAGTCTTCAACAGGGAAAAATCTGATAAAATACAATAGACAACAAGTTTCAGATCAATATTCGCAACGGAAATAATAATTCATAGAAGAGTTATGTAGAAAATGAAATCTACTATTATCTATGAATTTAAAAGTCCATCAACAATATTTTATCCTCAGAACATCAATCAATATACATCTTGAATCAAATATTCATCTTTTGCACTACAGTGCCAAAGATATTCATCGATTAATCATGTTCATCTCAACACTGCTCATCTTTGCACTACGGGCCAAAGATATTCATAATAAAATCATTAATCTTTGCACTACAAGCCAAAGATATTCAATAATATCATCATTTAGGACTGAGGATGATGAAAAATATTTTAAAGAAAACAAATCCAGTGAAACAAAAGAACAAATATTAAGGATTCGTATTTCAGCTATTTCATGTCCAAAAATACCTCATAAATAATCATAGTGGAGTAAAATTCAAGAATGATCAAAACATAGATACAATCAAAGCTAGTATCCATAATAGATATTTTGGACGAAAAGGAAAATTTTCATTTTTCGATAAATAGTGTCGTATTCGTGAATAGTGTCGTATACGTGAATGGTGTCGTATACGTGAATAGTAATCCCGACACAAAAAGTTCCAAATTTGATTAAAAGTTCAAACCAATATTTTGGCATAATGATATTGAAGAAAATAACATCATTTTAAAAAAATAAATAATATCACTTACCTCGAAAGAAAAGTACTTCTAGTTCAAACACCGAATATAGGCTATGACTTGAACTTGCACCGTAAAGAAACACTCAAAGTATTAAAATACTCACAAGAATACGCTCAATATATCGAGAGAGAAAACTTCAGTTTCTAGTGTGATTTTCAATTCTAACCTAAGCACCCTATTTATAGGAAAATGCTTAGAATGCCAAAGCAGAAAATTTAATATAATATTAATATATAAATAAAATTTTCTACGCCAACCTTAGACTTCTGAATTCAGCAACATAGCATGTGATTAATGAGGCTCACAACATATAAAAAACGTTTTTATTAAAAAAATATTTAAAACTTTAAAAATTAATTATTTCGGAACCTCGTAACTTCAATAATTTATAATAAATAGCCCTTTTGTCAACAAAATTCGAACATCATGCCTTATTCATAGGAAATTTCATTCTCTACAACTTTGCAGAAGAAAATTTTTCCAAATTCCAAACAGAAATTGACCGAAATTCACAAACGGGCGATTTTACAGGCTATAATCAAATTTCAGTCAAGAAATGGGGTCCACCAACATGAAAAACATGTTTTTAACATTTTTAGTAACAAAAATACTCCTCCTCCATATATACTCATATATCCCATATTCATTGTAAAAAATATCACCATTTTTATATTATTAAAATATAATAATATATTTAAATGAATTATTTTATCAGAAAAAGATAAAATATTAATTTTCAACAATTGTCACATTAAAAATTTTCTCCGACAGTAAGAATATTCCACGACCAAACAAATATTCTCTGATCCACTTGCTTATTTGAAATATTTGCGTAATTTACCCATAACTATCCACATTAATCAAATCAACCCTTACTATTTTAAAATAATAAATGGAGGAAATTCAATTTTATTTATAATAAGTTGGGGTCTTACAACCTCCCCTCCTTACAAAATTTCATCCTCAAAATTGATGTACGTACCTGGTGTTTCGAAAAGGTGAGGATACCTCGCTTTCATTTTCGTTCCCAACTCCCAGGTCATTTCCTCTATAGCATGGTTCCTCCACAAAACTTTGACTTGTGGTATGACCTTCGTGCGTAGGACATGCTCATTCCTATCCAAGATCTTGACAGGTACCTCCTCATACGTTAAATCTTCAGCTATCTCGTCCGGTTCTAACTCAATGACGTGGTTCGGGTCTTTCACATATTTACGAAGCATATATATATGAAAAACATTATGAACACGAGACATACTTGGAGGTAACACGAGTCTATAGGCTACATTTCCTACTCGGTCAAGAATCTGAAATGGACCAATAAATCGTGGATTGAGCTTTCCTCTCTTCCCAAATCTTGTAACTCCCTTCCATAGAGCAACTCGCAATAATACATGATCCCCAATACTAAATTCCACGTCTTTTCGATGAAGATCCGCATAATTCTTTTGTCGATCCTGTGCCATTTGTATACGTTTTCGAATCATTTGGATCTTTTTTGTAGTCATACGTACCAACTCTGGTCCCAACAATGTTGCTTCACCCACCTCATCCCAACATATTGGAGAGCGACACTTTCGTCCATATAATGTTTCAAATGGAGCCACACCTATACTTACCTGATAACTGTTGTTGTAGGAGAATTCCACCAATGGTAAATACTTATCCCAACTACCCTTGAAGTCTAGGACATAGAGTCTTAATAAATCTTTAAGACTTTGAATAGTCCTCTCTGATTGTCCGTCTGTTTGAGGATGGTATGCCGAACTGAATCGTAAATCCGTGCCCGTAGCTTTTTGCAAGCTAACCCAAAATCTTGAAGTGAATCTTGGGTCATGATCCGAAACTATGGATACTGGCATGCCATACAATCTCACAATCTCATTTACATACATATGAGCAAGACGTTCAAGGGAATAAGTCTCCCGTATCGGCAAGAAATAAGCAGACTTGGTTAATCTATCAACAATAACCCAAATAGCATTTATGCCTTGAGAAATCGTAGGAAGACCCGTAACAAAATCCATGGTAATGTGTTCCCACTTCCATTTCGGAATCTCAAGTGGTTGCAATGGACCCTTAGGTACTTGATGCTCCACCTTTACACGTTGACAAGTTAAACACGTCGAGATAAACTTTGCAATCTCTCTCTTCATATTGTTCCACCAAAATGTATGTCGAAGATCACGATACATTTTAGTACTTCTAGGATGGATTGCAAATGGTGTATTGTGTGCCTCCATCATGATCTTGTACTTCAAACCGTAATCGTTAGAACACAAAGTCCGGAGTGGACTCAAGTATTCCTTCTTCATCGATTCTCCCGCTACGAATAAAGACCTTCTTGTACTTTCTTCTTTATAATCATCAACTCCGAGTCTGTGGCTTGAGCAACTTTAACTTTCTCGATTAAAGTTGGTTCTATACGTATACTTAACAACATTGCATGGGTCCCCGGAGTCTTGAATTCTATTCTCATCTTTTGTAAATCACACAAAATGGGCCTTTGTGTTAACAACATCACACTCGTTCCCGCGTATGATCTTCTACTCAATGCGTCAGCTACCACGTTCGCTTTTCCAGGATGGTATTGAATGGTGTGGTCGTAATCTTTCAATAGCTCGAGCCAACATCGCTACCGCATGTTGAGTTATTTTTGAGTGAAGAAATATTTGAGGCTTTTATGGTCTGAATATATCTCCACTTTCTCCCCGTATAGATAGTGCCTCCAGATCTTTAGCGCGAAAACGACTGCTGTCAACTCTAGATCATGAGTAGGATAATTCCTCTCATATTCTTTAAGTTGTCGCGAGGCATAGGCTATGACTTTCCCACGTTGCATGAGAACACATCCTAACCCTTTTCTAGAAGCATCGCTGTAGATAACAAATCCATCCGTACCAGATGGTATTGCCAGAACAGGTGCCGAAATGAGTCTCCTCTTGAGCCCTTGGAAACTCTTCTCGCATTCCTCGTTCCACACGAATTTTGTATCCTTCCGAGTCATATGAGTTAACGGAGTAGCGATTCGAGAAAACCCTTCCACGAATCTCCGATAATAACCAGCTAAGCCCAAAAAGCTATGTACTTCGGTCACCGTCTTCGGTTGTTCCCAACTTTGTATTGCTTCAATCTTCGCCGGTCAACAGATACTCCATGTTTTGACACCACATGCCCAAGGAATGCTACTTCCTCAAGCCAGAACTCGCATTTCTTCAACTTGGCATATAGCTTGTTTTCACGAAGCCTTTGGAGTACAAGCTTCAAATGGTGCTCATGATCTTCACGGCTTTTGGAATATATGAGGATGTCATCAATAAATACAACAACGAACTGATCCAAATAATCCTTGAATACTTTGCCTCATCATATCCATGAAAGTCATAGGAGCATTAGTCAATCCGATAGACATGACTAAGAATTCATAATACCCGCATCGAGTTTTTGAAGGCGCTTTGGAATATCCTCGCCTAATCTTCACCGATGATATCCGTAATCGAAGATCAATCTTTGAAATGAATTGTGCTCCTTGTAACTGGTCAAACAAGTCTTCAATATGAGGTAGAGGATACCTATTCTTGATGGTGACATGGTACAATTCCCGATAGTCAATACAAAGTCGCATACTCCCGTCTTTCTTCTTTACAAATAAAACAGGAGCACCCCAAGGAGATGTACTAGGACGAATGAAACTGATGTCCAATAACTCCTATAGTTGGACCTTTAACTCCTGAAGTTCAATAGGAGCCATTCGATATGGGGTTTTAGAAATGGGCTTTGTACTCGGTTCAAGATCAATAAAGAATTCAACTTCACGTTTCGGGGGTAGACCGGGAAGTTCTTCAGGAAATACATCAGGAAAGTCAATAACAACAAGAATATTATTCAAATTTGACGTGTCTTTATTCAAATCCATAACATGGGCTAAGAAAGCTTGACATCTGTTTTTCAATAAACGAATAACCTTATGACTTGATATGACAGTGATTGATTTTAATGGTTTAGTTGCTTGAATTCGAACAACAGGTTGATTAGGAATATGAAAACTAACAACCTTACGAAAACAATCAATTTTGGCATGATGAGTAGTTAACCAATCAATCCCTAAAATCACATCAAAAGCAAGTATCTTTAAAGAGATAAGGTCAACAGGTAATGTGATGGTACCAACTTGGATCAAACAAGATTTATAAACAGTGGATGTGATGAAAGTTTCTCCTAACGGAGTCACCACAGATAAATCAAAGTCTAATTTCTCCGGAGTTAAGTTTAAACGTTGAGCACAAGCAGGAGAGATAAATGAACGGGTAGCACCGGTATTAAGTAAGGTATAAACTTCGCAAGAATTTATGATTAGCGTGATCACCTCGTTTGGGTTCCTCGCATTTTGACCAGTCACAACAAACGCTCTTTCAGGAACCGTTGACTTTGACTTTTCTGGGACAGCCTTTTGAGTCACCGTCCCCCTGGACTTGGTTTTGCTACCGTACAATCTCGAGCGATATGTCCTTCCTTTCCACAATTATAACATACCTTGAACTGTTGTGGATAGTTTGGACTGATATGTCCTTCTTTCCCGCATTTATAGCATATGACTGGTGGTCGTTCTCCTCCCTTGGAACCAGATTCTTCTTTGGTCTTTGGCGCTTTTGCATTGTCGTTGTTGTACCTTCTCTTTTAAAATCTCCTCCCGACTTGCTTCTTCTATTCTCATGGCTATGATTACCACCGTAGTGGTTACCATTTTTTCCGTCTTTTTCTTTCTCCATCAAGTTATCGTTGTTCGCTGACCGCTATCTCCTAGATGATCCTCGGCCGTGGTCCCTCGGTTGAACGCATCTCGTTATCTCGTTCTAATAATTGAGCCATGTTAACAACATCTGAATAAAGAGAAAATTTATGAGAAATGAGATACTGACGTATGCCGGGTTTCAAACCTCTCAGAAACATCCGCGTCATACGTTCCTCATTCTCCACTAAATGAGGTGCAAACCTGGATAACTCTACAAACTTTGTAAGACCCCAGCTTTTTATAAATAATATTGAATTTTCCTCTAATTATTATTTTGAAATAATGTGTTAATTTGATATAATATTTTGGTTATGGGTGAAATGTGCAAATTTTGCAAAATAAGCAAGTGGTTATTAAATATTCATTATTGTCGGGGAATATTCGTTCGGTCGTGGAATATTCTTTTTGTCGGGAATCTCCGTACAACGGCGCAGTCATTTGTGGGTCCCATAACGGAATAACTGTCGGATGAGGAAAACGACAAACTATGAGTTTTTATGAATAACAGCATAATTTTACCGTTAACACTGTTGAAATACTTGGTGGTTAAAATACGTTAGAATACGGCCGTAGTTGCACAAGAAAGACACCAGATTGCATTACAAAGATAGTTAAATTATTGATTCTTACATAAGCAGGCACTACTCAATAATTGTTACAGTAGTTACTGTTCAATATTTTATTTTATTGATTTAATAATTGTTGCGTTGATAGTTTATATATTATTGTTGTTTTAATAATTGTCACTGCACAGTATTTCCCATTATCAGATCAATAATTCATATTATTGGAATAATATTATTAGATAGCATTATTGGCAATGTCTAGAAAGTTCTGTCGAGGAGAGGTTAGATAATCTAATTGCACGCTAGTAAGGAGAAATCCTTATCGGAAAGCCCCCTCTTTCCTGGGAACGGCCTAGTTGTCATAAGAAAATATTTATTTGATGTGGATATAAATGATAGATTTATTTATTTTATATGGTTTTTAATGAAGGAATTAATGCTGAGATGTTTTATCAGTATTTTGTTAGATTGGAGGTATTAAAAATCATCCGTTTGTGGATTTCAGATATTTTCTGTTTGGAATTTGGAAAAACTTTCTTCTGCAAAGTTGTGGAGAATTCGATTTCGTGTGGAATGGACATAAAATTTGTATTTTTCTGATAAACGGGCTATTTTCTATGAATTGTTAAAGTTTTTAATTATTGTTTAAATGATAAAACATTTTGGAAAATTCTAGAATTGGTTGGTGAGAAATGTGCTCAATTGAAATTTCAAATGTGGTGGGTGACAATAGTAGTATGTAAAGCCATCAGGTAGCAGGTCAAGTCTGCTTCGGCCTGCTAATATTTTCCTATAAATAGAGGGCTAAGTTAGAATTGAAAATCACACCAGAAACAAGTTTTCTCTCTTTCTCTCTCTATATTATCGAAATGATTCTTGTGAGTATTTTGATACTTTGAGTGTTGCTATACTGATTGCAAGTTCCTTCAAAGACTATATCCAAATTCCAAATGTAAGTACTGTTATTTTAAGGTAAGGGATGCAATTTTCTTCTTAAATGATATTATTTTCTTCAATATCATTATCGCCAAATATCGGTGAACCTTTTAATCAAATTTGAAACTTTTTTGTCCGGGGTTACTATTTACGTGATATCGACACTATTCACGTGATACTGACACTATTCACGTATACGGCACTATTCACGAGTATTGTTCACGAAGTTTGATTTTATTGTGGAATTTCTACCTTTTTGTGTCGGGGTTACTATTCACGTATACGGCACTATTCACGTATACGGCACTATTCACCAAAAAAATGAAATTTTCTTCTTTTTGTCCAAGATGTATATTATGGTTACTACCTTTGATTGTATCCATGTTTTGGTCTTTATTTTTGAATTCTGCTTCAAAATTGGTTATTATGAAGTATTATTGATCTTGGATAAATTGTTATACGAATCCCTAATATTTGTCCTTCTGTCTCACTGGATTCATTTTCTTTAAAATATTTTTCATCATCCTCAGTCCTAAATGATGATATTACTGAATATCTTTGGCCTGTAGTGCAAAGATGAATGATTAACTGATGAATATCTTTGGCCCGTAGTGCAAAGATGAACAGGTTTTGAGATGAACATGACCAACTGGTGATACGAATGAATATCTTTGGCTTGTAGTGCAATGACGAATATTTGATTAAAGATGTATATTGATTGTTGTTACAGGGATAAAATATTGATGATGGACTTTTAAATCTTAGAAGATAGTAGAACTCATTCTCTACTTGACTCTTCTAATGTATTGTTGTTTCCACTGCAGAATATTGATCTAAAACTTGTTGTCTATTATATTCTATCAGATTTTTCCCTGTTGAAGACTAATGATAATTTGTTGTATATTATCTTAGTCATAATATTCTTTACTGGGCTAGTTTAGCTCACCCTTTTCCTTTTTGTTCCATTTTTTCTTCTCAAGATGTGAGAACATAGCAGGATCTAGTCGGGGTATGGAGTGATGGTTCTAGAAAGATGTTTAGTATTCCTAACTATTTTTGTTAAATAGTGTATCAATAAATGTAATGAGGACTCAATTGGGTGTAGATATTGTCTAGAAGACAACATTTGTATTTAAACTCACAGTATGTATTGTCGTATTTTGCACGACAATTGTATTATTGAAGTTGTAGTTTGCTTTCTGTACCATGTATTTGGCGACTCAGAATGGGTGTGGTGTATACCTATTTTGAGGGCGTCACAGTTGGTATCAAAGCTTAGGGATATGGTCTCTAGCGGAGATCGGGGAATAGAACTAGGAGGGGAGAGATGAGTAAATCTTTCGCTAGTGTGTCCTATCTAAGCTTAGTTGTTGGTCTATCATAATATAGGGATATTATGTGATATGTTAATTTATTTAATTAACCCTTGTTTTATGGCACTATTTAAGAATTTCTACTGAGAACGTTAATAATGGAGTGTATGAGACTGTGGAACAACCTTTAGTCACAAACCTGGAGAACGTGCAACAGGAAGGCAATATTCCTCCTGTAAACAACACTACCGAGCAAATGATGAATGATGAAATGTTTAGGAGCTTTTTGCGCTTCATATGCAAAATCGCATTTAGGAGACTCGTGTACAAAATACGGGTGGAAGTGATAAAGCAACGCTGCCCATCACAAACCAAGTAGTTCAAGGAGTTGGGACCACCAAATTTACGGGAAAGCCGGATCCGATTAAAAGCGTAAACGTGGGTCAAGCAAATTACCAAGATATTCGATGTCTTGGGATGCACGGAGGAACAGAAGGTTCCATTCGCCACCTTTATGTTCCGTGGTGAGGTAGATTACTGGTGGGAATCCGTGAAGAGTACCCAGCCAGCCGCACTCAACATGTCTTGGGAAAGATTTTAGAAACTGTTCAATGACAAGTACTTTCCAGAAAGTATTCATCATATGAAGGAGGTAGAGTTTATTAGACTGGAATAGAACAACATGACGGTGTCTCAGTACGAGGCGAAGTTCGCGGAGTTATCCAGGTTTGTACCTCATTTGGTAGAAAATGAGGAACGTATGACGCGAATATTTCTACGAGGTTTGAAACCCGAGATTCGTCAATACCTTATCTCTCATAAATTTTCTCTGTATTCAGATGTTGTCAACAGGGCTCAATTATTAGAGCGAGATAATGAGTATACTCAACCGAGGGACCACAACCAAGGTCATATCAGTGACAGTAGTCATCAGAGCTTTGATAACCAGCTAGGAGGGAAAAATACTGACAAAAATGGTAACCACTCTGGTGGTAATCATGGCCATGATAATAGGAGAGGTGAGTCAAGTAGAAATTTCAAGAAGAGAAAATTTAACGATGACGGGAAGACGTCGGCGGCAGCACCAACAACAAATTTTAGGGGAGGAAAACGACCGCCAGTTAGATGCTACAGATGCGGAGAGGAGGGACATATAAGTCCAAACTGTTCACAGACTTCCAAGGTATGTTTTAGTTGTGGAAAAGACGGTCACATAGCTCGTTTTTGTCCTTTAGAGAAACCAAGTCCAACTGGGACGGTGGCACCAAAGGCGGATATGGACAAAACAAAGTCGGCAGTTTCTGGAAGAGCGTTTTCGTGACTGCCCAAAACGTGAGGAACCCGAACAAAGGTATCACGCGTTAGTTAATTATAAATTCTTGCAAAATCTATACCTTATTAGATATCGACTCTACCCATTTTTTTATCTCTCTTACTTGTGCTCAACGTTTAAACTTGATTCTGGAGAAATTAGACTTTGACTTATCTGTGGAAACTCCATTAGGAGAAACTTTCGTTACATCCACTGTTTATAAATCTTGTTTGATCCAAGTTGGCACCATCACATTACCTGTTGACCTTATTTCTTAAAGATACTTGCTTTTGATGTGATTTTAGGGATTGATTGGTTAACTACTCATCATGCCAAAATTGATTACTTTCATAAGGTTGTTAGTTTTCATATTCCTAAGCAACCTGTTATTTGAATTCAAGCAAACCATTGAAGTCAAACACTTTCATATCAAGCCATTAAGCCATTTGTTTATTGAAAAACGGATGTCAAGTTTTCTTAGTCCATTTCATGGATTTATACAAAAATACGTCAAATTTGAATGATATTTCTGTTGTTAATGAATTTCTTGACGTATTTCCTGAAGAATTTCCTGGTATACCCCAGAGCGTGATATTGAATTTTGTATCGACTTTGAACCCGGTACAAAACCCATTTCTAAAATCTTTATCGAATGGCTCCTATTGAACTTCAGGAGTTAAAAACCCAAGTACAGGAGCTGGTACCCGAGCCTATATCTGGTAACTTTCTTTGTGGAATGCACCAAAGCCAGACTCTCCGTAGGGGATGCTATATTTGTTTGGTGGTAAAAAGATAGGTGTTATTGTGACGTGTTATCAAAGATTGGGATATGAATCACATACGAGAGCAACTTAAGTCAGTAATCAAAATATCTAGCTTTCTAGGCTTAGCTGGTTACTATCAAAGATTTGTGGAAGGATTTTCTCGAATCGCTAATTCGTTAACTTAGCTGACTCAGAAAGATACAAAATTCGTATGGAGCGAGGAAAGCGAGAAGATTTTCCAAGAACTCAAGAGGAGACTCATTTCGGCACATGTTCTGACCATACCATCCTGGAAAAGCGAACGTGGTAGCTGACGCGTTGAGTAGAAGATCGTACGCGAGTACGGGTGTGATATTATTAAACACAAAGACCTAGTTTGTGTAATTTATAAATGATAGAGATAGAGTTAAAGACTCTAGGGACCCACGTGATGATATATGAGTAGAATCGACTTTAATCGACAACGTTAAAGCCACTCAAGCTACAGACCTGGAGCTGATAAATATGAAGTAGAAGGTGCAATAATGCATTATTCTAGAAGTAAGAGTCGATAAAGAAAGCCCAAACCTTTGATTTATTTAAAATCCTCTATCGAGTAGGAACTGTGGCCTATAGACTCGCCTTAACGCTAAGTATGTCGCGTGTTCATAAGGTTTTTCATGTATCAATGTTACGTAAATATATAGACGACCCAAACCACATTATTACATTAGAACCAAATGAGATAGCCGAGGATTTAACGTACGAGGAGGAACCTGTCAAGATCTTGGATAGGAAAGAGCATGTCCTACGCACAAAGGTTATACCACAAGTTAAGATTTTGTGGAGGAACCATGTTATTGAAGAAATGACCTGAGGGTTGGAATCAGAAATGAAAGCAAGGTATCCTCACCTATTCGAAACACCAGGTACATACGTCAATTTCGAGGACGAAATTTCATAAGGAGTGGAGGTTGTAAGACCCCAATTTTTTATAAATAATATTGAATTTTCCTCTAATTATTATTTTGAAATAATGTGTTAATTTGATATAATATTTTGGTTATGGGTGAAATGTGCAAATTTTGCAAAATAAGCAAGTGGTTATAAAATATTCATTGTTGTCGGAGAATATTCGTTCGGTCATGGAATATTCTTTTTGTCAGGAATCTCCGTACGACGGCGCAGTCATTTATGGGCCCCATAACGGAATAACTGTCGGATGAGGAAAACGACAAAGTATGAGTTTTTATGAATAATGGCGTAATTGTTACCATTAACACTGTTGGAATACCTGGTGGTTAAAATACAGTAATACGCATAGTTGCATAGTAGCACACGGTATTGCAGAGTATAGTTAAATTATTGATTCTTATGTAAAAAGGCACTACTCAATAATTGTTACAGTAGTTACTATTCAATATTTTATTTTATTGATTTAATAATTGATGCGTTGATAGTTTATATTATTATTGTTTCAATAATTGTCACTGCACATTATTTCCCATTATCAGATCAATAATTCATATTATTGGAATAATATTATTAGATAGCATTATTGGCAATGTCTAGAAATTTCAGTCGAGGAGAGGTTAGATAATCTAATCAAGGCGCCAAGA
Organism: Panax ginseng; assembly: GCA_020205605.1. Lineage (NCBI taxonomy): Eukaryota > Viridiplantae > Streptophyta > Magnoliopsida > Apiales > Araliaceae > Panax > Panax ginseng. Next base: position 145,780,544 of record CM035133.1, read on the forward strand.
AGAGAAATCCTTATCTGAAGCCCCTCTTTCTGGAAACTACTTAGTTGTCATAATTGTGATTCTGTAATATTATTTGTGAATAATTAATTATTGATTTATATGATAAGGAAATATTTATTTGATGTGGATATAAATGATGGATTTATTTATTTTATATGGTTTTTAATGAAGGAATTAATGATGAGATATTTTATTAGTATTTTGTCAGATTGGAGGTATTAAAAATCATCCGTTTGTGGATTTCAGATATTTTTTGTTTGGAATTTGGAAAAACTTTCTTCTGCAAAGTTGTGGAGAATTCGATTTCGTGTGGAATGGACATAAAATTTGTATTTTTCTGATAAACGGGCTATTTTCTATGAATTGTTAAAGTTTTTAATTATTGTTTAAATGATAAAACATTTTGGAAAATTCTAGAATTGGTTGGTGAGAAATGTGCTCAATTGAAATTTCAAATGTGGTGGGTGGCAATAGTAACAGGTAAAGCCATCAGGTAGCAGGTGTCAAGTCTGCTTCTTGCTAATAATATTTTCCTATAAATAGAGGCTGTTAGAATTGAAAATCACACCGTAAACAAGTTTTCTCTTTTCTCTCTATATTATCGAGCGTATTCTTGTGAGTATTTTGATACTTTGAGTGTTGCTATATACGGTGCAAGTTCCTTCAAAGACTATATCCAAAGATTCCAAATCGACTACGGTTATTTTGAGGTAAGGGATGCTATTTTCTTCTTAAATGATATTATTTTCTTCAATATCATTATGCCGAAATATTGGTGAACCTTTTAATCAAATTTGAAACTTTTTGTGTCGGGGTTACTATTTACGTATACAACACTATTCACGTATACGACACTATTCACGTATACGGCACTATTCACGAGTATTGTTCACGAAGTTTGATTTTATTGTGGAATTTCTACCTTTTTGTGTCGGGGTTACTATTCACGTATACGGCACTATTCACGTATACAGAACTATTCACGAATACGACACTATTCACCAAAAAATGAAATTTTCTTCTTTTTGTCCAAGATGTATATTATGGTTACTACCTTTGATTGTATCAATGTTTTGGTCTTTATTTTTGAATTCTGCTTCAAAATTGGTTATTATTAAGTATTATTGATCTTGGATAAACTATTATACGAATCCTTAATATTTGTCCTTCTGTCTCACTGGATTCATTTTCTTTAAAATATTTTTCATCATCCTCAGTCCTAAATGATGATATTACTGAATATCTTTGTCCTGTAGTGCAAAGATGAATGATTAACTAATGAATATCTTTGGCCCGTAGTGCAAAGATGAACAGGTGTTGAGATGAACATGACCAACTGGTGATACGAATAAATATCTTTGGCTTGTAGTGCAATGACGAATATTTGATTAAAGATGTATATTGATTGTTGTTACAGGGATAAAATATTGATGATGGACTTTTAAATCTTAGAAGATAGTAGAACTCATTCTCTATTTGACTCTTCTAATGTATTGTTGTTTCCACTGCAGAATATTGATCTAAAACTTGTTGTCTATTATATTCTATCAGATTTTTTCCGGTTGAAGACTAATGATAATTTGTTGTATATTATCTTAGTCATAATATTCTTTACTGGGCTAGTTTAGCTCACCCTTTTCCTTTTTGTTCCATTTTTTCTTCTCAAGAGGTGAGAACATAGCAGGATCTAGTCGGGGTATGGAGTGATGGTTCTAGAAAGATGTTTAGCATTCCTAACTATTTTTGTTAAATAGTGTATCAATAAATGTAATGAGGACTCAATTGGGTGTGGATATTGTCTAGAAGACAACATTTGTATTTAAACTCATAGTATGTGTTGTCGTATTTTGCATGACAATTGTATTATTGAAGTTGTAGTTTGCTTTCTGTACCATGTATTTGGCGACTCAGAATGGGTGTGGTGTATACCTATTTTGGGGGCGTCACAAACTTTGCCTCGTACTGGGACACCGTTATGTTATTTTGTTCCAGTCTAATGAACTCCACTTCCTTCATATGACGAATACTTTCAGGAAAGTACTTGTCATTGAAAAGTTTCTGAAACGTCTCCCAAGAAATGCTGAGTGCGGCTGGATGGGTACGTTTCACAGATTTCAACCAGTAATCTGCCTCATTACGGAACATAAAGGTGGCAAATGGAACCTTCTGTTCTTCCGTGCATCCCAAGACATCGAATATCTTGGTGATTTATTTGACCCACGTCTTCGCCTTAATCGGATCCGGCTTTCCCCAGAATTCTGGTGGTCCCAACTCTTTAAACTGCTTGATTGTGACAACCCGTGGATTACTATCATTTCCTCCTGTATTTTGAACACGAGTCTCCCTCGTCTGATTTTGCATGAACTGCAAAAAGCTTATAAACATTCCGTCGTTCATCATCTGATCAGTGGTGTTGCACAGGAGGAACATTCCCGGCTTGTTGTACGTTCTCCTCGTTGGTAGGTAAAGGTGTCTCCACGGTCTCAATTGATCCACTGTTAATATTCTCAGTCGACATTTTCAAATATTGCCATAAAACAAAGGTTAATTAAAGAAATCAACATATCACATAATATCCCTATATACTGACCAACCAACAAATATGCTTAGGTAAGACACACTAGCAAAGGTTTTACTCGTCTCTCCCCTCCTAGTTCTATTCCCCGATCTCCGCCAGAGATCATATCCCTAAGCTCTGATACCAACTGTGACGCCCCCAAAATAAGTATACATCACCCATTTTGAGTTGTCAATACATGGTACAGAAACAACTACAACTTTATTAATACAACATAAAAACTGTGAGTTTAAATACAAATATTGTCATCTAGACAATATCCATACCCAACTAAGTCCTCATTACAATTATTGGTACATTATTTTACAAAAATGGTGAGGACTACTAAAACAACTTCTAGAACCATCATTCCACACCCCGACTAGTACTCGCTACATTCTCGCCTCCTGAGAAGAAAAATAGAACAAAAAGGAAAATGGTGAGCTCAACTAGCTCAGTAAAGAACATTATGACTAAGATAATATAGAACAAATTATTGTTAGTCTTCAACAGGGAAAAATCTGAAAAAATACAATATACAATAAGTTTTAGATCAATATTCGCAACGGAAATAATAATTCATAGAAGAGTTACGTTGAGAATGAAATCTACTATTATCTATGAATTTAAAAGTCCATCAACAATATTTTATCCCTGTAACATCAATCAATATACATCTTGAATCAAATATTCATCTTTGCACTACAGGCCAAAGATATTCATCAGTTGGTCATGTTCATCTCAACACATGTTCATCTTTGCACTACGGGCCAAAGATATTCATAATAAAATCATTAATCTTTGCACTACAAGCCAAAGATATTCAATAATATCATCATTTAGGACTGAGGATGATGAAAAATATTTTAAAGAAAATGAATCCAGTGAAACAAAAGAACAAATATTAAGGATTCGTATTTTAGCTATTTCATGTCCAAAAATACCTCATAAATAATCATAGTGGAGTTAAATTCAAGAATGATCAAAACATGGATACAATCAAAGCTAGTATCCATAATAGATATTTTGGACGAAAAGGAAAATTTTCATTTTTCGATAAATAGTGCCGTATTCGTGAATAGTGTCGTATACGTGAATGGTGTCGTATACGTGAATAGTAACCCTGACACAAAAGGTTCCAAATTTGATTAAAAGTTCAAACCAATATTTCGGCATAATTATATTGAAGAAAATAATATCATTTTAAAAAAATTAATAATATCCCTTACCTCGAAAGAATAGTACTTCTAGTTGAAACACCGGATATAGGCTTTGACTTGAACTTGCACCGTAAAGCAATACTCAAAGTACTAAAATACTCACAAGAATACGCTCAATATATCGAAAGAGAAAGAGAGAGAAAACTTCAGTTTCTGGTGTGATTTTCAATTCTAACCTAAGCACCCTATTTATAGGAAAATGCTTAGAACGCCAAAGCAGAAAATTTAATATAAAATTAATATATAAATAAAATTTTCTACGCCAACCTTAGACTTCTGAATTCAGCAACATAGCATGTGATTAATGAGGCTCACAATATATAAAAACGTTTTTATTAAAAAATATTTAAAACTTTAAAAATTAATTATTTCGGAACCTCGGAACTTCAATAATTCACAATAAATAGCCCTTTTGTCAGAAAAATTCAAACCTCATGTCTTTGTCATAGGAAATTTCATTCTCTACAACTTTGCAGAAGAAATTTTTTCCAAATTCCAAATGTAATTGATCGAAATTCACAAACCAAGCGATTTTACAAAAGCTATAATCAAATTCCAGTCAAGAAATGGGGTCCACCAACATGAAAAAACATGTTTTTAACATTTTTTAATAACAAAAATACTCCTCCTCCATATATACTCATATATCTCATATTCATTGTAAAAAATATCACCATTATTATATTATTAAAATATAATAATATATTTAAATGAATTATTTTATCAGAAAAAGATAAAATATTAATTTTTAATAATTGTCACATTAAAAATTTTCTCCATCTGTACCCACATAAAATAAATATTTTCCTCATCATATAAATCAATAATCAATTATTCACAAATAATATTACAGAATCACAATACTGACAACCAGGTAGTTCCAATGATAGAGGGGGATTTCCAATAAGGATCTCTCCTTACTGGCGCGCAATTAGATGACCTAACCTCTCCTTAGATAGAACTTTCTAGACATTTCCAATAATGTTATCCAATAATATTATTCAGATAATATGAATTATTGCTCCGATAATAGAAAATACTGTGTAGTGACTATTATTGAAACGACAATAATAAAATATCAACACAGCAATTATTGAATCAATAAAATAAAATACTGCACAGTAATTATTGTAACCATTATTGAGTAGTGCCTTCTTACGAATAAATAATTTGTGCAATACCGTGTGCTACTTTGTTTTAACCACCGAGTATTTTAACAGTATTAACGGTAACAACTACGTCGTTATTTATAAACAACTTATACTTGTCGTTTTCTTCATCCAATCGTTTTCCGTTATGGGGCCCACACAAGGCTGCGCCATCGTACGAATATTTCTCAACAGTAAGAATATTCCACGACCAAACGAATATTTTATAACCACTTGCTTATTTAAAATATTTGCGTATTTTACCCATAACTATTCACATTAATCAAATCAACCCTTACTATTTCAAAATAATAAATGGAGGAAATTCAATTTTATTTATAATAAGTTGGGGTCTTACACATTGGCCCATTTTTAATCCTCGATCGAGTAGGAAATGTGGCCTATAGACTCGCTTTACTGCCCAGTATGTCTCGTGTTCATAACGTTTTTCACATATCCATGTTACGTAAATATGTGGAAGACTCGAACCACATTATCGAAAGTTAGAACCGCATTTAAAAATAGCGGAAGATTTAACGTATGAAGAGGTTCCTGTTCGAATCTTGGATAAGAAGGAACATATTCTACGCTCCAAGGTTATACCTCAAGTCAAAGTTTTGTGGAGAAACCACGATATTGAGGAAATGACCTGGGAGTTAGAATCTGAAATGAAGTCAAGGTATCCTTACCTCTTCGATATACCAGGTACGTACCCTAATTTCGAGGGCGAAATTTCATAAGAAGGGGAGGTTGTAAGACCCCAACTTTTTGAATAAAGATGAATTTTCTATAATTATCATTTTTGAGCTAGTATTATGGAATGAATTTAATATAATTTTATAGTTGTGGGTAATATTTACAAATTTTGCAAAGTATGCAAGTTGTCATATTATATTCGATTGGTTGGGAAATATTCTTTTTGTCAGGGAATATCCGTACGACGGTACAATCATTGGTGGACCCCACAACAGAATTATTGTCGAATTGAGAAAATAAAAAAAATATTTTATAAAAATAACGACGAAAGTTTAACGTTAATACTGTTGAACTACTCGGTAATAAAGTACAGTAATACGCGTGGTTTCATAGTAGCACACAATATTGATTATTAAGGCTTACGTGATAAGTCACTCAGTTTTGTTTAATTAGTATTATTAACGTAATAAAACAGAAACATCTTTTTATATAAAACAGAATACTTTTATAAAGTTATTTGTTTTATTAGACAATAATTAGATTATATTATATTTTATTATGCATAGTGTTGCATAGTGTTTTGCATAGTAAAATCTTTTTATATAAAACAGAAAACTTTTATAAAGTTATTCGTTTTATTAGACTATAAATAGAATATATTATATTTTATTTAAAAGATTTTGCTTTAAATATTGACCATCAGATTAAAGTAAATCAAGCTGGACTGTTCATGAATTAGTTACTATCCAATCCATTCTTCTATAAATAGAAGCTCATTCCTTCATTATTTTCTTACGAATTCACTGAAACTAAACTGTAGAGAGAAAGAAGAAAAGTATTCTTCTACTTAACTACTCTTATATCCAGTTTCTTTTTCACGGTGAAGGGTATTATTTCTTTTGTATTCATGAAGAGAACTTCATTAATCCATTCTTTATTATTCTCGTTGAATAACTCAGATATACGCGCTGCTACCCTATACTTGGTGACATTCTTCTATTATTCTATCTTTATTATTCATTGGAATATCACTGTGCATGTGTTTTACACCGACCGGTTTCGCGCCTTTATTATTACATTTGGAATATCATATACGTGTGTTTTACACCGACTGGTTTCGCTCTTTATTATTTCATTTGGAATATCATGTCTCGTGGTGTTTTACACCGGACTGGTTCCGCTCTTTATTATTCTCGCTGGAATATCCTCACATGCGTGTGTTTTACACCGACCGGTTCCGCTCTTTATTATTCTCATTGGAACATCCTTGCTTGTTGCAAATTTTGCCTGACCTGGTTCCGTTATTATTATTCTGTTGGAATAACCTGTCTATGCGAAGTACCGCATGCATGGTGATTTCTTTTGTTATTCCATTCTTTATTATACTCAGTTGGTTAAAGTTTTGACTTCTATACTCCATGAAATTAGTAGAATATCCTTGATATTTGCGCTTCATCCAGTATCTTTTCATGGAAATATTCTTCTGAGCATTCTTGAATTTTACTCTACAAAGAAGTATCATGTTGACAATTTGGACGTTATTGGTTCCTGGACAAATTAATTCGTGAACTTGTTTTATTGAATTCTTATATCATTGTCATCATCCTCATGTTTATAATATGTTGAAAGTCATTTGTGGCCTATAGTGCATAGATGGACTTGGTATGATTATGACCAGGGATTATTCGGTGTAATCATAACCGTAATGTTACAAATGATGTGGTAAAAGTCCTCATTGGCCCATAGTGCATTGATGGACAGTTATTGGCATGATCATGACCATTGATGAATACACGAATAACCTTGGCCCGTAGTGCATGGATAATTTGTGGTCGTGACCCCTAATGAATATCCTCGGCAGTGAAGTGGATGATGTGGATTATTTATTGTCGAGTCTCAAATGATAAAAGTGATGAAAAACTTTTTAAATCATAAAAGATAGTAAATTTCATTCTCTACTTGACTCTTTTAATGGATTGCTTGTTCCGCTGCAGTTAAACTTGATGTTTGTTATATTGTATCAGTTTAACACTGTTTAAGGCTAATGATAATTTATTCTGCATTATCTTAGTCATAATATTTCTTGCTGGGCTAGTTGAGCTCACCCTTTCTTTCACTGTTCTCTTCAGGAAATGAGAATGTAGCTGGGATGAGTCAGGGAACGGAGTGATGGTCCGGATTATAGTATAGCTAGTAGTCCTCACTATTCTGTTAAATAATGTGACAATAAATGTAACGAGGACTTATTCTGAGAGTGGATATTGTCTGAAAGATGATTTTGTATTTAAACTCACGCCTCTTGTTGTATAATTAAGATTGTATTTTTATTTTGTACCATGTATTTGGCGACTCAGAATAGGTGATGTATACCTATTTTAGGGGCGTCACAGAGATATTATACGAGGGCGTGAAGAGGAAGCTGCACCACTTACATTAGGACCTGATCCCACATTAGAAAAAGATTCATTAACATCCAGACTAACACGATCATCACGCAGTGAAGAGGAATCGACATCAATAGTGATAGGTCGACGGGACTCACAAGTAGTGGACGCCACCGCCTCACTTGCATTACCCGTAAGAAACCTAATGGGGATATTATCATCATCATCCTCGGCAATTTGAAAAATAAGGAAATAATGCCCTAAGGAAACATGAAAAAAATTATACGAATATTGAAATACATAAATAAAAATGACATAAAGTTCACCAAAAGCTTTCTGCGTCTCTTAACCGGATCCTCACCTGCCGACATACTAGAACCAACATCATCTTATGGGCATTAGACCAACGGCTTTAATATAAGAGTGGTCCTGATTGTCGTTCACTTAATGACATTATAACTAGTCGAGCCCACGATAGCATCTAAGAAACAATAGTAGTAGTAGGTGATCTCGCTCTAGAGCGAGTAACTCTTATATCCTCGACAACAGAGGATCCTTGAAAAGGAGCTTAAAGAGGTATCTGGGATGGGGGTACTAGAGACGAAGCTCATGGAAAAAGATGCTTAGAAGTAGCATGAGAATGAGCTGGAGGAGCATCAAGAGGTATCCGAAGAATATTCTCTATCGAAAGAAGAGGAGGAAACTTGGGCATTGAGGCCTCGCGCTCAAGAAACTTACTGCTGGTTGGCCAACCCTCTGAATGGGTGTTGAGTTTAGGAGAATATAGCAGATTGAACCACCAGAGATGTTTGGGAGGAGAAATCAACAATGAGAAAAATATAGTGTCATCATGCCAAATTTTTAAATTGATAAACAAGAAGTTGCGCTCTCTAGCAGCATAACGTCCTTCCAGAGAATTATCCGGTAGGGAAGTTCTACAGCTTGGAGGAATATAAACTAGAAGAGTGCTAACCCTTATAAGCCCTCGAATCTCGAGAATGAGCAGAAGTTGTTCCTATAAAAATAAGGCAGAAGACCCCCCGGGACTATGGTACAAGGACGAGCAATAAAGGATGAAAAATCATCAATGGAGAGCCGCTAGTCCGAAGTAACCTTGTGATCAATCCAGTGAGAGGTACGGGGAACAATATTTATCGGTGTGAAAGGGGTAAGAAGTTTCTTCTTCTTCTCTTAGAGAAATGCAAACAGGTAGAATGGCTGAAAGGGCTCAAAAAGGAAGTTCTGAAGAAAAGAGTCTGGGATGAAGCAATTCATGTCGTACCTTAATAAATGGGAAAACGTTGATGAGCAAAAGGGAAATACAACATGTAGGATAATTGATACAAGAATGAATAAAGCTAGAAAGGGTATCTCCCAACAGATTCCCGTATATTGAGGAAAGTCTTGTCCAAGTCACGATACAAGGTCCCCAAGAAGAGAGGAGCAAGGGGAACTTGAAAACCCCGAGCTAGTAAAACGACCAAGCTAAAAATACGAGTCAAATGACCATCTACTGGTGATCCAGGGAAGACAAAATGAGACATCCACATGGTCAAATAAGTAGCTAGTGGAAAAGAGCACAACTCTCTCGGAAGAAGTAGCGTACCCAAGATAGCCATGAGGTCTTCTGCCAATTAGGAGCCTCAAAATCAGGTAGAAGGCTTGTCACCTTAAAATCATGAGGTGTTGCTAGAGGCTCACATGAAATCCTCTATTAGATACGTAACACACTCGATATCCCTAGGAGATAAGTTAGACGGACCGCACGAGACTAAGGCGGTGGTAGGGAGGCTACAAGATTAACGTCATAATAAGTATATAATCCAAGAAAAATAAATAAATAATGATGAATGAAAGGAAAACTTACTAATAAATGGTGTAGACATCCTCTGGAGTAGGGGTGAATTCCCCCCAAGCGGTGACGAAGGTGCATGTAGAGGAACACTAGTGTGAGAGCAGTAAAGTGAGGGCGTCATGGTCTTGTTGAATGTGAATGTCCCTACACAGCTGAATGCAACGCGGGATACCAGTATCCTCGAGCATCCTTACATGAATTGAATATCAAATGATCTCGTTAGTCCAATACTGTCATCCTTGGAGGTGGTTACTGTCGACTCCGAGAATTTTTCCTATCACGTTTGCTACCCTTTATGTGTTCGCTATGTTTGGTTATCTTTATTAAGGGTGAGATTTTAGAAAAGACCGACAAACAAGTCGACGATTTGAAAAGATTAACTTTTATAATTGGGCCGAATTAGATAGAGCCGCCAATTGATATGAGTTCAAATGGTTGTTCCAACTCAACCATATTTTTGAAAGGTTTTCACAATATGGCCTAATATGTGACTCTATTTAATTGTTTTGGAAACCGAAATTCATAGAGTTCGGGGGCTTGCTTAAGCGAGGGAAAGGTGTTAGACACCCCTCGACTTTCGTGAAAAATGGTTACCACTACTTTTTCATTCCCTAAGCATCTGAAGTGTGACGCCCCCAAAATAGGTCCACACAACCCATTCTGAGTCGCCAAATACATGGTACAGAAACCAAATACAAGCTTCAATAATACAACTGTCGTGTAAAATACAAAATCACATATACTGTGAGTTTTAATACAAATATTGTCATGTAGACAATATCCAAACTCAAATAAAATTCTCATTACAATGATTATCACACCATTTTACAAAATAGTGAGGACTACTAAAATAACCATCTTGTGTCAGACCCCGAATTTTATGAAATAAAAGTATTCCATTTTTATAGTTACTATTCATGAGTTACTATTCATGAGTTACTATTCATGAGTTACTATTCACGAGTTACTATTTATGCATTACTATTCATGAGTTACTATTCACGAGTACTATTCACGAAGCATGATAATTTTTTTCGTAAGAAGGCGCTACTCAATAATTGTTACAGTAGTTACTGTTCAATATTTTATTTTATTTATTCAATAATTGCTGGGTTGATAGTTTATATTATTGTTGTTTCAATAATTATCACTGCACAGTATTTCCCATTATCAGATTAATAATTCATATTATTTAAATAATATTATTAGATAACATTATTGACAATGTCTAGAAAGTTCATCGAGGAGAGGTCCGGTCACCTAATTGCCCGCCATAGAAGAGAAATCCTTATCTGAAAGCCCCTCTTTCACGGAACTACCGTTGTCATAATTGTGATTCTGTAATATTATTTAGAAATAATTAATTATTAATTTATATGATAAGGAAATATTTATTTGATGCGGATATAAATGATGGATTTATTTATGTGGCTATAATGAAAGAATTAATGTTGAGATGTTTTATCAGTATTTTGTCAGATTGGAGGTATTAAAAATAATCCGTTTGTGGATTTCGGATATTTTTGGTTTAGAATTTGGAAAAAACTTTCTTCTGAAAAGTTGTAGAGAATTCGATTTCGTGTGGAATGGACATAAAATTCGTATTTTTTTGATAAACGGGTTATTTTCTATGAATTATTAAAGTTTCTGATTATTGTTTAAATGATAAAACATTTTGGAAAATTCTAGAATTAGTTGGTGAGAAATGTGCTCAATTGAATTTCAAATATGGTGGGTGGCAATAGTAGCAGATAAAGCCATCAGGTAGCAAGTCAAGTCTACTTCGGTGTGCTAACATTTTTCTATAAATAGATGGCTAAGTTAGAATTGAAAATCACACCAGAAACATAAGATTTCTCTCTTTCTCTCCCTATATTATCAAGCTTATTTTGTGAGTATTTTGATACTTTGAGAGTTGCTATTTAGTGCAAGGTTCCTTCGGCTTTACATTCCGGTCGAAAATACTGCTCTTTCGAGGTAAGGGATTTTTAAGGGTTATTATATTTTTCAGTTTCGTACTTTTTCCGGACCATGAAAAATTCTAGAAAAATTTGAAATGATAATTTGATGAGTTTTGTTGATTGTGTCCAAAAATGGCGATTTTTGGATGTATAGATTAAGAGTTATGGATTTTATGAGAAAAGACTATTTTAAAAGTAAACCCTTATAACTCCTTGTGGTTAACTCCAAAATTGATGAAATATTTATTGAGAGTACATCTATATAATATCAGAATATCCTGTAAATTTTGGAATTTTTGGATAAAAGTACAATTTATGATAAATGTCTTAATATTCGGTAGTTTTGGCCATATGAAAAATAATAAATGACTTTTAAAAATTTTGAGAAAAATATATGTTCAATATGGGACTATATTCTTCTAAATCTCAGAAAAGAAATATTTTTAGAACTGATTTGGTATTTTTCATGAAAATGTTCTAGTTATGAGTAAATGAATTAAATATGTTATACGAAGGAAGAAAATTGGAAAATATGATTTTATGGCTTGAGAATCATATATGAGGTATATGCAGATTTTTGATGAGGGTTTTGGTCATTGGTGATGAAATCTTATGAGTTTGACATTTTATGATGATTAAATGCATTAATTAAAGTGTAAATAATTTAAATAAATTGTTTATAAGTTTAAGAAATTATTAAATATTGTTGTAATATTAATAATATTAAGATTTTGATATTATTAAGTGATTTATAACATTTGGATTAAGATGTTATAAATATTGATAGAGATTTTATTGTGAAACTTATCTCTTTGTGTCGGTGTTACTATTTACGTATACGACACTATTCATCGAAAAATAAAATTTTCCTTTTTGTCCAAGATGTCTATTATGGTTACTATCTTTGATTGAATCCATGTTTTGATAATATTGTTTTTATTATCATATATAACATTTTTATAATCTTGGTGTAGAAATTTCTCTTTGACTTGAGTGTAAAAATGGGTAGATTATTGGTATGATCGTGACTATGGGTTCTCTTTGGCCAGTAGGGCAAAGTTGAAGTGTTGACTGGTATGATCATGACCAATTAATTTACAATTGAATATTTTTAGCTTAAGTGCAAAGATGACCTGTTGTTGAATATCTTTGGCCCGTAGTGCAAAGATGACATGTTGTTGAATATCTTTGGCCCGTAGTGCAAAGATGAATTATTGATGAATATCTTTTGCTCGTAATGCAAAGATGACCTGTTGTTGAATATCTTTGACCCGTAGTGCAAAGACGACCTGTTGTTGAATATCTTTGGCTCGTAGTGCAAAGATGAATTATTGATGAATATCTTTTGCTTGTAATGCAAAGATGACCTGTTGTTGATTATCTTTAGCCTGTAGTGCAAAGATGACTTGTTGATGAATATCTTTGGCCTGTAGTGCAAAGATGAATTTATTAGTATGATTATGAACATGAACTGTGATTTGGTATAACCATGATCTTTGATGTTTCAGGTGATAAAAATTATCTTTGTCCTGGATGAGAAAAGAAATTTAGAACTACAATTACGATTATGAGTTATACACGTGATTGTGGACATGAATTGTTGATTGATGTTACAGGGATAAAACATTGTTGGTGGACTTTTAACATGGAGAAGATAATAGACTTTATGTTCTATTTGACTCTTCTAATGGATTGCTCGTTCCGCTGCAACTATGGTTGAAAAGTTTTATCATCTACCATATGTTCTAAATCTCTGATTTATTACTGATGAAGGCTACTGATAATTTAATTATCTTTAGTCATGATATTCTTTACTGAGCTAGTTGTGCTCACCCTTTTGCTTCACAATTCCTTTCTGTAATAAGAGTGTAGGCAATCGAGCGGGGATAACAGGGGAATAGAATGATGGTCTATAGCTGTTGAGGTTCTCCCTAAAGAGTATGGAAATAATCTTATTGAGAACTTTAGATAAGTGTGTCGTATTGTATACGTCATTTGATATTTATTTTTGGTGAACCTAATAGGGTGGGGTGAACCCAACTTTGGAAGGGTGTTTTGCCACTATCATACAAGATGTCTAATGACATACAATCTCGGGTTATCATAAGACAGGGTTGTGCACATCCACTTGCTGAGTATATCTACGAGCACTACCTATATGGCCTTGGAGTTTATTTGAAATGTAATTCTCACTTGGAGACAACGAAGATATTTATATGTCAAGAGAAGACTCACCATTGGAAAGAATATGATAGTAATCTTCTCATTTTTCTTTGGGGTCTATTAGGTGAACCAAGGATAATTCTGTGGGCATATGATATCTATTACAACCTAGGCGCATGGCCTCCTATGTACAAAGGTTTTCTTGATCATTTTCCAAAGATTTTGATCTCTAAAACAATTATTGATTGTACCTTTATGTAAGGTGCCATTGTGACGTGCTATCTAAGGTTGGGACATGAGTCACAGTTGGTATCATTGTAGTTGTTTTCTGTACCATGTATTTGGCGACTCAGAATAGGTTGGATGGATTGGACCTATTTTGGGGGCGTCACATCTTGGACCATCACTCCACTCCCCAACTAGTCCCAGCTACATTCTCGCCTCCTGAGAAAAATAATGGAACCAACAGGAAAAGGGTGAGCTCAACTAGCCCAGTAAAGAATATTATGACTAAGATAATGTATAAAAAATTATCCTTAGTCCTCAACGGGGAAAAATCTGATAGAATACAATAGACAACAAGTTTTAGATCAACAAATGCAGCGGAAATAACAATCCATTAGAAGAGTCATGTAGAGCATGCAATCTACTATCTTCTATGATTTAAAAGTCCATCATCAATATTTTATCTATGTAACACCAATCAATAAATATTTCGAATCAACGAATTATCCATGCACTATGGGCCAATGATATTCATTAGTATCACCAGTGGTCATGATCATGGCAAACACCTGTCCATCTTTACACTACGGGCCAAAGAGGACTTTCACCACAAACCTTATCTGTAACATTAAAGTTTATGATTATACTAATACACAATTTCTGGTCATAATCATACCAATCAACAGTCCATCTTTGCAATACGGGCCAAAGATGACTTCCTGTACAATATAAGCATAAAGATGATGACAATGATATAAAGATTCAATCAAGTGAGATAAAGGATAAATATTAGAGAATTCTAATTCAATTTATCCAAAGTTCAAAAATGTCCAAATTGTCAACATGATAACTATTTGTGAAGTAAAATTCAAGAATGATATTCATGTATCAAAAATAATTTGGACAGAAAGGAAAATTAAATTTTGTTGTGAATAGTACTCGTGAATAGTATCATATGAATAGTACCGTATGTATGAATAATGCCTATAAATAGTACCATATGAATAGTACCCAGACATGAAAATTTTAAAATTTAATAAAAAAGTTCAGACCAATATTCCAGTGAAATGATATTAGATGAAGCGCAAAACTTAAGGAATTTCTAATCATTTCAGGAATTATAGAAGCAATACTTACCATAGTAAGTTTAGATTTAGGAATATGAAATAAAATAATATCCCTTACATAATATGGAGTATGAAAAAAAATAATATTTCTTACGAGTATTGCAATAAAATAATATCTTTTACCTTAGTAGAAACTGGATTGGCTGGAATATCAAATATTATCCTGAGAAAATCTTGCACAAAAAACTACACTTAAAGTATCCTTATACTCAAGAGAAATACTCATAATACTATAGAATAAGAATTTCTGATATTGAATGTGTGTTTAGGAAGGAGGGTAACCCCTCTATTTATAGCGCAACAGAGGGAGAAAAATTAAGTAACCATGCCTAACTTCTGCCAAACTTCCTTTGCCTAACCCTTTTCATTTCAATGCCTAACTCCTCTCATTTTCTTATAGGAGAGGGCCCACACATTTGGAAAATTTGTTTGCAGGAGAAATGAAATGGCCATCCACCAAAAAAGACAAAGCATGCATATGCAGGAAAATGAATACTAGCACATGGTTTTGAAAAATACCAAATCAAAATGATAACCTCCACTTTTATTCTCATGCTAAAAATTATATATTATTATATATTACCATTTAAATTATAAAAAAAATTATATTATTATATTATCACATTATTCTAATGTAATATTATAATAATATATTTGAATGAATATTTTATCAGAGAAAATAATTGCCAAACTTTCAACAAATTTCTTCATTTATATCAAAATTGAACCAATATCCACCACATATTAATTATTCATAAATAATATTATAAACTCACAATATTAACAACCAAATCATTTCCAGGAAAGAGTTGGATTTTCGATAAGGATTTAACCTTATTGGCATACAATTATATAACCTAACCCGTTTCATCGACAGAATTTTCTAGTCATTGTCAATAATGCTAACTAATAATTTTGTGACAACCCGATATTTTCTATATAAATAAATCATAAATTTTGCGTATAATTTTTTTTTTATTAAAATAAATATGAATATTATGTGTCAAGGTAATGTGTAATATATATTTATATGTGTGATAAATAAAATTTACTTATTACATTAATAATTGCAGATAATTTTATTTTAAAAATATTGATTATTATAGATTATATTCTTATAATAATTAATTTATATTAGAAATGTTTTATTAATTATTTTCCATGAAAATATAAGTATATATTATTTAAATAATATATGAAATAATTTTAGAATAATTATAATAATTATTTTATTATATGAATTTTGTTCAAAGTTATTAAGTAAATTATTTTACTTAATTAATAAGGTTATTTATGGCGGATAAATCGATATGGAATCCAAACCCTAATTCTGGGTTTTGATCAAGGAATGATAATAATATTATAATATTATAATATTTTGATTTTTCAGTGCCATAAATATGTACTGTATATTTACGTACTGTTGATGGTTAGTCAATTATGGTATATTGACCAAACCCTAGCATTAATTGATTTAACCATGTTTATCAATTTAAATGGGAAGTTTAAGACTGTTAAATATCTGTGTTATATGATATATGTTATGTGTTACTTCATGTTATACTAATTAGGAAACCCTAATTTTAAATTTAAAAATCTAATTATATTTGAATTTCCATTAAACCCTAATCCGGAAATCCAGACCGGAGGTTTGATCTGTCAAGAATTGTGTTATAGTGACTAATGTCAAATATAATGGGTTTTATATCGTTAATTAAAGTAACTTAATTAGTGATTTAAGACCGTAGTGGTTAAAACCATAATTTTATCGTGAAACCCTAATTGCGAAATTAAAACCCTAACCGATATTTCTTGGAAACCTAATTGCTAATTTTAAACAATAATTGTTTAAGTAGCAAAGTTAATTATGTTAAAATACCCTAATGTTCATGTATAATTAAAAATTTTAATTTATATTAAAACCCTAATTTGTAAATTTTATAAACTAAAATTTTAGTTTATTTTTACAAACCCTAGTTGCTAAATCTCATTTATGCTATGTGCAAAACCTTAGGGTCAAACCCTAAGGGTTTGTCAAGTTTCAATTTTGCCATTAAATTGAATTATCAAATGTCTATTATGCCCTTTTTATTTCTTTAATGAGCTTGCTTGTAAATCAATCTTGAGTTATTTACCAAACCAACAACTCCCTTGACCTTCAAATGACAGCAAATCAGCCATTATACCAGCCATTCATGCATCATGTTGCCTATAAATAGATGTAAGGAGAGAGAAAAATCATTTGTTACACTAATTTTTGTTCAACTCTCATCCATGACCCTCTCTCACTAGAACCAACGAAATTGTTAAGCTTTATAGTCCCATTATCAAGCCCTACTAAAACCATAACCAAATCAGGAACAAAGAATCAGAAATCGTTCATCAAAGGTATAAACCTTAGCCATAAATTTTGTCCAATGATCTGTCGTTAGATCTTGTGATTTGTTGTTAAAATATGTTGTTTATAGTCTAACTTAATGATCTGGGTTGGTATATTTCAAGTCCATAACATCTAAATACTCAAATCAATGATTTTCAAAAATCTGGAAAATTTTTATTTTGTTGTCTGACAGTGAATATCAGGCCCTATAAATAATTTCTCGTTAGTTGTTTGTGTTGTTTTAAAGCTTCACTATGTAGCCTGGTATATGGTCTTCAAGATTCAAGTGGTAGAATAGCTATTTGATTTTTGGAATTGAAGTTATTCATGGTCAAATACCGTTGACCAAGATTGATTTAACTTTCTCGGCAAATCGAGAACTTGCCTGATTCGTCCTCGATGAAAAGTTTAACGGATCCGATCTTTCATTATTTTAGTTTTTTTACTGTTTGGTTGCATCTAGGTTGTAGTCTGGTATATGAACTATAATATTATGCCTTAAAATCTCCTGAATATTAAATGAGTCGAAACCAGTGGCCGGTCAAAGTAGGCCAAACGACCATGACTTCATTTTTCTGGAAAAAACCCAAAAATTTTTGGACCAAATTTCTGACATGGTTTGACCGGCATGAATCTGCTTGATCTATTGTTTTTATTGTGATGTTTTGTGATGGATCTATAGTGTTACATGTGTTTTATATACTTCAGCTTTTAAATCGCTAAAAAATATCATATCCTACAAGTTGTAGAAGCCCAAATTAGGCATCACGAACTGTTCTTCATTTCTAGGAAACCCAGAAATGAAGAACAGGTCTGACAGCCACTTTGAAGGCTTGTATCTACTGTTTGTTATGTTGTTTGATCGTGGTTCTTGTCGATTATTGTAGTGTTACATTTATACTACACGATCTAACCAAAGAATACGCGTTGAAACATCGCTTAACCCATCGTAAATCACGGTCAAAGTAATGCACTCAGAATCGGCTCAAGAATCAAGGCTGATTTAAACACCTATAATACACGGTTTAAATCATTATATAGGCGCTTTTAATGACAAATGTTACATAAAAATTATATTTTATTAAATAATTAGTATTAAATAGTTTTTAATTATAAAAATACAAAATAAATTATTAAAAATTATTTTAATGTCCTAAAATTATATTTTAATTATTTTAAGTATATTTCTTAAATATTTAATATTTTGGAATATTAAAAGTATTTAATTTATTTAATTATAATATTAAATAAATTATTTAAAAATCATTTTAATTTATGAAAAAATCATTTAAAATTATATTATGATATAAGAAAATATTTTAAGTTATTTTAATGACTTTTGATATTTTGTGATAATTTTCATTAATAAATTAATATTAATGATAATTAAGCTATTTAATAAATGAATTAAATAAATGATTTAAAAATGATTTTATTATATTAAAAATCATTTTAAATAATAATAAGGTATTTTAAAATATTTTAAGTTATAAAATATAAATTTTAATATTTAAAGGTAAAAATTCATTAATTAATTAATATTAATGATATTAAAGTTATTTAAAATTTTATTAAATAAATTAGTTTAAAATGATTTTTGTATTTTAAAAATCATTTTTAAATAAAAATAAAGTGTTTAAAGAGATATATTAAGTTATAAAATATAACTTTTAATATTTAAAGGATAATTTCATTAATAATTTAATATTAATGATATTAAGTTAATATAAATGATATTAAATTTATTTAATAATTATATTAAATAAATAGTTTTAAAATGGTTTTATTAATTTAAAAATCATTTAAAAGGGATATAAATGAAATAAAAATATTTTGAGTTATAATTAATGACTTTTAATATTTAGATAATGGTACATTAATATTTAAATATTAATGATAATTATTCAATAATGATTTTAAATGTTTTAAAAATCATTTAAAGGGTAATATAAATCGTTAAGAATATTTTAAGTTATTGTATATAACTTTAATATTTTGGCAATGGTTTCATTAATAGTTTAATACTAATTAAATATTAATGATAATAGAATTGTTTACTATGTAAATCATTTAATAATGATTCTGATATTTCAAAAATTATGATAAATGTTAATAACTATTTAAAAATTATTATAAGGCCATAAAAAATAGTGAGACTGGTGTTTAAGTTATCTAAATGGATATTGAACTTCGGGATAGAGTTTTAGACTCGATTATTACCCGATAAAGATGTCGGTAGACCGACATATTTCAGAAATTGATCTGGACTTAGATAAATTGATTTGATAAATGTTTTATTTGTGATTCAATGGTTGTTAAAGTTATGTGTCAATGTGATTAGGAATGTGCTGACTGCAATAAGCAGTATTATATGATATGATATGTTATTCTAATCAGACAAATGATTTATTTAATGATAGGGCTTGATAGAAAAGAAAAATCTAAGCAGCAGACAAGACAAGTATCTAACCCTTTGCATTTACTTTATGCAACGGACATGCGTAAGATAATATCTGAACTGTTCATTTCAATTGTTCAAATATTTCAACCTTTGTATATACTTATGAAATGATTCTGTATAAGTAAGCTATCAAACAATAATTGTTGTACAAGTTCCTTTATTCTGTTATTATTGATCAAGTTATTTATTCTGTTCGTTAATTTCTATAACATGGTTATACAAGTGTCCCCACTTGGATAATCATTATATTTTATCACATGTTGGTACATACTTATAGTTGCCTAGTATGTATACGTTGAAATAAAAGTCGTCTAAGCTATTTGATCCCGCTAGACATAAATTTAAAGTTATTATTGAACAAGATAAAACTTATTCAACCGAATTGTTTTGGTATGGATTCAAGACTGTTATGAACATCCCAAATATGGGAAACTTTTATGCGCCTAAGGCGGATATGCTGGACGAAAATATCATCTTGGAATGTAGTGTTGATCAATACAGGGCATAACGGGTTGATCACCCCTGTGCCCGTAAGTAATGACGGTTTACAGATGAAGTTCTGTTTAACCTTTTTGAAAATAGAAAATATTGTTCATAGTCTGTCGACTTATCCTCATTTATAGTCAATATGTAGTTTCAAAAATTTGAAATCAAAATGATATATTGTTGATTATTGGTTCGGCTTACTTCACAACTGTTGATTCGTTGTAGAAGTATTATCCAAAGAAAACATTTAATTCATTCAGTTAACTGTTATTGTTGTTATAACTTGCTGAGCACTCAAATGCTCATCCTTGCTTAAATTTAAATGTTTTCAGCTAAGTATGAACAACCCGAAGGATCTGCCAAGAACAAGGGGAAAGGGAAAGTTGTTAAATGACTGTTTATGCTACTTCTGTAATACCAAGGCTTTATTAGGATAAGGATGATATATTATTATTATCATGTAATGAATGTTAAAGGTTCCGTACTTGGGATTTGAAACTCTGATCATATGTAAATTAAATTTGATAATCTATGTTATTGTTATTATTATTAGTATTATTCAGCTCATAGAAATTGTATCGTAAAGCACCGAGTTCGGGTTTCAAGTATCCGAATTTGGGGGCGTCACAAATATGAATAATTATGTCACGTCAATTATTAATTTAATAATATAAAATATTATACAGATGATACTGTGATAATAATTGAATCAATAATATGAGATACTATGCAATAATTACTGTGGCAATTATTAAATGAAACTGAGTGACTTTTTACGTACGAACAATAATCAGAGATATTGTGCAATATCGTGTGCTACTGTGCAACCACGCGTATTACTATTCTTTTATCATTGAGTATTTCAACAGTTATGGGCAAAAGTTTTGCCGGTATTCTTATAAAAAGGTTATTTCTATCGCTTTCTATATCCGACAGTTATTCCGTTATGTGGTCCACCAATGATTGTGTCGTCGTACGGATATTCCCCGACAAAAAGAATATTCCCCAACCAAATGAATATTTTATGATAACTTGCTTACTTTGTAAAATTTTCACATTTCACCCATAACTAAAGAATTATATCAAATCA
Source organism: Panax ginseng (assembly GCA_020205605.1). Taxonomy (NCBI): domain Eukaryota; kingdom Viridiplantae; phylum Streptophyta; class Magnoliopsida; order Apiales; family Araliaceae; genus Panax; species Panax ginseng. The sequence goes on from CM035133.1 coordinate 145,802,297, forward strand.
ACACCTTATTATTCAAAAATAATATTAAAAAAAATTAAATCTTTATTCATAAAAAGTTGGGGTCTTACATGAAGTGTGTGAGTGTGTGTCTGATGCAGATAAATGTGCTCGCAATACTTTATTTAAAAGTAGTGTTATGCCTTTTTGAACCTATATACGAAGGGGTTTGACTTATTAAAAAGTTCATTTTTAAAAGGCATATGAAAATGATGTTTTGTAAGGCCATTTTCAAACCCTTTCGCTCGCATAGGAATGGAGGCCTTTGATACCTCCATTTTATTCCATATTTGGCTTGATTTAATTTTATTTCTTGAGATGCAAAACATCTGCAAGGCTAAATATAAGTTAATTACAAGGGTTGGGCTTCTTATGGGCATGTAAGCCATCGAAGTAAGCCCGAACACCACATACATGATTTTCCACTATATCGGGGCCTTAAATTTAAATTCGGATACTATTTTAAGGACCTAGATTTACATTTACAATTGATTGCAAGCTATGTGTACAACTCAAAACAAGTCCATTATAGGGAGCGGATCTAGATTCATTGATTGAATCGTCGACCCTGTGGTTCCTAGGCTCACATAACATTATTTAAAAGCTTGTATGACATAGATATCGCAACAAATGTATATTTAAATATAATATATACACATAACTGAAAACTTCACTAAACAAATGATTTATTGATCAAATCCTTGTACGCGAGCAAATAAGCTTTCCGTTTCCTCTAGATACAGATCTAGGGTCATGTGGTTGCAATTATTTATAAAAACTAGAAAGTAAACTAGATCTATCTAGATCGTAGCCATTCTAGCTCAACGTTTCAAGTTTCACAACTTTTGAACCTGTGAAAAGCAAGATCTAGTCAATACACTTCAAATATTGACTATTTACACAGAATGAACGATTAAAACTAAGATCTATGCACCACTACATAATATATATACACACACACACACCACTTATATATATATATATATATATATATATATATATATTAAAGTAGTAAAACAACATAAATCTGAGAAGATCTTATAGTTTAGCAGGAGATTGACTAACGAATGAATTTAGATGCCCTTAAACTCGATTTCCATCGGTTAAAATTTGATATATTGAAGTTTATATGTATATAAGTATTTACAATTGAAATTTACAAAGTTTGAGATGAAGAATCGCTCCCTTTCTCTCTCAGAAGCTCGATTTTTCTCTCTCTTGAGCTTCCTCTCTCTCCAAATCTACTGAAAATGAGCTGGTGGGGCTGATATATATAAGCCCAAGATTTTGCAGGTAGATCTATATAAATGCCTATTGGGTCCCACCTCGAAGTACGTGCACCTCAATCGACGCATTATTTGCTGAAACGCTTGTATCTTGTAATCCGGGAATCCTATGGTGGTTTGTCATACCATTCCGGAAAGCTCTTTACAAGAACTACGCAATGACACGAGGCTTGCCTTTTTCCGAATCCAGGAATACTAGTCCATGACCAAAATAGCATCTTCAGGTCTTCGCAGGTAGTCCGTTGAGCTGTCTTTGAGTTATTTGCACTAGGGATTATTGTGATGGATCTATGCCCATGTTTATAGCTGGATATTTTTTATTTATGTTGTGTTGTCAACACTCCCCTTTTTCCTGCCCGGGGTTATCTATAAGGTTGAAGTGACTTTTGGGCGTCCTCTGGGTCGCCTCTGTGGTTTATTCGATCACCGCCAACTTTTCTTTTCCTTAGGGTTGATTTGATGTTTCACGAGGCTATCTCCGTGGTTGATGGTTGTTGTAACCTCTTCTCGGGGTTGTCTTCAAGATATAAAAAGACACTTTTGCCCTCCTACGGGGTTAGTACCAAGAAAACAAAATTTCGAGTGTCTACAGTTATAGGAGTTAGAGAGGAAGCAAACAGGGCTGAAGGGGTATTCCTATTTCTTGATGCACATGTGGGGAATACTATCAGAACAAGAGAAACCATCCAGACTTTTGTAAGCAGCGATGTACAAAAAAAGGTCTTCTTTTTCATATGGAGGAAAAGTCGAGCGATCATAATTCTTTATTTGATCCTAGAAAATGTCAAGGCACTCGTAAAAAGGAGTTTTTCCCTATTCTGAGAGGAACAGAATTTCCTTAACATTTCTTAGGTCCACAAAACGCTCATAGAAATTGAACTACAAATGATGAATATTTGATATGAGGAGCTCTATGATCTAAGAAGAGAAGGATAAAACATACAAAATTAAGCACTTGCCATGACGAAAAGATGGGTGATAGAGCCCGACTTTAAGTAATGAGGTCTCCTTGAGGAGGAGCTCCCTTTGAAAATAGTTACCCCTTTGTTTTGCAGCGTTGTTATCTAGCACCCTTAAGAGAATATTTATGTCACTACTTTCCCAAAACCCTATCAGACTTCATATTTTTGTCCAATCTGCCTAAGTAACACCTCGACGATAGTTTCTAGCACTTTGGCACTAGCCTACTAATGCTGCAGCGCCTCGACGCTCTCTCTTCTCGTACAATACACTTGCTTACTAATGCTGCAGTTAGCGCCTCAGCTCCCTCCTTCATTTTCTCGACCCTCTCTCTTCCAACACAATACGTTGGCCTATTGATGCTGTAGTGCCTCGACGTTCTCTATGCTTTCACAGCGCCTCTATGGTTTTGCTATTTTGCTAAAAAAAAATTAAACTTTCCTTCCCAAGCTCTAAATTTATAACTTTCTTTCTTTAGTCTTTACAACAAGATTAAAACATATAAAAGTGGCAGAAAATACTTGAAGACTTGGAATATTTTGCATGTTCGCCAACTCCGAAGACATGACTCACGTGTAGGGGGAAAATGTGAGCTTAAGTACAAATTAGGGTCCACATGTGAACTAAAACAATAATAAGATTTGAAAAGACAGAAAAGTCGAAAATAAAGAAGCGAGACCTGAGAGAAGCCTCCACGACTCTCGAGGCAAAAGACTCATGGAGGCGACTCATTTTGGAAATTAATTGAGGGATTTGATTAATGGCTAGAAGGACATGACGATTTGGCCATTACTCAGGTAACTAAGGATATTTCTAGAATTAACTCTAAGGTCACATGCTAGACACATGACCTAATTAAACATGTGTTAAGCATGTGATCACTTTCTAGAAAACTCTATAAATACTCTCTCCATTCTAATAGAAGGGACCTTTTGATTCTCTCTGAACTCTAGACACTCATGAAGGCTCTCTGGAACCTAGATATATACTTAAGAAAGTTCTTGGATCCTAAGAGTTCTTTCACTTTTTACTTAAGTAATTTCTTACCTATTTTTCTCTCCTCTTCAACTCATCAATCAATTCTATACTTTTCGGGAATTTTTCTCATCCTCAATCAACATGAAGCCCTAATCTTAACAAGTTACGATTTCATTGCCTACACATTGTAATTAAATACATATTTTATAAATACAACTTGATAGTACCAAATTATCCAAAATATTTGGCTCGAAGAAGCCCTTGCTAAATTATTTTAGTCTTGCAATAATGTTAACCCCAAAAAGTTGGTTTTGTCACTGGTTGGGGGATAGATTCGAGTGTGTGATCATGCATAGTAAATGAGATGTCTTAATCATAGTAAATAAGATGTCACATCACTATACCATGACTTTTGATCTAAAAAACAATATATAAGGACAATAGTTTGTAATAATGTCACAAATACGTGAAAACATTATTGGTTTATATTTTTGGTGATTTTAATGATGAAAATTTATTTTGGTTTTTGATTAGTTTAATGGTCCTGTTTGTTTTGCTTGGGTTGGTTCAATATGTTGATTTCTTGATTGGCTCAATTTGGAATTATTGTCGATTAGAATCTTTCTTCTATATCCTTTGGCCCACAGATTTTAAGGAAACACTTAGGATTGCATGTAATGTCCTTTGGCCCACAGATTTTAAAATTCAAAATAGTGTTCTGCTAAAAGTTTTATTTAATTTATCTTGTTTAAAATTATAGTATTGATATGTTATTTAAATATTTGAAACTGAGTCTTATAAGGAAACTGTTTTAGATATGAATTGTTTAGAGTTGGAATAAAACAAACTTTATCAAATAACCTCTTTTACTCCTTTATTTAAGCTATTTCAATTTGACTTGGAAATCATATCATTGGTAGCTGATTTGAGGAAAATATTATATCTGTTAGACTTATAAAACAAGCTGCTAAAATCATGATTCTTTCCAACTGTGGCATGAGATTTTTATGCTAACAATTTTTTTATATCCGTTGGTCACAATTAGTTGTTGAGATCATGAGATATACCAACTATGGTATGAGGCTTTCTTGAATTATAACTAAATTAGAAGTTAGTCTAATCCAAACACAATCTTTAATTTCACTGATTTCTCCTGTCTGCAAAAATATATTCTAAAGTAGACACTAAAAGGACATCACTTGTCTGTTTTAGACCTATAACAGAAAAATAAAAATTCGTCATTGTCAGTCATGTTTTAGCTTAGACACATATTCACCCTTGTAATAACTCATAAAATTCTATGTAATATTCAGTTATTATAATGTCAATTTTTGTGTATAATTTCTTTTTAACTGTTGTGACATTATAATTATTTATTACTCAATAGTTTATTAAGTATCTTAGATTATGAATGGTAAAGAAAGGGATGATGATATACATTAATATAATGTTATATAAATATCAAGAATGAAAAGGAAAGCCAACACGAATTAATTGAAAGGAATTCTTGATATGAAGCTATATATGTGTTCAAAGAATTAATTATATTAAGATATAATTAAAAAAGGGGTTATTTAATAACAAATAAAGAAATGGGTTACTACCATAAATTGCATGGAACCATTATTTTTAATAATGTGTGTGCTAATTAATTTTTCTAGCTTAAGTGAATATGGTAGATCAAACTCATGAATCTTTTTATTTATTGAGAGTCCAAGTTATATAATTCGGGCTCTAATAAATTTTCTATGTATGCTTACAAGCTTATCTCCAAGTGTTATAGGTCATTGCTACATTAGACAGGTGTATTAAGTCCAAACACAAAACCTAAATCCTGCCCCTCCAGTCATATTCGGCAGCCCAAATGGGGAAATAGAGAGTTGAGTTTTGTGAAGACAGTTCAGTTGTTAAGTTAGGGGGTGTTTGATAAAAATTGAATGAATCTGAATCTAAATCTGAATGAGTTGAATCTGAATCTGAATGAATTGATCTGAATCTGAATGAAAAAAATTGTTTGATAATTGACATTTCTGAAACATCTGAATAACAAAACTTTATTATTTTACCCTTCTAAAAAAATTCAAAATTGTTGTAAATTTATTTAATATTACTTAATATAATAGTTAATATTTTTTTTTAATTTTTTTAATTTTTTAATTTTTTTACTACATTCAGCCATTTAGCTCAAAAAATCTGACTTAGCTATTCAAATAAGGTCCATCTTACTGGATTTCAAATATTCGCATCAAAACCAAAAGCAATCAATTGATTCAAATTATTTAGATTCAAATCCATTCAAATTTCTAAACAAACAACCCCTTAGTTTAGTTAGGATGAATGGAGGCCAAGGTATAGTTGGGTAGCATCAATGATGAGGAAAAATAGGGGCCAAGCTTAGTGGTCAGGCAGGGACTGGCTAAAGAGAGAAAACTTAGCCATATAAGGCCTGACACAGTGCTTAGAATCAGTTAGCTTCACCAATTCCTGAGTTTCCAAATTAGTAGCATATAGAGAAAGAGAGAGAGGCAGAGCTCTGGCGAGGGAGGCAAGGGAATTAAGCATCAAAGTTATCATTTCTCAAAGCCTGTCAAGGTATACAAACTCTGACAATCCCAATTCCATTTAATTTTTGTATAATAAAACCATCTATTAATGGTTAATGGACTGCTATTGACTGCTATGGCTGTGATACTTATTTCAATTTCTATAATGACTGTTAAAAGGCTTAAGTATGGTTGTAAGTTGTTATTATTGTTGTGGTGTTAAGTTAAATAATGATTCATTAGTAAACTAAGCTAAAAGGCTGGAACCAAGTGACTAATAATATATATACTATGTGTATAGGTATGGACTACACACTGCATGTTTGATAAAATGCAAAACTAAGAACTAGTATAGTATCTATGTATACTAATTATGATTTAGAGTCTAAAAGGTTATCTAGCCACTTATATAGTAACATTAATGTATTAAACATGCTCAAGTGTTGCATATGCATATTGTTATTAGTTGGTTAGTATTCAAGGTTATGTTGCGATAAAACAAACCTAAGATAGCATAAAGGGGCTTCTATATGATGTTGTTATTATTGTTACCATTGTGGTTGTATAAGCATGGAAACGTAGCTTCCTTGTTGTGTTTTAAGCGATAAGAGGCTGGTAAATAGATATGAACATAAGTGTTTCATGTAAACCAAAACTCATGCTTACCAACTGTTTGGTTAAATGACCAAGTAGGGGCTATTTTGGTATTAATGCATACTAGCTATGAATTAAAGTCTCAATTCATATATAGTGTGAGACCCCGAATTTTATGAAATGAAAGTATTCAATTTTCTTATAATTATTCTATTTAGTAAATGGTTAAATTGATAAAAGGTTAAAGTTAAGGGTGATATGTGAAAAAAAATTCAAAGTAAACAAGTTGTCATAAAATAATCGGTGATAAAAGTATAATAATACACGTGGTTACATAGTAGCACACGACATTGATTATTGATGCTTACGTGAGAAGTCTCTCGATTTTATTCAATTATTGTCACAATATTTTATATTATTAAATCAATAATTGAAACGACAAAGTTATTCATATTATTATTTGCAATATTGACAATGTCTAGAAGTTTTGTCAATGAGAGGTTTGGTCACCTAATTGCGCGCCAATAAGGAGAAATCCTTATCGGAAAGCCCCCTATTTCCTGAGAATGACCTGGTTGTTAAATATTGTGAATTATAATATTAATGATGAATAAGTTCGTGTTGATTAAGGATGAAATTGATAGTTCCATTGTGTGGGAATTATTAATGTTAGTGGAAATCGACATCTATTTTGATAATAATTCATGTCTGGAGGTTATATTGACCAATCGGGTAATTAACCGGATAAATGAGCAATTAATTGATATTGATTCACATGATTATAACTATTTGTTCACATGTGTGTACTATTGATTCACATTCATTTACTATTGGATAATACTTGCATGACTATGTTAAAAATGGAGGTATAGATGGAGGTACTATACTGTAATTCGTATTTTCACATGTCTAGAACTATTGATTCGCATGATTTACTATTAATTCACATGATTTACTATTAGGGGAGGTGGTGCAAGTTTGATATATAATACTTGCAGAACTAAATTAAAAAAGAAGAAAAAGAGGAAGGTATTATACTGTAATATTTCGAGCCCCAAAATGTGCAATTATTGAAACTATATTTTTCTATAAATAGAAGCTCATTCCTTCATTATTTTTCACCAATTCACTAAAGCTATAGAGCAATTATTATAGAGAAATTATAGAGAGAGAAGCTATAGAGAGAAAGCAGAAGCGAAGTATGCTACTTCGCTATTCCAGTATTCAGTCTTCTTCCGAGGTAAGGGATATTATTATTATATTAAGGGGTATTATTTCTTTCGTATTCATGAAGAGAGCTTCTGTTATTCCATTCTTTATTATTCTGTGGGAATAACCTGTCTATGTGGATTACCACATGCATGGTGAATGATCCTTCGTATTCATTCCTTATTAAATTATGGAAATGATCTGTCTATGTGGATTACCACATGGCGGGCGAAAATCCATTTGCAGTTTCATATATTCTCTTATACTCAGTTGGTTAAAGTTTTGGCTTCTATACTCCATAAAATTAGTGGAATATCCTTGATATTTGCGCTTCATTCAATATCTTTTCATGGAAATATTCTCCTGAGTATTCTTGAATTTTACTCCACAAAGAAGTATCATGTTGACAATTTGGACATTATTGATTTCTGGATAAATTAAATTATAAATCTTTAAAATTTATCCTTGAACTTGTTTTATTGAATTATTATGTCATTGTCATCATCATCATGCGTATATTGTGATGAAAGTCATCTTTGGCTTACGTGCATAGATGGACTTGGTATGATTATGACCAAGGATTATTCGGTATAATCATGACTGTAATGTAACAAATGATGTGGTAAAAGTCCTCATTGGCTTGTAGTTCATTGATGGAGAATTGTTGGTATGGTTATGACCAGAGATTATTCTGTATAATCATGACCATTGATGAGTACATGAATATCCTTGGCCGTGATGCAGGGATGATTCGTTTTTATTTATTAAGCTGAGTCTCAGCGATAAAGTTGATGAAAACCTTTTTAAATCATAGAAGATAATAGATTTTATGCTCTACTTGACTCTTCTAATGGATTGCTTATTCCGCTATAGTTGTTGATCTAAAACTTGTTGTCTATTGTATTCTATCAGTTGTTATACTGTTGAAGGCTAAGGATAATTTATTCTACATTATCTTAGTCATAATATTTCTTACTGGGCTTGTTGAGCTCACTGTTTCTTTCACTGTTCTCTTCAGGAAATGAGAACGTAGCCGGGACTAGTCGGGGAATGGAGTGATGGTCCGAGATGGTGTCATAGTAGTCCTCACTATTCTATAAAATAGTGTGATAATAAATGTAATGAGGACTCCATTGAGTGTGGATATTGTCTAGATGATAATATTTGTATTAAACTCACAGCATATGTTTTGTCGTATTTTACACGATAATTGTATAATTTAGTTTTTATTTGTATTTTGTACCATGTATTTGGCGACTCAAGATGGGTGATGTATACCTATTTTGGTGGCGTCACATATAGTTACTTATACAATGAAACTAATGTTTCAAATATGCTTCTATACTTAAGTATAGCATGTTCACATATGATTTATAAACCATGCTAGCTTTATTAGGAGCAAAAAAAAATTCATTTTTTTCTGATATTGAAAGCTTGTTTTAGAGCTGTTGTGTCATGCTTTAAGAGTGGATTTTATGCTATAACAAGGTGTCTTACACACCAAAACCTAAAGGCTAATAGTTAAGAAGTTAAAATGTTGTTTCCAAGCCAAGAAAGGACTCAAAACAAGGTACTTTGGGCATGTTTGAAACAGCCCATATCAGTCCTTGTTTTGAGAGCCTGAATGCTAGTTAAGATGGCTTGTTAAAGACTGTCAAGGTGTGAACTGTTTTGAGACTTCCGGGTATATCCTTTATATGTTAAATGCCATGAAAACAAGTTGTCCAAGCTTATATGTTTTATAATCATGCTATCTTGTTAACTAGGTTGTCAAACCATACTTCTTATGGAATTTAAAACCTAAAGATGGTTGTTTTGGGATAAAAAGCATAAAACCTTGCATTACTTACATTTTAAACCATGAATATAGTGTATATAACAAATTCATAATATGATAATGTTTGTTGTGAAGTCTTAAGACTGTTATGTTGATTTAGTGCTAAATCATGCATAAAATGCATTGTATAGGTTGTTTTGGATATGAAGGAGTTAGCTAACTGATACAAGCATGTTAATAGATATAATGTTATGTTATAATCATGTTTTAAGATTTTCTCTAGTACCTAAATGTTTCTTTTGCTTACATGTGGAATGTTTGTAAGTTAGTAGTCAAATCTATGCCTAAATAAGGACTGTTATGAGCAATGTTTGCAACTGAATTTCTGAGGCAGTATGAAGTCTCTAAATAGTCTATATATGCCACTTAAAAGTTGTTCCTTAAGTTAGTTGGGGTCTAGGTTAGGTGTGGTCTAAATTTCATGTTTAAAACCATAAAAAATAAGCTTTATAATAGCTATGAACACCAAAAGGAAGCACCACCATACCTGGACCATATAGGCAAGTTTTAATAGTCATAATATAACATGAGTAAGCTACACAAGCTATAAAAACCAAGTCTAAACTGTTTTGAGTATTATACTGGTCAAAAATCTCATTTTAAGCCAAAAAGTGGACTATTTTGTGTAATTCTTGAAACTTGAACTTATAAGACTAAAATGAACTGATATAAAATTGCTAATACATGCTTATAATAGTTACAAATCATGGCCATGACCAAACCTAGCAAGACAACAAAGTTAGGACCTATTTTCAAGACTAAAGTGAGCTTTGATAGGTCAAAATTGGCTAGATGATTAATTAAAGTGTGGTGATGCTAAAATTATCCTTAAATAACTTAAATACACATGTCTAAACTATCCTAGTGGCCAAAACTAGAAAATTTTGAAAAATTTTCAAATTTTGGTTTTGTGAAAAAGTGAGAAAACTGCCAAGTTTAAGCCCTATTTTGGGAAGCTTAATGGGCATGAACTAGAAACATAAACCTTGATTAAAATTGAAGTATGGTCTAGAAGTAGGGCCAAGTGGTTAATCCAAGAGCTTAACCAATAAATTCAAACAAATCACCAAACTAGGCTAGAAATTCATTGTAACTGCAGTTTTGAAAAAAATTCTAAGTATAAAATTTGAGATTTTTTCAATTTACTTAAAACTCAGTTTTAACACCTTATACAAGTGATTTAGAGTTGTGATAGGCTATTCCAAGTGTTGAAATGCTAATGTATACAAGGACTTGAGAAGTTAGTATGTAAAAGCTTGAAAAAGATAATCTTAGATGATCAAAACCTAATCTATGCTTAGCAAACCTAAAGGAATGCTAGAAATAGTTCTAACTAGATATAATTCAAGTGTTGGAATAAACCAAAGTGGCTAGAAATGAAATTGGCAAGAATTGACCAAAACTAGTACGTAAACTCAAAACAGTGAATAATGGCCTAGTTTGGGCATTAGTTTCAAGAAGCATAAGAGGCTTACTTGGGAATCTAAACCAACACAAAATACATTGGTATATAGGCTAGAAGTATGTCTAGAGTTCAAGTCCAAAAGCTTAATACAAAAATTCCTAAAAATCATCAACATAGCCTTAAAATTCATTAAAAGTGCAGTTTCCTTAAGGAACTGTTAAGAACAACCCATTTAAGGCATGATTTTGAATTGCTTAACTTGTTAGTTTCTATAACCTAAACCAAGGATAAAATACTTTGGTATGGAATCTATAAGAGTGCACAAATGGTACGCAGTTTCAAAAAGCTATCATAGAAATTTCTAAAAATCCTTAAAGAGGCCTCAAAAATCATAATTTTGAGTTTTTGAAGTATATTTCTAATAGTGAAATTTAAGGATTGTTAATGTCCTAACATGACTAAATAAGTTCATAAAAGTGTGGTACGATCTAAGCTCTGTGACATGTCATGTTTGGGTGGAATCAAGTATGCTTTAACATATATTTGAACTATAAATGCATAAGGTGCTTATGTGAGCCAATTATAAGAAAAGCTAGTGTGACGCCCCCAAAATAGGTCCACACGACCCATTCTGAGTCGCCAGATATCACATTATAAAAATGTAATATCAACTTCATTTATACAACTGTTGAACTGTAGTATAGAATACGACCACAGTTAACTGTGAGTTTTAACACAATAATGTCTCATAGACAGTATCCAAACTCAAATTATTACAATGCCATATAAAATACAGCAGCAAATATTTCAAGACCCTAAAGAAGAACGATAAGATTACTATCTTGCTCATTCTAATAAGGTGCGCTTTTAACGCTTCTAAAGTCGGGTTCTTATCACCCTATTGTTGTTCACCAAAATCAATTATTAAGTGACGTATAAAATACAACACCCACATCTTAGGTCCTCAATACAATTATATATTGTATGTCATGCCGTTTTATAATGTATTGAGAAACTTCAACAGTCTCGGACCATCACACTATTTCCCTGTTATCCCCGCTCGACCCAACTACACTCTTATTATCTGAAAGGAATTGTGAAGCAAAAGGGTGAGCACAACTAGCCCAGTAAAGAATATCATAACTAAAGATAACTACATTATCAATAGCTTTCATCAATAATAAATAAGAGATTTAGAACATATGGTAGATGATAAAACTTTTCAACCATAGTTGCAGCGGAACGAACAATCCATTAGAAGAGTCAAATAGACCATCAGATCTATTATCTTCTCTATGTTAAAAGTCCACCGATAATATTTTATCCTTGTAACATCAATCAAAAATTCCTGTCCACAACCATATGAATAACTCATAATCATAACTGTGATTCTAAATTCCTTTTCGCACCCAGGACGAAGATAATTTTAATCACATATCTTTACCTAAAACATCAAAAATTATGGTTATACCAAATCATAATTCCTGCTCATAATCATACTAATTAAATTTATCTTTGCACTACGGCCAAAGACATACAACTGTAAAACCAATAATGCTGAGACTCAACTTAATAAATAATCCACATCATCGAGTCTCCCCTGCACTACGGCCAAGGATATTCGTTAACATCACATCCATGAATTATCCATGCAATATGACCAAGGATAATCATTATTATCACATCCATGAATTAATATTTCATTGCTGAGACTCAGCTCAATAATTAATCCACATCATCGAATCATCCCTGCACTACAGGCCAATGATATTCTTTAGTATCACGACCACGAATTATCCATGCACTACGGGCCAAAGATAATCGTGTTTTCATCAACGGTCCTGATCATGCCATAAAACAATTCATCTTTGCACCCTTGGCCGAAGAGAATCCATAGTCATAATCATACCAAAAACTATCCATCAATGCACTACGGCAAATGAGGATTTTTACCACATCATTCATCACATTACGGTCATGATTATACCGAATAATCCCTGGTCATAATCACACCAAGTCCATCTATGCACTACGGGCCAAAGATGACTTTTACCACGTCATTTGTAACATTACGGTCATGATTATACCGAATAATCTTTGGTCATAATCATACCAAGTCCATCTATGCACTACAGAATACGATTTGACTTTCAACATAATATAAATATGAGGATGATGACAATGATATAAGTATTAATCAAACGAAAACAAGGATAAATATTAAAGACTTTAAATTTATCCAAATATTATTAACCACTTATAATCTAATATTATTAATATCATAACAATATTTTAATCACTTCTTAAACTTATAAACAATTTATTTCAATTGTTTACACTTTACCAAATAATGCATTTAATCATTCAAAAATGTCATACTCATAAGATTTCATCACCAACGATCAAATTACTCATCAAATATCTGCACATACCTTATATAGGATTTTCAAGCTATAAAATCCTATTTTTCAACGTTGTTACTTCACATAAAATATTTAACTCATATGTTAGTAACTAAACCATTTTTATGAAAAATACCAAATCAGTCCCAAAAATTATTCTTTTCTGGGATTAAGCATAATATAGTCCCATAATAAACATATATTTTTCTTGGAATTTTTAAAATTTATTTACTATTTTTCAAAATTCAATTTCTAATTAATTCCTTAAGAAATTAGCTACCTCAAGTTTAACTCTAGAAATTCCCAAATCTTGGCAGGATCTTACACATGTTAACGTGAGCTTCTAGTTTAAATTTCATGGTCATCAGAGTTATAGAACTCCGGTTATAGCATTTTTTGTCGGAAAAACCTAAATATTGAAATAGTCATAACTTGTTTATTTTAAGTCGGAATGAGCTCATTTTTGGACAAGAGGTACTTTATATTATATACTTTCATGTCCCAAAAGGCTAGAATTTTTCTCACAAATTAAGTGGCTGAAACAACCCTTGCAAAATTTTGGATAACAGCTTTTTGGTATTTTACAACTTTTGACTCCTTTGTTAAAATCAGTCCACACGAAAATCTACAACACCTTTTCCATTGATTCCACGTGGATAAGTTACAAAACTCATAGATCTAACTCTAGGACTTGACCACACTCAAAAATTCAAAATATAATAGGAGATGTGGTTAATTGAATTTCATGTTCTATTTTCACCAAAATCTGATTTTTAAACCCTTTGTGATTTCTAAGAAACTTTCATGTTTTCACATAATAACCAACATAACTCATCATAACACTTACTAATACTTAATATACCCATGATTTTCATCAGTTCAATGCTGTTATTATGACTCTCATCATAATTAATGTAACCAGATTATTTCCACAATTTAATAAGAAATGAATATGAAGGATCATTCACCATGCATGTGGTAATCCACTTATACAGGTTATTCCAACAGAATAATAAAGAATGGAATAACAGAAGGATTCACCATGTATGCGATGAGACCGCATGCATGTGTTATTCACAAATGTAATAATAAAGATTTTAATGTGTCCCACAGTAAAACGCATGAATGTGATATTACTAATGTAATAGTAAAGAATGGAATAACAATGTAAATCACCATGCATGTGGTACGTCAGCAGTAGAGAGGTTATTCCAATGAATAATAATAATGGAACCAAGTCCGGTGTAAACACACACTGACGAGGATATTCAACAAAATAATAAAGACAAAAACCAGTCCGGTGTAAAACACACGCATGTGATATTCCAATGCAGAATAATAAAGATTTTAATCAGTCACCTGTAAAATACACGTATATGATATTCCAACAAAGATAATAAAGATTTTACCCGGGTCCATGTAAAACACATGCATGTGATATTCGAACAAGATAATAAAGATTTGGAACCGTCCCCTGTAAAACACACTTTACGTGATATTCCAAATGTAATAATAAAGATGTAATAATAGAAGAATGTCACCAAGTATAGGGTATTTCACAGATATAGGTTATTCCAACGAATAATAATAAAGAATGGAATAATGTAAGTTCTCTCCATGAATAAGAAAGAATTAATACCCTCACGGTACAACAAATAATATCCCTTACCTTTGAAAGAAGAGTACTCCCATTCGGTAGGCGAGGATATACTCAAAGAAAACTTGCACTATGCTTTCAAAGCTTTCTTAAACTCTAAAGAAATACGCTCAAGATTATAGAAGAAGAACTCTCACTATAGTTTCTCTCTCTAGAGTTTCAAAGAATTAGTAAGAAAATAATGAAGGAATGAGCTTATTTATGAAGAATGGACCGCATAAGTAACTAACTCATGAAACGGTCCAGATTGATTTACTTTAATCGGATGGTCCATAATTAAAGCAAAATCTTTTAAATAAAATATAATATATTCTAATTATTGCCTAATAAAGCAAATAACTTTATAAAAGTATTTTGTTTTGTATAAAAAGATTTTATTATACAAAACACTATGCAACACTATGCATAATAAAATATAATATAATCTAATTATTGTCTAATAAAACGAATAACTTTATAAAAGTATTTTGTTTTATATATAAAAAGATTTTACTATTAGCCTAGTAAAACGAATAACTTTATAAAAGTATTTTGTTTTATATAAAAAATTTTTCTGTTTTATTACGTTAATAATACTAATAAAACAAAACTTCATCATCACTTACTTTGAAAAATTTTCAAATGTCACCCTTAATTTTAAACTTTTATCAATTTAACTATTCACAAAAATAGAAAAATTGAATACTTTTATTTCATAAAAATTCGGGTTCTCACAATCTCCCCTCCTTATGAAATTTCGCCCTCGAAATTTACATACGTACCTGATATTCGAAGAGATGAGAATACCTTGCTTTCTTTTCAGATTGTACCTTCCCGGTAATTTCATCGCTATCATGATTTTCCTATTTCTCATCTCCTGTATTTCAGATATCATTCTAAAATATAGCTTTAAAACAAAGGTTAATTGACATATCACAATTTGTCAACTTATCAAGTAAACAATTTCAGCTTAGGTAAATCACACACTAGCGAAGTATATAACTCGTCTCTCTCCTCCTAGTTCTAGACTCTTATCTCCGCCAGCGACCATATCCCTAAGCTCTGATACCATTTTTGACGCCCCTAAAATAGGTCCATACGACCCATTCTGAGTCGCCAGATATCACATTATAAAAATTAAATATCAACTTCATTTATACAACTATTGAACTGTCATATAGAATACGACCACAGTTAACTGTGAGTTTAAATACAATAATGTCTCATAGACAGTATTCAAACTCAAATTATTACAATGCCATATAAAATACAGCAGCAAATATTTCAAGACCCTAAAGAAGAACGATAAGATTACTATCTTGTTCATTCTAATAAGGTGAACTTTTAACGCTTCCAAAGTCGGGTTCTCATCACCCTATTGTTGTTCACCAAAATCAATTATTAAGTGACGTATAAAATACGACACCCACATCTTAGGTCCTCAATATAATTATATATTGTATGTCATGCCGTTTTATAATGTATTGAAAAACTTCGACAGTCTCGGACCATCACACTATTTCCCTATTATCCCCGCTCGACCCAGCTACACTCTTATTACCTGAAAGGAATTATGAAACAAAAGAGTGAGCACAACTAGCCCAGTAAAGAATATCATGACTAAAGATAACTACATTATCAATAGCTTTCATCAATAATAAATCAGAGATTTAGAACATATAGTAGATGATAAAACTTTTCAACCATAGTTGCAGCGGAACGAGCAATCCATTAGAAGAGTCAAATAGACCATCAGATCTTCTCTATGTTAAAAGTCCACCAATAATGTTTTATCCCTGTAACATCAATCAACAATTCCTGTCCACAACCATATGAATAACTCATAATTATAATTGTGATTCTAAATTCTTTTTCGCACCCAGGACGAAGATAATTTTAATCACCTATCTTTACCTGAAACATCAAAAATTATGGTTATACCAAATCATAATTCCTGCTCATAATCATACTAATTAAATTTATCATTGCACTACGGCCAAAGACATACAACTGTAAAACCAATAATGGTGAGACTCAGCTTAATAAATAATCCACATCATCGAGTCACTCCTGCACTACGGCCAAGGATATTCGTTAACATCACATCCATAAATTATCCATGCACTACGCCCAAGGATAATCATTGTTATCACATCCATGAATTAATATTTCATTGTTGGGACTCAGCTCAATAATTAATCCACATCATCGAATCATCCATGCACTACAGGCCAAGGATATTCTTTAGTATCACGACCACGAATTATTCATGCACTACGGGCCAAAGATAATCGTGTTTTCATCAACGGTCCTGATCATGCCATAAAACAATTCATCTTTGCATCCTTGGCCGAAGAGAATCCATAGCCATAATCATACCAAAAACTATCCATCAATGCACTACGGAAAATGAGAATTTTTACCACATCATTCATCACATTACGGTCATGATTATACCGAATAATCCCTGGTCATAATCACGCCAAGTCCATCTATGCACTACGGGCCAAAGATGACCTTTACCACGTCATTTGTAACATTACGGTCATGATTATACCGAATAATCTTTGGTCATAATCATACCAAGTCCATCTATGCACTACAGGCCACAGATGACTTTCAACATAATATAAATATGAGGATGATGACAATGATATAAGTATTAATCAAACGAAAACAAGGATAAATATTAAAGACTTTAAATTTATCCAAATATTATTAACCACTTATAATCTAATATTATTAATATCATAACAATATTTTAATCACTTCTTAAACTTATAAACAATTTATTTCAATTGTTTACACTTTACCAAATAATGCATTTAATCATTCAAAAATGCCATACTCATAAGATTTCATCACCAATGATCAAATTACTCATCAAATATCTCCACATACCTTATATAGGATTTTCAAGCTATAAAATCCTATTTTTCAACTTTGTTACTTCACATAAAATATATAACTCATATGTTCGTAACTAAACCATTTTTATGAAAAATACCAAATCAGTCCCAAAAATTATTTTTTTCTGGGATTGAGCATAATATAGTCCCATAATAAACATATATTTTTCTCGGAATTTTTAAAATTCATTTACTATTTTTCAAAATTCAATTTCTAATTAATTCCTTAAGAAATTAGCTACCTCAAGTTTAACTCTAGAAATTCCCAAATCTTGGCAGGATCTTACACATGTTAACGTGAGCTTCTAGTTTAAATTTCATGGTCATCGGAGTTATAGAACTCCGGTTATAGCATTTTTTGTCGAAAAAACCTAAATATTGAAATAGTCATAACTTGTTCATTTTAAGTCGGAATGAGCTCATTTTTGGACAAGAGGTACTTTATATTATATACTTTCATGTCCCAAAAGGCTAGAATTTTTCTCACAAATTAAGTGGCTGAAACAACCCTTGCAAAATTTTGGATAACAGCTTTTTGGTATTTTACAACTTTTGACTCCTTTGTTAAAATCAGTCCACACGAAAATCTACAACACCTTTTCCAGTGATTCCACGTGGATAAGTTACAAAACTCATAGATCTAAATCTAGGACTTGACCACACTCAAAAATTCGAAATATAATAGGAGATATGGTTAATTGAATTTCATGTTCTATTTTCACCAAAATCTGATTTTTAAACCCTTTGTGATTTCTAAGAAACTTTCATGTTTTCACATAATAACCAACATAACTCATCATAACACTTACTAATACTTAATATACCCATGATTTTCATCAGTTCAATGCTGTTATTATGACTCTCATCATAATTAATGTAACCAGATTATTTCCACAATTTAATAAGAAATGAATACGAATGATCATTCACCATGCATGTGGTAATCCACTTATACAGGTTATTCCAACAGAATAATAAAGAATTGAATAACAGAAGGATTCACCATGTATGCGATAGAGACCGCATGCATGTGTTATTCCCAACGAGAATAATAAAGATTTTAATGTGTCCCATGAAAAGCGCATGTGTACGTAATATTCCAATGAGAATAGTAAAGAATGGAATAACAACAGAAATCACCATGCATGTGGTACGTCGCATAGAGAGGTTATTCCAACAGAATAATAATAATGGAACCAAGTCCGGTGTAAAACACACGGACAGGATATTCCAACAAAATAATAAAGACAAAACCAGGTCCGGTGTAAAACACACGAGACGAGATATTCCAATGAGAATAATAAAAAGATTTGAACCGTGTCCCGTAAAATACATGTACATGATATTCCAACAATATAATAAAGATTTTAACCGTGTCCTTGTAAAACACATGTGATGTGATATTCCAACAGACGGAACCGGTCCCCGTTAAAAAAACACAGACGTGATATTCCAAATGAATAATAAAAGATGTAATAATAGAAGAATGTCACCAAGTATAGGGTATTCAGCATATGCGAGTTATTCCAATGAATAATAAAGAATGGAATAACAGAAGTTCTCTCCATGAATAAGAAAGAATTAATACCCCTTACGGGTACAACAAATAATATCCCTTACCTTTGAAAGAAGAGTACTCCGACTGGTAGGGCGAGGATATACTCAAAGAAAACTTGCACTATGCTCAAAGCTTTTTAAACTCTAAAGAAATACGCTCAAGATTATAGAAGAAGAACTCTCACTATAGTTTCTCTCTCTAGAGTTTCAGTGAATTCGTAAGGAAATAATGAAGGAATGAGCTTCTATTTATAGAAGAATGGACTGCATAGTAACTAACTCATGAACGGTCCAGATTGATTTACTTTAATCGGACGGTCCATAATTAAAGCAAAATCTTTTAAATAAAATATAATATATTATAATTATTGCCTAATAAAATAAATAACTTTATAAAAGTATTTTGTTTTATATAAAAAGATTTTACTATACAAAATAATATGCAACACTATGCAGGCACAATGCAACACTATGCATAATAAAATATAATCTAATCTAATTATTGTCTAATAAAACGAATAACTTTATAAAAGTATTCTGTTTTATATATAAAAAGATTTTACTATTAGCCTAATAAAACAAATAACTTTATAAAAGTATTCTGTTTTATATAAAAAGTTTTTCTGTTTTATTACGTTAATAATACTAATAAAACAAAACTTCATCATCACTTAATTTGAAAAATTTTCAAATGTCACCCTTAACTTTAAACTTTTATCAATTTAACTATTTACAAAAATAGAAAAATTGAATACTTTTATTTCATAAAAATTCGGGGTCTCACAGCTAGGGTTATATATGTATATATTAAAAGGTGTAGTAATGAGTTATATACCTATTTGTAACTAACTGTATTTTCAAATAAAAGCTATCTACGTGATTGGTTACTGTTAGTAAGTAACATACATGTTAGTTATTAAATAATGACTGCAATAACCATAGTGAAGCTATGTGTATCCATAAATATGGACTTTGTGCTATAAGATAACTAAGTAAGCCGATACTGAATATATGTAGGATATTCAGTGGCAAAGCACTTTCTTTATTTAAAGGTTTAATCGACACGAGAGTCAAGTATATCAAACATTTCTCTCTTAAATAAGTTTATATTGAAGTATTTAACTCAAAAGCTATCTTTTCAAGTTATTCAACTTATTGTACTACAATACTTCATATACAGTTAATTCTTATGATATTAAAAGCATGTCAATGCCATTATTTTGGCCAGACAAATGTTGAGATATATTGATATTGTTCATTTATGAAAATCTCATATACTACTGTCCAAACCATTTTGTTGTGGTGCGGACTTTTATATAATGATGTGAACGAACAACCCTTTTATAGGGGCATATGATACCGGACATTAAGATTCTGAAGGACATGTAATGTGTCATAAGACTGTTATGTTGCGCATAATATAGGGTACTTAGGCTGATCCCCTAAAGTACAAGTCTAGGATATAATTCAGTTTTAATAACTGTTTGTATCCATAGATTGCAGTTTTAGTACTGACAATTCTAGTACAGAGTTCACTAGTCATTTGACCTTAAAGCATGCTAAAGCTTAATTCTTAAAACTCAAAGTTTATAAAGAACTGTTTTGGCTCAGTATCTCATGATGTTATTCCCTTTATTGCAAATATTTCTGTTCCATTATATTCAACTGTTTATTTTCTTGTTGAGCAAGCTTTTGCTCACCTTTACGTTGAATATAATGTTTTCAGTTAAAACCGAGAATGTTGGTACGTCTGGAAAAGGTAAAGGAAAAGGCAAAGTTGCAGAATAATTGTTATTAAGCGTTTGTGCTTAAATGAACTTAAATAGTTGATGTAATAAATACCTTTAGTATTATGTTGGGTAATATTATTTGGTATTTAAGTTATGTAAAGGTCTATAGAACCTGGGATTTAAATAAGATATTTATGTAATCTAAGACATGTTTAAGTTAGTATTTTGATAGAATGAACGGATAAGTTGGTATCGTGAGCACCAAATCTGAGGTAAAGGTAACCTGAATTTGGGGGCGTCACAACCCCCTTCTAGATATGCACATACACAGAATTACAAACATCAACATTTCTTTTTAATTCGTCTAGTAATCAAAGCTTTCCACTTTATAATACAACTCTAATATACCTGTATTTGCATTATTCAACGTAGTAATTTTCAATTTAGCAAGAGTTTGTACTTCCTAAAACACATTAATGCATCTATATATAATCTACAAATGCTTCATTTTATCTTGCTTTTTAACCTATGCATGTCATAAAACCCTATAAAAGAAAAGTCCCCTGGGAGCCAAATTAATTACTAAACTAGGTTAAACAAAATATTTAAGTTTTATATAAATGTATATTAAGTTTTACTTATACAAGTGTATATCAATTGAAGTGGTCATTCCCGTAGGTTCACAAGGATTTTGCAAACTTAGAATTCCATTAATATCGGAAATGTTTTGCGAGTTTTGAAGATTAAGCAGCTTTTAATTAAATTAAGGGATTTTTAAAGTTCGGTAAATTCCATGCGACCCTGTGGGAGTGACCATCTCTGGTATGTACATATAAGTAAAACTTATTCTTTATGCTCTATAATATATATATATATATATATATATATATATATATATATATATATATATATATATATATATATATATACGGGGAACGATGAAGAGCATAATCCTTAAATAGCATAACGCCTTAAATATCATAATTTTATCGAACAACGTAGTTTTGGAGGCGCGGTGGCATTTTTGTAAATACCATGCCACCGCGTATTTACAAAAAATGTCACCGCATCCCTCCAAAACTACGTCATTTTGATAAAATTATGCTATTTAAGCGTTATGGTATTTAAGGATTATGCTCTTGATCCTTACCGTAATGTATATATATATATATATATATCTGTGATCCGGATCAAGTCATACCCTTATCTTATTCATCAATTCCGTCACTCACCCTTTTTAGCGGGACCGACAGCGGTTCGGTCATAAATCGTCGTCTATACTTTTAGCGACGCTATATGTTGTCCGTTGCTAAAAGTATAGACGACGGTTGTATGACCAAAACCGTCGCTAGATCCGTCGCTAAAGGGGGGTAAGCACGGGTGAGTAAGATAAGGGGTATGCACTTGATCTTTGCTCTATATATATATAAAAGAAATGAAAGGGAGATAACTGGTACTCATAATCATGAATATATATAAGTTCATCGGAATTTATTTTTTATTTTTTTTTATCTCTTTTTCAATAATCTAAACAATTTTTTTGGCTAGAGACATTCTTTGCTTTTTTCGATCTATAGTTGTATTGGACTAGATGCAATATTTGTAATTATCAGGATTATGTAATTATATATGACTTGGAGATTAAAACAACGGGTGACGATTAGATTGTTATATAAATTATATTGGAACGTGTTATATATAAATTATTTTAAACTATAAAATTTAATTTGTCATCAATGAACGTAATGAAAGATTTGTGTCCATTAATTCCTGGAGAAAATGGTCCACATATATCAGTGTAAATCACCTCAAGAAGTGCACTACTTCTAGTTGCTCCTTTCTTATTACCTTTCACAAATTTTTCTTTTATAGATTCAATACAATGGTCAAGATTAGAAAAATCTAGTGAATGAAGAATTCCATCCTTTATAAAACGTTGCATTCTGTCATTTAAAATATGGCCTAAGCGTTGATGCCACAATTTTGAAGAATTCTCATTATCTAGTTTTTTTCTTATTTTCGCTTTTAGAGGTATTTTCTGTCATATTCATTGTTAACAAGGATTTAACAAAGACATTATCTAAATTTATCTTATAGAAGTTTCCCTCTAAAGTGTCAGAACCAATAACATGAGAGTAATGATAAATAATTATTTTATTATTCCCAAACTTAAACGAAAATCCATCAACGTCAAGTTTAGATATATAAATTATATTCCGTGTGATACTAGGAACATAAAGAGTATCATATAAATACAAGATGAAACCACTCTCCAAAATTAAAGGAAGAGTTCCTACAGCTTCAACTTGTATAGACTCTCCATTGCCAACTTTAATGGTTCTTTCCCCCTTTTGGAGTGTATTCTTTGAAAGGAATCCATGCAATGAATTAGTAAATGTGAATAATAGCACTAGTGTCAAGCCACCATGTATTAGAAGGAACATCAATTAGAAAGGATTCATAAGTTACATAATTGAAGGATGATATACCTTTCTTTTCAAGTCATTCTCTTAATTTAGGGCATTCTTTCTGAATATGTCATTGCTTCTTACAGAAGTGACATTTAAGACATGCCTCAGAATTGTTACCTGAATAATTTGCCTTATTTGTTTTGGTAGAAATTGGTTTATTCTTATTCTTAAAATCTTTGCCATTTTTATAAGCATTCTTCTTATAGGATCCCGTGGTAGTCAAATGAGCAACATTAGGTTTTTCAACCTTAAGCCTTTCTTCATCTTGGACGCAATGGAGATTAACTTGCTCATCTTCCACTTTTCTTTTTGCGTGTTATAATTGATCTTAAATTGATCAAACTGTGTAGGAAGAGAAGTCATAATGAAGTGAATAAGAGAATCCTCAAAAATCGCCATGTCCATACCTTTAATTTAAAGGTCATGTCGTTCATCATCATAATGTGCTCGTACACCCCACTAACCCCATCATACCTACTAGTAAGCATTTTTAAAATAAGGATATTTGCATGAGTTTTAGAAGAACCCTTAAAATGTTCATCGACTAAAGTTAAGTATTCTTTAGCATTCTCAGAGTCAGGAATGGCTCCTCGAATGACAGTCGTGGTAGAATTTTTCATAATCATAAGGGACATGCAGTTGGATCGCTCCAACTTTTCATAAATAGATTTTTTCTCAATTGAGTTTGTATCTGTAAATGGAGCAGAAATATCAACTCGTAATGCATAGTCCAAATCCATAACGCCGAGAACAATTTTCACTTGCTCTTTTCAAGAAGTAAAATTAGTCCCATTCAATGTTTCAATTCCAAAGAGATACCCAAAAATACTAGTTGGAGTCAATGTTGAAACATAATCAAGCTCATAAACATACTTACAAAAAACTAAAAGAAATCCACAATGTACAACAATAATTAATAATTAATCATATTAAAACCAACTGTAGGGCAACCAGTTAGTTACATAAAATCTATTTACAACACCAAAAAAATAAATTTTAATGAGACGTTGGTGCATAATTATTAATCTTTCGTTGGTCCAATTAATAATATGCTAATAATATCCTCATAAAATAATGCACAACACATTTATCCGCGCATCACCGTTGGGTAGAAACGAAACAAGCATGTTACTTATGTAATAAAATTCCATTTAATGAATTATAATTCTAATTTTCCGTTGGGTAAAATTAAAATATTCATTTATTAAATGTAACATTATGTGACTTTTCTTAATATTTAATTGTTTCAATTAATAACCCTCCGTTGGGTTAATTATTAATTTTAACAATAAAAGAGTCACGCATACATGTAAATTATTATAATCAAACTCATTTTTCTTTAAGCATATTAATCAAGTTTGAAAATTTATATTATTTCAAATTTACATGTAACATCTTAAAAGCCCTAATAATATATCACATCATATTCTAAAATCTTAAATTAAGATATACAATTTTGAACATGCATGAATTAATTATAGATATTCACATTAATTTCATAATGGCAAAAAACACTTTTTCACCACTGTGGTTATAGTGATTTAACGAAATAGCCATTGTACTTTTAAAATATTCAAGTAGCCCACTGTACTTTTTAAAAATGTTCAAGCAGGTCATTCCGTCCATTTTTTGTAACTGTCGTTAACAAATCAACAAGGATTGCTTACGTGGCTTTTAAAAAATAAAATAAAAAATGACATGGTAATTACATGGCAATAGATACATATTAGCTCCTTTCTTTTATTTTTTAATGGATTTTCTTTATAATTTTTTCTTTTCAACCAGAAAAATAATAAAAAAATCATTATGTGGTAAAATAATAATAAAATTAAAATAAATATTTTAATTCATTTTCATTATAATTTTTCTTTTCCTTTTATCTTTTCTTTCTTTTAATAATTATTTTTATTTTAAAAATTAATTCCAAATAATACAAATAATATATCAATTTTTTTGTATCAATGAGATCTATTACAACATTACATTAATTTCAACAAAAAAAATAAAAATAAAAAATCATTAATTACGTGACAAAAAATAATTAAAATAATAAAATTAAAATAAATATTTTAATTCATTTTTTAATAACTTTTTCATTTCCTATTTTCTTTGTCCTTCAAAATGAATAAATATGCCTAAAATAAAATAATAAATAAAAATATAATTTTGCTAAGTATAAGACCAATTTTTTTTTTTCAAATTTTTAAACAAAAAAGAAATAATACAAATTACAAACATAAAAAAATATTATTTATCCTCATTTTTTCCTAATTAATTCAAAATCAAACCCCCTACTGTTCATCTTCTTTCTCACCAAAATTGAAACCCTAAATCAAATGACCCACCACCACCACCACCCACGTTAAACACCCAAAGCCATAGAATCCTACCAAACAATACCCAACACCATATCAAAATAAAAAAACAATAGATTAAACAAACAATTTCTTAATCCACAACAGATTTGAGGGAGGGGAAGGAGGAGATGTCGTTTTTTCCTCTCCTTTCTCTACCACTAGTGAAATAAAAATTTTGTAGAAGAGGCAAGATCGAGCAATTTTAGTGAACGTGAGAGAGGGTCTGTGAGATTAGACGAGAGAGAGAGAGTCTGTGAGAGATTAGCTTCGGTGGCGGCAACTTCTCCACCGTCACTGTCAACACCCCATGCTTCGGTGGTCTTAGGCTTCTTCTGCTTCTTTTGCTTAGGTGGTCTTAGGCTTTGGATTTTATTGAATTTAGATAAAGGGATTTGGGAATTTAGGTAAGGAAAAGAAAGAAATTAAAATATAAAATTATTTTTATTTTAAAAAATTTTATAAGTATTTTACAATATAAAAATATTTTTATTTTATTTTTTTTCCAAAAAAGCCACGTAATATTTATTTTTTTAAAAAAAGCCATGTAAGAAAAGCCGTCCAATCAGCAAATACACGTAATATTTATTTTTTTTCAAAAAAGCCACGTAGGATATTTTTTAACGTCAGTTACGAAAAATAGACGGAATGACCTGATTGAATATTTTTAAAAAACACAATGGGCTAATTGAATATTTTAAAAGTACGATGGCTATTTTGTTAAATCACTATAACCACAATGGCCAAAAAGTGCTTTTTGCCATTTCATAATTAAGTACATAAGGACGTAATAAATAATAATATTATATAAACATAATTAGAAATACATCAATAGTCATTTCTAAATTGTCCAAGTCCCAATAAGCATAATATACATGCATATGACAGTAACCATAAATTATTTTAATGTATTAATTTTATATTCATTAAAATAATTCATGGCTAATTAATTAACAGTGGTTATCATTAACCACAAATGACATAAAGCTGTTTAGTTCAACAATTCCTTCATTATACAAAATAAAACTAGGGGACGACCATATATGCAAGAAGATAGACAGCTAGAGTGGCTCCTATATTTATACTGGAGTACAATTACATATGTTTGTATTGATCTAATATTTTATTGCGTGTACGTAACTGTGACAATCCGAAAATTTAGAAGATCTTGAATGATTAAATTAAAGGTTAAAGTTTAAATTCTAGAGTGAAAATAGATGATTTATTTTAAATTTTTAAGAAAAAATCTAAGGAAATGGTATATTGAAATAATTGATCAACGATATAGATTTCAAGTTAAACAACCATTCGAAGCATACCAATTCCCATAAGGGTCATACATATGAAATTTATACTCAGTAACTTCACAAATCAATTTATAACATGTTTGTATGCAATTAATGTTATGAAAACATACATATATGATAATGAAACATATTATGATTATATATATCATATATAAACACATAAGTCATTACTTTTTCAATTACAAAGACTTACAGTATATTTTCATAGAAAGTATAAACAACGTAAATTTGAGGTTGGGTTGAAGAGATTACCCAAAGTATAGAGTGTAGAGAAACCTTTCTCATATGCTTTTTCAATCACTCACTCACAATTTCCCTTAACAATTCTCAATTTCTCTCTGTGATTTTTTTTGCCAGACTTAGAAAAAAAATGAAAGAAAGAAGACGTATATAATAAAGGAAACTGACGCTGTGTGGTCAGTTAATTCGATCATGGGTTAACTGCTCCCAACTCCCAATAGGGCTCCGTTTGGCTAGCCTTAAAAGGCTCATAACCAATTAATTTGATTAATCCTTTATAATATAGTTTAATCGTGTCACACCTATTTAGCAAATTAATCGAATAACTTATTAAATTTAATTTAAATAAAATATGTTAATTTCTCAATAATTCTCATAGTCGCATAATTAATTTTCTCATTAATTATTAAATTAATTAAAATAATATTAGGCTTATTAAATATTTCTTTTAATTCAATAAGCTCACATAACACATAATTTGAGTAATAAAAATTTTTCACATTAATTTAATAAATATAACACATATAATTAAATTAATCTACCACAGTTGCATCAATTAATTATTTAATCCAATAATTAAATCATCGAAAAATATTTATTTAATTCAATAAATATAAAAATTAAATTACAAAATCTCGTTTGTCACACCGGTCAATTTTCGCCGAAAAATGATTTTGGGGTCGACATTGTAATTAGGTAGTTTATGTATCAATTTGTAAACTCAATTATTTTCGGAGCCAAATTATGAATTTAATAATACTTTATGTAAAAAAGAAGTGTATTTAACCCTTCCAATATCCTATATATTAGACCAAGAACAAAAATGCATCCATCCAGCTTGCTGGACAAAACTAGCTAGCAAATTCCATACTTATGAATAGAAACTAAGCACAAAATAACTTGTGAATAGAAACTAAGCACAAAACACCTTTCCAACTAATAGGAAAAGCTTTTCAACTTATTCTTGACAATTCAGATAAATGTCGCTAAAAAAGATAAGAAATGTATTACCTAAGATAAATCCCCAAGTCAGAAATGAAACGGGGAACATTTATCTGGTGAATATTTCGAACTTTAAATTAGCAATGCCGCTGCTATAAGCTACCAGTTAAAAAAAGAAAAGAATAAAGGCACCCCCTTTATTCTTCTGTGCATCAGCTGATTCAAATTCCAACAAGTCCTTGTCTGCCAAGTTATTCTTCTCTCCCTCAATGTCATCACCATTCAGTATATTTTCAAGATTCTGCACCCCTTCCTCAAATTCAAATTCTTCTGCGCCAAAAACTACATTATATTTTCTCCCACATCAACACAGATTTCCACAACTTTATTGTTGTAATAAGCTAAATCAATCATACAAAACTTGCAAACCGTATTTGATGCATCGATATACTCGCACTTAAAGTTGAGTTTTCTTTGAATTATTTCACTATGGATGTAAGAAAGGAAGATGGGAACACAAGGATGGGCAGACTCTACATGTCAATACCCGAAAAGATACGAGACGTTTTTAAAGTTCCACGAAGACAAATATACTTTGTACTATGTAATTTTATTTCCTCTTCTCATTTGCAGCTACTAACATCTCAGTGTTTTTGCAGGTTTACACATGCATCTTCCTTGATTATATATGCTATATTTCATGCTTCAATCTTCGTATCTGTTTTTTTTCCTTTTTAGCAATATTCTCAGTATATATATATATATATATATATATATATATATATATATATATATATATATATATACGTTCTCTTCTCTAAACCTCTTAAATATAGAAGAACGGAATTCGATCCGTCATGTAGTTATATTGAAGGTTTTGTATGTTATAAATGACGAAAAAAATCATCGCTTATAAATTTGATTCGCTTTTGATTCGTTGATTAAGATTCGCTATAGAAAAATACCGTATATATATATATGTGTTTTCAGGTTTGTTTTCTCATAATATGTAATTCCATTTGCTTTTTGTTTTCTCTCTCTTTCTTTTCAGGCTTGCTTGTAAGCAAGATCATGGCAAGTTATGTTCTCTCAATCTTGATCACAATTTTAACTGATGTTTGGCATTTAAAGCTATTTACTGCAATTCTAGTTACAAGTATACAAGATGGAGCCGCTGAATTTCTTAAGATCTTTGTGTCATTTCTTATTGACGCGAAGACCGGGAACTTCTGGATGTTGGTTTATTCCACCGCCATTTACTCCTTGGTAAGTATTTTCATTCTAGATTATATCCACTGTAAACATGCATCTTGATATATAAGTGTTGATATGGTTAGAATAAAAATAATATTATAATAAATACATATTTTGCGACATTTAGCCAAAATAATATTATCAAAATGAATATATATTTAGTGACACTTTTATAATTACTCTATAAGCTTGATCAAATATAGTCTTCAAATAATTAACATTATTACATGCTTCTAAGATAACTTTATTCATCCTAAACTTAGAATTCAACCTTCATGTCTCCCAAAACTATCATCTGAAAATACCCATCAAATAATTAAGATTTTTACATGCTTCTAATTATGATGATTTTACATGCCAAGTCAATTTCTGGTTTTTGCTTATATAGATCAAATGATAATGTTAGGGTCTTCTAACAATAAATAAACAGCGCTTGTTATCGTGATTAACTAGGGGCTTGGAATTTTAAAGTATTCATACCCCCAGTTCTCTACTGAAGAGGTAAATGCCTGCGTCAACGACGGTGTATGTCCTCCTCCACAGACACTAACATTCACATTCTATGTGGCCTTACTACTTGTAACTGCCGGAAAATCTGGTCATGAGTTTTCGTTGGAAGGATTTTCACCGACTGGAGAAATTATTGAGGCTCAAGATGAAGAAGAAAAATCAACCAAATCCAGCCAGGAAGCACAAGTTATAACACAAGAAATGAAACCAAGAAAGCACGATAAGATAGTATGGTATGCGATCACGATTGTAGCAACTCTTTTTGCGTCACTTGGAGTTCCATATATAATATCTACATGGTCACAAACTTTAGCATTGTCTGCAATCACAATGGGGTTCAGCATACTACCTCTACTACTTGCAACTTTTTTCTACATCCCCAGAAAGCCAATTGGGAGTCCACTTACCCATGTTTTTCATGTCATGTTCGTGATTGATTGTTGTCCCGGTCATGATAACAACAATGATTCAAGTCCCAGTACCCGAGTCCAAGCCCCAATTGGCTTCACAAGTGATCCAAGGTACACTTTTCAGGCCTGGATCTCCTGCATTACGCTTTTCATATAATCTCTCCCATTAGATTAATTAATGACAGTACATTAGCTGTCACTATTGTACTGTTAGTATAGTAATTGTCGTTAAATGTGCACTGGGTAAAATTTTATGGGAAGTGTAATGGACTGAATCCTCTATCTCTCTCTCCCCTCTAATTTGCTGTGGAAGACAATAAGAATAATTTAATTTGATTAGTTAGAAGATATCAAGGAGAATAATCTAATGTGACATTGTAAGAATATTGTGTCGCTATTGTGTATGGCATGATGAACATGTGTTAATATTGAAAAGATGCATTATTCGTAGCTAATAATTGTGTAGATGGTGTTGTCGCTAAAGAAATATTTTTATTGATAATGGGGATTTGAAAAAATTACATGAAAAGTGTAGTGAAAAGGATCCTTATTTTGTACATGTATTAATTAAATAATATAGCGACAGACTGAATATAAATTTGTTAACCGTTCTTTTAGATTGGGTTAATAGTAGTATATATTAATGGATTAGAATTTATTCCGTTACACTTATCATCTAATTTCTCCCGATACTAGCAACACAAATATTGCTTATAATGACGGTATCAGTACAATAATTGGCGACAAATTTTATTGTCTCTAAACGTAATATTTGTGTCGATAAGTGTGTATTGGAAGAAATAGAAAGAAATGTGTAATGGAGGGATCCTAATACAGTATTAATTAATAACATCAAATGCACTTTATCTAATATATACTTGCGCCTTTTATTTCTATCTATATTTTGTTCTCTTTCTAGCTAGGGGCGTTCAGTTACACAGCTGTGCTAACAGATTGCCTGCAGATCATCTGGACCACGAAGTTGCACCAAGCAGCATGTGGACGAAGTCGAGCATCTTAGAAAAATGATTCCCATGTCGCTTACCTTTTTCATGTACGGAATAGTCCTAGCCATCGGCAACACCTTTTTTATAGAGCAAGGGAATGGAATGAAGAATAACCTCGGGGCCATTCACAATTTGCCTCTTCAAGTCTTCGTGTTAATGCAGTCCAGCGCAAGCTTTTTAGCTATAAAGCTCTACGACAAAACACTAGCCATATGGATTAAAAATAGAAAGAGATCAACTGATGCAGCAAAAATTGGTTTAGGAATGTGGTTAAGTGTATTATGTTGTGTAACTGCAATGCTGGTGGAAAAAAGACGGCTAAGAGTAATAAGAGCGAATGAATCTGCGGATCCAATTCCAATGACGATGTTTTGGCTGACTCCACAGTTTGTTATGTTTGGTGCAATGAATGGATTAACAAGTGATGGAATTGAGGGGTTTTTTAGCCACAAGGGACCTTCTTCAGTGAAGAGATATGCAGCAGCGCTAGCGTCGTTTGTGACTGGTATTGGAATTATGCTTAGTGTTTTCGTAATCTGGCTCGCTAGAGTTATTACTTATAAGGACCATGAACATCCGGGATGGATAACAGATAAAATTGAAGATTGCAAGTTGGATAGCTTTTTCAGTTTTCTATCAGTTGTGGCTGCAGTTAACTTTTGTCTTTTTATTTTTGTGGCATCTCGGTACTCCTACAAGACACGAAAACAATCTGAAAATGCAGAAACAAAAGAGAAGAAGAAAGAAAAAAAGAAGAATGAAAAGTTAATATTGAAACAAATAATTAGTTTTTCAATTTGAAATTTGACGGTTAATATTGAATGTTGTATTTTAGTGAATTTAAATTGAACTAGTTTATGTCTTAATCAACGTTTGATAATATATATCTATTATTATGGTCACCCAAAAACGTTTTTGCGTTTTTTTTCGATTTTTCGAAGAACCCGCTAACGTTAATATGACGAGGAAAGACAAAATGTTCAATAAAATTTGAACACGAAAAACACAATTTTTCGAATGTTTAATGAAATTCGAAAAGTTAAAAAAGTATAACACGAAAATTATATGGTATGAATATGACGCCAGGCGGGATAGCGATTATCCTGCGGGCTAGGTAAACAAATAAATTCATAGTAAGAAGAAAAAGGTTCATCGGAAAAACACAGAGAAATCTCTCTAATGTGTATAATATATTTATCAAAAAAAATCAAGTCCTTTTATTTCAACCTACAAGTCGGGTTTATATAGCTTAGCAAAACTTTATCTCCAAGTCACTCTAGAATCTTCCTAGAGATATGGAAATAAAATCCTCCTAGGGATGTGAAAAAGATTCTAACCATCCATTCGTACAAGCCTTGTTGTGTTTTGAAAGCTATTTTCCATTCATCTCCAGCTCTCACCCGAATTTGATGATATCCACTCTTCAGGTCGATTTTCGAGAAGATTTTCGCACCATGATCCAACATATCATCTAGACGAGGTATCGAAAAAAGATAATTCATCGAGATCTTATTGATTTCTCTACTGTCGATGCACATTCTCCATGAGTCGTCATTCTTCGGCACTAATAAAGCTAAAACTACACATGGGCTCATACTTTCACGAATGTATCCCTTCTCCATTAAATCTATTACCTGCCCTTGTAGCTCTTCTGACTCCTTGGGGCTGAGTCTGTAGGCTGGTCTGTTCGGTAGACTCGATCTTGGGATAAAATCTATTTCATGCTGAATATCTCTCAACAATGGTAATCACGATGGAAGTTCTTTGGGCACTAAGTCAGCGAACTTCGTTTGCAACTTTTGCACATCAGCCGATACTTCTGCATTTCCATTCGCCGAAATTTTCTCACAAGGAAGCAATACATACATAACTCCTTCATGCTCCACTTCTGTTAGGAATCATGTCATACATAATAGGTTAGGGTTTTCGACTATTTGCGTTGAGCCGAACTTTCCCTACGAGGTGCTAACACAACCCTCTTCCCTTTTATACCGAGGGAGTAAGTATTCCTCCGACCCTCATGGATGATGCTTCGGTCATATTGCCAAGGTCTTCCCAATAACATATGACAAGCATCCATTTTCACCACATCGCACCAAGCGTTATCAAAGTATTTCTTTCCGATTGAAAATGATACTAAACATTTTTTGTCAACGGTTACTTCACTTCCTTTATTCAACCAAAATAACTTATATGGCTTTAGATGCCGATCCATTTTCAAGTTTAACTTTCGAACAGCTTCTTCGGACACTACGTTTTCAAAGCTGCCACTATCAATAATCACTTTACACACCTATTCTGCCACTGTGCAAGTAGTGTGGAAGTTATTGGTCCTCAACCAATCCTCTTCGAATTCTTCTTTAGGAGTCAGAAAACTCTTTCGAATGACTAGGGTCTCCTGTCCATCCCCATATAACACATCTTCGTCCTCATACTCATCATATATAGGCTCTCTGAACTCCTCTGCTTCATCGGTCATTCCTTCTTTAATAAAAAGGTTCTTATACTTCTAGTTAGAAAGCTTTCGGCACTCTGTTGCTTTATGACCTGGTTCTCCACATCTAAAGCACTTGATGCTAGAATTAAAGTTACCCTGAGGTTATTGTGGTGTAGTACGAAATTGTGGGGATGGGTTTGGCTTGTTGGGGGGATTGTTCCTTGGCATCGGTCTACTGTTCTGTTGTTGCTCTGCCTCACAAGCTCGTTGATATACTTTAGAAATAGTTCAAAGTGAATGGAGGCTAAGGGCGTTCTGCAATGGCTGTTTTAATCCTCCCAAATATCGTGCCACCAGTTGTTCTTCGATTTTCGATAGATCATTCCTTGCTATTAATTGGTAAAAAAATTCTGTATAATCATCCACAGATCGAGTACCTTGTCTTAACATATGAAATCTCTTAAACAAAGACTGAGTGTATCTGAAAGGAAAAAAGTGACTCTGCATCTTCTTCTTCATCTTCTCCCACTTAGTGATTTTAGTTTTTCCTTATCTCTCCCTTAAACGCCTCTTCTGTTCCCACCAAGCAGATGCTCGGACCTTAAGTTTGATGGCAACTAATTTCACCTTAACGTTACCTGACACCTCCTTATACTCGTAGATGCACTCTACTTCATTCATCCAATCGATCGATGAATCCTTCTACTTTCAACGTACCAAAAAATTCTGATAGCTCCATTCTGAAACCCAGATCACTACGACAGTCCTCACGGTAACTTCGTTCCCATAGCTGCCTCCTACAAGGGTAAGGGTTATCATAAATCAATTCAAAATCATAGGATTCTTCACCGTGTTCAAGATGTGAGACTTCCTCCTCCGGAACCTGTCCACGACGGCCTAGGTGCGGGACTTCCTCGTTCGAAACTTGTCCACAACGATCCAGATTTGGCGCTGCTAGGCACTGGGTTAGCTCTGTAACTTGTCTTTGTAAATCCTTAATCATCACATCCTGGATTTTACGATCACGGTGCGGGACTTCCTCAGCCGGAATTTGCCCTCTACGACCACGACCACTAGCCATTAAAACTGATGAGTCTATTCCCAGAAAGATGTTTGAGCTTTAATACCAACTAACACCGGGCGGGATAGAGATTATCCTGCGGGCTAGGTAAACAAATAAATTCAAAAGAAGAAGAAAAAGGTTCACCAGAAAAACATAGAAAATCTCTCTAATGTGTATAATATATTTATAATAGAAATCAAGTCCCTTTATTTCAACCCACAAATCGGGTTTATATAGCTTAGCAAAACTTTATCTCCAAGTCACTCTAGAATCTTCCTAGAGATATGGAAATAAAATGGAAATAAAATCCTCCTAGGGATGTTAAAAAGATTCTAACAAACTTCCTAGGGATGTGAAAAAGATTCTAACAAACTTCCTACTTTTACGAAAATAATTCATAAAAAAAATAACAAACTTGCTAATAATGAAATATTATTGACTAAAGAACTAACTGGGAATAGAAAGCAATTAAACAATTAGTCTGTCGAACTCTGAAATCAAGACGCCATTCTATCTCCTGAAGTCAAAGGTGAAAGTGTCATCCCAACTCCTGAAGCTGAAGGTATTCCATCACCCGAAGTCGAAGCTGAAAGTGTCATCTCATCTCCCAAAGTTGAAGGTATTAATGCCGAAGGCGTTTAATGGCCTCTTCGTTTGTGATGATCATCCCATTTATGATATTCCAAGGCCATCAACATACTATCTGATAACTCAGTATCTTTGGTCTCGGACCATCCTGCATCAGAATATGTGAAGTCAAATTCAACAAAATTTAAGGTTTATTATTAAGCCTTTGGGCTTTGACTTTGAGAATCCCAAGTGAAATTGTTAGGAGGCCCAAGAATGAATTTATTTAAGGCCAAAATGAAAGTTAATTCAAGCTCAAAGAATGGCCCAAACTAAATTTGAACTAAATCCAAACTAAGATCCAATAAGATGGGTCAACCATGGGTCATGGGTGGGTTAAAATGGGTTGGGGCAACCTATGTGGGTCCCCCAAAGGAGGTGGTAGTCGGTCACTAAGCTTTCCAAGGAAGCTTGGCTAAATAGCTTCCACTTGCAAGCTTTCATTAAATACAAAATGACCCAAAAGTCTTGGTAATGATTTTAACTTAACTATGGTTAATTGTTAAAGGGTTAAATAGGATTATTTGTAAGATAAGTAAACTTTAGGTGATTGACTATACAAGACCCTAAGTTAAGTGACCAATTAGTAAGCAAGAGCAAAGTTGCTCTAATGACCAAAAGACATTAAGTCTTGCTTCTTCTATATATACCAAACATATTTCTCTTCTTTTCCTTCACTTTTTCACCATCACTTAAGAATAAAAACTCTATACAATTTGAGAGAAGGGAGAGAATTTGAATTAATCAAAAAGGAAGTGCTAGCTTATTTATCAAGTTTATCAAGTAGCCAAGTAATCAAAAGGTAAGAACAAAGAACCCTAATTTACATTTTTTTTATGCTTTATAGATTGTTAAAAAAGTGCTTTGTTGGTGGTTGTTTGATGATTCATGTGAATCATATGAGTTCCGGAGAAATAAGAAAGAATTAGTGGACTTAAATCACTAGCTAATATATGCATGTCAAGTGAAATCGTAATCGAAATAACGAACTAAACGAAGAACGTAAGAAAAACTTATAGATTATTGTTGATGGACAAGTTTAAAACCATCATTCGTAAGTTAGTTGTAATATCCGAGAATAAGATATTAGAAATGTATAAGTTTTGGAAATATTCCAATTTGAACAGAGTAAAAATATGCTATAACGAAGTTATGGCAAAAAATTTAGTAAAAGACGTTAACCGTTGAAATCATAGCTCGTTATGATTTCCAAACGAATTTATTGTAGCGCCCCCAAATCCGGATACCTTTTACCTCGAACCTAGTACGTTACGATACATCATTTCTATAACTAATACGGAAGATATAAACATAAATTATTTATACAGTAAACTTTTACACATAATCCCCAAGGTCTGTAACCTTAACTTAATACATGCATTTAGTATTCTACACGATTTACAATGTCATTCCCATCCGAAAATTTAATAATTCTAACTGCATAATAATCCAATTCTGGAATTTGCCTTTGCCTCTGACTTTATTCAAGCCTTCGTCTTAATCTAAAATTTTTATCATGATATAGCAAGGGTGAGCAACTATTTTGCCCAGCAAGTTTATGTACAATGAAGATATATCATGATTGAAAAGGAATAAGCTTTCAAGTTTTCAACAATATAATAGTTGTGAGAGAACATGAATCAAATTTCAATACATAGATGATTGAATTAATAACGCTGAGTGGTCAACAACGACCATGAACAAATACTTTGATAATGAAGGTGATCAATCTTTCATACCTGATAAATACATGCAATGTGCACTAAGTGTGAATCAATAATCATGGATATGGAATAATTGTCAATAATTATACAACAAGCATTCTGGAAAATTATTAACTCGAGTTTGAGTTAGAAAACTTATGCATATCTGCTGATTGATTCTGCATATGCAATCTAATTTAATCTCTTATGAAAGACCTATCATTAATAAGATCGATCCTATTAGCATAATACATTTTACCTCACAACACTATTTTTCAAATAATAAATTAGCTAACATTTAGCCACATAATTAAACATTGAATAATTCTTTAACTCATTAGTAATATTATTATCCCTTAATAATATTACTATCACTTAACCATTATCTTAAACTTTTGTCTAATATTTTTAATCATTTAATAGAATATTTATCATTCACAAATATTATTAATCATTTAATAATATTTAGATCCTTTACTAATATTATTAATCATTTAATAATATTTTAATCACCTTCTAATATTATTAATCATGTAATAATATTTTACTTGTTTCATAAATAATAAATGTCTCACACATTTTAAGATGCAAATATTTTACATCTGGAAGCTTAAACCATTTAAATTTCATTTCAGAAATATCTTTTACCTTTACTCGCAAATTCGGAGTTTAAACAGCTAATGCATAGCTTTTATAGTAAAACTCAATTTACTATATTATTTCTTTAATTTAAATAATTTTTACATCAGTTTGTCCATTCATGAGTCAACACTGACTGTTGCCTCATATATAAAAATTTTATCTCGCTAGCACATTCGCTTTATTTTTTATTTTACGATTATTTCGCTTTATTTTTATTTTTATTTTATTTTATATATATATATATATATATATATATCAGCTCAAAAACTTCATTTTGAGCACCGAAAACCTCAAAATATCATTTTTATAATTAATACAATTTTTCAAAGGTTTTACATTCTTTGTTGCACCACAAAATAATTTTATAGGCAACTATATATATTTTTTTATTTCACTTAAATATGTAATTTATATTTATTACACATTTTTATTGCTTTATTTATGCCTGAAAGAAAGTTTCTCGGTATAAAATATCACTTATAGTCAAATCTCGCGTCCGTTAGGACTTTATTAGATTTATTATGACTTATTATTTTGCCGGAACGTGATTCATAACGTCGAACGTCAAAGTCGCTCGACGCACCGACGCTCGGCGTTTGCTCGTTTACAAGTTCTGACATGCCTATTCGATCATTTTTAATTCTCAAATCATGAGTCATATAACAGCGAAATTTCACGCGTATTATAGATCTCATGGCATAGTATTTTAGAAAAATTTCACACTGCGAAAATGGATCATGGAAACTAATCAAAATAATTCGCGAAAAGGACGTCAAACAACGACGACGGTAATGGCCATGGCGGCAGCGAAGCGTCTTGTGGCTTCTTCGACTCTTGTTGTTGCCCGGTAGTCGCTTAACAAACTAGCTACTTCACGATTTTCTCACGCATTACTCGTAACTCCGATTAATCTGAGTTTTGGATATGTTATACATGACATACCAAAGTATTTTTAAAAAATATAACTCAATAATTTCGGACCTCTTAGGCAGCCTAAAACAGGCCCCAAATATGTCCACTCGCAACAGTTTTCATCTTAGATTTACCCTCTTTCGCTAAAACAATCATAACTCTTTCTTTTTAAAACATTTTTAGGCGATTCTTGAGCCTACGCGAAGCTAACTTCCGGGACTACAACTCTTCCCAACTGACGTTTTTCAAGATTCCGAACATATCAGCCCAGAAATTTGTACAAAGGGAATAAACCGAAATGAGTTTTCCAGTTTTGACTTTGCTACTTTAAAATGGCATAACTCTTTCCTCCGAAGTTGGATTTAGTCCGTTCCAGAGTCTATGGAAAGCTTATTCAGTGTACTACAACATACCAAAAGCCCAAAATTTTAAGAGTACTTTAACTAACCCCGAACTTTCTGTTTAGGGGTAGCAGTCACTAGCTTTTCTAAGCTTTAAAAACTGTTTTACTTTTCTTTCTTCATTGATCAAGTTTTCTCAACACCAAAAA
Organism: Panax ginseng; assembly: GCA_020205605.1. NCBI lineage: Eukaryota > Viridiplantae > Streptophyta > Magnoliopsida > Apiales > Araliaceae > Panax > Panax ginseng. Next base: position 145,841,769 of record CM035133.1, read on the forward strand.
TGTTTAGATCCGTACATAATACACTATATAACATCTAAGATTTTTTTTTATTTTGAGTTCAAGATCACAACCCATGATTTGGTTCAAAATAACTAAAATAAACTAAATTAGAGTTAAAGGTTTTATACCTTGATTTTTGTACCAATGTTTCTTCTTCTTCTAAAGTAGGAGATGAATTGTGGTGGCATGGAACTCCTTCTCTTCTCCCTCTATGGGGGCTGCCGACCACTCCTCCATTCTCTCTCTTCTTTCTATTTGTTTCTTTGTTCATGTTAAGTTGGAAATAAGAAATAATCTCTCACCTTCTCTCTCATAATCTCATCTTTCTCTCTCTTGGATCTTGTATAACTTGAAAATCTAAACAAAATATTAGGAGAAAAAATTTTAGGAATGACACATGGCCATAGAGTGGTAAAAAAAATAATAATCAAACATGTGCTATTTACTCCCTCGTTCCACCCGACTCCTCTTCCTCCTTTTCTCATGCATTCTCTCTCTCCTTGATCTAGCATATCTTGTGAGAAATCTTAGCAAATCTCAATTTTTTTCAAAGGCTAGACTTTTTAGGGTGACACTTAAGGGAGGAGTTGGTAATGTAGCCTTGCAAGGTGGCAAAAATAAATAAATGCCCGTGTGCCAAAAATCTCTACAAAATCTGGTCCTTCCCCCTTGGTTTTTAACTATTTTTGCTTTTTATTTAATTTGCTTTATTTGTGTATTTATCTTCTAGAAAATCCACAAATTGTTGGGTTAAGTTTTTGGGCCATGTCCCATAATTGTTTGGGTCATGTATAAAATATTATAGTCCAATATATTTAATTTACATAACCCTATATATTTAATTAGGGTTTCTAGTCCACTTGTTTTGGATTTTAGATAATTAATTCTACTATTCTTTTAATGTTTTTTTAAGTAATTTAATTACCCAATCTTAGTAACTTAATTTAATCAAATAAGTTAATACATAAATCTTCTTAAAACGTTTTACCCTCTTGTAATCATATAATTTATATAGTCCATCCTTGATATATAGATTATATAATACATAACATTACATATTTATTTTATAATTACAAAATAAATATGCTACACATAATTCAACATGTAAATACAATTATTTACATACCCAATATATTATAATATAATATCATTACCTCATTATCATAACTTCAATTAAAATTTTATTTACTTCCTTAAGATATTACAATAAATATAATATCTTTTCTATATTAAATTAATTTCGTATAAGAATTTATTCTAATACTCTTGGGTAAAGTATATATAAATATTATATGCTTAACTCGTCTCTGTTTTGCTTCAATACACAAATTGTTTCAAACAATTTTATTTTACCCACGTAATAAACATATATATAATATATATTCACTAACTCTCAATTACCAGTTATACCAAACATGCACACGTCACATATAGAAAATAATTAATAGTTTTATTTTCTCACATTATAAATTGTTTATATAAATTTATTTACTTATAGCAAATAAAATTTAATATATTTACCATATTACGTCAACATACACGTCCTTCATAAATCATAAAATAATTTATATACTCATAAATTAGATAAATTAGACTATACATTTAATTTAATGTCTATTAAACCTCTTCATACGGTTTGCTACATTCAATAAGCCTTCTTCATATGGCTTGCCATATTTATTATTACATAATCTCTTTCAATTATTAAACCGTATAGATTTTTCTTAAAAATTTTAAATAAATCATTTATTTTCACTCTAGGTTTTAAATTTTAACCTTTAATTTAATCATTTAAGATTTTCTAAAATTTTTGAGTTGTCACATTTATAGTGTTAGTTAATGATTCTTAATAATTAAGATTTCATGAGAATGTTGTAAAGTGTTGAAAATATGAGTTGTATGCTCGAGAATGAACTAATTCTGGTTTCGGATGAGTAAGTTACAAAAAAACAAAAAACAGAAAAATAAACGTTAAGAACGCAAAGTTGAAAAAATGAGCGACGGGGGACTTTTAAGCCGATTGAAAGGCTTGTGAGAGAGTTCAGAAAATTATTCTATCCGGGGGATATCATAGTATGTAGTAAGAGGAAGAAATAGGCTAAATAACCATTTCGAGTTGGGATGATGAAGTTACGGATTTGTAAAGTTAGCGTTAGAATCAATTTGTGTAGAAATTGAATTTGGGAAACAAAATCTCCAGAACGGCGCCACAACGCCACCTATTTAGTTCATTTCGGGCTCCGCAACGCCCAACTGCAGCTCAAGCAAGAGCTAGCGCCGCAGCTCTAATATGAAGGTATAAACCTAGCGCCGTGTCAGGTCAAAAGCCAGTGATGAGTTACTTTGAACTCAGAAATTGGGTAGATTAATGGAATGAATATGAACATTGAATAATGAAATAATGTATCACTATAATGAGTGATTAAAACCTTATTAATTGGTTGAATGTTAATTGAAAGAATAACAATTTAAACGTAAAACATTTTAAACAATGTAAATATTTAGTATACGCGTAGAATGGACGTACTTGACTTATATGAGAGACTCTAGCTTAGACGTTAGTACAATGATGTTAGAGTATGATGTATAGATGTCAAAAATTCGTAACGAATGATAATGAACTTAATGAATATCTTGAGTTTAATAATTCGGATAACATACACTAGAATGAGGAAGTTAATGTATAACATATGTGAAGTCTATTTGTGGCTAATTTGCCACGCCCCCAAATCTAGGTCCCTTGAAACTCGGACCTGGTACGTCACGTTACTACCTTCATCTCAATACATACAAGCTTTATTCATAAATAACTGAACACGGCCTGGCTTTTATACCAATTAATATATTATTCCCTTCTGTTCTAGAATTTGTAACCTTTATAATTGGTTATTACATCGGTTGATCATTCATGATCTACTGATACATCTTAAACTATAAACAATATGTTTTATATTGTTACATGGATTCATAATCAAAATTTTTTAATATTCTTATGTATTGTGTTCTTTAACTACACAACTATAATATATAATATTAACATTCATCTAGCTTAGCTGGAAACTCATCATTAAGTGTTTTGGCATAGAATCGTACCAAATATAAATATTCCAAAGAAATTACATCAATGTGTTAGTGTGTTATTAAAACATCAACCATCTTCAATCACTATTTCTTCTCGTGATCATTTGTCTATATATATCATTAATCATTTGACGTTATGGTCATCCGTTCATATAGACATTTATCTGTAAAATTTGTTTGCAAGGTTGAGCACGACGGCTCAGCAAGTCCAACAGTCTACACATTTCATGCTTCACATAGCATACGAATTTCATATATTCATGCATCAAAAATTTTAGTCAATGCATCTACACATGTTTCATACATCTCTATATGCATCATACATTTCATGATATGCATCTTTATATGAATCATACTTATCATACAATACAATATAATCTTTATATTGTATATTTAATTCATATTTCACAAATTCCATGTTTTGCATTTAGTCATATAACATTCATGTGAGACCCCGAATTTTATGAAATAAAAGTATTCAATTTTTCTATTTTGGATAAATAGTTAAATTAATAAAAGTTTAAAGTTAAGGGTCATATTTGAAATTTTTTAAAGTAGACAAGTTATCATAAAATACTCGGTTACTATTCACTCTAGTATTATTCACTCGGGTAATTGGGATACTTTTCGTGTCGGAATACTATTTACGAATTACTATTCACCCAAATTACTATTCACTAGTATTGTTCACTCGGGTATTTGGGATACTTTTTGTGTCGGAGTACTATTCACGAGTTACTATTCATGAGTTACTATTCACGGGTTACAATTCACCCAAATTACTATTCACTCTAGTATTGTTCACTCGGGTATTTGGAATACTTTTTGTGTCGGAGTACTATTCACGAGTTACTATTCATGAGTTATAATATTAATGATGAATGTTATTAACAATTGAAGTTGTGTTCGGAGTTGAATTTGGAGACGCGGACGTGATATTTGATTCCGGAACGATGAAATTAGTAAAAATAGCCTATAAACACAAAATTTTCTGAGATTCACTATTTGGTCAAAAAGTCAACAGTTGACTTTTTCAGAAAAAGTCAAACTTTGAAATTTCAAAATTTATATTTTTGATAAAAATAGTTTCATTATGTTGGAATTATTTGTGTTAGTAAAAATCAACATTTATTTTAATAAAAATTGATGTTTGGAGATTATATTGACCAATCGGGTATTTAACCGGATAAATGAGCAATTGATTGCTATTATTTCACATGATTATAACTATTTGTTCACATGTTATACTATTGATTCACATTCTTGTTACTATTAGGGGAGTTGGTGCAAGATTGATAATACTTGCATGACTAAGTTAAAAATGAAGGTATAGATGGAGGTCTTATCTTAATTAATTTTATCACATGATTTACTATTGAGTCACATGATTTTACTATTGATTCACATGATTTACTATTAGGGGAGTTGGTGTAAGTTTGATAATACTTGGATGATGAATTAAAAATGAAATAAAAGTTGGAGGTATTGTCTCGTAATTTTCCTAGAGACCCAAAACGTCTGATTATCGAAACTATGTTTTTCTATAAATAGAAGCTCATTCTTCTTCACTTCTCACCAATTCACCAAAGCTTTAGAGCGGTTATTATAGAGATATTTTAGGGAGAAATTGTAGAGAAAATCTAAAGAAGAAGAAGATTACTACCTCACTACTCCTTTATCCGGTTTTTTTTACGGTAAGTGGTGTTATTCTTTCTTATTCATGAAGAGAACTTCATTATTCCATCCTTTATTATTCATTGGAATAACTTTGATATCTGCACATACCCTATACATAACTTTTGTATAAGCGGCGTACCCTTTTACTTGGTGAAATCCTTATGTTATTCTATTCTTTATTATTTTGTTGAATAACTTTTGTATCACGCTGCATACCCTATACATAACTTTGTATAAGCGGCATACCACATGCTTGGTGAAATCCTTATGTTATTCCATTCTTTATTATTACATTGGAATAACTCAGATACGCTGTGATACCCTATACATAACTCAGTATAAATGCGGCATACCACATCTTGGTGAAATCCTTATATTATTCCGTCATTTCATATTACGTGCAAATATCATATGGTGTGTGAATTTCACGACACGTTCCATATTTATTATTTCACATTTATTATTCTGTCGGAATATCCTGTCGGTGTGAATTTCACCTGACCTGGTTCCATATTTATTATTCCGCATTTATTATTCTGTTGAGAATAACCTGTCTGTGCGGTCTCTATCGCATGCATGGTGATTTCTTTTGTTATTCCATTCTTTATTATTTTGTTGGAATAACCTGTCGATGTGGATTACCACATGCATGGTGAATGATCCTTTGTATTCATTCCTTATTAAATTGTGGAAATGATCTGTATACGTGGATTACTACATGGCGGTGAAAATCCATTTGCAGTTTCATATATTCTTTATTATACTCAGTTGGTTAGAGTTTTGACTTCTATACTCCATGAAATTAGTGGAATATCCTTGATATTTGTGCTTCATCTAGTATCTTTTCATGGATCATTTAGTATAATCGTGAACTGTGATGTTATAAGTGATGTGGTAAAAGTCCTCAGTGGCCTGTAATACATTGATGGACAGTTCTTGATATGATTATGACCAGGGATTATTCGGTATAGTCATGACCGTTGATGATTTAATGAATATCCTTGGCCCGTAGTGCAAGGATGATTCGATGATGTGGTTTATTTATTAAGCTGAGTCTTAGCGATAAAAGTTGATGAAAATATTTTTTAAATCATAGAAGATAGTAGGTTTTATTCTCTACTTGACTCTTTTAATGAATTGCTTGATCCGCTGCAGTTAAACTTGATGTCTATTATATTTTATCAATTTAACATTATTGAAGACTATTGATAATTTATTCTGCATTATCTTAGTCATAATATTTCTTACTGGGCTAGTTGAGCTCACCCTTTCTTTCAATGTTCTCTTCAGGAAATGAGAATATAGCTGGGACGAGTCGGGGAAAAGAGTGATGGTCCAGAAGATAGCATTAGTAGTCCTCACTATTCTGTTAAATAGTGTGACAATAAATGTAATGAGAATTCCTTGAGTATGGATATTGTCTAGATGACAATATTCCTATTAGAACTCTTAGTTTATGTATTGTCGTATGTTAAACGACATTTGTATAATTAAGTTTGTATTTGTATTTTGTACCATGTATTTGGCGACTCAAAATGGGTGATGAATACCTAATTTTGGGGGCGTCACAATTCATGTAATCAACGATTTCACATAAAGAAACATATATCATTAACTACCGTAAATAATATGGTTTAATACACATTATCACATCAGAGCAAGTTACTGAAGAACTTGCATCGAAGCGTTCCTTGTGTGGTTAGGAGAATTCGTCCTTCCATTGGCCTACACGATTAAGGGTATATATAATCACCATTAGCCACATAATAATGCTTATTAGTCACTTATGTTAGCTCTAATTTATATTTTTTATTCTTTCTTTTTAAATTTTGATATACAATGTTCAACCATGTGTCTAAGTCTTTCTAGGACATTTTATTATCCATCCGGTTATTACTTTAAACTTCATGCTACGTCTTATTACGTTTCCTTTTTCTTTACACTTATCATATAATCAAGTTCTGAAATATTCGCAAGCACCGGTGTTTTATCATTTTACTTCATCCATATTCATAATGTTCTTCAAATATAACTCACAGTATCTATGAACATTTATTTGATTAAGTAATTAATCATTACCTCGTAACTTAATCTGGTATTTATCCTTTCGACTTATACCAAAATATACATCCCTTTACATTACTTTTATACTATTCGCATAAAAATATGTGATTAAACTTTTCATAGTCTCGTACGTCGTAAGTCGACCGACTCTAGTTAATTTAATTTGCTTTAACGATTTTCGACTCGTCAGTTTATAATTATTTTTATTTCGATGAAAACCTAATACCCTTATTAAGCCTTCTTAACCTCTTTATTATTCATCTTAAACTCTCGCCTAATATTATTAATTATTTAATAATATTTTATTCCTTTATTAATATTATTAATTACAAATATTATTAATTAATTAATAATATTTTAATCACCTTGATCATTTAATAATATCTTAATCATTTATAAATATTATTAATTATTTAATAATATTTTAATAACCTTCTAATATTATTAATCATTTAATAATATCTTAATTCTTTATAAATATTATTAATCATCTAATATTATTAATTATTTAATAATATTTTATCCAATTACTAATATTATTAACCATTAAATAATATTTTAATTTAATATTACTAATCATTTAATTATTAATTTAATCTAAAATTATTAATCTTTTAGTAATATTTTAATCTAATATTACTAAGCATTTAATAATATTTTAATCATTTATTAAACTTATGAACAATTTACTTTAATTGTTTTATCTCTTACTAATTACTTTATTTAGCAATCGTAAAATTTCATAAACATAACATTTTATTAAAAATAATCAAAGTATCTTCTGAAAATCTGAATATATCGGGTCTTTAAGAAATAAAATCACATTTACACATTTTTCAGCTTAACATAACTCAATTTTCTCATTTATTCTTAATCTAAACATAGCCATGAAAAATATCAAAAAAAATTAATTATTTTTTATCTTCTGGAAAATATTAGTATATGAAATTTTAGTGACAATAATTTTCTTTCAATTTTCCAATTTCGTTTCCTATTTTTAAATAGGCTAAAACAGTCCAAAATAGAAATATTTATCATAAATTATCCTTTTTTTCAAAAATTCTGACATTTATACGGTAGACTCACACTAACATATAGTAACTCCAGTTAAAATTTTATAATTTTCTGAGTTGTAGTTTAGGATTTATTACAGATTACTTTTAAACTCGTATTTTCTTGTAAAAGTCATAACTCCACTTCTGAACATCCAAAAATTCTCATTTTTTGGATATCAGATACAAAAGACTCTAAATCCACAAGTGGTTTTGTGTTTACACTAGGTAGAGGAGCAGTATCATGAAAATCTTCTAAACAAACATGCATTGCTCGATCAACGATGGAATCTGAGTTTATTGCATTGGATAAGGCTGGAGAAGAAGCTGAATGGCTTCGTAATTTTTAAAAGATATTCCTATGTGGACTAAACCTGTGCCACATATTTGTATCTATTGTGATAGTCAATCAGCAATTGGAAGGGCACAGAGTAACATGTATAATGGTAAGTCTAGACATATTCGTCGTAGACACAATACCATAAAACAATTGCTCTCTAATGGCATTATGTTTATTGAGTACATAAAGTCGAAAGAAAATATAGCGGATCAGTTGACTAAAGGTTTGAATAGAGAGCAAGTAAAAATAACTTCAAGGGGAATAAGTTTAATGTGACGCCCCCAAAATAGGTATACATCACCTATTCTGAGTCGCCAAATACATGGTACAGAATAAAAATACAATCTTAATTATACAACAAGAGAGGCATGAGTTTAAATACAAATACATCTTCTGACAATATCCACTCTCAGAATAAGTCCTCGTTACATTTATTGTCACACTATTTAATAGAATAGTGAGGACTACTAGCTATACTATCATCCGGACCATCACTCCGTTCCCCGACTCGTCCCAGCTACGTTCTCATTTCCTAAAAATAACAGTGAAAGAAAGGGTGAGCTCAACTAGCCCAGCAAGAAATATTATGACTAAGATAATGCAGAATAAATTACCATTAGTCTCCAACAATGTTAAACCGATAAAATATAATAGACATCAAGTTTAATCTACGATGACAAGCAATCCATTAAAAGAGTCAAGTAGAGAATAAAATCTACTATCTTTTATGATTTAAAACGTTTTTCATCACTTTTATTGCTGAGACTCAGCTTAATAAATAATCCACATCATCCCTACACTACGGCCAAGAATATTCATTAAGGTCACGACCACAAATTATCCATGCACTACGGGCCAAGGATATTCGTATATTCATCAATGGTCAAAATCATGCCATAAAACAATTCATCTTTGCTCCCTTGGCCGAAGAGAATCCACAGCCATAATCATACCAAAAACTGTCCATCAATGCACTACGGGCCAATGAGGACTTTTTCCACATCATTTGTAACATTACGGTCATGATTACACCGAATAATCCCTGATCATAATCATACCAAGTCCATCTATGCACTACAGGCCACAGATGACTTTCAACATAATATAAACATGAGGATGATGACAATGACATAATAATTCAATAAAACAAGTTCATAAATTAATTTGTCCAGGAACCAATAATGTCCAAATTGTCAACATGATACTTCTGTGTAGAGTAAAATTCAAGAATGCTCAGAAGAATATTTCCATGAAAAGATAATGGATGAAGCGCAAATATCAAGGATATTCTACTAATTTCATGGAGTTAAGAAGTCAAAACTTTAATCAACTGAATATAATAAAGAATGTAATAACAAAAGAAATCACCATGCATGCGGTACTTCGCATAGACAGGTTATTCCAATAGAATAATAAGTAACGGAACTAGGTCAAGCAAAACTCTTGCACCCCATGCGTGGATGTTCCAATGAGAATAATAAAGATTTTAAACCAGTCCGGTGTAAAACATGCATAACAAGATGTTCCAATGAATAATAAAGACGAAAACCAGGTCCTGTAAAACAAATGGCATGTGATATTCCAACAGAATAATAAAGATGGAACCAGTCCGGTTTAAAATACATGCATGAGATATATCAATGTAATAATAAAGACGGAACCAGGTCCAAAGGTAAACACACGACAAGATATTCCAATGTAATAATAAAGACGGAACCGTGTCCATGTAAAACACACGACGTGGATATTCCAAATGTAATAATAAAGATGAATAATAGAAGAATGTCACCAAGTATAGGGTAGCCCACGTATCTGAGTTATTCCAATGTAATAATAAGGAAAGGAATAACTGAAGTTCTCTTCATGAATACAAAAGAATAATATCCCTTACCATAAAAGAACTGAATATAAGATTAGGAAAGTAGCAGAATACTTTTCTTCTTTCTCTCTTACAGTTTATCTCTCTAGAGTTTCAGTGAATTCGTAAGAAAATAATGAAGGAATGAGGTTCTATTTATAGAAAAATGGATTGCATAGTAACTAACTCATGAACGGTCTAGATTGATTTACTTTTAATCGGACGGTCCATATTTAAAGCAAAATCTTTTAAATAAAATATAATATATTTTATTTTTCATAAAAAAACAAAACTTATAAAATATATATATAATTATAACATTTGCCTTACGGCAAAGGCTTACTAGACCACTTATTGAAATTGGCTCACCATTTCCCACCAAAACCCACTCAACATAATATATATATATATATATATATATATATATATATATATATATATATATATATACACACATGCATATAATTATTATATATATAATATACTAACAATTATATACCCTCCTACACACGCACACACCCCCACCCACCATTCCCACCATTACTTTCTTTATATACATATATATATAATACAAATATATAAGTAATAAAACAAAACTGAGATAACTTTCTCCGACTGTTTTGAAAAAAAATGGGTATATGGGGGTCCAAACAATAACAAAACTGAGTGACTTCTCACGTAAGCATCAATAATCAATACTGGTATATTACGCAACCACAACCATCGTATCTTTGTTTTTTACTACCGAGTAGTTCAACAGTATTAAAGATAAAACTTCCGCCGTTATTTTTAATAAAATATTTTTGTCATTTTATCAATCCGATAATAATTCTGTTGTGGGGTCCACCAATGATTGTACCGTCGTACGGATATTCCTTGACAAAAAGAATATTTCCCGACCAATCGAATATAACATGATAACTTGCATAATTTCCAAAATTTTTAAATATTACCCACAACTATAACATTATATTAAATTCATTCCATAATATTCAAAAATGATAATTATAAAAAATTCATCTTTATTCAAAAAGTTGGGGTCTTACAACCTCCCCTTCTTAAGAAATTTCGCCCTCAAAATTAGGGTACGTACTTGGTATATCGAAGAGGTAAGGATACCTTGACTTCATTTCAGATTCTAACTCCCAGGTCATTTCCTCAACATCGTGGTTTCTCCACAAAACTTTGACTTGAGGTATAACCTTAGAGTGTAGAATATGTTCCTTCTTATCCAAGATTTGAATAGGAACCTCTTCATACGTTAAATCTTCCGCTATTTCGTCTGGTTCCAACTCAATAATGTAGTTCAGGTCTTCCATATATTTTTGTAACATGGATATGTGTAAAACGTTATGAACAGAGACATACTTGGCGGTAAAGCGAGTCTATAGGCCACAGTTCCTACCCGATCGAGGATTAAAAATGGGCCAATGAATCGAGGATTAAGTTTTCCTCTCTTTCCAAATCTCGTAACTCCTTTCCATGGGGCAACACGTAACGACACATGATCTCCTATATCGAATTCCACGTCCTTTCGATGAAGATCAGCATAACTCTTTTGTTGATCTTGTGAGGTTTTTATACATTCTCGGATCGTTTGAATCTTTTCTGTAGTCATACGTACCAACTCTGGTCCCAACAACGTTGCTTCACCCACCTCATCCCAACATACTGGAGAACGACACTTTCTTCCATACAACGCCTCGAATGGAGTCATGCCAATACTTTCTTGATAACTATTGTTGTAGGAAAACTCCACCAATGGTAAGAACTTATCCCAACTTCCCTTGAAGTCAAGGACATAGAGTCTTAATAAATCTTTCAGAGTTTGAATAGTCCTCTTTGATTGTCCGTCCGTCTAAGGATGATATGCCGAACTAAATCATAAATCAATGCCCATAGCTTTTTGCAAACTAACCCAAAATCGTGAAGTGAATCTTGGGTCTCGATCAAAAACTATGGATACTGGCATACCATGCAGTCTTACAATCTCGTTTATGTACATACGAGCAAGACGTTCAAGTGTATAAGTTTCTCGTATTGGTAAGAAGTGAGCAGACTTGGTCAATCTATCAACAATGACCCAAATTGCATCAATGCCTTGAGAAACCTTGGGAAGACCAGTAACGAAATCCATGGTAATGTGCTCCCACTTCCATTCTAGAATTTTAAGTGGTTGCAATGGACCTTTTGGTACTTGATGTTCCGCCTTGACTCGTTGATAAGTTAGACACCTTGAGATAAACAGCGCTATCTCTCTCTTCATATTGCTCCACCAAAATGTATGACGAAGATCACGGTACATTTTGGTACTCCTAGGATGGATTGCGAACGGTGTGTTGTGCGCCTCCATCATGATTTTATACTTTAAATCAGGGTCGTTAGGAACAAAAAGTCTGGAGTTGACTCAAAGTATTCCTTCTTCATCGATTCTTGTTTCCGGCATTGCACCTTCTTGCACTTTCTTCCTCATACGCATCAGCTCCAGGTCTGTAGTTTGAGCAGCTTTAACTTTATCAATTAAAGTCGGTTCTACTCGTATATTCGTCATCATTATGTGGGTCCCTGGAGTCTTTATCTCTATCTCTATCCTTTGCAAGTCATACAAAATGGGCCTTTGCGTTGACAATATTGCACTCGTACCCGTATATGATCTTCTACTCAATGCGTCAGCTACCATGTTCGCTTTTCTAGGATGGTATTGGATGGTATGATCATAATCTTTCAACAGTTCAAACCAACGTCGTTGTCGCATGTTGAGTTCCTTTTGAGTGAAGAAATATTTGAGGCTTTTATGATCCGTAAAGATCTCCACTTTCTCCCCATATAAGTAATGCCTCCAAATCTTTAGTGCGAAGACAACAGCTGCCAACTCTAGATCATGAGTAGGATAATTCCTCTCATATTTTTTGAGTTGTCGTGAGGCATAGGCTATGACTTTCCCATGTTGCATGAGAACACATCCTAACCCTTTGCCCGAAGCATCACTGTAGATGACAAATCCCTCTGAACCAGATGGTATTGTCAGAACAAGTGCTAAAATGAGTCTCCTCTTGAGTTCTTGAAAACTCTTCTCACATTCCTCGCTCCAACCAAACTTTGTATCTTTCCGAGTCAGCTGAGATAGTGGAGTAGCGATTCGAAAAAATCCTTCCACGAATCTCCGATAATAACCAGCTAAACCGAGAAAGCTACGTATTTCGGTCATCGATTTAGGTTGCTCCCAGCTTTGAATAGCTTCAATCTTTGCTGGGTCAACAGATATTCCATGACTTGATACCACGTGCCCAAGGAATGTTACTTTCTTAAGCCAGAACTCGCATTTCTTCAACTTGGCATAAAGCTTATATTCACGAAGCTTTTGGAGTATCAGCCTAAAGTGTTGCTCATGATCTTCACAGGTTTTGGAATATATGAGGATGTCATCAATAAAGACGACCACAAAGTGATCCAAATATTCCTTGAATACTCGGTTCATCATATCCATGAAGGCAGCAGGAGCATTAGTCAATCCAAAAGACATGAATAGGAATTCATAATGCCCGTACCGAGTTCTGAAAGCCGTCTTTGGAATGTCATCAGTTCTAATCTTCAACTGGTGATATCCAAAACGAAGATCAATCTTTGAAAAGAATTAGGCTCCTTGCAACTGGTCAAACAGGTCATCAATACGCGGCAATGGGTACCTATTTTTGATGGTGACATGATTCAACTCTCGAAAATCAATACAAAGTCGCATACTCCCATCTTTCTTCTTTACGAATAAAACAGAAGCACCCCAAGGAGAAGTACTAGGACGAATAAAGCCAATGTCTAACAATTCCTGCAGTTGGGTCTTTAACTCCTGAAGTTCAATAGGAGCCATTCGATATGGGGCTTTGGAAATGGGTTTTGTACAGGGTTCAAGGTCGATACAAAATTTAATTTCACGCTCTGGGGGTAGGCCAGAAAGTTCTTCAGGGAATACATCAGGAAATTCATTAACAATAGAAATATCATTCAAAACTGACATATTTTTGTTTAGATCCGTGACATGAGCTAAGAAAGCTTGAGATCCATTTTTTAATAAACGAATAGCTTTATGGCTTGAAATGACAGTGATTGATTTTAATGGTTTGGTTGTTTGAATTCGCATAACAGGTTGATTAGGAATATGAAAGCTAACAACCTTACGAAAATAATCAATTTTTGCATGATGCGTAGTTAACCAATCAATCCCTAGAATCACATCAAATACAAGTATTTTCAAATAAATAACATCGACAGGTAACGTGCAGGTACCGATTTGAATCAAACATGACTTATAAACCGTGGATGTAATGAAGGTTTCTCCCAACGGGGTTTCAACAGATAAATCAAAGTCCAATTTCTCCGGAGTAAAATTTAAACGTTGAGCGCAAGTAGGAGAAATAAAAGAATGGGTAGAACTGGTATCAAATAAGGTATAGACTTCGCTAGAGTTTATGATTAGCTTACCCATGATGACCTCATTCGGGTTCCTTGCTTTCTGGGAGGTCACAAAAAATGCTCTCCCTTGCACTACCGGCTTTGACTTTTTTGGGACGGCCTTTGGTGCCTCCATTCTAGCTGGACTTGTCTTCGGTGCACGACAAAATCGGGCCAGGTGACCTTCTCTTCCATAGTTGTAACATGCCTTGGATGGCATCGCACAGTTGGGACTGATGTGTCCCTTTCCTCCACACTTGAAGCATATGATAGGTGGTCGCTCTCCTTCCTTAACAACAAAATCTTTGTCGACGTCTTTCCATCATTGTTGAATCTCCTCTTCTTGAAATGTCCGTTCTTATTGTTTTGGCCATGATTACCACCGAAGTAGTTACCATTTCTGGCATGTTGATTCCCTCCACGCTTATTGTCACCGCTTTGATGACTTTTATCACTAGTATTATCATTTTGTCGGCTGCTCTCTTTTGGTTGGGTTGACTCATTATCACGCTCCAATAACTGAGCCCTATTAACAACATCTGAATACAAACACAGTTTATGAGAGATAAGATATTGACGTATCTCAGGTTTCAAACCTCTTAAAAACATTCGCGTCATTCTCTCCTCATTATCAACCAAATGGGACGCAAACCGGGACAACTCGGCAAACTTGGCTTCGTACTGCGATACGATCATGTTGTTTTGTTCCAGTTTGATGAACTCTACCTCTTTCATGTAACGAATACTTTCGGGAAAGTACTTGTCGTTGAACAGTTCCTGGAACTTCTCCCAAGACATCTTCGGTCACGGCGAGTTGAGTACGCTTTTACGATTCCCACCAAGAATCTGCCTCCTCGCAAATACATGAAGGTGGCAAAGTGAACCTTTTGCTCCTCGGAGCATCCCAAGACATCAAATATCTTGTTGATCTGCTTAATCCACGTCTTCGCCTTAAGTGGTTTTGGCTCTCCAAAGAACTCCAGTGGTCCCAGTTCCTTAAACTGCTTGGCGGTGACTGTCCGAGAGTTTCCAGTGTTTCCACCTGCATTTTGGACAGGAGCCGCTCTTGCCTGATGTTGCATGAATTGCATAAAGCCTCTGAACATTCCATCGTTCATCATCTGATCCGTGTTGTTGTTTGCCTGAGGATTGTCGCCTTCCTGATGCACATTATCCTGATTATTGATCTGTGGAGACTCAACGATCTCCAGTGCTCCATTGCTAATCTCAACATTCTTGGATGCCAATTTCAAATACTACCACAAAATAAGGGTTAAATAACATATCACATATTATCCCTATACTCTGATTGACCAATTAAATATCAAATAAACTTAGGTAGGTCATACTAGCGAAGGAATTCCCCGTCTCTCCCCTCCTAGTTCTTGTCTCACATCTTAGCCAGGGATCATATCCCTAAGCTTTGATACCAACTATGACGCCCCCAAAATAGGTATACATCACCTATTCTGAGTTGCCAAATACATGGTATAGAATAAAAATATAATCTTAATTATACAACAAGAGAGTTGTGAGTTTAAATACAAATATTGTCTTCTAGACAATATCCACTCTCAGAATAAGTCCTCGTTACATTTATTGTCACACTATTTAATAGAATAGTGAGGACTAGTAGCTATACTATCATCTGGACCATCACTCCGTTCCCCGACTCATCCCAGCTACGTTCTCATTTCCTGAAGAGAAAAGTGAAAGAAAGGGTGAGCTCAACTAGCCTAACAAGAAATATTATGACTAAGATAATGCAGAATAAATTATCATTAGTCTCCAACAATGTTAAACCGATAAAATATAATAGACATCAAGTTTAATCATAATGACAAACAATCCATTAAAAGAGTCAAGTAGAGAATAAAATCTACTATCTTTTATGATTTAAAATGTTTTTCATCACTTTTATCGCTGAGACTCATCTTAATAAATAATCCACATCATCCCTGCACTACGACCAATGATATTCATTAGGATCACGACCACAAATTTTCCATGCACTATGGGCCAAGGATATTCGTGTATTCATCAATGGTCATGATCATGCCATAAAACAATTCATCTTTTCTCCCTTGGTCGAAGAGAATCCATAGCCATAATCATACCAAAAACTATTCACCAATGCATTACGGGCCAATGAGGACTATTTCCACATCCTTTGTAACATTACGGTCATGATTACACCGAATAATCCCTGGTCATAATCATACCAAGTCCATCTATGCACCATGTGCCACGTATTGACTTTCAACATAATATAAACATGAGGATGATGACAATGACATAATAATTCAATAAAAATAAGTTCACGAATTAATTTGTCCAAGAACCAATAACGTCTAAATTGTCAACATGATAATTCTGTGTAGAGTAAAATTCAAGAATGCTCAGAAGAATATTTCGATGAAAAGATACTGGATGAAGCGCAAATATCAAGGATACTCTACTAATTTCATGGAGTATAGAAGTCAAAACTTTAATCAACCGAGTATAATAAAAATGTAATAACAAAAGAAATCACCATGCATGCGGTTACTTCACATGTATTGTGTTATTCCAATGAATAATAAGTAGCGGAACCGGAGTAAAGCAAAACTCGCACCGGCTGTGATGTTCCAACAGAATAATAAAGATTTTAACTAGGTCCGTGTAAAACACACGCATGTGATGTTCCAACAGTATAATAAAGATTTAACCGAGTCCTGTAAAACACACTACGTGATATTCCAACAGAAATAATAAAGATTTTAACCAAACCCTGTAAAACACATGATGTGATATTCCAATGTAATAATAAAGATGAATAATAGAAGAATGTCACCAAGTATAGGGTAGCCCAGCATATACAAAGTTATTCCAACGTAATAATAATGAAAGGAATAATCAAGTTCTCTTCATGAATACAAAAGAATAATATCCCTTACCGTAAAAGAACCTAATATAAGAGTAGGGAAGTAGCGAGTAATATTTTTCTTCTTTCTCTCTTACGCTTTATCTCTCTAGAGTTTCAAAGAATTAAAGAAAATAATGAAAGAATGAGCTTCTATTTATAGAAAAATGGATCAAGATAAGAATTAACTCATGAATCTGGCCTAGATTGATTTACTTTTAATCGGACAGTCCATATTTAAAGCAAAATCTTTTAAATAAAATATAATATATTCTATTTTTCATAAAATAACAAAACTTATAAAATATATATATAATTATAACCTTTGCCTTACGGCAAAGGCTTACTAGACCACTTATTGAAATTGGCTCACCATTTCCCACCAAAACCCATTCAACATATATATATATATTTATATATATATATATATATATATATATATATATCACATGCATATAATTATTATATATATATATATAATATACTAACAATTATATACCCTCCTACACACGTACACACCCCCACCCACCATTCCCACCATTACTTTCTTTATATACATATATATATATATATATATATATAATACAAATATATAAGTAATAAAACAAAACTAAGATAACTTTCTCCGACTGTTTTAAAAAAATGGGTATATGGGGGTCCAAACAATAACAAAACTGAGTGACTTCTCACGTAAGCATCAATAATCAATACTATGTGTTACTATGGAACCACGCGTATTACTGTACTTTTACTACCGAGTAGTTCAATAGTATTTACGATAAAACTTCCGCTATTATTTTCAGTAAAATATTTTTGTCATTTTCTTAATCCGACAATAATTCTATTGTGGGGTCCACCAATGATTGTATCGTCATACGGATATTCCCTGACAAAAAGAATATTTCTCGACCAATCGAATATAACATGACAACTTGCATACTTTGCAAAATTTGAAAATATTACCCACAACTATAACATTATATTAAATTCATTCCATAATATTCAAAAATGATAATTATAGAAAATTCATCTTTATTCAAAAAGTTGGGGTCTTACATTTAAAGCCTATAAACAAGGATCGTCATGATGGAAACCCAACCTAGTTGACTGAAGATCCCAAGATCTAGGTTCAAAGGGACAACTAAATTGTGAATGATTCAACCAAATCACTATGAAGAAATTAATTTCTTCTGCTCATTCCTATGATACGAGATAGTGATACCTACAACGGTTACAAGATAAGCTATGCTTTTAATGATTCTTAAATCTTAATAAACATGTAGAGTATGACAGGATACTCTTAGTAAGAATCACCTATGTGAATGTGAAATGGGCCAATTCTATGAGAAGGATAAGGCTATACTTCTCTTGTGACGCCCCCAAAATAGGTGTACATCACCCATTTTGAGTCGTCAATAACATGGTACAGAAACAAATTCAACTTTATTAATACAACATATAAATTGTGAGTTTAAATACAAATATTGTCTTCTAGACAATATCCATACCCAAATAAGTCATCAATACAATTATTGATACATTATTTTACAAAAATGGTGAGGACTACTAAAATGACTTTCTAGAACCTTCATTCCATACCCCGACTAGTACTCGCTACATTCTCGCCTCCTGAGAAGAAAAATGGAACAAAAAGGAAAAGGGTGAGCTCAACTAGCCCAGTAAAGAATATTATGACTAAGATAATATAAAACAACTTATCGTTAGTCTTCAACAGGAAAAAATCTGAGAGAATATAATAAACAACAAGTTTTAGATAAATATTCGCAGCGGAAAATAATAATTCATAGAAGAGTTACGTAGAGAATGAAATCTACTATAATCTATGAATTTAAAAGTCCATCATCAATATTTTGTCCCTATAATATCAATCAATATTCATCTTGAATCAAATTTTCATCTTTGCACTATAGGCCAAAGATATTCATCAGTCGGTCATGTTCATCTCAACACCTGTTCATCTTTGCACTACGGGCCAAAGATATTCATAATTAATCTTTGTACTACAGGCCAAAGATATTAATCATTAATCTTTGCACTACAAGCCAAAGATATTCAATTATATCATCATTTAGGACTGAGGATGATGAAAAATATTTTTAAAGAAAACGAATCCAGTGAAACAAAGAATAAGTATTAAGGATTCGTCTTTCGGTTTATCCATGTCCAAAAATACCTCATAAATAATCATAGTGGCGTAAAATTCAAGAATGATCAAAACATGGATACAATCAAAGCTAGTATCCATAATAGATATTTTGGACGAAAAACAAAAATTTAATTTTTCTGTGAATAGTGTCGTATTCGTGAATAGTTACGTGAATAGTGCCGTATACATGAATAGTAACCCCGACACTAAAAGACAAGAATTTCAAAAGAAAAATCTTACCAATATTCCGGCATAATGATATTGAAAGAAATAATATCATTTTCAAAAAAAATAATATCCCTTACCTCGAAAGAATAGTACTTCTAATTGAAACACCGGATATAGGTTATGAGAACTTGCACCGTATAGCAACACTCAAAGTATTAAAATACTCACAAGAATACGCTCAATATATCGAGAGAGAAAGAGAGAGAAAACTTCAGTTTCTGGTGTGATTTTCAATTCTAACCTAAGCACCCTATTTATAGGAAAATGCTTAGAACACTAAAGTAGAAAATTTAATAAAATATTAATATAATTAAAAATTTTCAAGCCCACCTTAGACCAACTGAATTCAACCCATTTATAACACATGTGAGCTCACTCATTTGAAACAAAAAACGTTTTTCTTAAAAAAATAACTAAAACTTCCAAAAATCAATTATTTTGGAACTTCAATAATTCATAACAAATAGCTCTTTTATTAGAAAAATTCGAACCCCATGTCCTATCCATAGGAAATTCCATTCTCTACAACTTTGCAGAAGAAAATTTTTCCAAATTCCAAACAGAAATTGACCGAAATCCACAAATAGGCAATTTTACAGGCTATAATCAAATTTCAGTCAAGAAATGGGGTCCACCGACATGTTTGACATGTTTTTAACATTTATTGCAACAAAAATACTCTTCCTCCTCATATACTCATATATCCCACATTCATTGTAAAATATCAATATTATTATATTATTAAAATATAATAATATATTTAAATGAATTATTTTATCAGTAAAAGATAAAATATTAATTTTCAACAATTGTCACATTAAAAATTTTCTCCATCTATATCCTCATAAAATCAATATTTTTCTCATCATATAAATCAATAATTAATTATTCACAAATAATATTACAAAATCACAATCATCGACAAACCGATAGCTTCGTGAAAGAGGGGCTTTCCAATAAGGATTTTTCCTTACTGGCGCGCAATTAGATGACTTAACCTCTCCTTAGATAGAACTTTCTAGACATTGCCAATATTGCTATCTAATAATATTATTCAAATAATATGAATTATTGATCCGATAATGGAAAATAATTGTGTAATGACAATTATTGAAATAACGAAGAATATAAAATATCAACGCAAAGAATTATTGAATCAATAAAATAAAATATCGAATAAGAATTATCGTAATAATTATTGAGTAAAGGCCTTCTTACGTAAGAATCAATAATTGGTGCAATACTGCAATACTACCGTGTGTTTTAACCACCGAGTATTCCAACAAGAATAATTGCAGAATAACTACGTCGTTATTTATAAACAACTTATACTTGTCGCTTTCTTCATCCAATCGCTTTTCCGCATGGGCCCACATAAAGGTCAAGGCCATCCGCATTTAATATTCCCCGATAGTAAGAATATTCCACGACCAAACGAATATTTTATAACCACTTGCTTATTTGAAATATTTGTGTATTTTACCCTTAACTATCCACATTAATCAAATCAACCCTTACTATTTCAAAATAATAAATGGAGGAAATTTAATTTTATTTATAATAAGTTGGGGTCTTACATCTCTAAAGCACTCATAAATCCGGGATTGTTCGGGGCCAAAATGAGCAAAATTATGAGAACCAAATAATGTCTAGAAAGATTCTGTGTGAATTACTATTGTCTCGATTTACATAAACGATTGAACAATTCAAGACATCACGTTCACTGGACAACCAGTAAACCCGATAGTTTTTCACAAGGGAAGGTTCAATGTAAGATCCCGAATTTTATGAAATAAAAGTCTAATTTAATTTATAATTATTATTTAGAAATTTCAAATGTTAAATTGATAATTGATCAAACGGACAATTAATTGAATAAGTGAGTTAATAAAAGAGGAAAAGATATAATTTTTAGCCATATGGGGAGTATGCTGAAATTATTTTTCATATACTTCCAAGTCATTTCAAATTTGTCTCACCAAAATTGGTTGTGATTGGTTGATTTATCAATGGGGGGAACATGTGGGGATGGAAGGAAGAAAAAATTAGGGGGGAGGAGGAAAAGGAAAAGGAGAAGCTCACGGGAAGAGTTAAGGGAAGAGAGAGAAAAGTATGGTGGAGGAATATTATGTGAATATACATATATAACAAAGAAACACTCCTTATCACTCTGATCCATTTTCCTCCCTCGGCAGAAAAAAAAAGAATAGAGAAGAGAGAAAAGAGAATAGAGAAAGAGAGAAAGGAAAGATAAAGAAAGAAAGAAGAAAAGGAAGAAGAAGATGAAGAAGAAATTAAGAAAAAAAGGTATGTTTAAAACCTTTGATTTATTTTTCTATTTAAGTTTTCATAAATTTTTATATGAAGGGATTTTGTTTATACTTTATTTAGATGATTTAAACTTGTATTAACAAGGATCAAACGAGAGAAATCTAAAAATCAAAAGAAGAAAAAAAATATGGAGATTTTTAGAAAAATT
This sequence comes from Panax ginseng, assembly GCA_020205605.1. Classification (NCBI taxonomy): domain Eukaryota; kingdom Viridiplantae; phylum Streptophyta; class Magnoliopsida; order Apiales; family Araliaceae; genus Panax; species Panax ginseng. Next base: position 145,864,063 of record CM035133.1, read on the forward strand.
AGTTTACTACTTGATTTTGTAAAATCCATAACTCTTTGTGTATAATGAGTTAGGAGATGAGCCATATATCAAAAGAAAACCCTGGAAGTAAGCTAAACATAGAAATTTGAATCACTCAAAAATTCTTTGTGGATTTTTCGTGGTGATAGTTTGAGTGAAACTGATCCGAAGGAGTTATAGCCCAAAAAATCAGTTTTATTAAGCTCTTTTGCGTGAATTATAATTTTAAATCCGACCGTTGGATCGTTGTAATTCTTGGATATATTATGCATATATAAGTTGAGTATATGTCTACAAATTTTGAACCGTTAAAGATAAACGTATGATTTTTTATGAATTTTAAGAGGTGACTGATTCAGAAATTGTTGTAGCAGAAATTTTCGATAAGCCTTCTCTCTATGTTAGAGTCAGAATTTGGAAATACTTTCTTCTACAAAGTAGTAAAGAATTAAGTTGTATATGGAAAGGTCATATGATCCATATTTTTCTGAAAAAAGAGCTAATTATTGTGAATTATTGAAGTTTCTGAATATGAGAATTTATAATTAATTTATCAGAAAAATTATTTGGGCTGAAATATTTTTATAGAATTCTTATAATATCATCTTAGAATTTTTGTAAAATTGTGATGAATTATTGAAAAGCAGAAGTAATTATTGTATCTTTAAACTATTTATAGTTAGTTTAAAAATAGAAGAAATTCATAGAAAATTCTATTAATGATGAAAAATTATGAAACGTGGTAAAAAATCTTATAATATTACTTTATAATTTCTGGATAGCTTTGGAAAATTATTTAATAACGGAAATATTTATTGTATTTTTTAAGCTATTTATGGTTAGTTTAAAAAAGAGGAAATTTATAGAAAATTATATGAATGGTGGAAAATTATAAATTTTATCGAAAAATATTATAACAATGTAAGATTAATATTGATAATGTTTTAAAGATATAAAAGTATGTGGAGTTAGTATTTCTATTTTGAAGCTATTAAATGATAGTTTTTATAAATAGAAATAATTATAGAAAATTATTGGATAATCCGAAAAATGTGAAAATTGTTTAGAAAGTTCAAAACTATTTCAAATATTTTAGAAGTGTTAGTAAGTTCATGAGGTATTGGAATGTAAACGCACAAGTAACGAATGTGTTATGATAAAAATAAAAATAATATTTTTGTTAAAGTAAAAATGGTGATAATATCATAATAGTGGATCGTCATATATGAGGTTTTCGATTTCTCAAGTTTTATTATTCACTTCTAAAGTTTTGGAATATGAATAATGATTTTATGTGATAAATAAAGATAACTTGAATGAATAATGAATTATAATTAGTTGGTTTTTATGTTATTCAATGTAAATATGTTTTGGTGTTGACCCCGACTTTTAATAGAATTAGTAGTTATTGCATAGTAACTCATATTATTTGATATAATTATACCAGTCGGAAGTATTGTGAGTCTATGTTAATAATTGTGAATAATTGTTGAAAGATTGAAAATGTGTAAATAATTGATGAATAAAAGGTGTTGATTAAAGATAAGTATGATATACAGATGTTTGTTCAATTATTTTCTTTTTACAAAAGTAAGTTTGGCAGGACTTGCCGACCCTCTACTTTTTCTAAAGTAGTATGGACCACAACTCTATTATTGAACAAATTTTGTTAAAACGTGTACAAGTTGGTTTAATTTTCTCTGTGGGACCATAAATTCCACTACCATTATAATATACCTCATTTGGTTATTTTGTCAAAGCAGGTGTGCTAGTTGTTGTGACGCCCCCAAAGTAGGTATACATCACCCATTTTTTGTCGTCAATAACATGGTACAAAAAAAACTACATCTTTATTAATACAACATATAAACTATGAGTTTAAATACAGATATTGCCATCTAAACAATATCCACACCCAAATAAGTCCTCATTACAATTATTGGTACATTATTTTACAAAAATGGTGAGGACTACTAAAATAACTTCTAGAACCATCATTCCATACCCCGACTAGTACTCGCTACATTCTCGCCTCCTGAGAAGAAAAATGGAACAAAAAGGAAAAGGGTGAGCTCAACTAGCCCAGTAAAGAACATTATGACTAAGATAATATAGAACAAATTATCGTTAGTCTTCAACAGCGAAAAATCTGAGAGAATATAATAGACAACAAGTTTCAAATCAATATTCGCAGCGAAAATAATAATTTATAGAAGAGTTACGTAGAGAATGAAATCTACTATTATCTATGAATTTAAAAGTTCATCATCAATATTTTATCCCTGTAACATCAATCAATATTCATCTTGAATCAAATATTCATCTTTGCACTACAGGCCAAAGATATTCATCAGTTGGTCATGTTCATCTCAACACCTGTTCATCTTTGCACTACGGGCCAAAGATATTCATTATAAAATCTTTAATCTTTGCACTACAGGCCAAACATATTCAGTTATCTCATCATTTAGGACTGAGGATGATGAAAAATATTTTAAAGAAAACGAATTCAGTGAAACAAAAGAATAAGTATTAAGGATTCGTATTTCGGTTTATCCATGTCCAAAAATACCTCATAAATAACCGTGGTGGAGTAAAATTCAAGAATGATCAAAACATGGATACAATCAAAGCTAGTATCCATAATAGATATTTTGGACGAAAAACAAAAATTTAATTTTTCTCGTGAATAAGGTCAGATTTTCGTGAATAGTCTTGATACGTGAATAGTAATCCCGACACTAAAAGACAAGAATTTCACAAGAAAAATCTTACCAATACTCCAACATAATGATATTGAAAAAAATAATATCATTTTAAAAAAATATACAATATCTCTTACCTCGAAAGAATAAGATTTACGATCGAATTAATATATAGTCTTTCAAGGAACTTGCACCGTATAACAACACTCAAGGTATCAAAATACTCACAAGAATATGCTCGATAATATAGAGAGAGAAAGAGAGAGAAAACTTTAGTTTCTGGTGTGATTTTCAATTCTAACCCAATCACCTTATTTATAGGAAAATGCTTAGAACACCGAAGCAGAAAATTTAATAAAATATAAATAAAATTTTCTTAAATAACTATGCCCACTCTTTGTGTCTAGATATCAGCCAAAACATGTGCCAACATCACCAAAATATTTTTCATACTGAAATTATTTAAAATTTCAAAAAAATGATAATCAATTAATTCAGAACTTCAATAATTCATAATAAATAGCCCTATTATCAGAAAAATTCGAACCACGTGTCTTTTTTATAGGAAATTTCATTATATACAACTTTGCAGAAGAAAGTTTTTCCAAATTCCAAACAGAAATTGACCTAATCCACAAACGGGCGATTTTACAGGCTATAATCAAATTTTAGTCAAGAAATGGGGTCCACCGACATGTTTAACATGTTTTAAATATTTTTAGTAACAAAAATACTCCTCATATACTCATATATCCTACATTCATTGTAAAAAATATCACCATTATTATATTATTAAAATATAATAATATATTTAAATAAATTATTTTATCGTAAAAGGATAAAATATTAATTTTCAACAATTGTCACATTAAAATTTTTTTCCATCTATATCCACATAAAATTAATATTTTCTTATCATATAAATCAATAATTAATTATTCACAAATAATATTACGTAATCACAATATCGACAACCAGTGGTTCCTTGTGGAAAGAGGGGCTTTCCAATATGGATCTCTCATCGACGACGCATTGTTAGATGACCAAACCTCTCCTTGACAGAGCTTTCTAGACATTGCCAATAATGTTATCCAATAATATTATTCGGATAATATGAATTATTGCTTCGATAATGGAAAATACCGTGTAGTGACATTTATTGAAATAACAAAGAATATAAAATATCGTCAGCAAACAATTATTGAATCAATAAAATAAAATAACTTTGAATAAAGAATTATCTTTGTAACAATTATTGAGTAATGCCTTCTTACGTAAGAATCAATAATTGGTGCAATACCATGTGCTACTGTGTTTTAACCACCGAGTATTTCAACAATATTAACGGTAACAACTACACTGTTATTTATAAACAACTTATACTTGTCATTTTCTTCATCCAATCGCTTTCCGTTATGGGGCCCACAAAAGACTACGCCATCGTACGAATATTCCCCGACAGTAAGAATATTCCACGACCAAAGGAGTATTCTCCGATAAAAATGAATATTTTATAACCACTTGCTTATTTGAAATATTTGCGGATTTTACCCATAACTAACCACATTAATCAAATCAACCCTTACTATTTCAAAATAATAAATAGAGGAAAAATTCAATTTTATTTATAATAAGTTGGGGTCTTACAACCTCCCCTCCTTATGAAATTTCGTCCTCAAAATCGATGTACGTACCTGGTGTTTCAAAAAGATGAGGATACCTCGCTTTCATTTCCGTTTCCAACTCCCAAGTCATTTCCTCTATAGCATGGTTCATCCACAAAACTTTGACTTGTGTTATGACCTTTGTGCGTATGACATGCTCCTTCTTATCCAAGATCTTGACAGGTACCTCCTCATACGTTAAATCTTCAGCTATCTCGTCTGGTTCTAACTCAATAACATGGTTCGGGTCTTTCACATATTTACGAAGCACGGATACGTGAAAAACATTATGAACACGAGACATACTTGGAGGTAACGCGAGTCTATAGCCTACATTTCCTACTCGGTCAAGAATCTAAAATGGAACAATAAATCGTAGATTGAGCTTTTCTCGTTTCCCAAATCTTGTAACTCCCTTCCATGGAGCCACACGCAATAATATATGATCCCCAATACTAAATTCCACGTCCTTTCGATGAAGATCCGCATAACTCTTTTGTCTATCCTGTGCCGTTTGTATACGTTATCGAATCATTTGGATCTTTTCCGTAGTCATACGTACCAACTCGGGTCCCAACAATGTTGCTTCACCCACCTCATCCCAATATATTGGAGAGCGACACTTTCGTCCATACAATGCTTCGAATGGGGCCACACCTATACTTGCTGCTCGATAAGCTTTGTTGTTGTAGGAGAATTCCACCAATGGTAAATACTTATCCCAACTCCCTTTGAAGTCTAGGACATAGAGTCTTAATAAATCTTCAAGAGTTTGAATAGTCCTCTCTGATTGTCCGTCCGTTTGAGGATGGTATGCCAAACTGAATCGTAAATCCGTGTCCATAGCTTTTTGCAAGCTAACCCAAAATCTTGAAGTGAATCTTGGGTCACGATCCGAAACTATGGATACTGGCATGCCATATAATCTCACAATCTCATTTATATACATACTAGCAAGACGTTCAAGGGAATAAGTCGGCAAGAAATGAGCAGACTTGGTTAATCTATCAACAATAACCCAAAGAGCATTTATGCCTTGAGAAACCGTGGGAAGACCCGTAACGAAATCCATGGTAATGTGTTCCCACTTCTATTTTAGAATCTCAACTGGTTGCAATGAACCCTTAGGCACTTGATGCTCTGCCTTTACACGTTGACAAGTTAAACACCTCGAGATAAACTTCGCAATCTCTCTCTTCATATTATTCCACCAAAATGTATATCGAAGATCATGATACATCTTGGTACTTCCAGGATGGATTGAAAATGGTGTATTGTGTGCCTCCATCATGATCTTGTACTTCAAATCAGAATCGTTAGGAACACAAAGTCTGGAGTGGACTCGAAGTATTCCTTCTTCATCGATTCTTGCTTCTGGAATAGCACTTTCTTGCACTTTCTTCTTCATCCGCATCAGCTCCGGGTTTGTGGCTTGAGCAACTTTAACTTTTTCGATTAAAGTTGGTTCTATACATATACTTGACATCATTGCATGGGTCCCCGGAGTCTTGAATTCTATCTTCATCTTTTGTAAATCACACAAAATGGGCCTTTGTGTTGACAGAATCGCATTCGTTCCTGCATAAGATCTTCTACTTAATGCGTCAACTACCATGTTCGCTCTTCCAAGATGATATTGAATGGTATGGTCATAGTCTTTCAATAGCTCGAGCCAACGTCGTTGCCGCATGTTGAGTTCCTTTTGGGTGAAGAAATATTTGAGGCTTTTATGGTCCGAATATATCTCCACTTTCTCCCGATAGATAGTGCCTCCGGATCTTTAAAGCGAAAAACGATCACGCCACCATTTCTAGATCATGAGTAGGATAATTCCTCTCATATTCTTTAAGTTGTCGCGAGGCATAGGCTATGACTTTCTCACGTTGTATGAGAACGCATCCTAACCCTTTGCCTGAAGCATCACTGTAGATAACAAATCCATCCGAACTAGATGGTATTGTCAAAACAGGTGCCGAAATGAGTCTCCTCTTAAGCTTTTGGAAACTCTTCTCGCATTCACCGCTCCATACGGATTTTATGTCCTTTCGAGTTAGCTGAGTTCATGGAGTAGCGATTCGAGAAAACCCTTCCACGAATCTCCGATAATAACCAGCTAAGCCCAAAAAGCTGTGTACTTCGGTCACCGTCTTTGGTTGATCCCAACTTTGTATTGCTTCAATCTTCGTCGGGTCAACAGATACTCTATGTTTTGACACCACGTGCCCAAAGAATGCTACTTCCTCAAGCCAGAACTCGCATTTCTTCAACTTGGCATATAGCTTGTTTTCACGAAGCCTTTGGAGTACCAGCTTCAAATGGTGCTCATGATCTTCACGGCTTTTGGAATATATGAGGATGTCATCAATAAAAACAACAACAAACTGATCCAAATACTCCTTGAATACTCGGTTCATCATATCCATGAAAGCCGCAGGAGCATTAGTCAATCCGAAAGATATGACTAAGAATTCATAATGCCCGTACCGAGTTCTGAAGGCAATCTTTGGAATATCCTCAGTTCTAATCTTTAGCTGATGATATCCAGAACGAAGATCGATCTTTGAAAAGAATTGTGCTCCTTGCAACTGGTCAAACAGGTCATCAATACGAGATAGCGGATACCTATTCTTAATAGTGACATGATTTAATTTCTGATAGTCAATACAAAGTCGCATACTCCCATCTTTCTTCTTTACGAATAAAATAGGAGCACCCCAAGGAGATGTACTAGGACGAATAAAACCGATGTCCAATAACTCCTGTAGTTGGACCTTTAACTCCTGAAGTTCAATAGGAGCCATTCGATATGGGGTTTTAGAAATGGGCTTTGTACCAGGTTCAAGATCAATAAAGAATTCAACTTCACGTTCCGAGGGTAGACCGGGAAGTTCTTCAGGAAATACGTCAGGAAAGTCACTAACAACAGGAATATTATTCAAATCTGACGTGTCTTTATTCAAATTCATAACATGGGCTAAGAAAGCTTGACATCCATTTTTTAATAAACGAATAGCTTTATGACTTGATATGACAGTGATTGATTTTAATGGTTTAGTTGCTTAAATTCGAACAACATGTTGATTAGGAATATGAAAACTAATAACCTTACAAAAACAATCAATTTTGGCATGATGAGTAGTTAACCAATCAATCCCTAAAATCACATCAAAAGCAAGTATCTTTAAAGAGATAAGGTCAACAGGTAACGTGATGGTACCAACTTGGATCAAACAAGATTTATAAACAGTGGATGTGATGAAAGTTTCTCCTAACGGAGTTTCCACGGATAAATCAAAGTCTAATTTCTCAGGAGTTAAGTTTAAACGTTGAGCACAAGCAGGAGAGATAAATGAATGGGTAGCACCGGTATCAAGTAAGGTATAAACTTCGCAAGAATTTATGATTAGCTTACCCGTGATCACCTCGTGTGGGTTCCTCGCATTTTGACCAGTCACGACAAACGCTCTTCCAGGAATCGTTGACTTTGACTTTTCTGGGACAGCCTTTTGAGTCACCGTTCCCGCTGAACTTGGTTTCGCTACCGTACAATCTCAAGCGATATGTCCTTCCTTTCCACAATTATAGCATACCTTGAACTGTTGTGGGCAGTTTGGGCTGATATGTCCTTCTTTCCCGCATTTATAGCATACGATCGGTGGTCGTTCTTCTCCCTTAGAACCAGTTGCTACTGGTGCTGACATCTTCGCATTGTCATTGTTATACCTTCTCTTTTTAAAATCCCCTCCCGACTTGCTTCTTCTATTCTCATGGCCATGATTACCACCAGAGTGGTTGCCGCTCTTGTTCGTATTTTTCTTTCTCCGTTGGTTATCGTTGTTACGATGACCACATCACTTGCGGTATGATTCTCGTTGTGGTCCCTCGGTTGAACGTGACTTGTTATCTCGCTTAATAATTGAGCCCCGCTGACAACATCCTAATAGAGAGAAAATTTATGAGAAATAAGATATTGACGTATCTGCCGTTTTCAAATCTCTCGTAAACATCCGCGTCATACGTTCCTCATTCTCCACCAAATGAGGTGCAAACCTGGATAACTCCGCGAACTTTGCCTCGTACTAGGACACCGTCGTGTTATTCTGCTCCAGTCTAATAAACTCCACTTCCTTCATATGATGAATACTTTCAGGAAAGTACTTGTAATTGAACAGTTTTTGAAACGTCTCCCAAGACATGCTTAGTGCGGTTGGATGGGTACGCTTCACAGATTCCCACCAGTAATCTGCCTCATTACGGAACATAAAAGTGGCGAATGGAACCTTCTGTTCCTCCGTGCATCCCAAGACATCGAATATCTTGGTAATTTGTTTAACTCATGTCTCCGCTTTAATCGGATCCGGCTTTTCCCAGAATTCTGGTGGTCCCAACTCCCTGAACTGCTTGGCTGTGACAAACCGTGAATTGCTATCATTTCCTCCTGTATTTTGAACACGAATCTCCTTCGTCTGATTTTGCATAAACTGCAAAAAGCTTCTAAACATCCCGTCGTTCATCATCTGCTCAGTGGTGTTGTTCACAGGAGGAACTCATTTACTCCACTGTTAACATTCTCAGTCGATCAACATTCTCAAATACTGCCATAAAACAAGGGTTAATTAAGGAAATCAATATATCACATAATATCCCTATATACTGACCAACTAACAAATAAGCTTAGGTAGGACACACTAGCGAAGGATTTACTCGTCTCTCCCCTCCTAGTTCTATTCCCCGATCTCCGCCAGAGATCATATCTTTAAGCTTTGATACCAACCGTGACTCCCCCAAAATAGGTATACATCACCCATTTTGAGTCGTCAATAACATGGTACAGAAAAAACTACAACTTTATTAATACAACATATAAACTATGAGTTTAAATACAGATATTGCCATCTAGACAATATCCACACCCAAATAAGTCTTCATTACAATTATTGGTATATTATTTTCCAAAAATGGTGAGGACTACTTAAACAACTTCTAAAACCATCATTCCATACCCCGACTAGTACTCACTACATTCTCGCCTCCTGAGAAGAAAAATGGAACAAAAAGGAAAAGGGTGAGCTCAACTTACCCAGTAAAGAATATTATGACTAAGATAATATAGAACAAATTATCGTTAGTCTTCAACAGGGAAAAAATTGAGAGAATATAATAGACAACAAGTTTCAAATCAATATTCACATCGAAAATAATAATTCATAGAAGAGTTACGTAGAGAATGAAATCTACTATTATCTATGAATTTAAAAGTTTATCATCAATATTTTATCCCTGTAACATCAATCAATATTCATCTTTGCACTACAGGCCAAAGATATTTATCAGTCGGTCATGTTCATCTCAACACCTGTACATCTTTGCACTACGGACCAAAGATATTCATTATAAAATCTTTAATCTTTGCACTACAGGCCAAAGATATTCAGTTATCTCATCATTTAGGACTGAGGATGATGAAAAATATTTTAAAGAAAACGAATCCAGTGAAACAAAAGCATAAGTATTAAAGATTCGTATTTCGATTTATCCATGTCCAAAAATACCTCATAAATAACCGTAGTGGAGTAAAATTCAAGAATGATCAAAACATGAATACAATCAAAGCTAGTATCCATAATAGATATTTTGGACGAAAAACAAAAATTTAATTTTTCTGTGAATAGTGCCGTATTCGTGAATAATGCCGTATACGTGAATAGTATCGTATACGTGAATAGTAACCCCGACACTAAAAGACAAGAATTTTACAAGAAAAATCTTACCAATACTCCGGCATAATGATATTGAAAGAAATATTATCATTTTAAAAAATAATATAATATCCCTTACCTCGAAAGAATAATACTTCTGACTGAAATTCTGAATCTGAAGGGAACTTGCACCGTATAACAACACTCAAGGTATCAAAACACTCACAAGAATACGCTCGATAATATAGAGAGAGAGAAAGAGAGAGAAAAATTTAGTTTCTGGTGTGATTTTCAATTCTAACCCAAGCACCCTATTTATAGGAAAATGCTTAAACACCAAAGCAGAAAATTTAATAAAATATAAATAAACTTTTCATAAATTCCTACGCCCACTCTTTGTATCTAGATATTAGCCAAAACATGTGCCAAAATCACCAAAACGTTTTTCATACTAAAATTATTTAAAACTTCAAAAAAAATGATAATCAATTAATTCAAAACTTCAATAATTCATAATAAATAGCCCTTTTATCAGAAAAATTCAAACCACACGACTTTTTCATAGGAAATTTCATTATCTACAACTTTACAAAAGAAATTTTTTCCAAATTCCAAACAGAAATTGACCGAAATCCACAAACGGACGATTTTACAGGCTATAATCAAATTTCAGTCAAGAAATGGGGTTCACCGACATGTTTAACATGTTTTAAATATTTTTAGTAACAAAAATACTCCTCCTCCTCATATACTCATATATCCCACATTTATTGTAAAAAATATCACTATTATTATATTATTAAAAATATAATAATATATTTAAATAAATTATTTTATCAGAAAATGATAAAATATTAATTTTCAACAATTGTCACATTAAAAATTTTCTCCATCTATATCCACATAAAATCAATATTTTTCTCATCATATAAATCAATAATTAATTATTCACAAATAATATTACAGAATCACAATACTGACAATCAGGCAGTTCCCAGGAAAGAGGGTTCTTTCCAATAAGGATCTCTCCTTACTAGCGCAATTAGATGATCAAGTCTCTCTTTAGACAGAACTTTCTAGACATTGCCAATAATTTTATCCAATAATATTATTCAGATAATATGAATTATTGCTCTGATAATGGAAAATACTGTGTAGTGACATTTATTGAAATAACAGTAATATAAAATATCATTGCAGCAATTATTGAATCAATAAAATAAAATACTGAACAATAATTACTGTAACAATTATTGAGTAGTGCCTTCTTACGTAAGAATCAATAATTGGTGCAATATCGTGTGCTACTGTGTTTTAACCAATTTAGTATTTCAACAAGATAATTGTGAATAACTACGTATTTATTATTTATAAACAACTTATACTTGTCATTTTCTTTATCCAATCGCTTTCAAGTTATGGGGCCCACACAAAGCTCCCAAGCTACCGTCGCATTTAATATTCTCGACAAAGAAGAATATTCCACGACCAAACGAATATTCTCCGATGAAAATGAATTTTTTATAACCACTTGCTTATTTGAAATATTTGCGCATTTTACCCATAACTAACAACATTAATCAAATCAACCCTTACTATTTCAAAATAATAAATAGAGGAAAAATTCAATTTTATATATAATAAGTTGGGTTCTTACAGTTGTTTACTAAATTTTCAGTATAAATAAGTTGCTCGGTTGAGTAACTAAACACACACCATCACTACACTAAAAATATAGAATTCTTTTACTTCATATTGTGAGTATAATATTGTGAGTATTTCTATTGAGTGTAATGTTACTCCAAGTGTAGATAAGGAATGCAAGCATTATTTAAGTTGATCAATTTCACATAAAGAAGAATCAAGTCACATGCTAAGGTAAGAGATATTATTATTGTGGTAAGAGGGTAGATAAGGAATGCAAGCATTATTATGTTAGCAATTTGGACTCTGGATAATTAAGTTGAAAATCACTAAGATCTATGTTATCTTATTATTCTGATTATTTATGTTTATTCATTATATATATCATTGTCATCATCCTCATGCTTATATTGTGATGAAAGTCATCTTTGGCCCATAGTACATAGATGGACTTGGTATGATTATGACCAGGAATTATTCGGTATAATCATGACCGTAATGTTACAAATGATGTGGTAAAAGTCATCTTTGGCCCGTAGTGCATAGATGGACTTGGTATGATTATGACAAGGGATTATTCGGTATAATTATGACCGTAATGTTACAAATGATGTGATAAAAGTCATCTTTGACCAGTTGTGCATAGATGGACTGTTGATTGGCATGATTATGACCAGAGATTATTTGGTATAATCATAACCATTGGTGAAAACACGAATATCCTTGACCCGTAGTGCATGGATAATTCGTGGTAGTGATACCACTACCAAAAATCTGGGCATCTGAGACGGATAAAATCCGTCTCAAATATAGCAAAATCCGTCTCAAAATCGATTTTGAGATGGATTTTGAGACGGATGTTGGCCGTGTCAGTTGGTCGCGTCGCTAATTATGCTCGTCTCAAAATCCGTCTCAAAACAGGAAATTAGATGCGAAAAACTGTCTCAAATCCGTCTCAAACCATCTGAGACGGACATAGTCCGTCTCAAATCCGTCTCAGAGCTAACCCATGGAGAGCTGAATTTTGAAACCGACTTTGCCAGTTTCAGATTTAGCGGGCAGATTTGACGCTTTATTCTAGTTCACGTAAGTTGAGACGAAAAAAGCTGTTTCAAATCCGTCTCAAAATAGACAGCAACTACTTATTTTACACATTTTGAGACGGATGCCATCCGTCTCAATCCCGTTTCAAATTTGACGCCAATATCTTATTAAGCGGCGATATTTTGAAACAGTACTGCAAATCTTAAAATTAAATGTCAACTTGACGCCAACATCGCAAATTTTTTGAGACGGAAAAAAACCGTCTCAATTCCGTCTTAATATATTTATTAACAACAAATTATAAATATTTTCATAATTTAATTTCAAAATCTAAAAATAAAAATGTTCAAAATAATAATGATAATTACTAAATCATTATTTATATAGACAATACTAGATAAGACATCTATCGATGAGTACTATTACAAATATCAACATACTACAAGTCTCACCAAATACAACAAAAGTAACTTCTAAAAACTACTGCTTTAAAGCTCAAAAAAATGCATAATCACACCATCATATCCCATCCTCGATGGTAAACAAAAGTAACTTTTAAAAAATACTACCTAAAAGATTAACATGCATATATAATCACGAGTCTCCATCCTCGTTACTATCGCCTGAATCTTCATCATGCTCATCCTCGACATCAACATCCTACAAGTAGTAGTACATGGAATGCATGTCAAATATATGAAATGAATGCATGCATTCTAAACATAAGACTAAGAAAACTGATTACATACTATGGTCTATGAACAAACATGAGCAACTTGCAGATTGCACCTATTTTAAGTAATAATCTCAACACAAGTTTATACATAAGGTGCAACAAATAGTACTACACCAACGAAATGAGAAACCATATATATGTAGGTAATATTATATGTAGGTGATAAGAATTGTAGATTCTAGAGATTTCAACAACGAGAATACGGATAAAATATAACATGCTTCTTAGAAGAAAGGCAATACACCATCCTATAAGTGCACAATGCTCAAGTAATGGTGGACACTACAAAAATTTCAAATGTTGGGCATGCTCACATTAAATGTGTTGTGCTAGACAGGTGTATAACTCAGAGGAGGTTTATAGTAAAGTCTCCTACATAAAATAGATATATAGCAATTTTCTGGAAATGTATCCTGCATATGATTTTTGATAGGTATAATATAACCTATAGGCAGAGAAGAGTACTTCTGCAGATTATTGTTATCATGTATCTCATTTCAGAACAAACACTAGAAGACTTATACTGTCACACCATCAACATTATTTTAGAAAAACGAACCGAAGAAAGAAAAAGAATTAATTAATACGATGATTACTGATAGAACATACTTACGTGGCAATTGGACCAGACCAAGCAGGAATATCTACTTGAAATTCTCCTCCAATACGAACATTGGTGGTGTAAGGCTCAGAGTCTTCCAACATAACTGCTATAGGACCTAATACACCCTTGGAAGTTGCATTTCTACATCTGCTCATCTCACTGCTGCTAGTTGACTCCTTCAATATTTTACGACGCTTCTTCAAACAAGAATGACAGAACCACTCATCATGAGGTATATTTTTCAGGCGGGGGTAGCAGCAAGAGACATGAAATGACTCTTCACAATGATCACAAATTAGCATCTTCATTGTTATTTCCGACTGATCACAAACTTTGCATGAACGCCAACAGCTGCAATTACTATTGATACCAAGAACTTTAGGAGAAGCACGATTGTTAATCGGCCAAACTCCTTTATGTATCCACAGGCCTTTAAGAATAGAGATGCATACATCCTTTTTAGATATATCATCCTGCGAGTCCTTAATGAATGCATCAGATGAGGAACACTCACCAGTGTCATCCACTTCAGTCTTCAAGGTAGCTGTACATAGATCCATATTTGTTTTTGATGATGAACAACTGTCATTTACAAAGCAGACATCTACAAATTTGGGTATTCTACAGAACCAAGCTGGGTAGTAGTATTTTTGGCCCATCAATTCACAATCTGCAGCAGAGCCTTGGCTAGCGAGCTTTTGAATACGTGATGAGAATTCTTCGGCCTAATGATGCGAGACAGATCAGTGTTTTAGCAATAGATTTGCAAAATTAATACTTTCACAAAGATTGATTAATTTGCATTCAGTTAAAAAAATAAAATTCTATTTACAAACAGCACCATTTGAAGAAAATGAACTATTAAATATTCCCTCCCTCCCTCCCAGGAAAAAAAATTAAGAACCTAGGTGCTCAGGAAGACAGGAACATTTATACTCCATACCCATGCTCAAAGACAAGTATATTAAAACAGAAAAACATTTTGGATTTAATCTGGTTGGCATTAACAGCCTAAATAATGGATTTAATTTGCTCTGTCATCTGTTCCAATTCCCTTTCAATAAATTCAGCCTGCTCATACCTGAAAATTACATCCCAAAAAAGATAATAATCAAATGCTCACTCCATAACATGTCTAGCTTAAGTGTCCTATGTATCTACCATCAACATTTTGGAGTTCTATATAAGCGCCGTAATAGAATGGATATATCCCCTGAAAACAGATTCATAACCACCCTCGCAAATATAAGAGACATATATGACTGCGAAAGAACAGAAATTACCTATATGACTGCTAAAGAACAGAAATTACCTATGCAACATTTGAGGTATTCCAAAAATATTAAGTTACCTTGTTGACATAGTTATGGAACCACCATCTTACAATAGTTATTGTTATGGAGGAGAGTTCAAGTTTCAATAATAACCTCTATCAATTTCATTTAACAAATTCATGTAATATAAACATACCAGTTCTTTCACAGCAATAAACTGTTCCTCAGTCAATTGACAGAGCCATCCCTGACAATACAAGTATAATGACTCTTAAGTGCACAACATTGCAGCAAAAACATTTAAATAAAACATTGCAAGTTAGAGCAACATACCGAATGGATGTGTTCACTTGCATTATGGCATATAAAGTGCAACCTAATGACCAGATGTCAGTTCTTTCAACGATATCTGCATGGATTGGGACGTCCCACAACTCAGGAGCTCGGAAAGGTGCCGAACAGTGCTCAGACGCCCACTCCTACGTAATGAAATTTTAGCAAACTAATAAGAAGCACATCAGATAAACCAAAATATCAGTAGTGCGTCTCAAATTAAAATGATACACCGAGCAAAATCAAAAGGATTTTCCAATCTCAGAATTCTCTACTCAGGTAAAATAATTTTGAATGCACAAAGTTTTGTAACAAATATTACAGACACCATTCTTTTTATGTACATGACACCATTCTATTTATGTACATCACAGCATGGATAAATTAAATATCATGGTGCCAATCAACTAGTAGAAGATTATTAATGGTCTTATTGAATAAATGAATGAAGAATATGAATGATATTTAAAGAACCAACCTGAAGAATTTTCCGCCATTCCTTTCCTGGCAGCTGCATTAAAATAAAGAGAAAAATCGTAAATGTCAGTTGCTATCATGACCTAAATCTACTACAAAAATTTAGCAAACAGAAACAAAGCTAAATGGGACAGAATATCAAAACCAACTGGTGGAATTAAACCTATGAACGTACACTAAACTTATGTAAGACAATGTCAAAAGGACCTTGATCAGAAAGAGGCCTACTTTGGTCAATAGCAACAAACAATATCCCTTTATTCAATGACATTAATCCAATTGAACAAATAAAGTCCACCTGCAAACTAATTCTTTTGAACATAACGAAAGCAACAATACTGGTCCAAATATTATAATCACTAAAGGTCAACTACTCATAGGAAAAACTTAAAGATGCAACCAAATCAGGTTCAATACAATATTTGATTCTCAGTACATGAAACTACAAAAGGGAACTTTTCAGCGAGAGAGTGAAAATCGTGTGATTAGTACAAAAGGGAACTTCAGCGTCGGCAATATGTAATATGAATAATCAGCCAAATCATAAACATGAAGGTACAGGAGTAAGCAAATTATATGTTAAATAGTCAGTGTAGCACACAACTCCTCCGAGCATGAAAATGAACCTCACCAGTCAAATAATCGTGAGTACACAATTTTTGCCAATGCATCTCTACTTTTCACTTTGTAGGAAAGCTCTTCATCCTCCTCGGCATGCTTCACATCATCTAGTGTTTTTGGAATTTATGACTTCAAAACACATAGAAAAATTGAATAAGTAATAATTTTGTTAAATTAAACAAATATAAATCTCATGTAACACCCATCAGACATTGAGATTTTTTCCCTGGAATAAAGAGATGCAATTCCTTGGGCGTGTCGCTTACTGATCAAATAGATTCACGCCAAAACATATCACAAGTTAAATATATGGTAACAAAGATACAAGTATAATACAGGACATAAACTTTTACATATAATATTAATAAACATGATAATATAGTGTGGGTGTACAGATTACCTGCACAAACACAGAGTCTGCAATAGCAGACTCCAAATCTCCACGATTTTTATAGATGACACCCATATTGCAATATGCTTCAGCATACATGGGCCTTTCCAGTGCAGCCTTCTCATAGCAATTAAGGGCCATGTCATATTGCATCATCTCAGAATAAACAACTCCAAGGTTATAATATGCAGGCTGCATAGTACATAACAAGCTCAAAACATCATAATAAAAATCTGAATGAAGTGATGTAAATGTAGGCTGTTTCAGGAAGCAGAAAGTGAAAGGAACATGAAATTACCGCATAATGTTGATCAATTTTGATAGCCTCATAATACTTTTGTAATCACTCTGCATATATAAGTTGAGGAAAAGGTAAAAGTTGATATAGAGCTTTTTGCTTTTCTTCAGGATTTGTTATACAGACAAGTTAATAAGTCGAAGAAAAGACACAAAGTTGAAATAAACAGGACCTAACTTTGCATGAGTCTCCTTCATTTCTTGCGCAGCTTGATCAATATTGCAGTACAGTTCACCATTTACTTAACTTAAAGGAAGATCATTATGCAAACAGAAATATGAAATGAAAAATAATTTAAAATTACACGGACGCACGTTTGATTTGCAGCAAACTCTTAAGAAAATTAAAGCAACCTCATATTTACAAAGTAAGAAACTGATGTTAAGCAACTATGCAGTCATGTATGAACATGTGTAGGACAGAGGAGAGCTAAAGCTAAATTGAATATGGCTTACAAGAAAGGAACATAAGAAGAATGAAGGTAAAAGGTGGTGCCAAAAAAAAACCCAAAAAAACCAAAACAAACATGGCAGAATTAGAAGGGAACTGCAATAAATAATCGACTTGAATTAGAAGGGAAGGAAGCAAATAACATTTGCGAGATAGTCACCATAATACGATAACATTTATGTGCATACCAAGTCTATTAGAATCAAAGGTCTTCATAATTCTAAGCCTTTTCGCGATTTTGAGAAACATCCTTGGAACAAAATACAAAAAAGGGGATCACATTTAAGCATGAGAGGATAAGCTGTATAAATTATCAACCACAAATACATTAGAATTAATATTTCTTCTTTTCACATTTCTTTGTTCCGGGTTTCTCATATGTGCTAGGGTCAGAATCGTTTGATTAATTCATACAAATAGTCATGTATTATATCAGATCTAACATCAGAGTATCAAGGCATATTTTGATTGGCATAATTATGTAGTAATGGGTTTTAGTTGTATACCCCCATGGAACATCTCCAATGAGCATCCAGTCTCCTTCTTTATCTTCGTAAGTGAGCACAAATTCAGAGGATCCATCCAAAAGTTTTGAGGGTTGTACTGTTTGAGAATATGTAAAATATGTAAAATGAGTAGGAGAATGTAACAGTATATCTTTTGTGCATCAAAATTAAGCCTCAAAAAGGTAGGACAACACATTGAGCTACACATTTCAACATTTTGTGGTCTTTATCTTAATTATTAAGTAGAAACAATTCATATTCTCTAAATTACAAGAAATCACACCAAAAGAATTAAGGTTATTGAATTGAAACACTATTTCAAAGCAACAAATAACAAGAATATAACAAGAATACAGGGTAAAAAATGAAATTGGATAAAATTATATGAAAATATAAGAAACAAAGATATGGGGTTTAAGGGGAGAGATTTATACTGATGAGAGCAGGATTGCAATGGTCGCTCTTTGTCTTAGCATTAGCGAAGGCTTCAAGGGAGAGCCCTTTTCCTCCGATTCTCATCTTGTTCTTCTTCATCGTCTTCTGATTGATTGATTCAGGGCCGTTCATTTTCTTCCAGTTTTCATTAGGGCCATTTTCAGACCTATTCTTCATTGCCGCAATTTCTCCGTTATTATAACCATCGCGACGACCACCATGAGGACCCCCACGAAAAGACCCACGAAAGCCACCATAACCACCGCGACGACCACCATGATTTGGGTTAAAGAGGACTGAACTTACTTAGAAAGACCCAATTGCGTAAGGACCAAACTTGTACTGGCAAACGGACCGAAAGAGAGCAGAGAAAGGAACTTCAAAGGGGAGGAATAACTAGGGTTTTCGTTTTGTGAGCGAAAGAGAGCAGAGAGAGAGTAGATCTACACGAAGGATGGCGGACTATGATGGCGGCGGTGGAAACGAGAGGGCGGAGGCGGAGGGATGAGAAAGAAGGAAGAGAGGCGAGGGCTTATTTCTTCTTTTTTTTTTTGTTGATATAGTTGGAGGGAATTTTTGGTGGTAAACTAAAATACTGAGACGAACTATATCCGTCTCGAATCCGTCTCTAACAATAACGAGGAATTAGAGACTAATATTCGGAGGGAAAATAAAAATTAGAGACAGACATTTCGGTCTCTAATCCATTTCAAACATAAATATTTATTTCTTTTTTTAATTATTAATCTGAGACGAACACAGTTGGTCTCAAATCTATTTCAAAAACGAGTTTATAATTTTCTAAAAAATACTTACTTTTTGAGACAGTTAAATCTGTCTCTAATTTCGTTTATAAAATTTGAGACGATGCTTGTGGTTTTAGAATCCGTCTCGGTTTTTTACTTCCAAATCATGTCAAGACATAGCAAAATTTCTGTTTCTAAGTTCGTCTCAAATTACTAGAATTAGAGACGGAACTTAGTCCGTCTCTAAAAATTGGTTTCAGGTGCCCAGTATTCTAGTAGTGTACTATTGAGTTGAGTCTCAGCACTATTGATTTTACAGTTGTATGTCTTAGGCTTGTATTGCAAAGATGGACTATTGATTTACCTGATTATAAATATGAATTGTGATTTAATTATAATCTTTGGTGGTTCAGGTGAAGACAGGTGATTAAAGTTCTTTTTTGTCTTGGGTACAACAAAGAACTGTTGATAAGGATTACAGGAATGAAATATTAACGATGCATTTTTAATTTAGAGGAGATAGTAGACATTATGTTCTATTTGACTCTTCTAATAGATTGTTGATTCCGCTGCTATTATGGTTAAAAAAATTTATCTTCTACCATATGTTCTAAATATCTGAATTATTACTGATGAAGGCTATTGATAATTTAATTATCTTAAGTCATGATATTCTTTCTTTGGGCTATTTGTGCTCACCTTTTATTTCACCACCCTTTCGGGGTAATAAAAGTGTAAATTTGTACTAATGAGAGAGAACATGGGTATAAAGTGATGATACGAATTAGTCACAAGCCTAATCAAATTATGAAACGGTGTGGCATAATAATTGTATTGAGAACATAAAATGTGGGTGTTATATTTTATTCGTCATTTAATATTTAATTTTGGTGAACCAAATAGGGTGATGCGAACTCGACTTTGAAAGCGTCATAAAGGCACTCCATTAGAACGAGGAGGATAGAAATCTTCTCATATTCCTTTGGGGACTTGAAATATTTGCTGCTGTAATTTATATGGCATTGTAATAATTTGAGTATGAATATTGTCGTATTATATACGTTACAATATTCATATTATTGAAACTCACGATGATATGTGTCATTCGTATTTTGCGATAGTTGTATAAATGGAGTTGTCGAAAGAAAGTAGTATGCACACGCCCAATCATGTTTGATGATAAAGCATATACTTTGTAACAATCTTATTCATTTATTAATAAAAAGTATTAATTAAAGGCTTTTAATTATCTACATGATGCTGTTTTATAATATGTGATAAACCCATAGTTTTAAACAATGCTTTTAGAATAATGATGATGATCATTCTAATGAGATTTAAATTCTTAGAAAGCTTAAAACTAAAATAGTTCCCAATCGTTGGATTACTAAATTGGGGATTAGTGAATCCAGATAGATTGGTACATACGTTGCTTGCTCATTGGATGAGGATGATTGATCTCATAATCATTTGTATGGAGACACTAAAACAAGTATGTAAGTGCTTATTAGAGAATAAATTTACTGAACGTGGCTCGCTAAGGAATACCTAATGGAGTTTTACTTGCCTATCAATAGAAATTCCTGTAGTGATAGTAGTACAAGTGATCCTTGAACTTGAGATCATCATAGTATCTTGTGTATGATGAGTTATACTTTGACTTATTCCTTAAGACCCTTAGGGTATATCAAAGGGTATGCTTGTGTATAATAAGTTATACATGGAGATAATGTATGATCAATAAAGAATCTATCACTTCTAGTAAAAGAAGAGAAATGTCCTATGTGATTCGATAAATGACAACTCAGTAGTCCTTGGCCAAGGAAGAATGAAATTAGAAAGAAGTTTCTAATTTACATTATTTGGAGTTGTGCATTTAAGAGTCGAAATACATATAATTAAATAAAATAAGACTTGATAGAAATTCCATGTCTAATATTTAATTGGGACATTGTATGGTGGAAGGATTGAATTGTACGATAACTATTTACTCAAATGTTCTTTTATGATTAATGTTAAAATCTATATTATCTGAAAAGTCGTTGATCACTAGGGAGGCTTATCCCTATTGTAGAATAAATATTATTTATTTAAATAAATTATTAGTTTAATTTATTTATTTAAATAAGATTAGAATTGTTCTAATTGATTTATTCACAGCCGGTTTAATATGAAGAACCTAAAGGGTCACACCATAAAAGGAAGAATAATTATTTAAAAAGTTAATAGCATAATCGTAATAATAAGTTAAGTATATTTAATTTAATCTATGGTGATAGAATAAATTAAATAGCTTAATTTTTATTATTTAATATTTTGAAAATATTAAATATAAATTAATAAGAGAAGTCTTATTATTATTATTATTACTATTATTATTATTTAATTCCTAAAGGAGTTTGGAAATTAATTAATAAAAATACTCTCAAATATCCTAATAGGATTAGGAGGCAAATTAATTAAAAGATTTTAATTAATTAAAATAAAACTCAATTCCTTAATTTTTAAAGAGGGTTGCCCACATCTATAAATAAGAGGAGTCTTATATAGAAAAACTAGAGTTT
Source organism: Panax ginseng (assembly GCA_020205605.1). NCBI lineage: Eukaryota > Viridiplantae > Streptophyta > Magnoliopsida > Apiales > Araliaceae > Panax > Panax ginseng. The sequence continues at coordinate 145,886,254 of CM035133.1, forward strand.
TACCAAATACCCATATTCTTGAATCCTTCTTCTTCCTTGGTGGATCACCTCTAGAGCCCAAACACTTGGGTGGCTAACGTTGATCAAAGGAAGGAACCAAACTCGGTGGATTCAAGTTGAACGCGAAAAAGGATTGAAAGTGAACTTGTACCTGAGGAATCTCGGATCTTCAATGGTATGATTCTTGTTCTTTCTTTTTCGTTTAATTAATAATTGTGCATAAAAGGTGATCCGGGTATATGGTTTGTAAAAATTTTAAACTCTGACTTTTACACGTTTTCGCTTATTTTGTGCAATTTGATTGCGTTCATGAATATTACAAACCTAACAGTGGCATAAGAGCCAAACTTTTATGCGAATTATTAATTGTTTTAATTTGATATGTATATTGATATGTGTTTAAAACAATTTAATTGGGCATAATTTATTATATAAAATTTAATAAAAAAAACGTGAGCCTGTTATTCGCGAATCTTGTTAATTAACAAGAATATTTCACAGCTTGGTTAACTAATACTTGATTCCCTTTTAAAAAGTTTCCTGCAGCGTGGACAAGGTAATTGAATAACCGTTCATTAATTAACAACGTGGCCCAGGATTCTTGTTATGTTAACAGGGCTCTTTCAAAAAGTTAAGCACGATTATATATATATATATAAATATATATAATAGTTATATATATATATATATTAATCTTATTATTTTATAATTAAAATAAAATATTTATTTTAATTTTAAAATAAAAAGTTTATTTTAATATTAAAATAAAAAAAATTTATTTTAATTTTAAAATTGAATTCCATGCTAATTAGAGTTGGAATTGGATTCCATGATAACTAATTGGAGATGAAATTGGATTCCATGTTTCCTTAAATAAAAGAGTTTATTTAGATATGAAATAAGATTTCATATTATTCAAAATAAAAGAGTTTATTTGTGAATAGGAAAGAGAATCCATATTTCCTTAAATAAAAGAGTCTATTTAGATATGAAATAAGATTTCATATTATTCAAAATAATAGAGTTTATTTGTGAATAGGAAAGAGAATTCGTGTTTTCTTTAAATAAAGGATTTTTTTTACTTTAAATTGGATTCCATAATTAATTAAAATAAAGGAGTTTATTTTGATTAAAGATTTTGATTAAAATAAAATAGTTTATTTTATTCAAAATTAGATAAATTAAAATAATATAGTTTTATTTTGATTTAAATTTAGATTAAAATAAATGAGTTTATTTTGATTCAAAATTAGATTTTATACTAACTAAATTTGTTCATTAAATGATATCAATATATATATTGAATGTTTATTATTCATGAGATGAATGTTATTTATTGATGCATATGGTGATGTGTATGATAATAAATGGGATTGATTATGGACTATTGACCAATGTGATTGGATTTTATTTTAGTTGGATGCATGAATGTATGGGTTTTTATTAAATGAGGTTTATGTATCTAAATCTTCTCTAATTTTTTTCTTAATGTAAGTTCTATCTCCTCTTATGTACTTCCCTTATTTCACGATCAAGGTTTTTATTTATTTTAAATAGTTTTGTAATAGGAATAGTTAGAATTAATTTTGAAGAATTGGAGATCAAGTAGCAAGGGGCGCTTGAAGACCCGTTTGTAATGGAGCCCGGGTTTAAATGTAATAGTTATATTTAAATTTAATTCTTGCACCCCTAGGGTTTGACCTTTTGGTTCACTTGGTGGCTTTAGTGAACCAAACTAGAATAAAAGTCCATAATCAATCCAGGTAGAATATAATATTCTATATGTGCATGCTTATACTATATACTATATATATTATGTAAACATGCTTCACATGTTCATTAATATGACACGTATTTTATATATATATATGTGCATGCGCACTAAACAAGATAAGACAAATTAATAACAAACCCCTCAAATATTTTATATTAAGTCCTAAGCTTTCAAAGATATTTGGAATATCAAACATCGCTTTCTAGCATGATAAAATTAATAGTATTAAATATTTAATATGAGTTTGTTGTGTCACCACAAGGCAAGTATTAAGTATTTAAGATGTTAATTTATCACATTTGATGCTTATAAAGAAAATTGAACAGTATTGTTTTGTTGTGTCACCACAAGGACAATATTTTTCTTTTTTGAATATATGGAGTGCTAGGTTGGACTTAACTTGGATAATTTTGATTCGGATGTGCCACCACTTGATCAAAATAATCTAAGAGGCAAAATATAAGGAGTTGCATAGTTGATGTAATTGACAAGAGTTGTCTACCTATTTATTTATATATAGTTTGTTGTGTCACCACAAGGCTATATACATTTGAAATTGGATCCTTATTCTCACTAGCAAATCTTTAATTAGATTTTGCCGAACTATATAAGTGAGGGTAATATAGTTTGAAGAAAATAGTGGAAAATACCAATTTAAAATAAGACCTAATTTATTTTGGTAATTAATAAAAGAATGTATGCTAAAAGTTGTTAATTATAAATTCATTTACAGAATTTTACAATGTCTAAATCACTATCACTGCGAAGCATATTAGATGTTATTTAACCGGGCCGAATTAAACGGATTGGTTAAGGAATTGAGAATAGTTCTCATGGCTGAAAAGCTATCTTATGTCCTTAATACGCCTATCCATGCAATGGTTGCAGACAATACCTCTGAGGAAGAGATTGCTACTTTTAGAAAGTGGCAAGATGATGCACATTTGGCTCAATGCATCATGCTCGCATCCATGAGTAACGAGCTTCAGCGTCAGCATGAAACTATGGATGCTCTTACTATATTACTGCACATCAAGTAGTTGATGGTAAGGAAAGTAGGACTAATAAATATCAGATATCTAAAGAGCTCTTCTGATCTAGAATGACCAACGACACTACAGTACAAACAAAAGTCCTTAATATAATCAATTTGATTGATCAATTAGGACAACGGGTTTTGTCATGGATGGAGAGTTGAGCCAAGATTTGATCTTGCACTCACTTCCGGACTCCTTTCACAATTGTTGTGAATTTTTCATATGAACAAGCTAGATATCAACGTCGCTGATTTGCTTAACATGTTGAAAAATGTTGAGAGTCACTTTCCAACCAAGAAAGACCATGTCTTACTGGTAGGGGCCAAAGGATCTTCTGAAAAGAAGAACGATTCAAAGAAGGTAAATAGAAAGGCAAAAACAAAGGATAATAAGAATAGAACTGATACGGATAGCAAAGGAGTTTGCTTCCATTGCAATAAGCCTGGACACTGGAAAGAAACTGCTAGAAGCATCTTGCAAAAGCTAACTAGAAGAAGCTTAGTGAAGTTTCGGTTACAATACAGTTTTTTGTTCATGATTGAAATAAATTTTCCTAAGTCAAGGTTCTACTTGGGTATTGGATACCGACTTTGGTTATCATAAATATAGATTTATGAAGGGACCAAGCAGAAGTAGAAAATTAAACAAAGATAAGTAATCATATGTGTAGGAAATGAAGCAAAGGTTGCCGCATTAGCCATATGAACTTATAGTTTAGCACAGCCTACGGGCAAGTCTATTAAGTCAATAAGTTGTTATTGTATTCCAGTTCTTGTTGGAAACATTATTTCATTTTATTGTTGGACAATGAAATCTTTAGTATTATATTTAAGAACAATTGTTGTTCTATTTATAATAATAATAATATTTTGTATAGAACTGGAATATTACTTAATGGATTTTATATACTTGACTTAAGTAAAAATAATTTTGCAAATTGAACAAACTAGTATAAGAAAAGGAGATGATCATTCAAAGAGTTGAATGAATGTATTTATTAAAATACAAGTGTGAATTATTTGAAAGGTTCAAAGAATTCAGAAGTGAAACAAATTGACAAAATATTAAGATTATTTGATTAGATCAAGGAATAAATACTTGTGCAATAAGTTTCTAGATCATCTTAAATGGTTTTCTCATAATGGACGCCTCTTGATATGCAATAATTGATTGATGTATCTGAATGAAAAAATCGTATCTTGTTGGACATGGTGCGGTCCATAATGATTTTACTGACATTCCAGTATCTCTCTGGGGTTATATCCTAGAAATGGTTGCATATCTACGAAAAGGTAACCTCAAAATCCAGCCCCAAGACTCCATAAAAGTTATGGACAGGGAGGATTTCTAATCTTAAGTATGTTAAGATAAGGGGTTGTCCAGCTTATGTGAAAAAGGTTTTAAAAGGTTAAGCTTGGGACAAAATTTGACAAGTGCAGAGTTGTGGGACATCCTAAAGTAAGTTTGGGGTATATATTATATAATCCTACTTAGTAAAAGGTGTTTATTGTGAAACACGTTTTCTTCTAAGATAAAGGTGTTTATCATTGAAGGGGCTAGTGGGAGGATAATAGATCTTGAAGAGTTCAAGAACCATAAAACACTATAAGTTAAATAAGAGGAAACTGTAGATAGACCTATTGTAACACAACCGAATCATAAATCTGGAATAGTATCGAAGATACTTGGGAGGTATGGATTCATTATGGATGATGATGATGATGAGGTACGCATCATAGAAGATGATGATCCAGAGTTACATACGATGAGGTAAGAGTTCTAGTGTGAACAAAAGGGTCAATGGGAGCGTCGTGAAATTTTTAGTATTATATGTTGATATACTACGGATGAGGAATAACATACCAATGCTACAATCAGTAAAGATAAAGTTGTCTAAACATTCCTCCATGAATGATTTGGGAAGAGTATCTTAATTGGAGATGTAAATCTATATAGATAGATTTAAAAGGATGTTTGGCTTAACCCAAGGAACGTATATTCATTTGATGCTAAAGTCGTTTAGCATGGCAAACTCCATGGGATGTCTCATGTTGATGAGCCATGGAGTGTATCTCTCTTAATAGTCCCCATAGACTCCAAAAAGAGAGATCGCATGAGTAACTATCATGTATGCAATGAAATGTACCAGACCTAATATTGATCAGTCATATTCTGGAGAAGATCATTGTAAGACAGTGAAAAACATCTTAATGTACTAAGGATGTGATAATATCATGGTGGGTCTGAATTAAAACTAGAGGGCTTAACAGACTCAAGTTTTTCAGACAAACCAAGACAACAGAAAATCCACTTTCAGGTAAAGCGTTACCTTGAACAGTGGTGCAGTGAATTGAAAAGGTTTCAAATAGCAAAAAGTTGCTGGTTTAGTGATAAAGACAAAGTATATAGTTGTAAATGAAGCTGTAAGTTGATTGTTTGGATGAAAAGTTCATTACAGAACTAGGAATAGTTCCTAAGTCTCATCTTGGATCTAAACATGTGTTGTGGCACTTTCATTTGATTATAGGAATCATTGAAAGATGGAAAATCACTATAGAGATAGTGGACTCTCAAGAACAACATTACATATCCATTAACTAAAGCTTATCCAACAGCAGGATAATCGTCACTTAGAGAAGAAGGGTATGAGATACCATGACGATTAGCTTTAGTGCAAGTGGGAGATTAAAAGTAGTATGCACACAAGCCAATCATGTTTGATGATATACTTTGTAACAATCTTATTCATTTATTAATAAAAAGTATTAATTAAAGGCTTTTAATTATCTACATGATGTTGTTTTATAATATGTGATAAACCCATAGTTTTAAACAATGCTTTTAGAATAATGATGATGATCATTCTAATGAGATCTAAATTCTTCGAAAGCTTAAAACTAAAATAGTTCCCAATCGTTGGATTACTAAATTGGGGATTAGTGAATCCGGATAGATTGGTACATACGTTGCTTGTTCATTGGATGAGGATGATTGATCTCATGATCATTTGTGTGGAGACACTAAAGCAAGTATGTAGGTGCTTATTAGAGAATAAGTTCACTGAACGTGGCTCGCTAAGGAATACCTAATGGAGTTTTACTTGCCTGTCAATAGAAATTTCTGTAGTGATAGTAGTACAAGTGATCCTTGGACATGAGATCATCATAATATCTTGTGTATGATGAGTTATACTTTGACTTATTCCTTAAGACCCTTAGGGTATATCAAAGGGTATGCTTGGGTATAATAAGTTATACATAGAGATAATGTATGATCAATAAAGAATCTACCACTTCTAGTAAAAGAAGAGAAATGTCATATGTGATTCGATAAATGACAACTCAGTAGTCCTTGGCCAAGGCAGAATGAAATTAGAAAGGAGTTTCTAATTTACATTATTTGGAGTTGTGCATTTAAGAGTCGAAATACATATAATTAAATAAAATAAGACTTAACAGAAATTCCATGTCTTATATTTAATTGGGACATTGTATGGTGGAAGGATTGAATTGTACGGTAACTATTTACTCAAAGGTTCTTTTATGATTAATGTTGAAATCTATATTATCTGGAAAGTCGTTGATCGCTAGGGAGGCTTATCCCTATTGTAGAATAAATATTATTTATTTAAATAACTTATTAGTTTAATTTATTTATTTAAATAAGATTAGAATTGTTCTAATTGATTTATTTACAACCTGTTTAATATGGAGAACCTAAAGGGTCACACCATAAAAGGAAGAATAATTATTTAAGAAGTTAATGGCATAATCGTAATAATAAGTTAAGTATATTTAATTTAATCTATGGTGATAAAATAAATTAAATAGCTTAATATTTATTATTTAATATTTTGGAAATATTAAATATAAATTAATAAGAGGAGTCTTATTATTATTACTATTATTATTATTTAATTCCTAAAAGAGTTTGAGAATTAATTAATAAAAGTACTCTCAAATATCCTAATAGGATTAGGAGGCAAATTAATTAAAAGAGTTTAATTAATTATCCCTAATAAAATTAGGGAGCTTAATTAATTAAAAGAATTTAATTAATTAAAATAAAATCCAATTCCTTAATTGTTAAGGAGGGTTGCCCACATCTATAAATAAGAGGAGTCTTATTATGGGTGAGGGGGTTGGTGACTTTTACAACATACGTGATTCCAATAGTTGGGAGAGTATGCCTTTTTCTATAGAGATAGAAAAACTAGGATTTTGCCAAATACCCATCTTCTTGAATCCTTCTTCTTCTTTGGTGGATCACCTCTAGAGGCCAAACACTTGGGTGGCTAACGTTGTTCAAAAGAAGGAACCAAACCCGGTGGATTCAAGTTAAACGCAAAAAAGGATTGGAGGTGAACTTGTACCTGAGGAAGCTCAGATCTTCAAGGGTATGATTCTTGTTCTTTCTTTTTCGTTTAATTAATAATTGTGCATAAAGGGTGATCCGGGTATATGGTTTGTAAAAATTTTAAACTCGACTTTTACGTTTAAAAACTTATTTTGTGCAATTTGATTGCGTTTCATGAATATTACAAAAACCTAACTGTGGCATCATCGAGCCAAACTTTTATGCGAATTATTAATTATTTTAATTTGATATGTATATTGATATGTATTTAGAACAATTTAATTGAGCATAATTTATTGTATAAAATTTAATAAAAAAACGTGAGCTTGTTATTCGCGAATCTTGTTAATTAACAAGAATATTTCTTGGTTAACTAATACTCGATACCCTTTTAAAAAGTTTCCTGCAGCGTGGACAAGGTAATTGAATAACCGTTCATTAATTAACAACGTGGCCCAGGATTCTTGTTATATATATATATATATATATATATATATATATATATATATATATATATATATATATATATTAATCTTATTATTTTATAATTAAAATAAAATATTTATTTTAATATTAAAATAAAAAAATTTATTTTAATTTTAAAATTGAATTTCATGCTAATTAGAGTTGGAATTGGATTCCATAATAACTAATTGGAGATGAAATTGAATTCCATGTTTCCTTAAATAAAAGAGTTTATTTAGATATGAAATAAGATTTCATATTATTCAAAATAAAAGAGTTTATTTGTGAATAGGAAAGAGAATCCATATTTCCTTAAATAAAAGAGTTTATTTTGATATGAAATAAGATTTCATATTATTCAAAATAATAGAGTTTATTTGTGAATAGGAAAGAGAATCCGTGTTTCCTTTAAATAAAGGATTTTTTTTACTTGGAATTGGATTCCATAATTAATTAAAATAAAGGAGTTTATTTTGATTAAAGATTTTGATTAAAATAAAATATTTTATTTTATTCAAAATTAGATAAATTAAAATAAAATAATTTTATTTTAATTTAAATTTGGATTAAAATAAAGGAGTTTATTTTGATTCAAAATTAGATTTTATACTAACTAAATTTGCCCATTAAATGATATCAATATATATATTGAATGTTTATTATTCATGAGATGAATGTTATTTATTGATGCATATAGTGATGTGTATGATAATAAATGAGATTGATTATGGACTATTGACCAATGTGATTGAATTTTATTTTAGTTGGATGCATGAATGTATGAGTTTTATTAAATGGGGTTTGCGTACCTCGTCTTCTCTAATTTTTTCTTAATGTAAATTCTATCTCCCCCCTATGTACTTCCCCTTGACTGCTGATCAAGGTTTCTATTTATTTTAAATAGTTTTGTAATAGAAATAGTTAGAATTAATTTTGAAGAATTAGATATCAAGGAGCAAGGAGCGCTTGAAGACCCGTTTGTAATGGAGCCCGGGTTTAAATGTAATAGTTATATTTAAATTTAATTCTTGCACCCCTAGAGTCTGCATAACATTTGCATAAGGCTGGCAGTCAATATCATTCATGTGGGGGATTGTTGGAATTTGAGCCTAAATTAATATGGGTGTCATTAATTATTTTTAATGATTCCGTATATTAATGTGTTCTACTTCATGAGTAGATTAAATTAAGTATTTAGAAGCTCAAATCTATGGAGTAATGAATGAGATATTAACTCCCAAAGTTCATGATAAAAGATAATAAATACATGTGGGAAAAACCAAGTCCCAAATAGGTTAGGAATTAAATATTTTATATGTTTATATACAAAAAAAGTGTTCTTGAGTTTGGGCCCCAAGCGGCACCCCACTTTTATAGAAGGGAGAGGACCTAGCCAAGGCTAGGTTCGAACCCATACGTGTGTCATCGCCGTCATGTCGCTCAATTTACCGGCCTGGCTGGGGTCGTGGTCTTGTATATAATTTTTTTAGACAAAATTTATTTTAAATTTTTAATTAAAATTTATTTATTTAATTATATTATCAAAACTGTGTCGTTTTGAAGCTGTATTTACTATATTATCAAAATTGTGTCATTTTGAGAAGCGGTATTATCAAAAATTGTGTCGTTTTGAGGAAGCGTATCTGCAAGGTTAAACGGGCGGCCCTAAACTACGTCATTTTTGTCGCGCATTTTCTTCTAAGCCTAAAACTACGTAGTTTTGGTTTTGCTAACTCTTAAACTACGTCGTTTTAATAGACCGAATAGATGCACCTATTTTGTAAATGGTCAAAACTATGTCATTTTGACCAACAGATACAAATAATACCTCTTCAAGAGGCACCCCATGCCTTTTCAGGGGTGATGTTGTAATACCCAAAAAAAAAGAGAAGAAAATAAATTATATTTAAAATTATATTTTAATTGGGATTTTCTTATATTTGGACCAAATTGTATTTAATTTGTATGGACAATAATAAGTAAGGGATTCCATTAATTTGGGCCTTTAAAACTAATTGGGTCTAATTTATATTGGTGTAATATTAAAATCCTACTAAAATTAGGAGACACAAAAAGATATATAAATAAACAAGTAAAACTTAATCTTCCTTGCATACAATTGTTACGAACTAGCTGAGGAAAAGAAGTGAGAAGGCGGCTGAAGGAACAAGATGAATTGTTATTCAGGTAAGTTATTCCATTAAATTTTTTTTATAGCCGACATATAGTAATTAAAGAGTATCAAATTCAATAAGAAAAAAAAAACAAAAACTCATGGGATGAAAAGGGTAAAAAATTTATTCCGATTGTAGCTTTTGTCATGACATCATATAAAGAAGAGAAGTAACATCATAATTTAAATAATAAAACAACATGTGAGTATGACTTTTGGCCTGAATATATTCAAAGTTTATGAATGAAATTATCACTACTTTGTTTGAAACGGAGGTTACTTTATTCTTATATAAATATAAAAGATTTGTACCTAAAATAAACTTATAATTCAGATTTTTTTAAGACTATTTCAAGAAATCAATTGTTATAATATTTGTTATGGTATTATATTAAACTATTTGAAAGTTTAAAATGTTATAATATCTTCTTCTGCTTTTTTTATTCTTGTTATTTTTATTATTATTATTATTATTATTATTATTATTATTATTATTATTATTATTATATATTCACATAAATTCTCAATTTAAACTTCCAAATAGTTTAATATAATACCATAACAAATATTATAAAAATTGATTTCTTGAAATAGTCTTAAAAAAATTTGAATTATAAGTTTATTCTAGGTATAAACCTTTTATATTTATATAAGAATAAAGTAACCTCCGTTTCAAACAAAGTAGTGATAATTCCATTCATAAACTTTGAATATATTCAGACCAAAAGCCATACTCACATGTTGTTTTATTATTTAAATTATGAAGTTACTTCTCTTCTTTATATGATGTCATGACAAAAGCTACAATCGGAATAAAATTTTTACCCTTTTCATCCCATGAGTTTTTGTTTTTTTTTCTTATTGAATTTGATACTCTTTAATTACTATATGCCGGCTATAAAAAAAATTTAATAGAATAACTCACCTGAATAACAATTCATCTTGTTCCTTCAGTCGCCTTCTCACTTCTTTTCCTCAGCCAGTTCGTAACAACTGTATGCAAAGAAGATTAGGTTTTACTTGTTTATTTATATATCTTTTTGTGTCTCCTAATTTTAATAGGATTTTAATATTACACAAATATAAATTAGACCCAATTAGTTTTAAAGGCCCAAATTAATGGAATCCCTTACTTATTATTGTCCATACAAATTAAATACAATTTGGCCCAAATATAAGAAAAGCTCAATTAAAATATAATTTATTTTCTTCTCTTTTTTTTGGGGTATTACATTACCTCCCCCTTAAAAAGGATTCTGTCCCCGGAATCAAAAGAATGAACGTACCTAATTATCAAAAAGATGCAGATACTCCACTCGAATAGACTCCTCCATCCGGATAATTTTAAGAAAAATAAAATTAATATTTAATTATTAACAAAAAAAATAGTATTATTACATTTTTCCCTCCTTTAAAATAATTCCGCTCTCGGAATTCAAATAAGTTACATAAAGTTTTATTTTGATTTTTATTTAAATTACATAATTATTCATAAACTTTAATTAAGATGTAGCGCCGCCATTTGTAACGATCAAGCCTGGTAAGTCCATTGGTCCACACAATTATGCATGTACTCGTAAAAGATTCGTCAACTATCGTGTCAAGCCTTGGTAAGGTTCTTCGCGTTAAATCACATGATCCACTGTTGGTGCAGGTCGTCCCTAATATATTTTGATTTTAATTCTTGTAAACGTACCCTTCGGAACATAATTCGAAATCACAAAAAGATTTTCTTCCTCTAAATACGATTCGAATACCCAAAATATTTAGAATTATTTTTAACTCGTAAAATATTTATGTTCCACACATGACAACGATTTAACAAATTATTTTTATTAAATTTTACATAAATTCATGCGAAGCTCTAAGGGCATCAAATAAACAAAACAACTTAAATTATATCACCAACTCTCACTAAGTCCTCAAGAATTTCAAAATATCATAACCTCAAATCAAATTAGTTCTCAAATATTATAATACCAAAAATATATTACTACTAAGATCTCTTCATCACTATACCAAACTCCAAATCATATATCCTACTATCTGAATAAGCAAACTATAGCTTTCAAAATCTCTTAAAGATTCATCACTTATTGTATATCTTGTGACGCCCCCAAAATTAGGTATACATCACCCATCTTGAGTCGTCACTTACATGGTACATAAATACAAATACAACTTAATTATACAAATGTCGTGTAACATACGACAATACGTAAACTGAGAATTCTAATAGGAATATTGTCATCTAGACAATATCCATACTCAAGGAGTCCTCATTACATTTATTGTCACACTATTTAACAGAATAGTGAGGACTACTAATACTATCTTCTGGACCATCACTCCTTTCCCCGACTCGTCCCAGCTATATTCTCATTTCCTGAAGAGAACATTGAAAGAAAGGGTGAGCTCAACTAGCCCAGTAAGAAATATTATGACTAAGATAATGCAGAATAAATTATCAATAGTCTTCAACAATGTTAAACTGATAAAATACAATAGACATCAAGTTTAACTGCAGCGGAATAAGCAATCCATTAGAAGAGTCAAGTAGAGAATCAAACCTACTATCTTCTATGATTTAAAAATGTTTTTATCAACTTTTATCATTTGAGACTCGAAATTTTAATAAATAAACCACATCTTCTAATCATCCATACTACGAGCCAAGGATATTCATTAAATCATCCACGGTCATGACTATACCGAATAATCCCTGGTCATAATCATACCAAAAATTGTCCATCAATGCATTACATGCCACTGAGGACTTTTACCACATCATTTATAACATCACAGTTCATGATTATACCGAATGATCCCTGGTCATAATCATACTAAGTCCATCTATGTACGTAAGCCAAAGATGACTTTCAACATAATATAAACACGAGGATGATGACAATGTTATAGAATTCAATTAAACAAGTTCAAGAATTAATTTATCCGAGAACTAATAATATCCAAATTGTCAACATGATACTTCTTTGTAAAAAGTAAAAGTCAAGAATGCTCGAAGAATATTTTCATGAAAAGATCTTTGGATAAAGCGCAAATATCAAGGATATTCCACTAATTTCATGGAGTATAGAAGTCAAAACATTAACCAACTGAGTATAATAAAGAATATATGAAACTGCAAATGGATTTTCACCCGCCATGCGGTAATCCACGTATACAAATCATTTCCACAATTTAATAAGGAATGAATACAAAGGATCATTCACCATGCTTGTGGCAATCCACATAGACAGGTTATTCCAACAGAATAATAAAGAATGGAATAACAGAAGGATTCACCATGCATGCGATAGAGACCGGACAGACAGGTTATTCCCAACAGAATAATAAATGCGGAATAATAAATATGGAACCAGGCCAGGTGAAATTCACACCGACAGGATATTCCGACAGAATAATAAATGCAGAATAATAAATATGGACCAGGTCAGGTGAAATTCACACCGACAGGATATTCCGACAGAATAATAAATGCGGAATAATAAATATGGAACCAGGTCATGTGAAATTCACACCGACAGAATATTCCGACAAAATAATAAATGCAGAATAATAAATATGGAACCAGGTCAGGTGAAATTCACACCGACGGGATATTCCGACAGAATAATAAAGAACGGAATAATAAAAGGATTTCACCAAGTATGCGGTACTTCGCATAAACTGGTTATTCCAACATAATAATAAAGAATGGAATAACAGAAGAAGATCACCAAGTATTGGGTAAACCGCATATACAGGTCATTCGACCAAGTATAGGGTAAACTCATCATGAGTTATTCCAATGAATAATAAAGAATGAAATAACATAAGAATTTCACCAAGTATAGGGTATACCGCGTATACAGGTTATGTATAGGGTATGCCACTTTTACAGGTTATTCCAACAGAATAATAAAGAATGGAATAATAGAAGTTCTCTTCATGAATAAGAAAGAATAACACCCCTTACGGGTACAACAAATAATATCCCTTACCGTAAAAGAAATTAGAAATAACAGTAGGAAAGTAGCAGAATACTTTTCTTCTTTTTCTCTATAGTTTTCTCTCTCTAGGGTTTCAGTGAATTCGTAAGAAAATAATGAAGGAATGAGCTTCTATTTATAGAAAAATGGATCAGCATAAGAATCGACTCGTGAACGGTCCAGATTGATTTACTTTAATCGATGTCCATATTTAAAGAAAAATCTTTTAAATAAAATATAATATATTCTAATTATTGCCTAATAAAACAAACAAATTTATAAAAGTATTTTGTTTTATATAAAAAGATTTTACTATGCAAAACACTATGCATAATAAAATATAATATATTCTATTTATAGAATAACTTTAATAAAGTATTCTGTTTTATATAAAAAGATGTTTCTGTTTTATTACGTTAATAATACTAATAAAACAAAACTTCATCATCACTTACTTTGAAAAATTTTCAAATATCACCCTAAACTTTAAACTTTTATCAATTTAACTATTCACCAAAATAGAAAAATTGAACAATTTTATTTTATAAAATTCGGGGTCTCACATATCTAATCATTCAATAAATCAATCATTCTCTTAGTGCAAACCTTAACCCAACAAATTTCAAGATCTCCTCATACTATCACTCAAAATTTCATATAAGATAACTCCAATATTCTACTAGGAAATAATCGCAAAATTCATTTACCCCAAAAGATTAATCTAATTACCTCGAATCTATACAACAACTCAAAATTACAAGTGATTCTTTGTACTTAATAGTTTTCACTTTATCATATTATCCCATCGATTCACATACCTCAAATTATTCACAACTTAACAAAAATCAGAATCTAACCCAAATAAAATCCTCAATTCCAAAATCATAATAATTTGTAATTACCTGAAATAACTCTTAACAAATAATTCTCCAATATCAAAACTTACTTGATACAAATGCTCATATCATAATCAGATAATCATTTTTTTAATCCTAACAAAATATGACATTATTCTCCTTAATGATCAAATCACAATTCTTAACTAATATTATTGTTCCAATGCATATTACAATAATAATATTAACAAATTATCTCGCCTTTCTCAAATCAACTACAACTTAAAGAGCTAAAAACACTTTGTCAAAATAAGACCAACCAAACAGAGAACAAAATCAAATCAAACTACTACGTCTACCCAGTGATTTACCCACAACTCACAGGTCAAACCTAAATAGGTTTTCTACAAGAAAGAACCTGGCTCTCATACCATATCTGTAACACCCCCTTCCCGAAAAGGAAAGGGAGGTCACGTGTAAAGCACAATAAACCTCAAAATAAGTAAACAGAGCACTAATAACTTCAAAATATTAATAGTGATATCCATCAATGAAGTACTAAGTACAATTCTCCAAACAGACTCAAAATAATCAAAACTTAAAATTTAATCAACCTAGATGGTTAAAGGCAACACTCTCATCACACTAGCCCTGAATCACCCCTGCAAACCTGCCGGAAGAAAAACACAACATGAACCAATTGCCCAGTACGGATACAGATATACAAAAGATATACAACTAAAATACGAAAATAATTAAGACAAAATACTGAACAAAGCATCAAGTGTAAATACTGATAAAAATATAATCTCCAAAGATCTGAATGGAATATATCTGAATCAACAGAAATTGATTTAAACCAATGAAGAATAAAGAAATAACGAATCAAGTAACTAACTCCAATGAATTGAACTGAATGAAACCAACAAAACTAATACAATAAAATAATAGGTTTGAAAACAAATGGTTTGGAGTTATTTCATACAGAATGAGCTCAGAAATATACATTTCCACACAGGCAAGTCAAACTAATGCCACACAGGCAAATCAAATGATGCCACATAGGCAACCAAAATAATGCCACACAGACACATCAAAACAATGCCACACAGACAAGTCAAAATAATGCCACACAGGCAACTAAAATAATGCCACACATGCAAATCACACATTGGACCGCGAATCCAAATGTATGAAAATCGGATAGGTGTGTTTGGCACAACATCACCAATCCGCAGAACAGAAAACTAGGGTTAACCCATACGCCTCCCACAATAAAACACCAAATGGCCCGCTTCCTCCGGAGCCCAAACGGAGACGTCGTGGACTAATCACACTGCCACGGAGAGTGTCATGCCTCTCGTGCCAAGATGACACCTGTGGTACCCCCACAGGTGGTTATAGCTCAGGTATACCCTACTGTATATTCTAACAAAAATACCATGTCACAACTCATGCGACATAATAATAACTAAAGGGTTCTATATGTACTTGTTGAACCAAATCAAATTATAGTCACAAGGTTTCAAAAAGAAGGTAGCAACATGTACCGCTCTACAATTATCAAAATAAATAGTACTAAACATGATAACCTAATTCAAAGAGTACAAATACGAGTCATATGTATCAGCTCTAAAATGAAACCAATATATTTAATTATTTCACATGAAACAATTATGTGAAATCATAACAGAATTCGAAATAAGGAAACAAACGAACAAATCAAATTTAACAAGAGTATCGCTAGAAAATTATAGAATATGTACAAATTGTAATAGAAGAAAAAAAAATGTAATTACTGAATAAAGACAAAGTATCAAAGATCAAATTTCTATTTAAGCATGCCAATAGGATTATAAGAAAATGAAACGAATGACGAGATATCATGAGATATAAAGAATGCAATAATAATCAAAGGAGTGGGGTATGGAATCCGTACCTGATACTTACAAACTATTTATAGCACACTCCACCAAATCTTACCCTCAAATGCCAACGATATCAAATACAAAACGTCATTCACAACCTAAACATATTCACCTCAAATTAAAATAATCCAAACTAATAATTTCCAAAATAATTCATAACCTATTTAATATGCCTTTAATCATCGCCTTATATCAATTATTAATACTTCAAAATTTATATTCCAAGTATCACTCTTTAAATTCAATTCGTTCGAACTAATTACACAAATTAATAAAATAAATTAATAAACTTTGTGTTAAATTGCTAATTACCAATTTCGTCTTCTATTTTTTTTATTCTTGTTATTTTTATTTTTATTTTTATTATTATTTTTATTATTATTATTATTATTATATTCACATAAATTCTCAATTTAAACTTTCAAATAGTTTAATATAATACCATAACAAATATTATAACAATTGATTTCTTGAAATAGTCTTAAAAAAAATTTGAATTATAAGTTTATTCTAGGTACAAACCTTTTATATTTATATAAGAATAAAGTAACCTCCGTTTCAAACAAAGTAGTGATAATTCCATTCATAAACTTTGAATATATTCAGACCAAAAGTCATACTCACATGTTGTTTTATTATTTAAATTATGAAGTTACTTCTCTTCTTTATATGATGTCATGACAAAAGCTATAATTGGAATAAATTTTTTACCCTTTTCATCCCATGAGTTTTTGTTTTTATTTTTTTTTTCTTATTGAATTTGATACTCTTTAATTACTATATGCCGGCTATAAAATTTTTTTTAATGGAATAACTCACCTGAATAACAATTCATCTTGTTCCTTCAGCCGCCTTCTCACTTCTTTTCCTCAGCCAGTTCGTAACAATTGTATGCAAGGAAGATTAGGTTTTACTTGTTTATTTATATATCTTTTTGTGTCTCCTAATTTTAATAGGATTTTAATATTACACAATATAAATTAGACCCAATTAGTTTTAAAGGCCCAAATTAATGGAATCCCTTACTTATTATTGTCCATACAAATTAAATACAATTTGGCCCAAATATAAGAAAAGCTCAATTAAAATATAATTTATTTTCTTCTCTTTTTTTTGGGGTATTACATTACCTCCCCCTTAAAAAGGATTCCGTCCCCGGAATCAAAAGAATGAACGTACCTAATTATCAAAAAGATGCAGATACTCCGCTCGAATAGACTCCTCCATCTCCCAAGTAACTTCGCGCTCCGGATAATTTTAAGAAAAATAAAATTAATATTTAATTATTAACAAAAAAATCGTATTATTACAGATGTACCCATCCGAAGGGTCACCAACCCTCCTATAAATTGATAGGAGGGGGCAACCTTCATTTCCATCCATTTCTCAAGCATTCTAGTCTAATAAAGCATTCTAGTATATAGTTTCTTCATCAGTTTCCTTAGTAAATTTGAGAGAGAGAGTTAGAGCAGTTAATTTCTTTTGGTTCGAAGTGTATACTTTTAGTAGTGCTGCAAAAGTGTACGGTGTCATTGTATCCTAGGAGACAAGTGCTATCAACTCTAAGCACCATACGGAGGGCATAATTGTCTTAAGGACATAGTACCAAGTATTAGCCTTGACAAATATTTTTTCTACAGTTCTGCTTGATTAAGATAAGTCAATATATAGAATTTTCTTTGGCAAAAAGCACTTTTTGGCCACTGTGGTTATAGTGATTTAACGAATTAGCCATTGTGCTTTTAAAATATTCAATTAGCCCACTGAACTTTTTAAAAATGTGCAATAAACCTATTCCGTCCATTTTAGTATGAGACATTAAAAAATTACCTTTGGGTTTGCTTCACATGGCGTTTTGAAAAAAAATAAAAAATGACGTGTAATTGCTGACTGGCTTTTTTATTTTTAAAATTAATTCCAAATAATAAAATAATATTAAAACTTTTTAATAACTAAACATAAAAAAAAACATTCTCTTTTTCTTTCTTTTAATAATTATTTTTATTTTAAAAATAATACTAATATATATTTTGATGATATAAAAAAGATAAGTACATAATTAACACAAAATAGAAAATTTGATACAATTAGCAAAAAAATTAGTTAAACAAATGAAATAAAAATTAAAATAATAATTATACAATCAAAACCTCATTATTTTTTATAATTTTTCTTTTCTTTTATCTCTTTTCATTTCTTTTAATTATTTTAATTCTAAATAATTCAAATAATCAAAATACCATCCTCTATCTCCTCCAACAAGATCTCAAATCCCCCAAATGGATTGATAATCAAATGGAAAGCAGTTTACAGATCTGGAATCAAATGGAAAGCAGTAGAACATGAACAGAAAGGTCTTTCAGCCTCTTCACCAACACCGTGATACCATCATCAAGCACCGCCTTATACACAGTCCCCAAACTTCCTTTCCCAAAGATCTCACCAGGCTTTTTTGCAAATCCTCCAAATCAAATTGCTTCTTCCTATCGAAAAATACAAGCTTACTTTTATCAACAAGACTTGTTCCATCACTATCTCCACCTCCATTACTCGCAAACACTTGCTTCTCACTCCCATAATCGCTCCTTCTCTTTTGCTCTCACTCTATCTTGTTGGAGGAGAGAGAGATGGTATTTTATTAAAAGAGATTGTTTTTTTTTATGTTTAGTTATTAAAAAGTTTTAATATTATTTTATTATTTGAAATTAATTTTAAAAATAAAAAGCCACCAAAGAAATACATCGTCATTTTTATTTTTTTTTCAAAAGCATATGTAAGCAACCCAAGCAGATTTTTTAATGTCTGTTACTCAAAATGGATGGAATGGGTTGATTGCACATTTTTAAAAAGTTCAGTGGGCTAATTGAATATTTTAAAAGCATAATGGCTAATTCGTTAAATCACTATAACCACAGTGGCCAAAAAATGCTTTTTGCCAATTTCCTTTTAAGGTTTATAACAAAAGCTAGACGATGTTCATATTTGATTGGCACTGACCTCCCAAAATCTTTCCACTACCATATATATATAAAGCTAGACTATTCTTACAAAACAGCATGTAGCTCCAAAACAAAGTTTGGTAGAAAAAAATGAACTTGAACTTAACGAAGCATCAGAATTAATAAGTTCAACTTGCCTTTATATAAAATTAAAGATGCTTAATTTTATGATCACAATTAACCTTATTGAATGTATAAGAGTTGGCACTTTGTTCCCAAGTCCGACCCAGCAGTGCAATTTGCAAATTCATCATATCAAAATTATTTCTCATGTATTAAATAGTGAAAAAATATGTAAAAAAATAATAATAAATTTTATCAATAATTTCAATGGAATATAATACTTTTTCTTGTTGTTTGTGCACATACAAATACCCATGTCTCATAAGATTAAAGTTATCTCAATAAGGATGCAAAGAATATAAAAATATGAGAGTATGTATATTCAGTCCCCTTCTTATGCGGGTCGTTTGCATGTGGAACACTTTTAACTGTTGACAAAACCATCTTTAAATCCGTCGTTATAGGGTCTGAATCGGGTTATAGCAACGGTTTTAGACTATCGCAACGGTTCGGACCCAATGGCTACGAGTTTAGCGACGAGTTTGTCCGTCGCTAAAGACGCATGCGGACCACCTGCATAAAAAGCTCTCTCTATGTATATTTTCATAAATAAATAAATAAATAAGTAAATCTCCACCTTCGGAAAATATACCTATTCTACATGGGTATAATAATGGTGAATATAATTAAGAAAAAAACTACATTCTCTAATATTTCATTTTGCGCCCCTTTTTTCTCCTTTCAATAAATTTTCTTGAAAAGTCTAGATAAAGTCATTACATAAAACTAAAATATAATATTTCTTCTATTTCATATTATAAGATCATTATTGACTTTTTGAAATCAATTTAAAATAATTTTGAACACAAAATTGACATAAATTCCTTTTAACTTTATCAATACAATAATAAATATTGTAAACTAGTATCAAAAAGTATTACTCATTGTAAACTTTATTTTTTTGTAATTTTTAATAAGTCGTCTTAATTTCTAGTTTGAATGTAAGACCCCAACTTATTATTAATGAAATTTAATTTTCTCTATTTATTATTTTGAAATAGTAAGGGTTGATTTGATTAATGTGGATAGTTATGGGTAAAATACGCAAATATTTCAAAATAAGCAAGTGGTTATAAAATATTCATTGTTGTTTGGAATATTCGTTTGGTCGTGGAATATTCTTCTTTGTCAGGAATATTAAATGCGACCATGATCTTTTGTGGGCCCCATAACGAAAAAGTGCCGATTGGATGAAGAAAAACGCGACAAATATAAGTTGTTTAAAAATAATGGCGTAGTTATTCTGGTTAATAATTGTTAAAAATACTGGTTGGTTAAAACACGGTAAAGACACGGTATTGCACAAATTATTGATTCTTACGTGAAGGCACTACTCAATAATGGTTACTGATAATTCTTTATTCAATTATTTTATTGATTTAATAATTCTTTGCGTTGATATTTTATATTCTTTGTTGTTTGAATAATTGTCATTACACAAGTATTTTTTCATTATCGAAGCAATAATTCATATTATCCTGAATAATATTATTAGATAACATTATTGGCAATGTCTAGAAAGTTACATCTAAGGAGAGGTTTGATCACCTAATTGCGGCCATGAAGGAGAAATTCTTATTGGAAAGCCCCCTCTTTCCTGGGAACTGCCTGGTTGTCAATATTGTGATTCTGTAATATTATTTGTGAATAATTAATTATTGATTCATATGATGAGGAAAATATTGATTTTATGTAGATATAGATGGAGAAAATTTTTAATGTGACAATTGTTGAAAATTGAAATTTTATCTTTTTCTGATAAAATAATTCATTTAAATATATTATTATATTTTAATAATATAATAATGATGATATTTTTTATGATGAATGTGGGATATATGAGTATATGTGGAGGAGGAGTATTTTATTACCAAAAATATATTTAAAGCATGTTTTATGTGTTTGTGGATCCCATTTCTTGACTTAAATTTGATTATAGCACGTAAAATCGCTTGGTTTGTGGATTTCGGTCAATTTCTGTTTGGAATTTAGAAAAACTTTCTTCTGTAAAGTTGTAGAGAATTGAATTTCCTATAAAAAGTCTCGAGTTTTGAATTTTCTGACAAAAGGGCTATTTATTATGAATTATTGAAGTTCCGAAGCTCCGAAATAATTGGTTTTTGGAAGTTTAAAATATTTTAAATAACAAAAACGTTTTTTTCATTATGGTGTGTTACATATGTGTGTTGAATGAGCTGAATTCAGTTCTTGGAAGGTTGGCGTAGGAAAATTTAATTTATATATTAATATTATATTAAATTTTCTGCTTTGGTGTTCTAAGCATTTTCCTATAAATAGGGTGCTTAGGTTAGAATTGAAAATTACACCAGAAATTGAAGTTTTCTTTCTCTATATTATCGAGCGTATTCTTGTGAGTATTTTGAGTATATTTTGAGTATTGCTTTACTAAGATTGCAAGTTCAAGTCATAACCTATATCCTGTTTTTTCTTAGAAATCTTGATCTTTTCGAGGTAAGGATATTTTTTTAATGATATTATTTATTCTAATATCATTATGCCGAAGTATTGATCTGAACTTTTTAATCAAATTTGGAACTTTTAGTGTCGGGGTTACTATTCACGTATACGACACTATTCACGTATATGGTACTATTCACGAATACGACACTATTCATCGAAAAATGAAAATTTTCCTTTTCGTCCAAAATATCTATTATGGATACTAGCTTTGATTGTATCCATGTTTTGATCATTCTTGAATTTTACACCACTATGATTATTTTTGAGGTATTTTTGGACATGGATAAAACAAAGTACTCTGATCCTTAATCCTTAATCCTTGTCATTTTGTTTCACCGGATTCGCTTTAAAAAATATTTTCATCATCCTCAGTCTTAAATGATGATATTATTGAATATCTTTGGCTTGTAGTGCAAAGATGAATGATTTCTGATGAATATCTTTGGCCCGTAGTGCAAAGATGAACAGGTGTTTAGATGAACATGACCAATCGATCGATGAATATCTTTGGCCTATAGTGCAGATGAATATTTGATTTCGAGATATATATTGATTGATGTTACAGAGGGATAAAAGATGAGACGATGAACTTTTAAATTCATACATAGAAGATAGTAGTTTGCATTCTCTACTTAACTCTTCTAATGAATTATTATTTCTACTGCGAATATTGATTTAAAACTTGTTGTCTATTGTATTCTATTAGATTTTTCCTGTTGAAGACTAATGATAATTTGTTGTATATTATCTTAGTCATAATATTCTTCTTTTGGCTAGTTGAGCTCACCCTTTTCCTTTTGTTCCATTTTTTCTTCTTAGGAGGCGAGAATATAAGCGAGTGCAGTTAGGTATGGAATGACCAGTTCTAGAGAGAGTTGTTTAGTAGTCCTCATCATTTTGTAAAATAATGTATCAATAAATGTGATGAGAATTTATTTGAGTATAGATATTATCTGAAGAAATATTTGTTTTCAAACTCACAGTTTTCTTTGTTGTAATAATAAAGTGGTAGTTGTTTACATACCATGTATTGACAACTCGAATGGGTGATGTATACCTATTTTGGGGCGTCAAAGTTGGTATCGAGCTTAGGGATATGATCTCCAAAGGAGATCGGGGAATAGAACTAGGAGGGAGGCAGAGTAAATCCTTCGCTAGTGTGTCCTACCTAAGCTTATTTGTTAGGTGTGGTCGAGTATATAGGGATATTATGTGATATATTGATTTCCTTAATTAACCCTTTTTTATGACAAGATTTTGAGAATGTCGATTGAGAATATTAACGATGGAAATGAGACCAGTGGATACGTGCATCACTCACCAACGAGGAGAACGCGTGCAGCAGTGGCAATGTTCCTCCTATGAACAACAACACTTTGGCGAGATGATGAACGAGGGATGTTTAGAAGCTTTTTGCGATTCATGCAAAATCGGATTTAGGAGACTCGTGTTCAAAATCTGAGGAGGAAATGATAGCAATTCACGGGTTGTCACATGAAGCGGTTCAAAGAGTTGGGACCACGAGAATTTAAGGAAAGCGAGATCCGATCATAGGCGGAAACATGGGTCAAGCAAATTACCAAGATATTCGATGTCTTGGGATGCACGGAGAGAACGTAGGTTCCATTCGCCACCTTTATGTTCCGTGGTGAAGTGGACTCTTGGTGGGAGTCCGTGAAGCGTACCCATCCAACAAGCACTCAACATGTCTTGGGAGACATTTCAGAAACTATTTAATGACAAATACTTTCACGAAAGTGTTCGTCATATGAAGGAAGTGGAGTTTATTAGGATCGAGCGAATAACATGACAAAGTCCCGATCTGAGGCAAAGTTTGCGAGTTATCCAGTTTGTACCTCATTTGGTGGAGAATGAGGAACGATATACGCGGATGTTTCTTAGAGGTTTGAAACCCGGCGTACGTCGAAGATCTCATTTCTCATAAATTTTCTCTCTACTCGGATGTTGTAAACGAGGCTCAATTATTAGAGCGAGATAACTAGTACGGTCAACCGAGGACCACAACCGAGGATAATCTGGGAGATAGCGATCAAAAAAACAACGATAACCAGCGGAGAAAGAAAAAGACGGACAAAAATGGTAACCACTCTGGTGGTAATCATGGCCATAAAAATAGAAGAGGCGAGTCAGGAGGAGATTTTAAAAAGAGGAGATTTAACAACGACCATGTGAAGGCAGCGGTCTGGCGTTTGAAGAATCGGTTCCAAGGGAGGAGCGACCACCGGTCGTATATCTTATAAATGCGGAAAAGAGTGACATATCAGTCCAAACTGCCCACAACAGTTCAAGGTATGCTATAATTATGGAAAGGAAGGACATATCGCTCGAGAGTTATGCAGTAAGCGAAACCTAGTTCAATGAGGGACGGTGACTCAAAAGACTGTCCCAAAAAAGTCAAAGTCAACGGTTCTTGGAAGAGCGTTTGTTGTGACTGGTCAAAATGCGAGGAACCCAAACGAGGTGATCACGGGTAAGCTATTTATAAATTCTTGCGAAGTTTATACCTTACTTGATACTGGTGCTACCCATTCATTTATCTCTCCTGCTTGTGCTCAACGTTTAAACTTGACTCCGGAGAAATTAGACTTTGACCTATCTGTGGAAACTCCGTTAGGAGAAACTTTCATCACATCCACTGTTTATAAATCTTGTTTGATTCAAGTTGGCACCATCACCTTACCTATTGACCTTATCTCTTTAAAGATACTTGCTTTTGATGTGATTTTAGGGATTGATTGGTTAACTACTCATCATGCCAAAATTTATTATTTTCGTAAGGTTGTTAGTTTTCATATTCCTAACCAACTTTGTTATATTTAATTCAAGCAACTAAACCATTAAAATCAATCACTGTCATATCTAATCATAAAGCTATTCGTTTATTGAAAAACGGATGTCAAGCTTTCTTAGCCCATGTTATGGATTTGAATAAAGACACGTCAAATTTGAATAATATTCCTATTGTTATTGACTTTCCTGATGTATTTCCTGAAGAACTTCCCGATCTACCCCGAGCGTGAAGTTGAATTCTTTATTGATCTTGAACTTTGGTACAAAGCCCATTTCTAAAACCACATATCGAATGGCTCTATTAAACTTGAGGAGTTACTGGTCCAACTACTGGGAGTTGTTGGACATCGGTTTCATTCGTCTAGTACATCTCCTTGGGGTGCTCCTATTTTATTAAGTAAAGAAGAAAGACTTGTAGTATCGACTTTGTATTGACTATTGGGAATTAAACCATGTCACCATCAAGAATAGGTATCCTCTACCACGTATTGATGACTTGTTTGACCAGATTGCAAGGAGCACAATTCTTTTCAAAAATCGATCTTAGCTTCGGATATCATCAAATTGAAGATTAGAACCGAGGATATTCCAAAGACGCCTTGAACTTCGATGACGGCATTATGAATTCTTAGTCATGTCTTTGAATCGACTAATGCTCCTGCGACTTTCATGGATATGATGAACCGAGTATTCAAGGAATATTTGGATCAGTTCGTTGTTGTCTTTATTGATGACATCCTCATATATTCCAAAAGTCGTGAAGATCATGAGCACCATTTGAAGCTGGTACTCCAAAGGCTTCGTGAAAACAAACTATATGCCAAATTAAAGAAATGCGAGTTCTGGCTTGAGGAAGTAGCATTTCTTGGGCACGTGGTATCAAAACATGGAGTATCCGTGGACCCGGCGAAGATTGAAGCAATACAAAGTTGGGAGCAACAGAAGTCGGTGACCGAAATACATAGCTTTCTGGGCTTAGCTGGTTATTATCGGAGATTCATGGAAGGATTTTCTCGAATCGCTACTCCATTAACTCAGCTGACTCGGAAAGATATAAAATTCGTATGGAACGAGGAATGCGAGAAGAGTTTCCAAGAGCTTAAGAGGAGACTCATTTCGACACCTGTTCTAACAATACCATCTGGTTCGGATGGATTTGTTATCTACAGCGACGCTTCGGGCAAAGGGTTAGGATGTGTTCTCATGCAACGTGGGAAAGTCATAGCCTATACCTCGCGACAACTTAAAGAATATGAGAGGAATTATCCTACTCATGATCTAGAGTTGGCAGCAGTCATTTTCGCGCTAAAGATCTGGAGGCACTATCTATATGGGGAGAAAGTGGAGATATATTCAGACCATAAAAGCCTCAAATATTTCTTCACGCAAAAGGAACTCAACATGCGGCAACGACGTTGGCTTGAGTTGTTGAAAGATTACGACCACACTATTCAATACCATCCTGGAAAAGCGAACGTAGTAGGTGAATGGCGCGTTGAGTAGAAGATCATATCACGAGGAATGAGTGCGATGATGTCAAGTATCGCGTAGAGCCAACTTTAATAGAAAAAGTTAAGGTTGCTCAAGCCACCCAATCTTGAGGCGAGATGCGTATGAAGAAGAAAGTACAAGAAGGTGCTATTCCAGAAGCGAGAATTGATGAAGAAGGAATACTCTGAGTCCACTCCAGACTTTGTGTTCCTAATGACTCTGATTTGAAGTACAAGATTATGATGGAGGCACAGAATACACCATTTGTAATCCATCCTGGAAGTACTAAAATGTATCGTGATCTTCGACATACATTTTGGTAGACCAATATGAAGAGAGAAATTGCAAAGTTTATCACGATGTGTTTAACTTGTCAACGTGTAAAGGCGGAGCATCTAGTACCTAAGGGTCCGTTGCAACCACTAGAGATTCCGAAATGGAAGTGGGAACACATTACCATGGATTTCGTTACGGGTCTTCCTACGGTTTCTCAAGGCATCAATGCCATTTGGGTTATTATTGATAGATTAACCAAGTCTGCTCATTTCTTGCCGTCTGGAGACTTATTCCTTGAATGTCTTCAAGTAGTATATATGTAAATGAGATTGTGAGGTTGCATGGCATGCCAAGATCCATAGTTTGGATCGTGACCCAAGATTCACTTTAAGATTTTGGGTTAGCTTGCAAAAAGCTATGAGCACGGATTTCTGATTGATTCGGCATACCATCCTCAAACGGACGGACAATCAGAGAGGACTATTCAAACTCTTGAAGATCTATTAAGACTCTGTGTCCTAGACTTCAAGGGCAATTGGGATAAGTATTTACCATTGGTGGAATTCTCCTACAACAACAGTTATCAGACAAGTATAGGTGTGGCTCCATTTGAAGCATTATATGGACGAAAGTGTCGCTCTCCAATATGTTGGGATGAGGTGGGTGAAGCAACATTGTTGGAACCCGAGTTAGTACGTATGACTACCGAAAAGATCCAAATGATTCGACAACGTATACAAACGGCACAAGATCGACAAAAGAGTTATGCGGATCTTCATCGAAAGGACGTGAAATTTAGTATAGGGGATCATGTATTGTTGCGAGTTGCTCCATGGAAGGGAGTTACAAGATTTGGGAAGAGAGGAAAGCTCAATCCATGATTTATTGGTCCATTTCAAATTCTTGACCGAGTAGGAAATGTAGCCTATAGACTCGCGTTACCTCCGAGTATGTCTCGTGTTCATAATGTGTTTCACATATCGGTGCTTAATAAATATGTGAAAGACCCAACCACGTTATAGAGTTAGAACCGGACGAGATAGTAGAAGACTTAATGTACGAAGAGGTACTGTCAAGATATTGGATAGGAAGGAGCATGTCCTACGACAAAGGTCATACCACAAGTTAAAGTTTTGTGGAGGAATCATGCTATATAGGAGATGACACAGGGAATTGGAAGCGGAAATGAAAGCGAGGTATCCTCACCTTTTGAAACACACCAGTGCGTCGTCAATTTCGAGGACGAAATTTCATAAGGAGGGAGGTTGTAAGACCCCAACTTATTATTAATGAAATTTAATTTTCTCTATTTATTATTTTGAAATAGTAAGGGTTGATTTGATTAATGTGGATAGTTATGGGTAAAATACATAAATATTTCAAAATAAGCAAGTGGTTATAAAATATTCATTGTTGTTGGGGAATATTCGTTTGGTCGTGGAATATTCTTCTTTGTCCGGAGAATATTAAATGACGGCCAGTAGCGATCTTTGTGGGCCCATAACGAAAAGCGATTGGATGAAGAAAAGCGACAATATAAGTTGTTTAAAAATAACTTGGCGTAGTTATTCACAGATTATCTTTATTAAAAATACTCGGTGGTTAAAACACGAAGAAGACACAGATTTGCACCAATTATTGATTCTTAAGTAAGAAGGCACTACTCAATAATGGTTACGATAATTCTTTATTCAAGATTTTTTATTGATTTAATAATTCTTTGAGTTGATATTTTATATTCTTTGTTGTTTTAATAATTGTCATTACATAGTATTTTTCATTATCGAAGCAATAATTCATATTATCTGAATAATATTATTAGATAACATTATTGGCAATGTCTAGAAAGTTACATACAAGGAGAGGTTTGGTCACCTAATTGCGCGCCAAGAAGGAGAAATTCTTATTGAAAGCCCCTCTTTCCCAAGGCGCACAGTTGTCAATATTGTGATTCTATAATATTATTTGTGAATAATTAATTATTGATTCATATGATGAGGAAAATATTGATTTTATGTGGATATAGATGGAGAAATTTTTTAATGTGACAATTGTTGAAAATTGAAATTTTATCTTTTTCTGATAAAATAATTCATTTAAATATATTATTATATTTTAATAATATAATAATGATGATATTTTTACGATGAATGTGAGATATATGAGTATATGTGGAGGAATATTTTTGTTACCAAAAATATTTAAAGCATGTTTTATGTGTCGATGGACCCCATTTCTTGACTTAAATTTGATTATAGCCTGTAAAATCGTCCGTTTGTGGTTTTCGGTCAACTTTTGTTTGGAATTTGAAAAAACTTTCTTCTGTAAAGTTGTAGAGAATTGAATTTCCTATAAAAAGTCTCGAGTTTTGAATTTTCTGACAAAAGGGCTATTTATTATGAATTATTGAAGTTCCGAAGCTCCGAAATAATTGATTTTTGAAAGTTTGAAATATTTTAAATAACAAAAACGTTTTTTTCATTATGGTGTGTTACATATGTGTGTTGAATGAGCTGAATTCAGTTCTTGGAAGGTTGGCATAGGAAAATTTAATTTATATATTAATATTATATTAAATTTTCCGTTTTGGTGTTTTAAGCATTTTCCTATAAATAGGGTGCTTAGGTTAGAATTGAAAATTACACCAGAAATTGAAGTTTTCTCTCTCTATATTATCGAGCGTATTCTTGTGAGTATTTTGAGTATATTTTGAGTATTGCTATACTACGGTGCAAGTTCAAGTCATAGCCTTATATCCTGTTTTCAATTTAAGCATCTTGATCTTTCGATGTAAGGGATATTATTTTTTTAATGATATTATTTATTCTAATATCATTATGTCAAGTATTGATCTGAACTTTTTAATCAAATTTGGAACTTTTAGTGTTTGGAGTTACTTATTCACGATATCTGGGAACTATTCACGATATCTTGATCTTATTCACGAATCGACACTTTATTCATCGAAAATGGAAATTTTCCTTTTCGTCAAAAATATCTATTACGGATACTAGCTTTGATTGTATCCATGTTTTGATCATTCTTGAATTTTACACCACTATGATTATTTTTGAGGTATTTTTGGACATGGATAAAACAAAGTACGAATCCTTAATCCTTAATCCTTAATCCTTGTCATTTTGTTTCACTGGATTCGTTTCTTAAAAAAATATTTTTCATCATCCTCAGTCTTAACTGATGATATTATTGAATATCTTTGGCTTGTAGTGCAAAGATGAATGATTTCTGATGAATATCTTTGGCCCGTAGTGCAAAGATGAACAGGTGTTTAGATGAACATGACCAACTGATCGATGAATATCTTTGGCTTGTAGTGCAAAGATGAATATTTGATTTTAGATATATATTGATTGATGTTACAGGGATAAAAGATAGACGATGAACTTTTAAATTCATACATAGAAGATAGTAGTTTGCATTCTCTACTTAACTCTTCTAATGAATTATTATTTTCATTATGAATATTGATTTAAAACTTGTTGTCTATTGTTTCTATTAGATTTTTCCTGTTGAAGACTAACGATAATTTGTTGTATATTATCTTAGTCATAATATTCTTTTACCGGCTAGTTGAGCTCACCCTTTTCCTTTTGTTCCATTTTTCTTCTCGGGAGGCGAGAATATAGCGAGTATGAGTCTGGGTATGGAATGAAGGTTCTAGAGAGAGTTGTTTAGTAGTCCTCACCATTTTTGTAAAATAATATATCAATAAATGTGATGAGGATTTATTTGAGTATAGATATTGTCTAGAAGATAATATTTGTATTCAAACTCACAGTTTTACTGTTGTAATAATAAAGTGGTAGTTGTTTCTGTACCATGTATTGACAACTCAGAATGGGTGATGTATACCTATTTTGGGGGCGTCACATTGAAACTGTTTCTAATTGACTTTCAAAAGTCAATAATAGTCTTATAATTTAAAACAAAGAAAGTACAAGTTAGGTATCTTTTAGGATATCTCCCTTAAATCTTTTTTATCAACTCAACTTTATTACATTTTCAAGTCTTCCTCCAAATATTTTGGTCAGCTATTATAAATAACACTCCGTCCTACATCGTTTTTCCCGATACCCAATTTTATTCAAGGGTTAAATGTACATCTGTTGGAGATCAAGTATCACCAAATTTATAATTCGGCCTCAAAAATAATTGAGATTACAAATTTCTAATTAAATAAACTACAAAATTGCATACGACCCTAAAATCATTTTTCAACGAAAATTTACCAGAATATCCGACCCGACTGACAACCCGATTAGTTTTATATGGTTTCACCGTATTCAGATACGGTTTGACTTCATTAAAAAAATTAAAATACTTCTAAATACAATTACCCTCAAATTAAAATACTTCTAAATACAATTAACTCTAAATTAAAATACTTCTAAATACTATTCACCCCAAGTAATGTTGACATTAAAAATATAAAATTAAAAATTATACCAAATAATGTTTAACAAAAAATCAAATTAAAAAAAACAAAAAGTAGTACTAATTTAATATCCCATATAGTTAAATCATTTGCTTCCTAATTTTTCCACAGTAACTCTAAGCTCTTTTCCTTCACATAGCTAACTCCAAGCTCCTTTTCGAATACAACATACCTAAATTCAAAATCATATACTGATTATAATCCAAAATCATAAACTAAATTTACTGATTTATTTGACAAAATTGTAAATATCATTTACAGCTCCATTAGAATAGCATAAGGGAGAGACTCGGGAGAGACTCATGAGTCACAAAATCGATTTTGTGCTTATGGAGATATTCGTTAGACGCGAAAAGATTTGCATTGCTCCGATTCAATTATAACAGTCATCAAATCTTATTCTTCATCTAAAAGGCGTCTATCGAACTAAGGGGTAAAATTTCTAGAAATCATCTTCTTCATATTCATCATTCACCTTCTCCTTATAAGCCCTAATTTTTTCTTCTTCGCATTTCATAGAATTCTTTTCAATTCTCACCACCATCCAAAATTTTCACTCCATGAATGAATAAAATCATCCAAATCTGGGTTCAATTTTCACGACGGAAGAAGATGAAAAATGACACAGAATGGAAAACGCAAAGAATTTTCCAATGTAAATTCTAAGACCCAAACTAGAATCCACCAGAGAAACAAACAATATCAATTGTAAAAGATAATTAATTAATTATGAATCAATCCTTCAACCCACAAGCCAAGTTTTTATAGCTAAAGAATTCCTATAATTATGGAAATAAACTTCTAATAGGAAACTAATTATTATAGTAACAAAGTCCTAATAGGGAACAACTTAATTACTTACTATTATAAAATATTTGTTTCCAACTAAAACACTATATATTACCATAAACAAATCCTACCTAAACTAAGAATAATTAAAATAATAAAAACAAATCCAGTCTTTCTGAAACTATGACGTCATTTCCGAAGAAGTTCCGAACTCCCGAAGCCATTACTCCATTTCCGAACCTGAAGACCTCTCCCGTAGCCGATCGAACCCAGCTCTTCGGGAACAACTTCAGTTCTTCGGGAATTATGGTCTTTTCCTCGGACCAGTACTCCTTCCCCGTTTCCTATCTAACTCTTTCTCAAACTCCAAAGTCAGTTGTCCTACATCAGTCTTTCCTACCTACGAAGAACTCGACCTCGAGTTATAATCTAGATATTAAAGCGGAACATCTTCACAGAACTCATAAAGATCAGATACATTAAAAGTACGGGAGATGTTTAATTCGGTTGGTAAGTCGATCACGTAGGCATTATCATTGATGTTATTGATTACCTTGTACGAACCATACTTTCGTGGCTTCAACTTATTATAGGAACCAATTGGAAACCTTTCCTCACGCAAAAATATCATAACCTGACCACCCTCTTCAAACAACTTCGAACGCCTCTTGGCATCTGCCACGACTTTATACTTCACATTCTTCTCCTCCAACCTAGCTTTCACTTCGGCCTGAACATTTTGAACTTGCTCATCTAGGTTTTTAGCAGCTGCACTGTTTCTAGCAACCTTGGGAAGACGTGTCAGGTCTAACGCATGTTTAGGAGACTGCCAATACACTAAACCAAATAGAGATTGACCCGTAGCAGTGTGACTAGCATTATTATATGCGAACTCAGCTTGTGCCAATGCCACATCCCACTGCTTTGGCTTATCACCACAAATACTTCGAATCCAATTGCCTAGCATTCGGTTCAAATTTTTAGTATGTCTATCAGTTTGTGGATGTGCAGAGCTACTGAACTTCAAAGTAATATCCATCCATCGCCATAGTGTGATCCAAAATTGGCTAAGGAACTTCGAATCTCTATTAGAAGTGATAGACTGAGGAACTTAATGTAGATGAACCACTTCCCGAAAGAACAACTGAGCCACGTGGGATGCATCAGAGTTCTTCCACCAAGGAATGAAATGTCCCATTTTAGAGAATCGGTCATCCACAAAAAAATAGAGTCCACTCCCCGTTGAGTCTGAGAGAGACCTAGAACAAAATCCATAACAGATCTTCCCATATAACACTCGGTACTGGTAGAGGCATGTAGACCTGTATTCTAAGCTTAACCCTTCACAGTCTGATATACATAGCACTTGCGAACCAAGTTTCTTACATCACGCTTTAGCTGAGGCCAATAATATCATTCGGCTACACCAGTGATGGTCTTGTTACGTCCCAAATGGCAACTCAACCCTCCTCCGTGTAGTTCCCGAATCTGTCTCCCTCTCAACAAACCCCAAGGTTTAAATAACTGATTTCCACGAAATAGATAGCCATCAAACATATGAAACTCTCCCTCCTTTTTTTAGCACACTTCTCCCATACTTTATCATCCGAATACAACTTTTTCAAAAACTCAAACCCAATAATCTATTGTTGTATAGTGACCAATAGACTCGTATGCTGACTCAATGCGTCTGCTACCTTATTTAAAACACCTGATTTGTGCTTCAGAGCAAAAGGAAATTTCTGCAAAAAGGTTGCCCATCGAGCATGTATATTACTCAAGCTTCTCTGAATGTTCAGGTACTTCAATGCTTGATGATCAGTATATAGAATAAATCACGCTGAATCAAATAGTTTTCCCAATGTTTTAAAGCTCGAACAATAGCATAAAACTCTTGGTCATACGTACTCCACTTTTGCCTCGCATCACTGAGTTTTTCACTTAAAAATGCCATTAGTCTCTTCTCTTTTGACAAAACTGCCCCAACTCCAATACCACTAGCATCACACTCCACCTTGAATAGCTTCGCAAAACTAGGTAGAGCCAGAACAGGATTAGTACATAGCTTCTCCTTGACAACTACAAAAGTTGTATCAGCTGCTTCTCCCTACTGAAATTTACCCTCCTTTAAACACTCAGTAATGGGTGCCACAATGCAACTAAAATTTTTAATAAATTTTTGATAAAACTTTGTCAACCTATGAAAACTTCTCACCTCTCCTACGTTCTTAGGAGTAGGCTAATCATGTATATCCCTTACCTTCTTTTCGTCAACCATGATACCCTCTGAACTGACCACATATCCAAGGAATAATAGATGTTAGGCCAGCCAACTACACTTCTTAAAGTTAATGAAGAGTTTGTTTTCAACCAAATCCTCTAACAAAGCTCGAAGGTGTTCCATATGGTCTTCCTCGTTCTGACTATAAATCAGTATATCATCAAAATAAAAGATAACATATTTCCCAATGAAAGGTCATAATACTTGATTCATAAGTCGCATAAAAGTACTAAGCGCATTGGACAATCCGAAAGGCATGATTACCCACTCGTAGAGTCCATCCTTTATTTTGAACATTGTTTTCCATTCATCACCAGGTTTGATCCGAATCTAATGATATCCACTCCGTAGATCTATCTACGAGAATAACTTGGAACCTTTCAACATATCTAACATGTCATCCAACCTCAGAATCAAAAAACTGTATCTGACAATTATCTTGTTGATCGCTTGACTATCAACGTATATTCTCCAACTTCCATCTTTCTTCAGGACCAGCAATATGGGAACCGCATTTAGACTCATGCTTTCTCGAATGAACCTCTTCTTCAGTAATTCCTCCACCTTCTCCTCTAAGATCAGATTTTCCTTAAGACTCATCCGATAATGAGGCAAATTAGGTAAGATTTCTCCTGAAATTAGATCGATATGGTGTTGAATATCCCTTAGCAACGGTAGGTCATTCGGTAAATCATCAGACACTAACTCACTGAATTCGCCTAAAAGGGATTGTACCTTATCGGGTAACACAAATTTATGCGCTTTATTTCCTTCTACCATTAGAGCTCTCACCACCACAACATGTACCTCATGTGCCTCCTTAATTTCTGACTCCAAATCAGTTATTAATATGATTACTAATAGTAAAGAATGCTCTGCTTTCGGGTTCTTAGTTGTGCCACCCCTTGAATTTTATTTTGGAACCATTGCAATCTTCATGCCAGCTCAATTAAAAATAAATACGTTGTCACGCCCTCTATAAGTGACATCCACATCAAGCTGCCATGGTCGACACAATAACAAATGACTAGCATCCATGTTGACTACGTCACAGACCACTTCGTCTATGTAGTGTTGTCCAATGGAGATAGGGACTTTGCACACTTCGGTCACATTCACCTTGGGCCCTTTCAGAATCCACCAAATTACATAGGACTTCGAGAGTTTCTCTACCCGCAATTTTAGGCGTCCTCATCGTCCTTTCCAACTTCCACGAAATTCACCAGTTTCCTCGTTGAACACTCATTTGAGCAATGATCCGGTTGGCTGTAAGAATAGTTAATTTCATGAATAAATATTATTTTGATATAATAAGAAAATGAATATTTATTTGAATATAAATATTGATGTGTTGTGAGATGAGTAATTCAATTAATTCAAATTGAATTTATAAGAAATGAGAAAAATATGGAGTTTATGATGAGAATTGTGAAATGCCTTGTGTGGCATGAGAATAGAAATTTAAGTGATTTAAATTAATTAAGGAATGAATAAATTAAGAAGTGAAGGATTAATTAATATTATATTATTAATTAATTGTTATTGTGAATAATAAATTACGAATAAGCAAAGTAATTTACATAATTAGAATTATATTGTTCATTTAATTGATGTTTGCAGGATATATGATGAGATATAATTCCTACATTAAAAAGGAAGTGTAGTGTGACACTTTAAGATAACTATATAATATATAGAAACTATATAGTAAAATGGAAGAAATGATAAGTGACATAAATAATTGCTTATGTGATAATAAGTATGTGTGAGAATATTAAAGATGTACTATATCAAAGAATTACAAATTATTTCAATAAGTGAGTCTAATTGGAATAATAAAGTTTTAAGGAGATATTGAATTATTAGTGACCAATTAAATTGAGTCCATACATGTTAGAAATATTAATTGGACTGGACTAATTAATGTACATGGATTATATGATGTGGATACATAAATAATCCCTAACTTATCATTATGTAGTAGCATTAACACATTAAAATTACATTTTAGAAGTCTAAAGAACCAAACTAAGCATTATATAACTAAGTGTTGAGATTTAAAGCCATGTCCCATATTAAGTGACCATCACAGTACTAGAACAATAGCTTCACTCTATATACGCAAACATGAGTTGGCAGTTAGAGGCTAGATTAGCAGTGATGATGGCTATGAAGGTGGTGGTTGGTCAACTCTTGTATATCCATTGTTTCCTTTTATCTTCTATTGAATATTCAAACCTTGGTGCAAAGCTAGAAACTGGGCAACAAATTCTCTATATAAAGCACCCTCTTCTTCTCATTCTCTATTACTGAGATTGTCTGATAAGTTGCATATAGAAGTGCGAGTTGTTGAGAATTGAGGGAGCATAATTAGTTAAAGCTTCAAGAGGTAGCAATTCTATTTTATGTTCTTAATTTTTAAGTTTTGTCAAATTCTAGGAATTACATGAATTCTCTATCAAATGGTATGAATTATCATGTCACTGTGTTGTCTGAGTTGGTATGTATGCTCTGAAGTGTTGAAGTTAGTGTGGTTACAGAATTGGAAATACTTGTGTAAAGGCTCTGCAGAAGCACAACCATTTATTTTGTCTCGATTTAAAGTGGCCGCGGCCGCATACTTCCATAGTTTAATATCACGCGACTACCGCTGGGGTATCTCGAATCTTTGCTTTAGTGATCCAGTGTTATGCTTATGACGCCCCCAAAATAGGTATACATCACCCATATTGAGTCGCCAAATACATGGTACAAAATTCAAATACAATCTTTAATATACAACAAGAGAGCTGTGAGTTTTAATACAAATATTGTCTTCTAGACAATATCCGCACTCAGAATAAGTCCTCATTACATTTATTGTCACACTATTTAATAGAATAGTAAGAACTACTAATACTATCATCTGGACCGTCACTCCATTCCCCGACTAGTCCCGGCTACATTCTCATTTCTTGAAGAGAACAGTGAAATAAAGGGTGAGCTCAACTAGCCCAGTAAGAAATATTATGACTAAGATAATGCAGAATAAATTATCATTAGTCTTCAACAATGTTAAACTGATAAAATATAATAGACATCAAGTTTAACTGCAGCGGAATAAGCAATCCATTAAAAGAGTCAAGTAAAGAATAAAATCTACTATCTTTTATGATTTAAAAAGTTTTTCATCACTTTTATCACGAGACTCATTTCAATAAATAATCCACATCATTAAATCATCCACGCTTTTCTACAGGCCAAGGATATTCTTTAGTATCACGACCACGAATTATACATACCACTACGGGCCAAAGATAATCGTGTTTTCATCAACGATCTGATCATGCCATAAAACAATTCATCTTTGCTCCCTTGGCGAAGAGAATCCATAGCCATAATCATACCAAAATCGTCCATCAATGCACTACTACCCAATGAGGACTTTTTCCACATCATTTGTAACATTACTATTATGATTATACCGAATAATCCTCATTCATAATCATACCAAGTCCATCTATGCACTACAGGCCACAGATGACTTGCAACATAATATAAGCATGAGGATGATGACAATGATATAAGAATTCAATAAAACAAGTTCACGAATTAATTTATCCAGGAACTAATAACGTCCAAATTGTCAACATGATACTTTTGTGTAGAGTAAAATTCAAGAATGCTCAGAAGAATATTTCCATGAAAAGATACTGGATGAAGCGCAAATATCAAGGATATTCTACTAATTTCATGGAGTATGGTAGTCAAAACTTTAACCAACTGAGTATAATAAAGAATGGAATAACAAAAGAAATCACCATACATGCGGTAGTTCGCATAGACAGGTTATTCCAGTAGAATAATAAGTAACGGAACCAGTCCACGTAAACGCATGCAGACGTGGATATTCCAATGAGAATAATAAAGATTTTAACCAGTCCGGTATAAACACTACGCATGTGATATTCTAACGAATAATAATAAAGATTTAAACCGGTCCGTGTAAAACACACAGACAAGATATTCCAACAGAATAATAAAGACGGAACCAGGTCCGGTGTAAAACACATAGACAAGATATTCTAACAGAATAATAAACACGAAATAGTAGAAGAATGTCACCAAGTATAGGGTATTTCGCGTATACAGGTTATTCTAACAGAATAATAAAGAATGGAATAACAGAAGTTCTCTCCATGAATAAGAAAAAAATAATACCCCTTACGGGTACAACAAATAATATCCCTTACCGTAAAAGAAACTTGATATCGGAGTAGTGAAGTAGCAGAATACTCTTCTTCTTTCTCTCTATACTTTCTCTCTCTAGAGTTTCAGTGAATTCGTAAGAAAATAATGAAAGAATGAGCTTCTATTTATAGAAGAATGGATTGCATAAGAACTAACTCATGAGCGGTCCGATTGATTTACTTTAATCTGATGGTCCATAATTAAAGCAAAATATTTTAAATAAAATATAATATATTCTATTTATAATCTAATAAAATGAAAAACTTTATAAAAGTATTCATTTTATATAAAAGATTTTTACTATGCAAAACTATATGCAGCACTATGCAACACTATGCATATAATAAAATATAATATAATCTAATTATTATCTAATAAAACGAATAACTTTATAAAAGTATTCTGCTTTTATATAAAAAGATTTTACTATTAGCCTAATAAAACGAATAGCTTTATAAAAATATTCTGTTTTATATAAAAAGTTTTTCTATTTTATTACGTTAATAATACTAATAAAACAAAAACTGAGTGACTTATCACATAAACCTTAATAATCAATACCGTAAGTATATTATGCAACCACGCCAGATTCATCATACTTTTATTACTTAAAGTAGTTCAACAAAGATTAACGGTAAAACTTCCGCCGTTATTTTCAATAAAATGTTTTTGTCGTTTTCTCAATCCAACAATAATTCTCTTGTGGGGTCCACCAATGATTGTACCAACGTACGGATATTCCCTGACAAAAAAAATATTTCTCGACCAATCGAATATAATGTGACAACTTGTATACTTTGCAAAATCTGTAAATATTACCCACAACTATAACATTATATTAAATTCATTCCATAATATTAAAAATTATTTCGAGAAAATTAAATATTTATTCATAAAATTTGGGGTCTCACAATCTTCCCTCCTTATAGAATTTTGCCCTCGAAATTTAAGTACGTACCTGGTATGCCGAAGAGGTGAGGATACCTTGACTTCATTTCAGATTCTAATTCTTGAGGTATAACCCTTGAGTGTTGAATACGATTCTTCTTATCCAAGATTTTAACATGTATCTCCTCAAACGTTCAATCATTCGCTATCTCGTCCGGTTCTAAATCAATAATATGGTTCGGGTCGTCCACATATTTACGTAACATCGATACGTTAAAAATTTTATGAACACGTAACATACTTGGCGGTAAAACGAGTCTATAAGCCACACCTCCTATTTAATTGAGGATTTCAAATGAGCCAATTAAATCGAGGGTTGAGATTTCTGTTCTTCGTCGATTCTTGCTTCTAGAATAACGCCTTCTTGAACCTTCTTCATTCATCAGCTCTGAGTATGTAGCTTGAGCGGCTTTAACTTTATCGATTAAAGTCAATTTTACTCGTATATTCGTTATCTTCATGTGGGTCCCTAGAGGCTTTAACTCTATCTTCATTATTTATAAGTTATACGAAATGAGTCTTTGTGTTAACAACATCGCACTCGTAAACGCATACGATCTTCTACTCAACACGTCAGCTACCACGTTCGCTCTTCCATGATGATATTGAATAGTACGATCGTATTCTTCAACAGCTCGAGTCAACGTCTTTGGCGCATTATACGTTCGTTTTAAGTAAAGAAATATTTGAGGGTTTAAGAAATGGGTTTTGTACTGGGGTCAATACAAAATTCGATTTCACGCTCTAGGGGTAGGCTAAGAAGTCTTCAGGAATACGTCAAGAAATTTATTAACGATAGAAATATCATTCAAAACTGTGACTCTCATCCAAGACTTGGATAGTACGTCATATTAATACCTATCAACTTGCCATCGTCATTCACAACGTCTCCTACGGAAAGTCTGGCTTCGGTGTATTTCACATAAGGAAGTCAACAACGAAAGGATCAGACTCTTTACTTATGGCTTGATATGTCAATGATTGACTTTATAATTTGGTTACTTTGAATTCACATAACAGGTTGGTTAAGAGTATGAAAGCTAACAACCTTACAAAAAGCATGATAAGTAGTTAACCAATCGATTCCTAAAATCATATCAAAGGTAAGTATTTTTAAAGAGATACGATCGACAGGTAACGTGAAAGTGTTGATTTGAATCAAATAAGATTTATAAACAGTAGAGGTAACGAAGGTTTCTCCCAACGGAGTTTCAATAGATAAATCAAAGTCTAATTTCTCCGGAGTAAAATTTAAACATTGAACACAACTAGGTGAAATAAAAGAGTGGG
Organism: Panax ginseng; assembly: GCA_020205605.1. Taxonomy (NCBI): domain Eukaryota; kingdom Viridiplantae; phylum Streptophyta; class Magnoliopsida; order Apiales; family Araliaceae; genus Panax; species Panax ginseng. The sequence goes on from CM035133.1 coordinate 145,926,990, forward strand.
TAGAACTGGTATTGAATAAAGTATTGACTTTGAAAGAGTTAATAATTAACTTACCCGTAATATCTTCGTTCGGGTTTCTTGACAAACGCTCTCACTTAAACTACCGAATTTGACTTTACTATAGGGTACATTCCACCCTCAAGTGCTTTGTCACATTCTTGATCCATGATTTTAATCATTATTCTCCGATCCATATCGAATTGGGGTTGACTGCTATGCACAGGGTAATTTCGAATTCGATGTTGGATTCTCCCAATTGCTGTCCAAAAAGCAAAATCCATTTCATCTATTTTGACTTTATTGGATCGGACGTCTTTTTCTACCATATCCACGCTTGTGCAAGCGATTTTTACCCACGCATCATCTATTCTCCTTCGTTCAGTTGTTTCTTCTTTTATTAGAACTTTGATCATCGCATTCTCAGATTCCAACTCTAATATCTTATACTATGCCAAAAAGTGCTTCTGTTCAAGCATCGCACATCGGGTAACACAATTTTGAATTGTTACATCTCTTTCTTCCACTCCACGACCACTGCCGTTCTTGACGCTTTCTTTCTAACTCATGAACACGATTTTGTAATTCTAAGTTTCGATCATAAAATTCGTCTAACCAATTCTCCTTAGGTTCCTCTTCTTCCTCGCTCTCAGCTGCTACCTCTGCAACTAGCTCGGGTGCAACTATTACTTCTTCTCTCACCACGTAGATTTCTCTAATTTCTTCTTCGTCTGACATCACATTAACCTGATTAGTGATTAAAGGTGTCTTAATGGTCTCATGTGCTTCATTGCTTATCTTAACATTTTCGGATGCCATTTTTAAATACTGCCACAAAACAAGAGTTAAATAACATATCACATATTATCCCTATACTTTGACCGACCAATTAAATACCAAATAAACTTAGGTAGGTCATACTAGCGAAGGAATTCTCCCGTCTCTCCCCTCCTAGTTCTTTCCTCACATCTCAGCCAGGGATCATATCCCTAAGCTTTGATACCAACTGTGATGCCCCCAAAATAGGTATACATCACCCATCTTGAGTCGCCAAATATATGGTACAAAATTCAAATACAATCTTTAATATACAACAAGAGAGCTGTGAGTTTTAATACAAATATTGTCTTCTAGACAATATCCACTCTCAAAATAAGTCCTCATTACATTTATTGTCACACTATTTAACAGAATAGTGAGGACTACTAATACTATCATCTGGACCGTCACTCCATTCCCCCGACTAGTCCCCGCTATATTCTCATTTCTGAATGAGCAAGTGAAAGAAAGGGTGAGCTCAACTAGCCCAATGAAATATTATGACTAAGATAATGCGAATAAAATTATCATTAGTCTTCAAATAAATGTTAAACCGATAAAATACAATAGACATCATCAAGTTTTGCGTGGAACAAGCAATCCATTAAAAGAGTCAAGAGAGAATAAAATCTACCATCTTTTATGATTTAAAAGTTTTTCATCACTTTTATCAATCGAGACTCAAATTTCAATAAATAATCCACATCATTAAATCATCCCCGCACTATAGGCCAAGGATATTCTTTAGTATCACGACCATGAATTATCCATGCACTCACGGAGCCAAAGATAATCGTATTTTCATCAATGGTCCCCGATCATGCCATAAAACAATTCATCTTTTGCTCCTTGGCGAAGAGAATCCATAGCCATAATCATACCAAAAAATCGTCATCAATGCACTACTACCCAATGAGGACTTTTTCCACATCATTTGTAACATTACGGTCATGATTATACCGAATAATCCTCGGTCATAATCATACCAAGTCCATCTATGCACTACAAATACGATGATGACTTGCAACATAATATAAAGCATGAGGATGATGACAATGATATAAGAATTCAATAAAACAAGTTCACGAATTAATTTATCCAGGAACCAATAACGTCCAAATTGTTAACATGATACTTTTGTGTAGAGTAAAATTCAAGAATGCTCAGAAGAATATTTCCATGAAAAGATACTGGATGAAGCGCAAATATCAAAGATATTCCACTAATTTCATGGAGTATAGAAGTCAAAACTTTAACCAATTTGAGTATAATAAAGAATGGAATAACAAAAGAAATCACCATGCATGCGATTGATTAGATAGACATGTTATTCCAACGTAATAATAAGTATCGGAACCAGTCGGCGTAAAGCGTCATGCATGGGATATTCCAACGAGAATAATAAAGAAGGAACTAGGTTCGGTGTAAAACACACGAACGTGATATTCCAACGAGAATAATAAAGATTTTAACCCGGTCCCGGTGTAAAACACACGTATATGATATTCCAACAGAATAATAAAGATTTTAACCAGTCCTAGATAAAACACACGTATATGATATTCCAAATGTAATAATAAAGATGAAATAATAGAAGAATGTCACCAAGTATAGGGTATTCCGCGTATACAGGTTATTCCAACAAAATAAGAAAGAATAGAATAACAGAAGTTCTCTCCATGAATAAGAAAGAAATAATACCCCTTACGGGTACAACAAATAATATCCCTTATCGTAAAAGAAACTTGATATCGGAGTAGTGAAGTAGCAGAATACTCTTCTTCTTTCTCTCTATAATTTTTCTCTCTAGAGTTTCAGTGAATTCGTAAGAAAATAATGAAGGAATGAGTTTCTATTTATAGAAGAATGGATTGCATAGTAACTAACTCATGAACGGTCTAGATTGATTTACTTTAATCGGATGGTCCATAATTAAAGCAAATCTTTTAAATAAAATATAATATATTCTATTTATAATCTAATAAAACGAAAAACTTTATAAAAGTATTCTGTTTTATATAAAAAGATTTTACTATGCAAAATACTATGCAGGCACTATGCATAATAAAATATAATATAATCTAATTATTATCTAATAAAATGAATAACTTTATAAAAGTATTCTGTTTTATATAAAAAGATTTTACTATTAGCCTAATAAAATGAATAACTTTATAAAAGTATTCTGTTTTATATAAAAAGTTTTTATGTTTTATTACGTTAATAATACTAATAAAACAAAACTGAGTGACTTATCATGTAAGCCTTAATAATCAATACCGTGTGCTACTATGCAACCATGCGTATTACTGTACTTTTACTACTGAGTAGTTCAACAGTATTAACGGTAAAACTTCCGCCGTTATTTTCAATAAAATGTTTTTGTCGTTTTCTCAATCCGACAATAATTCCGTTGTGGGGTGCACCAATGATTGTATCGTCGTACGAATATTCCCTGACAAAAAGAATATTTCCCGACCAATCGAATATAATGTGACAACTTGCATACTTTGCAAAATCTGTAAATATTACCCACAACTATAACATTATATTAAATTCATTCCATAATATTAAAAATTATTTTGAGAAAATTAAATATTTATTCATAAAATCTGGGGTCTCACAATGCTGAACACATTAGGTTGGTTTAAATATGCATATAGATGACCCTAAGCTAGGGAATGATGTTTCTTAATATATAGAAAGTCTTTGTAACTTGCTTTGATGTCCGTATATTCAAAGAAAGTATAAGGATTTGAAAACTAGTTTTGATAAACATTGTGTAATACATGTTCTGACCTTATGTACAAATGTATCAAGTTCTGATATGCATTGATATGTGACCAATATGTTAATTTACATTATAGGAGATGGTATAGTATATTCAAGCATGATTTAAAAGGAAAATGCAAGTAAAAGACTATACTAGCTATGTGTACATGAACTATGCATATACTAAGTTTTAAACTTCAAAACATGCTCATGTGATCTATTGTGTGATTATGAAAGTGTGACGCCCCCAAAATAGGTATACATCACCCATTCTGAGTTGTCAAATACATGGTACAGAAATAGCTACAACTTTATTAATACAACATCTAAACTGTGAGTTTAAATACAAATATTGCCATCTAGACAATATTCACACCCAAATAAGTCCTCATTACAATTATTGATACATTATTTTATAAATAGTGAAGACTTCCAAACAACTCTCTATAACCTTCATTCCATACCCCGACTAGTACTCGCTACATTCTCGCCTCCTGAGAAGAAAAATGGAACAAAAAGGAAAAAGGGTGAGCTCAACTAGCCCAATAGAGAACATTATGACTAAGATAATATAAAACAAATTATCGTTAGTCTTCAACAGGGAAAAATCTGAGAGAATATAATAAACAACAAGTTTCAGATCAATATTCGCAGCGGAAATAATAATTCATAGAAGAGTTACGTAGAGAATGAAATCTACTATTATCTATGAATTTAAAAGTCCATCATCAATATTTTATCCTCAACATCAATCAATCATACACATCATGAATCAAATATTCATCTTTTGCACTACAGTGTAAAGATATTCATCGATTGGTCATGTTCATCTCAACACTGGTCATCTTTGCACTACGGGCCAAAGATATTCATCATAAAATCATTAATCTTTGCACTACAGGCCAAAGATATTCAGTTATATCATCATTTAGGACTGAGGATGATGAAAAATATTTAAAGAAAACGAATCCAGTGAAACAAAAGAATAAATATTAAGGATTCGTATATCAATTTATCCATGTCCAAAAATACCTCATAAATAATCATGGTGGAGTAAAATTCAAGAATGATCAAAACATGGATACAATCAAAGCTAGTATCCATAATAGATATTTTGGACAAAAAATGAAAATTTAATTTTTCTGTGAATAGTGTTGTATTCATAAATAGTGCCGTATACGTGAATAGTGACGTATACGTGAATAGTAATCAAAAGACAAAAATTTCACAAGAAAAATACTCCCAATATACCAGCATAATGATATTGAAAGAATAATATTATTTTAAAAAAATAATATCCCTTACTTCGAAAAGACAGTACTTCTGACTGGAATTCTGAATATAGTGCTGAAAGGAACTTGCACCGTATAGCAAGACTCCAAATATCAAAATACTCACAAGAATACACTCAATATATTGAGAGAGAAAGAGAGAGAAGATTTCAGTTTCTGGTGTGATTTTCAATTCTAACTTAAGCACCCTATTTATAGGAAAATGCTTAGAACACCAAAGCAAAAAATTTAATAAAAAAATTGTATTTATAAATTTTTCAAGCCCACCACAAAAAAAATCTAAATTCAACACATTTAAGTCACATGCAAGACTTACCAAAAACTTTTTTCTTTAAAAAATGATTAAAACTTCCAAAAATCAATTATTTCAGAACTTTAGAACTTCAATAATTCATAATAAATAGCCCTTTTATCAAAAAAATTCAAACCTCATGTCTTTTCCATAGGAAATTCCATTCTCTACAACTTTGCAGAAGAAACGTTTTCCAAATTCCAAACAGAAATTGACCGAAATCCACAAACGGGCGATTTTACAAGCTATAATCAAATTTCAGTCAAGAAATGGGGTCCACCGGCACACAAAACGTGTGTTAAACATTTAATGCAACAAAAATACTCTTCCTCCTCATATACTCATATATCCCACATTCATTGTAAAAATATCATCATTATTATATTATAATAATATAATAAAATATTATATTATCAGAAAAGATAAAATATCAGTTTTCAACAATTGTCACTTTAAAAATTTTCTCCATCTATATCCACATAAAATAAATATTTTCCTCATCATAAAAATTAATAATTAATTATTCACAAATAATATTACAAAATCACATTCTCGACAACCAAGCCAGCGGTTCGAGAAAGAGGGGCCTTCCTAGAAGTAAGATTTTTCCTTACCGTAATGATAAATAACCTCTCCTTAGACAGAACTTTCTAGACAATGCCAATAATGTTATCTAGTAATATTATTCAGATAATATGAATTATTGCTCCAATAATGGAAAATACTGTGTTGTGACAATTATTGAAACAACAATAATATAAAATATCAACGCAGTAATTATTGAATCAATAAAATAAAATACCAAACAGTAATTACTGTAACAATTATTGAGTAGTGCCTTCTTACGTAAGAATCAATAATTGGTGCAATACTGCAAAGCTTCTTGTGTTTTAACCAAAGTATTTTAACAAAGATTAATCTGAATAACTACGCCTGGCCATTTATAAACAACTTATATTTGTCGTTTTCTTCATCCAATTGCTTTCCGTTATGGGGCCCACACAAGGATGCGCCGTCGTACGAATATTCTCCGACAGTAAGAATATTCCACGACCAAACGAATATTCCCCGACAATAATGAATATTTTATAACCACTTGCTTATTTAAAATATTTGCGCATTTTACCCATAACTAACCACATCAATCCTTACTATTTCAAAATAATAAATAGAGGAAAAATTTAATTTTATTTATAATAAGTTGGGGTCTTACAGAAAGCATGCTATAGAATATGTGGACTTATCTTGCATACTTGAATAAGTTTTACTAAGGGACACTTAAAGTTTCAAATACAAACTTGATAAACTATATAGGAACTTGTGAGCATGCTTATATGACCTAATATGTATATATGAGAGCATGATGTATAGTAAATGAAGTGACTTTGCATGCTTGGTGACTTAACATGAGCTTTTCAAAAGAAACTTTGAAAACTAGTTTTGTCCTTAACTATGTTATAAGTATTCTAGTATGTGACATCATGGTTAGGTGTGTCATGCATATAGACATGATTAACATGAATACCTAGCTAGTCATATGCATTGTAAATAGTTAAGCACGGGAAATGGAAAGTCTAAATGATGTAAAACTTCATGACTTAAATACATAACTAATCTAATGTAAGCATATATAGTTGAGATCTATTGACCACGTAACATGTGTTTAACGGATAAACGTAAGAGAATTTGTGAATCGAACATTTAAAGTCTTGATTAAATAAAAATGGATAATAACCTATGTTAATGTTATGATGTAGGATCTGTGATAACCGAGGATTTCGAATAATTCAAATTTTACGAATAATTTTTTTTTTATTTAATATTGACTGTTAATATTGTACTGTGTATCTGTGAGACACGTCTCGAGATTTAGTCAATTTGTGTATTGACTAAGAAAATAGAGTAGAGTTGTGCTTAACGGCTTTAGAAACCCTAACCCTAATTTTCGGATAGGGATTCGATAGAAAATATGATTAAAATAATTGTACTGATTAGTATGTGTTTGGACTGTATAGAATTATTGATCAATGACTGATCGGATAAGGTTTAAAATTTATAAACCCTATTAAGAGATTAGAAACCCTAATCTCGGGATTAGAAATCCTAATGCGCAGTTAGAAACCCTAATCAAAAGACGGGAAACCCTAATTTCAAATCGGGAATCCTAAACCCTAATTAGGAAACCCTAACCCTAATTGGCAAGTCTACTGTGTTCATTAAACTTGAATGTGTTTAGAAAACCCTAATTATATTTTAGTATCTTAATTGTCTATTTTACAAACCCTAATTGTAATTTAGAAAATTTATTTTTTTCTAATTAAAACCCTAATTTGGAAATTGTAGAAGCTAAAGTTGTAAAATCTTAGGGTTAGAACCTTAGGGTTAAACCCTAAGGGTTTGCACATATGTCAAGTATGCCATTAAAAATATTTAGAGAATGACCAAAATGCCATTTTATATATTTTTATAAGCTAACTTGTGAATTTTTCTAGAATTGTAGTTGTCCACCAACTATATTGACCAATGTGACTAATAAACAACTCCCATCAGTCATTTAAGGCAGCAAGTTGAGCTATATACATTGCATTTATATGATATAAGAGATTAAAGAGAGATAAAGTCTACAAAAGTTGGTCATTTTCTCCCAAGCTCTAAACAACTCTCTCTCTCTCCTTGCATCCAAAATTCTTAAGTATATCAGTCCTAAATTCAGCCCCTAGATCAATCAATAACAGATTGGAAGATTAAGATCAAGAATTTAAAGATAGAAGGTATAAACCTATTTTAATTTTTGATCTTGTATGCTTAAGAAATATTTGTGTTTATGTGTTTGGATCTTTTCTAGATAATGTTTTTCAATGATCTATGTTGATCCATAGCATCAAAATACTTTAAAATGGTGTTTTTCAAAATCTGTTCTTGAGTCTAATTAAAAAGTTTTTGACAAGCAAATGTTAGTTGCTTCCGATCTTACCTTGTTCATGTTTTGTAATGTTTTAAGTTTTGGATCGATAGTTTGGTATGTTGTCTTTAATCTGGAACAAGAATCATAACAATTGGATAGTTAGACTGCAAGTTATACTCGGTCAAAGTTTGTTGACCGACGTTGCCGAGTAACATTCTAGCAGCCCAGAACGTATAAAACCGTGTCTGACAACTTTTTACAAGGCCGGATCTGTCAGTCGTTTTAGTGTTTATTGTTGTTGTTTGGTAAATCTAGTAGCTGGTTATTTGTTGTATAGATCTGAGTCTTTATATTTCTTCAAACATCAACAAATTGATCAAAACAGGTGGTCAAAGTAGGCTTCATGCTCAGTTTTGGAATTTCTGGAAAAACCCAGAAATCTGGGGAACACAATTTCTGACAAACTTTGACCATACTGATTCTGTAGATTGAGTTGTTTTTGAACTAAAATGTTACTTTGTAATTATTCTTTGGTACCTTGACTATAACTTTGAGCCTTTATATCACATAAACCATGAGCAGAACATAGATTAAAATGAGCTTGAAAGTGACTGGTCGAGTTTCTGGGTTTCTGTAGAAACCCAGATATGGTCTGAAAGCTTCTTTTAGAGCTTAGATCGTTATGTTATGTGGTGTTATGACTAAGTTTATGGTTTATAGTTGTAGTATTACATGTGTAATACTATTTTGAACCTTAAGCTGGCCCAGAAACGATTTTAAATTAAGAATTTAAGTTGGTCTAACAAGACAGGTTGATAAGCCGGCTGTCAGTGTTCTTGAGCTCAAGAACACCAACAACGAAGCTTTGTGTCGCTAAAGTCATGATTTGCTTTTATTTTTTTTATTTTCTATTTTTCAAAATGATTAAAAATAGAAATAAATTATAAAATTATTAAAATGGTTTTAAAATTATTTTAAATTATGAAAAATAATTTAAAATTATTTTGGGATATTTTTCATTAATATTTATAATTATTTGAATATTAATGATATTTAATTTATTTAATTAGTATATTAAATAAATTAGAGAAAAATAATTTAAAATTATGAAAAATCATTTTAAATAAGAATAATGAATTTAAAAATATTTTGAGTTATAAATTGTAACTTTTAATATTTTTGCTGAATTTTCATTAATAATTTAATATTAATGATATTAGATTTATTTGATTATTAAATTAATTAAATAAGATAAAAATAATTTTAATGATTTAAAAATCATTTTAAATGAGAATAAAGTGTTAGAAAATATTTTGAATTATAAAATATAATTTTCAATATTTTTGGAGAATTCTCATTAATAAATTAATATTAATGATGTTAGATTTATTTAATTATTATATTAAATCAATGAATTAAAAATGATTTTATTGATTTAAAAATCATTTAAAAATGAGAAAAATGATTTAAAAATATTTTAAGTTATAATTAATTACTTTTAATTTTTGAATAATAATTTCATTAATATTTAAATATTAATGGTGATGATTTAAAATGATTTTAATTATTGTAAAAATCATTTAAGTAGAATATTGATGATTTAAAATATTTTAAGTTATTAATAATAACTTTGATATTTTGATATGTATGTTATTAATATTTTTATATTATTAAATATTAATAATGATAAGATTATTTGATAATTAAATCATTTAAAAATGATTTCGATGTTTGAAAAATTATTATAAAATTATAATAATTGTTTATAAATTATTAAAAGCTACCGAAAAATATTATAAATGATATTTGACTTATCTAAAATAATATTGAAGCTTAGAGACCAAGTTTAATTGACAAATAACTGTGTTAATTGTCGGATAAGGTGACCGAATAAATCGAATGAGATCAAGTCCAACCTGCATCAAACTAGTTAGACTTGATAAGTGTTTATATAGATTATAAACACTGAAGTGGCTATGTGGTAATGTGTCTAGGAGAAGCTTGACTGTGAATTACAATGTTATATGTTATGAATTATTGTGCTAATTGTGAGACCGATATTATTGGTTATAGGTCTTTTGAAAGCAGATAAGTTTATTATGTAGCTGTAATCAGCGGAAGAGGCAAGTTCTCTAACTCAACCTTGAGTTAATATTGTTTAATTATTATTGGTGGTTAATCATTGCTAATTAGACCACGTCCAGGGATTTATTGTAGAAATTAAATTATTAATTTAGAAAATATATATTCATAGAATTACTGTTATTGGATATTCATATATGTAGAAGCTAATATTGACAGTACAGATAATACATGTTTATTGTCGAATTATGTTGAGAAAATGTTTTAGCTAATTATTCTGGCTAGACAATCATTTGTTTGAACTTGATAGGTTCGAGAAGAGAATTCAATTATTATTGACAGATCGATGCCAATTATTTCGGCTAGATCAAGAAGTAAATAGAATTTGAAATCACAGAATTTCGTTGTTAAATCAAATCTTGATTCTGAGACTGAGAAGAATAACCTTTTATACAAAGGGAAAACTTTGATCGTATATTCGATCCTTACGCGCGACTTGATGTATTATGCATAATATAGGGTACAAGGAGTTGGCCGACTCTAAGTACTTGCAGAGGGGTATGATTTAATCTTTATGGTTATCTGATACACCTGAGTATATATCGAAGTAAATCTTTGATAGATACCCGAGAAGAGAAGTTCAAGATCCAGTGGATCGCTTAGCATAAATCTGGAGCGCATTCCACTTTGCTAATTTGTAGAATTAATTCTTGATCATTCTTTTGAATATCGTAGAAAACTTTGAAAGCGTTGAACTCTTTTTATCAGATTATTGTTGCATAGAAGGCGAGAAAACTTGTTATTAATTCATATACATTTATTGTATGACTTAACTTGCGGGGCAAACTTGTTGCTTGCCCTTGCTATATATAAAACTTTTCAGCTAGGGACGAAGTTGCAGAAGGTGTTGCGAAGAAGAATAAAGGAAAAGGCATAGTTATAAATTAGTTATGATGAACATTATTATTGTTATGTTGTATTATAAACCCTTTTTGTATATCTAAGGGGGTATGACTATAATGTTAAGGTTAGTAGACCTGGGATTTTTGTATTAACAACATATGTTAATGAGTTTTGTATTCCTATTAATAAATGAATGGATAGTTAGATGTTATATTTTTGTGGATCGTGAGCACCAAACTCGGGGGTCAGGTAACCTGGATTTGGGGGCGTCACAGGTTGGTATCAGAGCTGTAGGTTATAAACCTTAAGTGGGGTGGGGAAAACCTTAGGATTATAACCATAAGCGAGATAGAGAATACTCATTTAGAGCACTAAGTGAGGGATTGCAGAAGCGTATTGATAGTGAGATAAGTGGACACATAGTGTGAGAAGATTGTAACAATGGAGTACTAATCAAGTTGTTTAAACTGACTGTAGGATGTCGGAAGAAGATAAGATGAGTACGGAGATGCCAGCGGCTGTCGCACCAGTGCCAATAGCCGAGGTGCCAGAACAGAGCGAATCAGTTAAAGAAGTAGGAAAAGATGAACTAATGATCAATCTCAGGAGTGATCATGATAATTATCCAGAGATGTATCTAAGTAGTGATGAGGAGGCGGAGTCTAAAGAAGCTAAGGTGGAGTTAAAGAATAAGATCAAGGTTGGAGAACAAGATCAGTTATCTGCAGAAGTCCAACAACTCTAGAGTAAAGTATTTCTCTTGGAGGAATTGTGGAAGACGGAATGGGCGTTACGCGAAATGACTGAAAAACGGAATGAGTTGAAGGCGCATGTGGAGAGGATGAAGACTGAAGGTGGTGGATCATTTGAAGGAACCAGCAAGAAAGGCAAGAAGAAGAGAAAGAGGGCCAAAGACAGCGAAAGCTCTGAAAATTCAAACCCGAAGAAGAGGAAGCAAGTCTGTAGCAAATGTGGGAAGACTTACGTGGGAGAATACATGATGTGGAAGAACGTTTGCTTCAACTGTAAGCAGGAATGAAATATTTCTTTGCATTGTCCTAAGCCGAATATGAGGAAGTGTTTCTCATGTGGAAGAACGGGTCATGAATTCAACAAGTGTCCCAACAAGAAGAAGACTGGAAAAGGGAGTGGACAGTATATAGTTTAAGTTTTAGTGTTAGTATCTTTTGGTAGAAGATTATGATATTAAGTGTTGTAATATCGAGAATGATGTTTAAGCATTTGTAAATATATATGTTGAATGAATGAAATCTTTATTTTCTATACGAATATAAGATTAAAATTAATTTGTTTGTTCTTAAAACTCATACTTTTGGTAAGTTCATGACTCATGATTATATGAAATATTTTGAACCCCTCAGCGAATGGACGCCAAAGGTTTGACTAGAATAAGTTTATACACTCAAATAATTATGGCAAGTTACTGAACTCATAAGTGTGGTAAGTTTGATAAACTGGATTTAGATATGTGAATATGATAAATGGCAACTTTTTGTGTAAAGTTGGAGAATTGCAACTTTTTGTAAAGTTGAGTATGTTAATCCAAAAATTATTTTAAAGGGATAGTAATATGTGTTAAGTATTATATGTACTATGTGCTATTTGAATAAATATGCGATTACCTGAGAACTATGTGTTGAATTCTTATTGTGTTAAGAATTTGTATAGAGAAGGAGAATTAATATAAGATTTTTATTTAAATCGGATCATGCCGCTTGCATTTACGTAATCAAAATCAAAGAAAGAAGCGATCGGTGAATAACGAAGGAGGTCAAGCTGACTCGATGCAAAACTTTGCAAATATGATAGCCGAAGCTATGGAAAATAGAGCTCCAGCCAGGGGAAGAGCGAGGAATCAACCAGCTGACAGATTGGCAAACTTTAAGGACTTTAAAGCGGTAGGACCGCCAGAATTCAAGGGAACCACAGATCCGATTGAAGCCCAAACCTGGGTAAAGGAGATGGAGAAAGCATTCGTCATTGCGCGAGTGGCAGAAGAGCAAAAGACAGCTTTTGCTACATACTTGATGAAGGGAGAAGCTAATTATTGGTGGGAAACTATTCAGGCGAGGGCTGGTACAGCGGTGGTAGCATGGACACAATTCAAGGAGTTTTTCTTTGAGAACTACTTCTCACCGAGTATGCAAGCTTGGATGGAGGTTAAGTTCTTGGAATTAAAGCAGGAGAATATGTTTGTTTCGGAGTATGCGGCTAAATTCAACGAATTGGCGAGATTTGCACCTCATCAGGTGGACACCGAGGCAAGAAAGGCAAGAAGATTTGAGAATGGACCAAAATCGGGAATATTCAACAAGGTGGAAGTATTACAGATCAACACGTTTGCGGCTTTACTAGAGAAAACATTAATTGCGGAAGGAGGAAGCGAGGCTATATCTCGATTTCATCAGGAGAAGAAGAAAAAGAATAATTATGGAGGAAGTAGTGGTGGTAGTAATCAGAATAAGAAAAAGTGGAGTGAGAATACCCTATCGGGTAGCAAGACTGAAGAGAATAGGAAAGGGAGGGAACCATGTGCGAATTGTGGGAAGAACCATGCAAGTGTTTGTTTGAAGAAGAAGGGAGTTTGTTACAACTGCGGACAAGAGGGACACATGTCACCCAATTGCCCCAGTCTGAAGAAAATTCAAGGTTGTTTTGCATGCGGATCAACTAAACATATGGTACGAAACTGTCCAAAGAGAAATGCTGAGAAGGAAAGTGTCAACAAGGGACCCGATGGTGGAACCTTGGCATTTCGAGGACCTGCACAGCCAGGAAGATCAAACGCCTGTACATTGAACATGACGGTACAAGAGAGCCATGAAATGCTCGAGAGGTGGCGGTAGTAAATTGATTTTATTTAGAAACTTTATTAGGCGAATATTATGAGTTAGATATTTCTGTGAACTATTTTCTTTTATAGATTCAAGTCACTTGCTAGAATTTGAAACACAAATTAATATTGTGTTGATAAAAATGAATTGATGATACAACTTTAAAAGATTGTAGAGAATAAGAAAGCGGTAATTCCGAAGACATAATCCTTTTAAGGAGGGGTGAATGTGATAACCCAAGATTTTGAATAATCCAAATTTTACGAATAAATTTTTTTTATTTAATATTGACTGTTAATATTGTACTGTGTATCTGTGAGACATGTCTCGAGATTTAGTCAATTTGGGTATTGACTGACAAAATAGAGTAGAGTTGTGCTTAACGGCTTTAGAAACCCTAACCCTAATTTCCGAATAGGGATTCAATAGAAAATATGATTAAAATAATTGTACTGATGAGTATGTGTTTGCACTGTATAGAATTATTGATCAATGACTGATCGGATAAGGTTTAAAATTTATAAACCCTGTTAAGAGATTAGAAACCATAATATCAGGATTAGAAATCCTAACGCACAGTTAGAAACCCTAATCGAAAGACGGGAAACCCTAATTTCAAACCGGGAATCCTAAACCCTAATTAGGAAACCTTAACCCTAATTGGCAAGCCTACTGTGTTCATTAAACTTGAATGTGTTTAGAAAACCCTAATTATATTTAGTATCTTAATTTTCTATTTTACAAACCCTAATTGTAATTTAGAAAATTTATTTTTTTCTAATTAAAACCCTAATTTGGAAATTATAGAAGCTAAAGTTGTAAAATCTTAGGGTTAGAACCTTAGGGTTAAACCCTAAGGGTTAAACCCTAAGGGTTTGCACATTTGTCAAGTATGCCATTAAAAATATTTAGAGAATGACCAAAATGCCCTTTTATATATTTTTATAAGCTAACTTGTGAATTTTGCTAGAATTGTAGTTGTTCACCAAATATATTGACCAATGTGACTAATAAACAACTCCCATCAGTCATTTAAGGCAGCAAGTTGAGCTATATACATTGCATTTATATGATATAAGAGATTAAAGAGAGATAAAGTCTACAAAAGTTGGTCATTTTCTCCCAAGCTCTAAACAACTCTCTCTCTCTCTTTGCATCCAAAATTCTTAAGTATATCAGTCCTAAATTCAAATTTCTAGATCAATCAATAATGATTTGGAAGATTAAGATCAAGAATTTAAAGATAGAAGGTATAAACCTATTTTAATTTTTGATCTTGTATGCTTAAGACATATTTGTGTTTATGTGTTTGGATCTTTGCTAGATAATGTTTTTCAATGATCTATGTTGATCCATAATGGATCCATAACATCAAAATACTTTAAAATGGTGTTTTTCAAAATCTGTTCTCGAGTCTAAAAAGTTTCAGACAAGCAAATGTCAGTTGCTTCCGATCTTACCTTGTTCATGTTTTGTAATGTTTTAAGTTTTGGATCGATAGTTTGGTATGTTGTCTTTAATCTGGAACAAGAATCATAGCAATTGGATAGTTAGACTGCAAGTTATACTCGGTCAAAGTCTGTTGACCGAGTAACATTCTGGGCAGCCCAGAACGTATAAAACCGTGTCTGATAACTTTTTACAAGGCCGGATTTGTCAGTCGTTTTAGTGTTTAATGTTGTTGTTTGGTAAATCTAGTAACTGGTTATTTTTCGTATAGATCTGAGTCTTTATATTTCTTCAACATCAACAATGTTGATCGATCAAAATAGGTGGTCAAAGTAGGCTTCACGCTTAGTTTTGGAATTTCTGGAAAAACCCAGAAATCTAGGGAACACAATTTCTGACATACTTTGTCCATACTGATTCTGTAGATTGAGTTGTTTTTGATCTAAAATATTATTTTGTAATTATTCTTTGGTACCTTGACTATAACTTTGAGCCTTTATATCACATAAACCATGAGCAGAACATAGATTAAAATGAGCTTGAAAGTGACTGATCGAGTTTCTGGAGAAACCCAGATATGGTCTGACAGCTTCTTTGAGAGCCCAGATCGTTATGTTATGTGGTGTTATGACCAAGTTTGTGGTTTATAGTTGTAGTATTAGATGTGTAATATTATTTTGAACCTTAAGCTGGCCCAAAAACGATTTTAAACTAAGAATTTAAGTTGGTCAAACAAGGTAGGATGATAAGCTGGCTGTCAGTTCTTGAGCTCAAGAACACCAACAACGACGCTTTGTGTCGCTAAAACCCTATAGTGACGTTTTTTATTTTTTTAATTTCTATTTTTCTGAAAATGATTAAAAAATAGAAATAAATTATAAAAATTATTAAAAATTATTTTAAAAATTATTTTAAATTATGAAAAATAATTTCTGACTATTTGGGATATTTTTCATTAATATTTATAATTATTTGAATATTAATGATATTTAATTAGTATATTAAATAAATTAGAGAAAAATAATTTAAAATTATGAAAAATCATTTTAAATAAGAATAATGAATTTAAAAATATTTTGAGTTATAAAATGTAACTTTTAATATTTTTGGTGAATTTTCATTAATAATTTAATATTAATGATATTAGATTTATTTGATTATTAAATTAATTATATAAGATAAAAATGATTTTAATGATTTAAAAATCATTTTAAATGAGAATAAAGTGTTAGAAAATATTTTGAATTATAAAATATAATTTTCAATATTTTTGGAGAATTCTCATTAATAAATTAATATTAATGATGTTAGAGTTATTTAATTATTATATTAAATCAATGAATTAAAATGATTTTATTGATTTAAAAATCATTTAAAAATGAGAAAAATGATTTAAAAATATTTTAAGTTATAATTAATGACTTTTAATATTTTGAATAATAATTTCATTAATATTTAAATATTAATGGCGATGATTTAAAATGATTTTAATTATTGTAAAAATCATTTAAGTAGAATATTGATGATTTAAAATATTTTAAGTTATTGATAATAACTTTGATATTTTGATATGTATATTATTAATATTTTTATATTATTAAATATTAATAATGATAAGATTATTTGATAATTAAATCATTTAAAATGA
Source organism: Panax ginseng (assembly GCA_020205605.1). Taxonomy (NCBI): domain Eukaryota; kingdom Viridiplantae; phylum Streptophyta; class Magnoliopsida; order Apiales; family Araliaceae; genus Panax; species Panax ginseng. The sequence goes on from CM035133.1 coordinate 145,944,004, forward strand.
TTACGATGTTTGAAAAATTATTATAAAATTATAATAATTGTTTATAAATTATTAAAAGCTACCAAAAATATTATAAATGATATTTGACATATCTAAAATAATATCAAAGCTTAGAGACCAAGTTTAATTGACAAATAACTATGTTAATTATCGGATAAGGTGACCAGAACACCGAAATGAGACCAAAGTCCAACCAGACCGAACTAGTTAGACTTGATAAATGTTTATATAGATTATAAACACTGATGTGGCTATGTGGTAATGTGTCTAGGAGAAGTTTGACTGTGAATTACAGTGTTATGTGTGAGACCCCAGATTTTATGAATAAATATTTAATTTTCTCGAAATAATTTTTTTTATATTATTATGGTGTGGATTTGATATAATGTTATAGTTGTGGGTAATATTTACAAATTTTGCAAAGTGTGCAAGTTGTCATATTATATTCGATTGGTCGGGAAATATTCTTTTTGTCAAGGAATATCCGTATGATGGACAAATCATTAAATGAACCCCACAATGTAATTATTTTCTTGATTGAAAAAACGCACAAAAATATTTTTATATGAAAATAACGACGGAAGTTTTACTGCTAATATCATTGAAACACTCGGTGTTAAAAAATACAAGAATATGTGTGGTTGCATAGTAGCACACGGTATTGATTATTAAGGCTTACGTGATAAGTCACTCAGTTTTATTTTATTAGTATTATTAACGTAATAAAACAGAAAAGCTTTTTATATAAAATAGAATAATTTTATAAAGTTATTTGTTTTATTAGGCTAATAGTAAAATCTTTTTATATAAAATAGAATACTTTTATAAAATTATTCGTTTTATTAGACAATAATTAGATTATATTATATTTTATTATGCATAGTATTGTATAGTGTTGCATAGTGCCTGCATAGCGTTGCATAGTGTTTTACATAGTAAAATATTTTTATATAAAACAGAATACTTTTATAAAGTTATTCGTTTTATTAGATTATAAATAGAATATATTATATTTTATTTAAAAGATTTTGCTTTAATTATGGACCGTCCGATTAAAGTAAATCAATTTGGACCGTTCATGAGTTAGTTACTATGCAGTCCATTCTTCTATAAATAGAAGCTCATTCCTTCATTATTTTCTTACGAATTCACTGAAACTCTAAAGAGAGAAATTATAGAGAGAAAGAAGAAGAGTATTCTGTTACTTTACTATTCCGTTATCAAGTTTATTTTACGGTAAGGGATATTATTTGTTGTACCCGTAAGGGGTATTATTTTTTTTGTATTCATGAAGAGAACTTCAGTTATTCCATTCCTTATTATTCTGTTGGAATATCCTGTATGTGTGTTTTACACCGGACCCGATTTCGTCTTTATTATTCTGTTGGAATATCCTGACTGTGTGTTTTACACCAGACCTGGTTCCGTCTTTATTATTCTGTTGGAATATCCTGTCAATATGTTTTACACCGGACTTGGTTCCGTCTTTATTATTCTGTTGGAATATCCTGTCTGTATGTTTTACATCGGACCTGGTTCCGTCTTTATTATTCTCGTTGAATAACTCGTCTACATCACGAAGTACCTCATGCATGGTGATTTCGTTGTTATTCCATTCTTTATTATTCTCGCTGAACATCCCGCTTGGTCAGTGCGAATTTCGCTTTGACTTTAGTTCCGTTATTTAGTATTCATTGGAATAACTTGTCTATGCAATCTTTGCATGCATGGTGATTTCGTTGTTATTCCATTCTTTATTATTCTGTTGGAACATCCTGTGCTTGTAAATTTAAATCCGACTGGTTCCGTTATTTATTATTCTGTTAGAATAACCTATCTATGCGAAGTACCGTATGCATGGTGATTTCTTTTGTCATTCCATTCTTTATTATACTCAACAAGTTAAAGTTTTGACTTATACTCCATGAAATTAAGTGGAATATCCTTGATATTTGCACTTCATCCAAAGATCTTTTCATGGAAATATTCTTCTGAGCATTCTTGAATTTTACTCTACAAAAAAGTATCATGTTGATAATTTGGACGTTATTGGTTCCTTGATATTGTTTTATGGCATGATCAGGACCGTTGATGAAAACACGATTATCTTTGGCCCGCAGTGCATGGATAATTCGTGGTCGTGATACTTAAGAATATCCTTGGCCTATAGTGCAGGGATGATTTAATGATGTGGATTATTTATTAAACTGAGTCCCAGCGATAAAAGTGATGAAAACCTTTTAAATCATAAAAGATAGTAGATTTTATTCTCTACTTGACTCTTTTAATGGATTGCTTGTTCCGCTGCAGTTAAACTTGATGTTTGTTATATTTTATCAGTTTAACACTGTTGAGGCTAATGATAATTTATTTTGCATTATCTTAGTCATAATATTTCTTACTAGGCTAGTTTAGCTCACCCTTTATTTCACTGTTCTCTTCGAAATGAGAACGTGGTATTTGACGAGCCGGGAACGGAGTGATAGTCCTGGATGATAGTATTAGCTAGTAGTCCTCACTATTATTCATTAAATAAAGGTGACAATAAATGTAATGAAGACTTATTCGAGAGTGAATATTGTCTAGAAGATGATGATTTGTATTTAAACTCACAGCTCTCTTGTTGTATAATTAAGATTGTATTTGTATTCTGTGCCATGTATTTGGCGACTCAGAATATGTGATGTATACCTATTTTGGGGGCATCACAGTTGGTATCAAAGCTTAGGGATATGATCCCTGGCTGAGATGTGAGATAAGAACTAGGAGGGGAGAGACGGGGAATTCCTTCGCTAGTATGACCTACTTAAGTTTATTTGGTATTTAATTGGTCAGTCAGAGTATAAGGATAATATGTAATTTGTTAATTAACCCTTGTTTTGTGGCAGTATTTGAAAATGGCATCCGAGAATGTTGAGAATATCAATGGAGCACAGGAGATCGTTGAGTCTCCACAGATCAATAATCAGGATAATGTGCAACAGGATGCCGATAATCCTCCTGTAAACAACAATACTGATTAATTAACGAACGACGGTACATTTAGGAGCTTTTTAGAATTCATGCAACATCAGGCGAATGCGGCTCCTATCCATAATGCAGGTGGAAACAATGGCAACCCACGGTTGGTCACCGCTAAGCAGTTCAAGGAGCTGGGACAACCGGAGTTTTTGGGAGAGCCAGAACCACTTAAGGCGGAGACGTGGTTAAAGTAAATCACCTAGATATTTGATGTCTTGGGATGCTTCGAGGAGCAAAAGGTTCCCTTTTCCACCTTCATGTTGCGAGGAGAGGCGGATTACTGGTGGGAATTTGTAAAACGTACCCAGCCTGACGCACTCAAGATGTCTTGGGAGAAGTTCCAAGAGCTGTTCAATGACAAGTACTTTCCTGAAAGCATTCGTCACATGAAGGAGGTGGAATTTATCAAGTTGGAGCAAAACAACATGACCGTGTCGCAGTACGAAGCCAAGTTTGCCGAATTATCCTGATTTGCGTCCCATTTGGTTGATAATGAGGAGAGAATGCCGCGAATATTTCTAAGAGGTTTGAAACCTAAGATACGTCAATATCTTATCTCTCATAAACTGTGTTTGTATTCAGATGTTGTTAATAGGGCTCAGTTATTGGAGCGTGATAATGAGTCAACCCAATCAAAAGAGAGCAGCCGGCAAAATGATAATACCGGTGATAACAGTCATCAAAGCGGTGACAATAAGCATGGAGGGAATTAACAAGCTAGAAATGGTAACCACTTCAGTGGTAATCATGGCCAAAATAATAAGAATGGATATTTCAAGAAGAGAAGGTTCAACAATGACGTGAAGACATCGGCACCAGCACCCGTTTCAAAGGAAGAAGAATGACCACCGATTAAATGTTTCAAATGAGGACAGGAGGGACACATCCGTCCAAACTGTACGCAGCAATCCAAAGCGTGTTTTAATTGCGGAAGAGAAGGTCACCTAGCTCGATTTTTTCGTATGGTGAAGTCAAGTCCAGCTGGGATAGTGATGCCAAAGGATGTCCCAAATAAGCCAAAGCCGGTAGTTTAAGAGAGAGCGTCTTTTTTCGTGACGAGAAACCTGAATAAAATTATCACGGGTATGTTAGTAATAAACTCTTGCGAAGTCTGTACCGTGTTAGATACCGGTTCTACTCACTCTTCTATTTCACCTAGTTTTATTCAATGTTTGAAGTTTACTCCGGAGAAGTTAGACTTTGATATATCTATTTAAACTCAGTTGGGAGAAACCTTTGTTACCTCCACTATTTATAAATCTTGTTTGATTCAAATCGACACTTTCACATTACCTGTCGATCTTATCTCTTTGAAAATACTTGCCTTTGATGTGATTTTTGGAAACGACTAGTTAACTACTTATCATGCTTTTCATAAGGTTGTTAGCTTTCATATTCCTAACCAACCTATATTCGAATTCAAGCAACCAAACCACTAAAATCAATCACTGTCATATCAAGCCATAAGTAAAGAGCCCCTAGCCTTTCGCTGATGACTTCCTTGTATGGAATGCACCGAAGACAAACTTTCTGTAGGAGACGTTGTGAATGACGATGACAAGTTGATAGGTATCAATGTGACGTGCTATCCAAGTCTTGGATAAGGGTCACAGTTTTGAATGATATTTCTATCGTTAATAAATTTCTCGACGTATTCCTGAAGACTTCTTAGGCTACCCTAGAGCCTGAAATCGAATTTGTTATTGACCCCAGTACAAAACCCATTTCTTAAACCCTCAAATATTTCTTCAACTAAAATGAACGTATCATACGCCAAAGACATTGGCTCGAGCTGTTGAAGATTACGATCGTACCATTCAATATCATCGTGGAAGAGCGAACGTGGTAGCTGACGTGTTGAGTAGAAGATCATATGCGTTTACGAGTGCGATGTTGTTAACACAAAGACTCATTTCGTATAACTTACAAATGATGAAGATATAATTAAAGACTCTAGGGACCCACATGAAGATAACGAATATACGAGTAGAATTGACTTTAATCGATAAAGTTAAAGCTGTGCAAGCTACAGATCCGGAGCAGATGAATACTAAGAAGAAGGTTCAAGAGGGAATTATTTTAAAAGAAAGAGTTGCTGAAGAGAGGAAATCTCAACCCTTGATTTAATTGGCCCATTTGAAATCCTCGATTGAGTAGGAACTGTGGCTTATAGACTCGTTTTACCGCCAAACAAGTTGCGTGTTCATAACGTTTATCACGTATCGATGTTACGTAAATATGTGGTCGACTCGAACCACATTATTAATTTAGAACTGGACGAGATAGCGGATGATTTAACATATGAGGAGATACGTGTTAAAATCTTGGATAAGGAGGATTATATTCGACACTCAAAGGTTTATACCTCAAGAGTTGGAATCTGAAATGAAGTCGAGGTATCCTCACTTGTTCGGTATACCAGGTAAATACGTAAATTTCGAGGGCGAAATTTCATAAGGAGGGGAGATTGTGAGACCCTAGATTTTATGAATAAATATTTAATTTTCTCGAAATAATTTTTTTATATTATTATGGTGTGGATTTGATATAATGTTATAGTTGTGGGTAATATTTACAAAATTTTCAAAGTATGCAAGTTGTCATATTATATTCGATTGGTCGGGAAATATTCTTTTTGTCGTGGAATATCCGTATGATTTGCAAGACAATCATTAGTGGACCCCTATTAACGGAATTATTGTTTGATTGAGAAAACGACAAAAATATTTTTATGAAAATAACGGCGGAAGTTTTACCGCTAATACTGTTGAAACACTCGGTGTTAAAAGTACAATAATACGTGTGGTTGCATAGTAGCACACGGTATTGATTATTAAGGCTTACGTGATAAGTCACTTAGTTTTGTTTTATTAGTATTATTAACGTAATAAAACAGAAAAGCTTTTTATATAAAACATAATACTTTTATAAATGGTATATAACCCATTCTGAGTCTCCAAATACATGGTACATAAAGCAAACTACAACTTCAATAATACAAATGTCGTGTGAAATACGACAATACATACTGTGAGTTTAAATACAATTATTGTCTTCTAGACAATATCCACACCCAATTAAGTCCTCATTACAATTATTCAAACACTATTTTATAGAAATAGTGAGGACTGCTAAAACATGTTTCTAGAACCATCACTCCATACCCGACTTCTAGGCCCCGCTATGTTCTCACCTCCTGAGAAGAAAAATGGAACAAAAAGGAAAAGGGTGAGCTCAACTAGCCCAGTAAAGAATATTATGACTAAGATAATATAAAACAAATTATCGTTAGTCCTCAACAGGGAAAAATCTGATAAAATATAATAGACAACAAGTTTTAGATCAACAACTGTAGCGGAAACAATAATCCATTAGAAGAGTCAAGTAGAGAATGAGTTCTACTATCTTCTAAGATTTAAAAGTCCATCATCAATATTTTATCCCTGTAATAACAATCAATATACATCTTTAATCAAATATTCATCTTTGCACTACATGCCAAAGATATTCATTTGATATTACCGGGTCATGTTCATCTCAACACTGCTCATCTTTGCTACTACTGACCAAAGATATTCATCGATTAATCATTCATCTTTGCACTATAGGCCAAAGATATTCAATAATATCATCATTTAGGACTGAGGATGATGAAAAATATTTTAAAGAAAATGAATCCAGAGAGACAGAAGGACAAATATTAGGGATTCGTATCACAGTTTATCCAAGATCAATAATACTTCATAATAACCAATTGTGAAGCAGAACTCAAAATAAAGATCAAAACATGGATACAATCAAAGATAGTAACCATAATAGACATCTTGGACAAAAAGAAGAAAATTTTATTTTTCAGTGAATAGTGCCGTATACGTGAATACTGAATAGTGCCGTATACGTGAATAGTAAACCCAACACAAAAAGTTCCAAATTTGATTAAAAAGTTCACCAATATTTTGGCATAATGTTATTGAAGAAAATAATAACATTTAAGAAGAAAATAACATCTCTTACCTCAAAATAACCGTACTTCTGACTGAATTTCGGATATAAAGTCGGCAGAAACTTGAACGTAATAGCAACTCTCAATGTATCAAAATACTCACTAAAATACACTCGACAATATAGAGAGAAAGAAAACTTGGTTCTGTTGTGATTTTTAATTCTAACTTAGCCTTCTATTTATAGGAAAATGCTAGAACGCCATAAGAGACTAAAATAATAAATTTTTATTATTTTAAACAAATTTTCTATGCACACCTCAATTAATTCAAAGCATGCTAGCCATCTTGGAAAAATATAGCAGCCCATGTGTTATTCAACAGCAACCCAAAAGTGGGTCCTACCCATAAATTAATAAAAATCATTTTATTTTCCGAAACTTCAATAATTCATAGAAAATAGATCGGTTATCAGAAAAATACAAATTTTATGTCCATTCTGCCTGAAATCGAATACTCTACAACTTTGTAGCTTTGAGTTTTTCCAAATTCCAAACCAAAAATATCTGAAATCCACAAACGGATGATTTTAATACTTTCAGTCCGACAATATACTGATAAAACACCTCAACATTAATTCCTTCATTTATAACCACATAAATAAATCCATCATTTATATCCACATCAAATAAATATTTTCTTATCATATAAATCAATAATTAATTATTCTCAAATAATATTACAGAATCACAATTATGACAACCAGACCGTTCCCAGGAAAGAAGGGGCTTTTCATTAAGGATTTCTCCTTATTGGCGTGCAATTAGATTATCTAACCTCTCCTCGACAGAACTTTCTAGACATTTCCAATAATGTTATCTAATAATATTATTCAAATAATATGAATTATTGATATGATAATGGAAAATACTGTGCAGTGACAATTATTGAAACAATAATAATATAAACTAACAATGCAGCAATTATTAAATCAATAACATAAAATATTGAACAGTAACTACTGTAACAATTATTGAGTAGTGTCTTCTTACGTACGAATCAATAATTCAACAATGTTTTGCAATACCGTGTGCTACTGTGCAACCACGCATATTACTGTATTTTAACCACCAAGTATTCCAACAGTGTTAACGGTAACCATTACGCCGTTAATTATAAAAACTCATACTTTGTCGTTTTCCTTCATCCAACCGTTTTCTGTTATGGGCCCACAAATGACTGCGGCGTCGTATAGAGATTCCCGACAAAAAGAATATTCCACGACCAAACGAATATTCCCCGACAGAAATAAATATTTTATAACCACTTGCTTATTTTGCAAAACTTGCACATTTCACCCATAACCAAAGCATTATATCAAATTAATACCTTATTAATTTAGAATAATGAATAGAGGAAAAATTCAATTTTATTTATAATAAGTTGGGGTTTTACAACCTCCCCTCCTTATAAAATTTCATCCTCGAAATTGATGTACGTACCTGGTGTTTCGAACAGGTTAGGATACCTCGCTTTCATTTCCGATTCCAACTCCCAGGTCATTTCTTCAATAGCATGGTTCCTCCACAAAACCTTAACTTGTGGTATAACCTTGGTGCGTAGGACATGCTCTTTCCTATCCAAGATCTTAACAGGTACCTCCTCGTACGTTAAATCTTCGGCTATCTCGTTTGGTTCTAACTCAATAATATGGTTCGGGTCTTTCACATATTTACGAAGCATAGATATATGGAAAACATTATGAACACGAGACATGCTTGGAGGTAATGCGAGTCTATAGGCCACATTTCCTATTCGGTCAAGAATCTCAAATGGACCAACAAACCTTGGATTGAGCTTTCCTCTTTTCCCAAATCTTGTAACCCCTTTCCATGGAGCAACACGTAACAATACATGATCCCCAATATTAAATTCCATGTCTTTTCGATGAAGATCAGCATAACTCTTTTTTTGATCTTGTGAGGTTTGAATACGTTGTCGAATCATTTGGATCTTTTCGTAGTCATGCGTACTAATTACGGTCCCCAACAACGTTGCTTTCCCCACCTCGTCCCAAAGATCTTTGAGAATCGACACTTTAAATCCATACAACGCCTCACACGGAGCCATGCCTATACTTGCTTGATAATCATTGTTGTAAGAGAACTCCACCACGGTGACAAGTACTTATCCCAACTTCCTTTGAAATCTAGAACACAGAGTCTTATTAGATCTTCAAGGGTTTGAATAGTCCTCTCTGATTGTCCGTCCATTTGAGGATGGTATGTTGAACTGAATCATAAATCCATGCCCATAGCTTTCTACAAGCTAACCCAAAATCGTGAAGTGAATCTTGGGTCACGATTCGAAACTATGGATACTGGCATGCCATGCAATCGCACAATCTCATTCACGTACATACGAGCAAGACGTTCAAGGGAATAAGTCTCACGTATCGGCAAGAAATGAGCAGACTTGGTTAATCTATCAACAATAACCCAAATCGCATCTATGCCTTGAGAAACTTTGGGAAGACCCGTAACGAAATCCATGGTAATATGTTCCCACTTCCATTTTGGAATCTCAAGTGGTTGCAATGGACCCTTTGGCACTTGATGCTCCGCCTTTACACGTTGACAGGTTAAACACCTCGAGATAAACTCCGCGATCTCTCTATTCATATTATTCCACCAAAATGTATGTCAAATATCATGATACATTTTGGTACTCCCAAGATGGATTGCAAACGGTGTGTTGTGTGCCTCCGTCATGATTCTATGCTTTAAATCAGAGTCTTTAGGAACACAAAGTCTGGAGTTGAATCTAAGTATTCCTTCTTCATCGATTCTTGCTTCTAGAATAGCTCCTTCTTTCACTTTCTTCTTCATACGCATCAACTCCAGGTCCGTAACTTGAGCAACTTTAACTTTATCAATTAAAGTCGGTTCTACTTGTATATTTGCCATCATCATGTGAGTCCCTGGAGTCTTTAATTCTATCTCCATCCTTTACAAGTCATACAAAATGGGCCTTTGCGTTGACAATATCGCACTCGTACTTGCATATGATCTTCTACTCAATGCGCCGCCTACTACGCTCGCTTTTTCGTGATGATATTGAATAGTGTGATCGTAATCTTTCATCAGCTCAAGCCAACGTTGTTGCCGCATGTCGAGTTCTTTTGGGTGAAGAAATATTTGAGGCTTTTATGGTCCGTATAAATCTCCACTTTCTCTCCATACGGTGTAGTGTCCAAATTTTCAACGTGAAAACGATCACGCCAACTCTAGATCATGAGTAGGATAATTCCTCTCATATTCTTTGAGTTATCGTGAGGCATAGGCTATGACTTTCCCATGTTGCATGAGAACACATCCTAACCCTTTGCCGTAAGCATCATTGTGAGATAACAAATCCATCCGCATTCGGATGGTATTGCGAACAGTCTTAGAATTAAGTCTCCTCTTGAGCTCTTGGAAACTCTTCTCGCATTCTTCGCTCCATACAAATTTTGTATCTTTCCGAGTCAGCTGAGTTAATGGAGTAGCAATTCGAGAAAATCCTTCCACGAATCTCCAATAATAACCAGCTAAGCCCAAAAAGTTGCGTACTTTGGTCACTGACTTCGGTTGCTCCCAACTTTGTATTGCTTCAATCTTCGCTGGGTCAATAGATACTCCATGTTTTGACACCACGTGCCCAAGGAATGCTACTTCCTCAAGCCAGAACTCGCATTTCTTTAGCTTGGCATAAAGCTTGTTTTCACGAAGCCTTTCAAGTATCAGCTTCAAATGGTGCTCATGATCTTCACGACTTTTGGAATAGATGAGGATGCCATCAATAAAGACAACAACGAACTGATCCAAATAATCCTTGAATACTCGGTTCATCATATCCATGAAAGTAGCAGGAGCATTAGTCAATCTAAAAGACATGACTAAGAATTCATAATGCCCGTACCGAGTTTTGAAGGCAGTCTTTGGAATATCCTCAGTTTTAATCTTTAGCTGATGATATCCAGAACGAAGATCGATCTTTGAAAAGAACTGTGCTCCTTGTAACTGGTCAAACAGGTCATCAATACGAGGTAGTGGATACCTATTCTTGATGGTGACATGGTTTAATTCTCGGTAGTCAATACAAAGTCGCATACTCCGTCTTTCTTCTTTTTACGAATAAAACAGAGCACCCCAAGGAGATGTACTAGACGAATGAAACCGATGTCTAATAACTCCACGTAGTTGGACTTTTAACTCCTCGAAGTTCAATAGAGCCATTCGATATGGGGTTTTAGAAATGGGTTTATGCACGGTTCAAGGTCAATAAAGAATTTAACATCACGTTACGGGGTAGACCGGAAGTTCTTGAAATACATCCAGAAATTCTTTAACAATAGAAATATTATCCAAATCTGACTTGTCTCTGTTCAAATCCATAACATGGGCTAAGAAAGCTTGGCATCCATTTTTCAATAAACGAATAACTTTGTGGCTTGATATGATAGTGACTGATTTTAGTGGTTTAGTAGTTTGAATTCGTATGACATGTTGGTTAGGAATATGAAAACTAACAACCTTATGAAAACAATCAATTTTGGCATGATGAGTGGTTAACCAATCAATTCCTAAAATTACATCAAAAGCAAGTATCTTTAAAGAGATAAGATCAACAGGTAATGTGATAGTGCCAACTTGGATCATGCAAGATTTATAAACTGTAGATGTAATGAAGGTTTCACCCAACGGAGTTTCAACAGATAAATCAAAGTCTAATTTTTCCGGAGTCAAGTTTAAATGTTGAGCACAAGTAGGAGAGATAAAAGAATGGGTAGAACCGGTATCTAGCAAGGTATAAACTTCGCAAGAATTCAAGATTAGCTTACCCGTGATCACCTCATTCGGGTTTCTCGCATTTTGGCCAGTTATGACAAACGCTCTTTCAGGAACCGCTGATTTTGACTTATCCGGGATAGCCCTTGGAGTCACCATCCCCGTTGAACTTGGTTTTGCTACAGAACAATCCCGAGCTATGTGGCCTTCCTTTCCACAGAATATTCTAACACAGACAGGATATTCTAACAGAATGAATGAATAATTAAAATGGAACCAGGTCCGGCGTATAGCACAGACAGGATGTTCCAACGGAATAGTAAAGACAGAATAATAGAAGAATGTCACCAAGTATAGGGTTGCCCGGGTATACAGGTTATTCCAACAGAATAATAAAGAAATGGAATAACAAAAGTTCTCTTTATGAATAAGAAAGAATAACACCCCTTACGGGTACAACAAATAATATCCCTTACCGTAAAAGAAACTGGTTATAAGAGTAGGGAAGTAGCAGAATACTTTTCTTCTTTCTCTCTATAGTTTTCTCTCTCTAGAGTTTCATTGAATTCGTAAGAAAATAATGAAGGAATGAGCTTCTATTTATAGAAAAATGAACTGCATAGTAACTAACTCATGAACGGTCCAGATTGATTTACTTTAATCTGGCGGTCCATATTTAAAGCAAAATCTTTTAAATAAAATATAATATATTCTATTTATATAAAAAGATTTTTACTATGCAATACTATGCAAAACACTATACAAAACACTATACAACACTATGCATAATAAAATATAATATATTCTATTTATAGAATAACTTTAATAAATTATTCTGTTTTATATAAAAAGATGTTTCTGTTTTATTACATTAATAATAGGAATAAAACAAAACGTCATCATCGCTATAATAATTCATATTATTAATCAACAATAATTGAATCAAACCGAGTGACTTCTCACATAAATATCAATAATCAATACTGGTAATACTACTATGCAACAACGCCAGACATTCTTACTTTTTACTAATGAAAGTAGTTCAACAATGATAAACGGTAAAACTTCCGCCGCTTTATTTCAATAAAATATTTTGTCATTTTCTCAATCCGACAATAATTCCGTTGTGGGGTCCACTAATGATTGTCTTAGTCGTCATTTTATATTTCGACAAAAAGAATATTTCCCGACCAATCGAGTATAATATGACAACTTGCATACTTTGTAAAATTTATAATTATTATCCACAACTATAACATTATATCAAATCCACACCATAATATAAAAAAAATTATTTCGAGAAAATTAAATCTTTATTCATAAAATCTGGGGTTTCACAACGGAAAAGATTCAAACGATCTGACAACGTATAAAAACCTCACAAGATCGACAAAAGAGTTATGCTGATCTTCATTGAAAGGACGTGGAATTCGATATAGGAAATCATGTGTTGTTATGTGTTGCTCCATGGAAAGGGGTTACGAGATTTGGAAAGAGAGGAAAGCTCAATCCTCGATTCATTGGCCCATTTTTAATCCTCGATCGAGTAGGAACTGTGGCCTATAGACTCGCTTTACCGCCAAGTATGTCTCGTGTTCATAACGTTTTTCACATATCCATGTTACGTAAATATGTGGAAGACCCAAACCACGATGATTGAGTTAGAACCAGACGAAATAACGGAAGATTTAACGTATGAAGAGGTTCCTGTTCAAATCTTGGATAGGAAGGAACATATTCTACGCTCTAAGGTTATACCTCAAGTCAAAGTTTTGTAGAGAAACCACGATGTTGAGGAAATGACCTGGGAGTTAGAATCTGAAATGAAGTCAAGGTATCCTTACCTCTTCAATATACCAGGTACGTACCCTAATTTCGAGGGTGAAATTTCTTAAGAAGGGTAGGTTGTAAGACCCCAACTTTTTGAATAAAGATGAATTTTCTATAATTATCATTTTTGAATATTATGGAATGAATTTAATATAATGTTATAGTTATGGGTAATATTTATAAATTTTGCAAAGTACGCAAGTTGTTATATAATATTCGATTGGTCGGGGAATAGTTTTTTAAACAGGAAATACTCGTACGACGGAACAATCATTGGTGGACCCCATAACAGAATTATTGTCGGATTGAGAAAACGACAAAAATATTTTATTGAAATAATGGAGGAAGTTTTACCGTTGATACTGTTGAACTACTCGGTAGTAAAAGCATAGTAATATGTGTGGTTGCATAGTAGCACACGGTATTGATTATTGATGCTTATGTGAGAAGTCACTCAGTTTGATTCAATTATTGTCGATATTTTATATGATGATGAAGTTTTGTTTTATTCGTATTATTAACGTAATAAAATAGAAACATCTTTTTATATAAAACAGAATACTTTTATAAAGTTATTCGTTTTATTAGGCTAATAGTAAAATCTTTTTATATAAAACAGAATACTTTTATAAAGTTATTCATTTTATTTGATAATAATTAGATTATATTATATTTTATTATGCATAGTGTTGCATAGTATTGCATAGTGTTTTGCATAGTAAAATTATAAATAGAATATATTATATTTTATTTAAAAGATTTTGCTTTAAATATGGAACGTCAGATTAAAGTAAATCAATCTGGACCGTTCATGAGTTAGTTACTATGCATTCCATTTTTCTATAAATTGAAGCTCATTCCTTCATTATTTTCTTACGAATTCACTGAACTCCAAAGGGAGAAAATTTTAGAGAGAAAGAAAAAGAGAAGTCTGCTACCTTTCTTTTCCTATATTCAGTTTCTTTTACGGTAAGGGATATTATTCTTTTGTATTCATGAAGAGAACTTCTGTTATTCCATTTCTTATTATTCTATTGAATAACTCAGATACGCTGCTACTACCCCATACTTGGTGAAATTCTTTATTATTACATTGGAATATCACGTACATGTGTTTTTTACAGGACTGGTTACGTCTTTATTATTATTCATTTGGAACATCCTGCATCATGTTTTTTACACCGACCGTTTCCGTCTTTATTATTCCGTTGGAACATCCTCGTTTATGCTTTCTGTGCCGACTGGTTCCGTCTTTATTATTCTGTTGGAATATCCTATCTGTGCTTTACGCCGGACCTGGTTCCGTCTTTATTATTCTGTTGGAACATCCTGTCGGTGTGAATTTCACCTGACCTGGTTCCGTTATTATTATTCTGTTGGAATAACCTGTCTATGCGAAGTACCGCATGCATGGTGATTTCTTTTGTTATTCCATTTGTTAGTATACTCAGTTGATTAAAATTTTGACTTCTATACTCCATGAAATTAGTGGAATATCCTTGATATTTGTGCTTCATCCAGTATCTTTTCATGGAAATATTCTTCTGAGCATTCTTGAATTTTACTTTACAAAGAAGTATCATGTTGCCAATTTGGACGTTTTTAGTTCCTGAATAACTTAATTCTTGAACTTGTTTTATTGAATTCTTATATCATTATCATCATCCTTATGTTTATATTTTTTTGAAAGTCATCTGTGGCCTGTAGAGCATGGATGGACTTGGTATGATTACGACTAGGGATTATTCGGTGTAATCATGACCATAATATTACAAATGATGTGGTAAAAGTCCTCATTGGCCCGTAGTGCATTGACGGACAGTTGTTGGCATGATCATGACCATTGAGGAATACACAAATATCCTTGGCCCGTAGTGCATGGAATTTGTTGTCGTGACCCTAATGAATTTCCTTGGCCGTAGTGCAGGGATGATGTGGATTATTTAGTAAGCTGAGTTTCAGCGAAAAAAGTGATGAAAAACTTTTTAAATCATAAAAGATAGTAGATTTTATTCTCTACTTGACTCTTTTAATGGATTTCTTGATCCGCTGCAGTTAAACTTGATGTCTATTGTATTTTATCAGTTTAACATTGTTGAAGGCTAATGATAATTTATTTTGCATTATCTTAGTCATAATATTTCTTGTTGGGCTAGTTGAGCTCACCCTTTCTTTCACTGTTCTCTTCAGGAAATGAGAACGTACCTGGGACTAGTCGGGGAATGGAGTGATGGTCCGAGATGGTGTCTTAGTAGTCCTCACTATTCTGTAAAATAGTGTGATAATAAATGTAACGAGGACTCTATTTGAGAACGGATATTGTCTAGAAGACAATATTTGTATTTAAACTCACAGCGTATGTTTTGTCGTATTTTACACGACTGCTGTATTATTAGTTTGTATTTGAATTTTGTACCATGTATTTGGCGACTCAAGAAATGGAGTTCTATAACTCTGATGATCATGAAATTTAAACTGGAAGCTCACATTAACATGTGTAAGATCCTGCCAAGATTTGGGAATTTTTGGAGTTAAACTTGAGGTAGCTAATTTCTTAAGGAATTAATTGGAAATTGATTTTTTGAAAAATAGTAAGTAAATTTTAAAAATTCCGAGAAAAATGTATTTTCATTATGGGACTATATTATGCTAAATCCCAGAAAAGAAATATTTTTGGGACTGATTTGGTATTTTTCATGAAAATGGTTTAGTTATGAATATATGAGTTAAATATGTTATGTGAAGTAACAAAGTTGGAAAATAGGAATTTATGGCTTGGAAATCCTATATAAGGTATATGCATATTGTTGATGAGGAATTTGATCATTGGTGATGAAATCTTATGAGTATGGCATTCTTGAATGATTAAATGCATTAATTGGTAAAGTGTAAAGAATTGAAATAAATTGTTTATAAGTTTAAGAAGTGATTAAAACATTGTTATGATATTAACAATATTAGATTATGAATTTATTATGTGATTGATAATATTTGGATAAATTTAAAGTCTTTAATTTTTATCCTTGTTTTAGTTTGATTAATGCTTATATCAGTGTCATCATCCTCATGCTTATATGGTGATGAAAGTTATCTTTGGCTTACGTGCGAAGATGGACTGTTGATTATTGAATTGTATATCTTTGGCTTACGTGCAAAGATGGATTGTTGATTATTGATTTTATTGTTGTATATCTTTGGCTTACATGCAGAGATGGACTTGGTATGATTATGACCAGGGATTATTCGGTATAGTCATGACAATTGATGATTTAATGAATATCCTTGGCCCGTAGTGCATGGATGATTCGATGATGTGGTTTATTTATTAAGTTGAGTCTCAGCGATAAAAATTGATGAAAACATTTTAAATCATAGAAGATAGTAGATTTTATTCTTTACTTGACTCTTCTTATGAATTGCTTATTCCGCTGCAGTTAAACTTGATGTCTATTGTATTTTATCAGTTTAACATTGTTGAAGACTATTGATAATTTATTCTGCATTATCTTAGTCATAATATTTCTTACTGGGCTAGTTGAGCTCACCCTTTCTTTCACTGTTCTCTTAAGGAAATGAGAATATAGTTGGGACGAGTCGGGGAAAGGAGTGACGGTCCAGAAGATAACATTAGTAGTCCTCGCTATTCTGTTAAATAGTGTGACAATAAATGTAACGAGGGCTAAATTTGAGTTTGTATACTGTCTATGAGGACTCCATTGGGAATGGATATTATCTAGAAGGCAGTATTCTTGTTTAAACTCTCAGTTTATATTTTGTTGTATTTTACACGACAGCAGTATAGTTAAGTTTGTATTTTTATTTTGTACCATGTATTTGGTGACTCAGAATAGGTGATGAATACCTAATTTTGGGGGCGTCACAGTTGTGACGCCCCCAAAATAGGTATACATCACCCATCTTGAGTCGTCAATACATGGTACAAAATTCAAATACAAACTAATAATCTGACGATGCGTGTATATCTGACAAAACATATCTTTCATGAGTCTAAATACAAATATTGTCTTCTAGACAATATCCATTCTCAAATACATTTATTATCACACTATTTTACGTAATAGTGAGGACTACTAAGACATCATCTCTAATTCATCACTCCATTCCTCGACTAGTCCCAAACCACGCTCTCATTTCTGAAGAGAACAAAGAAAGAAAAGGTGAGCTCAACTAGCCCAAAGAAGAAATATTATGACTAAGATAATGCATAATAAATTATCATTAGTCTTCAACAATGTTAAACTGATAAAATACAATAGACATCAAGTTTAACTGCAGCGGAACAAGCAATCCATTAAAAGAGTCAAATAGAGAATAAAATCTACTATCTTTTATGATTTAAAAGGTTTTTCATCACTTTTATCGCTAAGACTCAGCTCAATAAATAATTCACATCATTAAATAATCCCTGTACTACAGGCCAAGGATATTCTTTAGTATCACGAGCACGAATTATCCATGCACTACGGGCCAAAGATAATCGTGTTTTCATCAACGGTCCTAATCATGCCATAAAACAATTCATCTTTGTTCCCTTGGCCGAAGAGAATCCATAGCCATAATCATACCAAAAACTGTCCATCAATGCACTATGGGCCAATGAGGACTTTTACCACATCATTTGTAACATTACTATCATGATTATACCGAAATAATCCACAGTCATAATCATACCAAGTCCATCTATGCACTACAGGCCACATATGACTTTGAACATAATATAAACATGAGGATGATGACAATGACATAATAATTCAATAAAACAAGTTCAAGAATTAATTTATCCAAGAACCAATAATGTCCAAATTGTCAACATGATACTGCTTTGTAGAGTAAAATTCAAGAATGCTCAGAAGAATATTTTCATGAAAAGATACTGGATGAAACGCAAATATCAAGGATATTCCACTAATTTCATGGAGTATAGAAGTCAAAATTTTAATCAACTGAGAATAATAAGAAATGGAATAACAACAGAAATCACCATGCATGCGGTACTTCGCATAGACAGGTTATTCCAACAGAATAATAACAACGGAACCAGGTTAGGTGAAAATCACGACGACAGGATGTTCCAACAAGATAATAAAGAATGGAATAACAACAGAAATCACCATGCATGCGGTACTTCGCATAGACAGGTTATTCCAACAGAATAATAAATACAAAATAATAAAGACGGACCCAGATTTTATGAACAAATATTTAATTATCTCAAAATATTTTTTTTTTAAATTTGAGATATTGTTATAGTTGTGGGTAATATTTACAAATTTTGCAAAGTATGCAAGTTGTCATATGATATTCGATTGGTCGAAAATATTCTTTTGTCGAGAATATCCGTCTAACCAGATAATCATTAGTGGAGCCTACAACCTGAATTATTGTCGGATTGAGAAAATGAAAAAATATTTTATTGAAAATAACGGTGGAAGTTTTACCGTTAATCTTTGTTAAACTACTCGGTAGTAAAAGTGATCAATGTCTGGCGTGGTTGCATAGTAGTACACCGGTATTGATTATTGATGTTTATATGAGAAGTCACCGGTTTTGTTCAATTATTGCTTTAACAATAGTTAATATAGTATCTCACATTATTCAATTCAATCATTGTTGATTTATAAGTTTTGTTTTATTAGTATTATTAACGTAATAAAAGCGAAACATCTTTTTATAAAAATGTAATACTTTTATAAAGTTATTACGTTTTATTTGATAATAATTAGATTATATTATATTTTATTATGCATAGTGTTGCATAGTGTTTTTTGCATAGTAAAATCTTTTTATAAAGTTTTTCGTTTTATTAGATTATAAATAGAATATATTATATTTTATTTAAAAGATTTTGCTTTAAATATTGACCGTCAGTTAAAGTAAATCAATCGACCGCTCATAAATTAGTTACTTATGCAATCCATTCTTCTATAAATAAAGCTCATTCCTTCATTATTTTATTACTAATTCACTTTGAAACTCTGAGAGATAAAGCGTAAGAGAGAAAAAGAAAAATATTCTGATACTTAACTACTCTTATATTCAGTTTCTTTTACCGTAAGGGATATTATTCTTTCTTATTCATGAAGAGAACTTCTGTTATTCCTTTCCTTTTTATTCTGTTAGAATAACCTATATATCTTGGTACGCCTTTATACTTGGTGACATTCTTCTATTATTCATCTTTATTATTCTTGTTGGAACATCCTCATGCGTGTGTTTTACACCGGACTGGTTTCGCCTCTTTATTATTACATTTGGAATATCACGTATGCATGTGTTTTACACCGACACAGTTCCGCCTTTACTATTTTGTCTTTATTATTACGTTGGAATATCACATGCGTGTGTTTTATCTTTGGACTGGTTCCGTCTTTATTATTACATCTTTATTATTCCGCTTGGAATATCACATGCAATGTGTTTTACGGACTGGTTCCGCTCTTTATTATTACTGTCTTTATTATTACTGTTGGTATAACTTTTGTCTGCGAAGTCACGCATGCATGGTGATTTCGTGTTATTCCATTCTTTATTATTACATTAGAATATCACGCTCGGTGTGAATTTCACGATCTCGTTTCCGTTATTATTATTACATTGGAATAACTTTTATCTGTCATGATACTGCATGCATGGTGATTTTTTTATTCCATTCTTTATTATACCTAGTTGGTTAAAGTTTTGACTTCTATACTCCATGAAATTAGTATAATATCCTTGATATTTAAGCTTCATCCAAAGATCTTTTCATGGAAATATTCTTCGAGCATTCTTGAATTTTACTCTACAAAGC
Source organism: Panax ginseng (assembly GCA_020205605.1). NCBI lineage: Eukaryota > Viridiplantae > Streptophyta > Magnoliopsida > Apiales > Araliaceae > Panax > Panax ginseng. The sequence continues at coordinate 145,964,436 of CM035133.1, forward strand.
GTTATCATGTTGACAATTTGGACATTATTAATTCCTGAATAATTTAATTCTTGAACTTGTTTTATTGAATTCTTATAATTTAATTCGTCCACATTGTCAACATGATACTGCTTTGTAGAGTAAAATTCAAGAATGCTCAGAAGAATATTTCCATGAAAAATACTGGATGAAGCGCAAATATCAAGGATATTCTACTAATTTTATGGAGTATATGAAGTCAAAATTTTAACCAACCGAGTATAATAACGAATGGAATAACAAAAGAAATCACCATGCATGCAGATTTTGACATATAAAGTTATTCCAACAAAATAATAATAACGGAACCAAAGTCGTAAAATTCACAATCGATGTGATGTTCCAATGTAATAATAAGTAATGGAATAACAACAAAATCACCATGCATGCGGATTTCAGATGACAAAGTTATTCCAATGTAATACTAAATAATGTAATCTGTGTCCTGTAAAACACACGTATATGATATTCCAATGTATATTAATAAAGAGCGGAACCAGTCCTGTAAAACACACGATAGATATTCCAAATGTAATAATAAAGACAGAATCAGTCCTGTAAAACACACGCATGTGATATTCCAACAGTAATAATAGTAAAGATTTTAACCAGTGTCCTGTAAAACACACGCATGTGATATTCCAAATGTAATAATAATAAAGATGAGAACCGAGTCCCGTAAAACACACGCATGTGATGTTCCAAATGAATAATAATAAAGATAGAAACCAGTCCGTGTAAAAGCACACGAACAAGATGTTCTAATAGAATAATAAAGATGAATAATAGAAGAATGTTACCAAGTATAGGGTAGTCCGTATACAAAGTTATTCCAATGTAATAATAAGGAATGGAATAACTGAAGTTCTCTTCATGAATACAAAAGAATAATATCCCTTACTGTAAAATAATACTTGATATAAGAGTAGTGAAGTAGCGAGAAAACTTTTCTTCTATCTTTCTATAGTTTCTCTCTCTCTGGAGTTCAAAGGAATTAAGTAATAAAATAATGAAGGAATGAGCTTCTATTTATAGAAAAATGGAATGCATAGTAACTAATCCATGAACGGTCCAGATTGATTTACTTTAATCTGACGGTCCATATTTAAAGCAAAATCTTTTAAATAAAATATAATATATTCTATTTATAATCTAATAAAACAAAAAACTTTATAAAAAGATTTTACTATGCAAAACACTATGCAACACTACACAACACTATGCAACACTATGCATAATAAAATATAATATAACCTAATTATTATCAAATAAAACGAATAACTTTATAAAAGTATTCTGTTTTATATAAAAAGATTTTACTATTAGCCTAATAAAATGAATAACTTTATAAAAGTATTCTGTTTTATATAAAAAGATGTTTCTGTTTTATTACGTTAATAATACTAATAAAACAAAACTTATAAATCAACAATAATTAAATCAAATAATGTGAGATACTATGCAGCAACTATTGTAGCAATAATTGATCAAAACTGAGTGACTTCTCACATAAATATCAATAATCAATATCGTGTGCTACTATGCAACCATGCGTATTACTGTACTTTTACGACCGAGTAGTTCAACAGTATTAATGGTAAAACTTCCGCCATTATTTTCAATAAAATATTTTTGTCATTTTCTCAATCCGACAATAATTCAGTTGTGGGGACCACCAATGATTGTACCGCTTATATTTGATATTCCCCACAAAAAAGAATATTTCCCACCAATCGATATATAATATGACAACTTGCATACTTTGCAAAATTTATAAATACTACCCACAACTATAATATTATCTCAAATTCACACCATAATATAAAAAAAATTATTTCGAGAAAAATTAAATATTTATTCATAAAATCTGGGGTCTCACACTTTGACTTTGAGAATCCCAAGTGAAATTGTTAGGAGACCCAAGAATGAATTTATTCAAGGACAAAATGAAAGTTAATGCAAGCTGAAAGAATGGCCCAAACTAAATTTGAACTAAACCCAAACTAAGATCCAATAAGATGGATCAACCATGGGCCATGGGTGGGTTAAAATGGGTTGGGGAAACTTATGTAGGTCCCCCAAAGGAGGTGGTAGTCAGCCCCTAAGCTTTCCATGGAAGCTTGGCCAAATATCTTCCACTTGCAAGTTTTCATTAAATGCAAAATGACCCAAAAGTCTTGGTAATGATTTTAACTTAACTATGGTTAATTGTTAAAGGGTTAATGATAAGATTATTTGTAAGATAAGTAAACTTTAGGGGATTGACCATACAAGACCCTAAGTTAAGTGACCAATTAGTAAGCAAGAGCAAAGTTGCTCTAATGATCAAAAGACCTTAAGTTTTGCTTCTTCTATATATACCAAACATATTTCTGTTTTTTTCCTATCACTTATTCACCAACACTTTAGAAGAAAAACTCTATACAATTTGAGAGAGAAGGGAGAGAATTCGAATTATTCAAAAAGGAAGTGCTAGCTTATTTATCAAGTTCATCAAGTAGCCAAGTAATCAAAAACTAAGAACAAAGAACCCTAATTTACATTTTTTTATGCTTTATAGATTGTTAAAAAAGTGCTTTGTTGGTGGTTGTTGGATGATTCATGTGAATCATATGAGTTTCGGAGAAATAAGAAAGAATTAGCGGACTTAAATCACTAATATATGCATGTTAAGTGAAATCGTAATTGAAATAATGAACTAAACGAAGAACGTATGAAAAACTTATAGATTATTGTTGATGGACAAGTTTAAAACCATCATTCATAAGTTAGTTGTAATATCCGAGAATAAGATATTAGAAATGTATAAGTTTTGGAAATATATTCCAATTGGAACGGAGTAAAAATATGCTATAACGAAGTTATAGCAAAAAATTTAGTAAAAGACGTTAACCGTTGAAATCATAGCTCGTTATGATTTTTGGACGAATTTATAGTGTTAGTTAATGATTCTGAATATTTAAGATTTCATGAGAATGTTGTAAAGTGTTGAACATATGAGCCGTATGCTCGAGAACGAACTCATTCCGATTTTGGATGAGTAAGTTACAAAAAAATGAAAAACCGAAAAATAAACGTTAATAAGAACGCGGAGCGACGAGGGACTTTTGAGTCGATTGAAAGTCTTGCTAGAGAGTTTAGAAAATTATTTTGTCCGAGGGAAATCATTGTATGTAGCAAGAGGAAGAAATAGGCTAAATAACCATTATGAGTTGGGATGATGAAGTTACGAATTTGTAAAGTAAGTGTCAGAATTAATTTGTGTAGAAATTGAACTTTGGAAATAAAATCTCTAGAACGGCACCGCAACGCCACCTATGTAGTTCATTTCGGGCTCCGTAACACCCAACAAAAGCTCAAGCAAGAGCTAGCACCGCAGCTCCAGTATAAAGGTATAAACCTAGCACCGAGTCGGGTCAAAAGCCAATTATGAGCTACTTTGAACTCAGAACTTTGGTAGATTAATGGAATGAGTATGAACATTGAATAATGAAATAATGTATCACTATAATGAGTGATTAAAACCTTATTAATTGGTTTAATGTTAATTGAAAGAATAACAATTTAAACGTAAAATACTTTAAATAATGTAAATATTTAGTATACGCGAAGAATAGACGTACTTGGCTTATATGAGAGACTATAGCTTAGACGTTAGTACAATGATGTTAGAGTATGATGTATAGATGTCAAAAATTCGTAACGACTGATAATGAACTTAACGAATATCCTGAGTTTAATAATTCAGATAACATACACTAGAATGAGGAAGTTAATGTATAACATATGTGAAGTCTATTTGTGGCTAATTTTTCACGCCCCCAAATCTAGGTCCCTTGAAACTCGGACCTAGTACGTCACGTTACTACCTTCATCTCAATACATACAAGCTTTATTCATAAATAACTGAACACGGCCTAGCTTTTATACCAATTAATACATTATTCCCTTCTGTTCCAGAATCTGTAACCTTTATAATTGGTTATTACATCGGTTGATCATTAATGATCTACTGATACATCTTAAACTATAAACAATATGTTTTATATTGTTACATGGATTCACAATCCAAAATTTTAATATTCTTATGTATTGTGTTCTTCAACTACACAACTATAATGTATAATATTAACATTCATCTAGCTTAGCTAGAAACTCATCATTAAGTGTTTTGGCATAGAATCGTACCAAATATAAATATTCTAAAGAAATTACACCAATGTGTTAGTGTGTTATTAAAACATCAACCATCTCCAATCATTATTTCTTCTCGTGATCATTTGTCTATATATATCTTGAATCCTTTGACATTATAGTCATCTGTTTACATAGACTTTTATCTGTAAAATTTGTTTGCAAGGTTGAGCACGATAGCTCAGTAAGTCCAACAGTCTACACATTTTATGCTTCACATAGCATACGAATTTCATATATTCATGCATCAAAAATTTTAGTCAATGCATCTACACATGTTTCATACATCTCTATATGCATCATACATTTCATGATATGCATCTTTATATTAATTATATTTATCATACAATACAATATAATCTTCATATTGTATATTTAACTCATACTTCACAAATTCCATGCTTTGTATTTGGTCACATAACATTCATGTAATCAACGATTTCACATAAAGCTACATATATCATTAATTACCGTAAACATGGTTTAATACACATTATCACATAAGAGCAAGTTACTGAAGAACTTGCCTCGAAGCGTTCCTTGTGCGGTTAGGAGAATTCTTCCTTCCATTGTCCTACACTATTAAGGGTATATATAACCACCATTAGCCACATAATAATGCTTATTAGTCAATTATGTTAGCTCTAATTTATATTTTATTACTCTTCCTTTTTAAATTTTGATACACAATGTTCAACCATGTGTTTAAGTCTTCCTAGGACACTTTATTATCCATCCGGTTATTACTTTAAACTTCATGCTAGGTCTTATTACGTTTCTTTTTTCCCTACACTTATCATATAATCAAGTTCTGAAATACTCGCAAGCAACGGCGTTTTATCATTTTACTTCATCCATATTCATAACGTTCTTCAAATGATAACTCACAGTATCTATGAACATATATTTGATTAAGTAATTAATCATCACCTCGTAACTTAATCTGGTAGTTATCCTTTCAACTTATACCAAAGTATACATCCTTTTACATTACTTTTACATTATTCGCATAAAAATATGTGATTAAACTTTTCATAGTCTCGTACGTCATAAGTCGACCGACTCTAGTCAATTTAATTTGCTTTAACGATTTTCGACTCATCAGTTTATAATTATTTTTATTCCGATGAAAGCCTAATACCCTTATTAAGCCTTCTTAACCTCTTTATTATTCATTTTAAACTCTCGTCTAATATTATTAATTATTTAATAATATTTTATTCCTGTATGAATATTATTAATTACAAATATTATTAATCAGTTAATAATATTTTAATCACCTTGATCATTTAATAATATCTTAATCATTTACAAATATTATTAATTATTTAATAATATCTTAATCCTTTACAAATATTATTAATCATCTAATATTATTAATCACTTAATAAAATTTAATTTAATTTCAAATATTATTAATTATTTAATAATATTTTATCCAATTACTAATATTATTGACCATTAAATAATATTTTAATTTAATATTACTAATCATTTAATAATATTTTATTTATTAATTTAATCTAAATTATTAATCTTTTAGTAATATTTTAATCTAATATTATTAAGCATTTAATAATATTTTAATCATTTATTAAACTCATGAACAATTTACTTTAATTGTTTTAACTCTTACTAATTACTTTATTTAGCAATTGTAAAATGTCATAAACATAACATTTTATTAAAAATGACCAAAGTATCCTCTGACAATTTGAATATATCATATTAAGGGTCTTTAAGAAATAAAATCATATATACACATTTTTCAACTTAACATAACTCAATTTTCTCATTAATTCTTAACCTAAACATAGCCATGAAAAATATCAAAAAAACTTATTATTTTTTATCTTCTGGAAAATATCAGTATATGAAATTTTAGTGACAAAATAATTTTCTTGCAATTCTCCAATTTTGTTTCCTATTTTTAAATAGGCTAAAACAGTCCAAAATAGAAACATTTATCATAAATTATCCTTTTGTCCAAAAAATTTGACATTTATACGGTAGACTCACACTAACATATACTAACTCCAGTTCAAATTTCACAATTTTCTGAGTTGTAGTTTGGGATTTATTACAGTTTACTTTTAAACTCGTATTTTCTTGTAAAAGTCATAACTCCGCTTTTGGACATCCAAAAATTCCCATCTTTGGATAGAATCTATTTAACTTGTTATACTAACTTACCATAAAAGCCCAGAATTTTTAGAGCTATTAAAGTGTTCGAAACAGCCTTCACCAAAAACTAGCCAAGGAAGTTGTCTGATTTTCCAGATTTTTGCCCAGCTGGACTATTTTGATAAAAATTATGCCACGGTTGATCCGTTTAACATTTTTTAGTTCTACCATTTGGGTTCATCAGATAACTCATGAATCTAACTCACCTCTTTGACAGATCTAAAAATATAATTTGTACGTTTCAAATGGTAGTGCCTCAAAGTAACTGATATTTAGGGCTTTTTCCCAGATTTTTTCTACTTTGCCAAAAATAGTCCACACGAAAATCTGCCACACCTTTTTCGGTGATTCCACTTGGAGTGGTTATAACACTTATAGATCTAACTCTAGAACTTGACCACGCCAAAATTTTTGAAGTATAATGAGATATCCGATTGTTTGAATTTTTTGTTTCGTTTTCTAGAAAATCAGTTTTTCATACTTGAATGTTTTCTAAGAAAACTTCCATGATCTCTTGATTAATCAAACATTAATCAACATAATACATCTTAATACATCCTAATACCTCTTATTCTCATGGATCCACCATGATCCATCATTAATCTCTTCAAACAACAAAAACATAAACTAGGAGATCAAACTAGGGTTTGAGATTTTATATCTTTGGTGATCTTCCTCTTAATTTCCTATTTCTTTCTTCCTCTTCTTTATTTTTCCTCCCTCCTCTTCTTCCTCTCTTTCCATGGCTGCCTTCTCTCTCTTCTTTTCTCTCTAAGCGGCAGGTATGTGTGGGAGTGTGAGAGAAGAATGCTCTTTTATTTCCTTTTCCTTTATTTAGCTAAGTAAAATAACATTTAGGAGAGAGAGGGAGTGGTTAGAAGTTGGTAGGATTAGGTGAGAGTTGGTGGGAGTGGTTGGGGAGTAGGTGGGCTGCCTATGTGCAGGAAATCCAACTGATTAAAGTCTTGTGGGTCCCACTTTTATTTCCTCCTTTTACGTGTTTAATCCCGTCTTTGACTTTCGAACCCGAAAAATCAAATTTTCAAGTTTATAGTTGATTCCTACTAAAGTCGACGCTCCCAACGTCATGGACATATCTGTTTCTTCAAATTCATTTCTGAATTTTGAGTTTAACTTTTCTCCATAAAATTCAACTGTTGACTTTGACCAAAAAGTCAACCCCGACACATTTTGTATTTACAGTCTATTCTTACTAATTTTGACGTTCCGAACTCAAATATCCAGTCTGCGTCTCAAAATTCCACTACTAACTCTAATTTTGACTTTTCTCCATAAGAGTCAACTATTGATGTAAGACCCCGAATTTTATGAAATAAAAATATTCAATTTTTCTTACAATTACTATTCATGAGTTACTATTCATGAGTTACTATTAACGAGTTACTATTCACGAGTACTATTCATGAAGCATGATAATTTTTTTTCGTAAGAAGGCATTACTCAATAATTGTTACGATAATTATTTGCTCAATATTTTATTTTATTGATTCAATAATTGCTACGTTGATATTTTATATTATTGTTGTTTCAATAATTGTCACGTACAATATTTCCCACCGCTTGGATCTATAATTCATATTATTTGGATAATATTATTAGATAGCATTATTGGCAATGTCTAGAAAGTTCTGTCAAGGAGAGAGGTTTGGTCATCTAATTATGCGTCGAAGATGAGAGAAATCCTTATTGAAAGCCCCCTTCTTTCTGGAACCGTCTGTTGTCATTATTGTGATTCTGTAATATTATTTGTGAATAATCAATTATTGATTTATATGATAAGGAAAATATTCATTTTATGTAGTTATAGATGGAGAAAATTTTTAATGTGATAATTGTTGAAAATTGATATTTTATCTTTTCTGATAAAATATATTATTATATTACAGTGATATAATAATGGTGATATTTTTACAATGAATGTGTGATATATGAATAACTGAGGAGGAATAGTAGTTTTGTTGCATTAAATGCTAAACACATGTTTTGTGTGTTACAAAAAATGTTTAACACATGTTAAACATGATGGTGTACACAAATTTTGACTGAAATTTGATTATAACCTATAAATCGCCCGTTTGTAGATTTTGGTCAATTTTTTTGAATTTGGAAAAACTTTCTTCTGCAAAGTTGTAGAGAATGGAATTTCCTATGGAAAGGACATAAAATTCAAATTTTTCTGATAAAAGGGCTATTTATTATAAATTATTGAAGTTTCGAAGTTCCAGAATAATTGATTTTTGGAAGTTTTAATTGTTTTATTTAAGAAAAACATTTTTGTTTTGATTAGTGGGTTGTTAAACATGTTGAAATCTGAATTCAAAGGTTGGCTAGAAAATTATAATAAATATTATTATTTTATTAAATTTTTTGCATTGGTGTTCTAAACATTTTCCTATAAATAGGGTGCTTAGGTTAGAATTAAAAATCACACCAGAAACTGAAGTTTTCTCTCTATTTCTCCCTCTATATTATCAAGTGTATTCTTGTGAGTATTTCGATATCTTGAGCGTTACTATACGGTGCAAGTTCGTTCAGCGTTATTCCAGTCAGAAGTACTGCTCTGTTGAGGTAAGGGATATTGTTGTTAGTATGTAAGGGTTATTATGTTTTTAAATTTTGAAAATTTTCTAAACCTTCAAAAATTATGGAAAAATTTGAAATGATAATTTGATGAGTTTTGTAGATTGTGTCAAAAAATGGCGATTTTTGGATGTATAGATTAGGAGTTATGGATTTTATGAGAAAAGACTATTTTAAAAGTAAACCCTTATAACTCATTGTAGTTAACTCTAAAATTGGTGAAATTTTTATTGGGAGTACATCTATATAACATCAGTATATTCTGCAAATTTCAGAATTTTTGGATAAAAGTACAATTTATGATAATTGTCTAAATATTCGGTAGTTTTGGCCATATGAAAAATAGTAAATGAATTTTAAAAATTTCGAGAAAAATATATGTTTAATATGAGATTATATTATATTAAATCCCAGAAAAGAAATATTTTTGGAACTGATTTGATATTTTTCATAAAAATGTTCTAGTTATGAGTAAATGAATTAAATATGTTATGTGAAGTAAGAAAATTGGAAAATATGATTTTATGGCTTGAGAATCATATATGAGGTATATGCAGATTTTTTATGAGGGTTTTGGTTATTGGTGATGAGATCTTATGAGTTTGACATTTTCAGATGATTAAATGCATTAATTAATAAAGTGTAAACAATTTAAATAAATTATTTATAAGTTTAAGAAATGATGAAGATATTGTGGTAATATTAATAATATTAGATTATGAGATTATTAAATGATTTATAACATTTGGGTTAAGGTGTTATGAAATCATTGATTTATGAATCTTACTCTTGAGATTAAATCTATATGTTGATTATATTGTTTTTATTATCATATATAACATTCTTATAACCCTAATGATGATATTTCTCTTTGACTTGAGTGTAAAGATGGGTAGATTATTGGTATGACCAGTGACTATAGGTTCTCTTTGGCGAAGAAGGCAAAGTCAATTGAATTGTTGACTGATATGATCATGACCATTGAATTTATAATTGAATATCTTTAGCTTAAGTGCAAAGGTGAATTGATCAATATATATGGTTATAATTATGGTTTATATAAATTCTGAAATAATTATGTATTTCTTTGAGATACGAATATCTTTAGCCTGTAGTGCAAAGATCAATTATTGATGAATATCTTTGGCCCGTAGTGCAAAGATGACTTGTTGTTGAATATCTTTGGCATGTAGTGCAAAGATGAACTGTTGATGAATATCTTTGGTCGTGGTGCAAAGATGAATTTATTAGTATGATTATGAACAGGAACTGTGATTTGGTATAACCATGATCTTTGATGTTTCAGGTAAAGACAGGTGATAAAAATTATCTTCGTCTTGGATGCGAAGAGGAATTTAGAATCACAATTATGATTATGAGTTATTCACATGATTGTGGAAAGGAACTGTTGATTGATGTTACAGGGATAAAACATTGTTGGTGGACTTTTAATGTGGAGAAGATAATAGACTTTATGGTCTATTTGACTCTTCTAATAGATTGCTTTCGTTCACTTGACTATGGTTGAAAATTTTTATCATCTACCATATGTTCTAAATCTCTGATTTATTTCTGTTGAAGGCTATTGATAATTTAATTATCTCTAGTTATGATATTCTTTACTGAGCTAGTTGTGCTCACCCTTTTGCTTCAAAATTCCTTTCAGGTAACAAGAGTGTAGCTGGGTCGAGCCGGGTTAACAGGAAAATAGAACGGTGGTCTATAGCTGTTGAGGTTCTCCCTAAATAGTATGCAAATAATTTTATTAAGAACTTAAGATAAGTGTGTCGTATTGTATATGTTAATTGATATTTAATTTTTGTGAACCGAATAGAATGAGGTGAACCCAACTTTGGAAAGGTGTTTTGCCACTATCATACAAGATGTCTAATGACCTACGAGTTATCATAAGACATGATTGTGCAAATCCACTTGCTGAGTATATCTATAAGCACTACCTATATGATCTTGAAGTTTATTTGAAACATAATGTTCAATTGCAGACGGTGGAGATAGTTATATGTCAAGAGAAGACTCATCATTGGAAGGACCATGATAGTAACCTTTTCGTTTTTCTTTGGGGTCTATTGGGTCAACCAAAGATAATTTTGTGGACATATGATATCTATTATAACTTAGATACATGGCCTCCCATGTACGAAGGTTTCCTTGAGCACTTCCCAAAGATTTTAATCTCGAAAACAGTTATTGACTGTACTTTTATGTAATGTATCAATATGAGGTACTGACACAAGTTGGGACATGAGTCACAGCTGGTATTTAAACTCACAACATATGTGTTGATGTATTTTGTACTGCAAATGTAGTAATAAAGTTATAGTTGTTTTCTGTACCATGTATTTGGCGACTCAGAATAGGTTGGGTGGAATGGACATATTTTGGGGGCGTTACAGTTGACTTTGACCAAAAACTCAACTCTGACACATTTTGTGTTTACAGTCTTTTCTCACTAAAGTGGACGTTCCTGTAATTCTATGTATGTGCACACCTAGAGGGAGGGTGAATAGGTGTTTAAGCTAAAAGTGATAAATGGTGAAACTTTTTGAAATTTTATGCTACTGAGTTTAATTCGATTACCACGCTTTTATGCTTTAGTCATCTGTTTTTGTTTATTATTATCGCAACCACTAGACTGCTGCTGCTTTTAGTGTCCGGATAAGTGGCGTGAATAACAAAAAAAATGTAGAACGTGATCGACGCTTAAAGAGATAAATGTAAGTAAAAATCACACCAAGATTTTTACGTGGTTCAACCTTATCCCCAATCTAGTGGCCTAATCCACGTCCAATCCCAACTAGGATTGGAGACTCTTTTTATTAAACTTAATATTCAATTAAATACAATAAAAAGAACTCCCTATTACAAAGAAACTTTCCATTGATGGACACCTCTGCCCCCTTTGCACCTCTGTAACCTTTCTCACCACTGAGACCTTTGCACCTCTGCAACCTTGAAAGCTCTCTTTGAACAGACCCTATCCACTACTGGATCGATCAAGCCAAACAAGCCTTGAACTTTGAATATGATAGAAGAAATTACAATAGACTTCTTATTTTCCAGCCACAAAGAATTATAGATAGTACAATGAATAGCTAAAAATAAACAATGACAGCTCTCAATAGGATTCTTCTCTGTATAGCAACGTGAATTAGCTTCTTGTATTCTGCTCTCCTTAGCCGTGAAAATAAGACTATATATAAAGAGAGACCCAACGGCTATAAAATAATTGTTAGCAATAAATCAGATGATTTAAATTCCATAGCAAGAAATCAGATGATTTAAATCCCATAATATTAGCTACAATATTGACCAACGGTTATGAACAAGAGATAGAAACGAGAAGCGATATCAAAGTTGGTATACCCCATGATATTAGCAATTAAAGAGTCCAACAGATTTGGTAAATCAAGGATATGTTTTCAAGTCAAACCAAAACACCTTAAATAAAGGAACAAGGAGATAAGATAAGATGGGACCCACCAACTCTAAACAACTTCAGTAAGACTCCTTTCTCAATTAGAATACAGAGTACCACTACTAATAGCTTATGGGTCCCACTAAAGCAAGAGTATATCCTTAAATAAATTATAGTACCCACGAAATACTCTGTATAATAGATGAAGGAAATTTGAGCCAGCTGGAATAACATAAACCCATCTAATAATATTTGATAGCATTAAAAATTATAAATACCAACATTCCTTAATAAACTCACATTCAAATCATCCTTAAAAAGACTCCAAACCAAATCTTCCTTAATAAACTCCAAATCAAATCCTCCTTAATAAACTCCAAATCAAATCTTCCTTAATTTTAAAACATTCCAACTTACCAACGGAAAGAAATCAGCAACAATAGTTCATGTAATACCCATAACTCATGCATATCAATTATAATATTATAACCCATAATCTATACATATTTAATAATATAATAACACACCATGAACCATGCACACTTAAATTAATCATCAATTAAAACATCATATAATCAAAAACTAACAGTTCCAGGTTCAACCAAGCAGTCTGTGCTTCAAAATTTTATCCTTAACTTAAATTTTGAGTTTTAATTTTCTTCCTTTTATTATTAATCATATTAGCTAATCATTTATTGATTATTATTCATTTCATTTGTCATTCAAGGACAACATTCAAGCTATGTTAATTCATAATATAGTTTTATCTTGATTCTCATATCCTTAACTCGATTGATCATATTGACTTATCTTTTTATCCTTTAGTTATTACGTTCTTCCCCACTTACATGGATTCCATGCCGGAATCACTACTTTCCAAAACGTTCTAGTTTAGTTTACTACTAAACCCTTTCATAATTTTTCTCATCGATTAACTTTATCGAATTATCTTAACATAGATATTAATTTACTACCTCTTTCCTTTATCCTTTGATATCAAATTCATGGACAGTAATCTCTTTCTTAGCTCTAGTCTCATCTTATTTGCTTCAACACATGTCTACCTGTTTATTCTCAAGTATTAACATCTTTAATATTTATATCATTCACCTTCAATTTTCTTTACATTCTTTCAGATATCAAACTATATAGGCTTTTCTTAAAAAATTTAATCATTCATCTACTTCCAATATATATTTTATTCTTTAAACCTTTATTTATTTATTCGAGATAAGTCTCATAATCTAGTTTTTTTTTTAAACCTTTATTTAATTATTCGAGACAAGTCTCATAAATTTTTAGGTTATCACATAATTGGTGTCATCATGATTTTATCATGTAGGACATATGAAGACTGAATTAAAGTAAAGATTAGAAGAACGCGTAAGGCAATTTTTCTAACTCTTGTCCATACTTTATGTTAGGCGAGTTTAGTAACTTCATCTGATTTTGTTCTTATGAAGTTTATATGATATTGTATGAGATCAAATATACATAATTCTTGTATGAATATGTGTATTCTATACTTATATAAATCTTTTAGTTGTACAAGTATTCAAGACATGTTTTAACATGAACTATTTAAGGAATTAAGTGTCGATGTCATTTGTTTCGGCTAGACGAATGCTAAAATATTTTATTGATTTACTTATAAATCTTTCAAAATATTATTGATGTTATGTTAAGCTTTCCAAATCCAATTGTTTTGGTATGGATTTAAAGTTAAGCCTCTGGAAGAATAAACAAATGTTTTAGTCGAGTTTTTTCGACTGACGTGCAAGGTGTCAAAACTTAAATATAAATACGTTTAACGAATGAGTGTTGTACAACAAAGAGTACTATAGGCTGGTCACCTAGACGTGCTCATACCAAAAACAGATTTATGATTTTAATGTCGAATAGTCCTTTTCAAAGAAAGAAAAGAGAAGTTTTTGGTCCTTTGACCAACTCAGAATAAATGTCTGATATGTCATTTTGAAAGGTTTTAAAAGGAAAGAAAAGTGTTATTTTGTTATTCATATTACTTCAAAACTATTTGCTCAGTTGCAGAAGAATAATCATATGATTATTGATTTTTTTTTATTGAATTGTTATACTTGTTGGATAATTAAATGATCATACCTTGCTTGAATTATATGATTTCAGCTAAGGTCGAACGTATCGAAAGATTCGGTAAAGATAAAGGAAAGACTAAGATGGATAAATAGAATATCATGTAATAGTATAGTTTTATTATGTAATGAATTCTATTATAACAATATAAAGATGTAATGGTTATAGAAACCTGGGAGAACGAATGGGTATAATTTAATAATATAATAATTACATTGATGTCTATAAAATATATAGTTAAATATATGTGTATGGTGTAGTATCGTGTAGCACCTTATCTAGGGTTTAAAGGTACCATGATTTGGGGGCGTCACAGTCTTCTTGAATATCTAGGGTACAGAGAGTCTTCTTGAGTATCTAGAATCTTGAGAGAACTAAAAGCGCGCTTCTTCAGGAATAGAAGAAGTATTTATAGAGTTTCCTGGAAATTGGCACATGTCCTCAAGGAAAATTCCAGAAATACCCTTAATTAGATAATTGAGTAATGCCCAGATCGTCCTGTCCTTTTATACACCAATTTAATCCCTTTATAAATCCTCAAAATGATTTGTCTCCATAAGTCTTCTCTCTTGTGACTCATGGAGGCCCCTCTCACATCTCGTATTCCAAGGTTCTTGTTGATCAATCCATATTTTTTCACTCCTCTTTCTTTATCTGAAAATCTCATCATCAGAAACCTAGGAAGAGCTCGGCACGAAACTATAGGATGGCCATGCCCTAGGAGGCCGAACCCTAGGGGGTCAAACCCCAAGTTCGTGCCTCCTTCAACTCTTCGACTCTCTTCGTTCGTCTTGGCTTTTTTGATCAATTTTCATCATTTTCTTTTTACTTTTGTCCCTATGAGAAGCTTTTCTTGTCATGGAGGCTATAAAGCTAACCATTTCTAGAGCTTCACAAGTTCCCTACTTTCTTTTGGTGGTTCAAGCTCGTTGGTCTGTCATTGCACCACTTAAAACTTGTCTAACATACTTTTAAGAAAATGAAGCGATGCGCCCCCTAGGTGGCCGAATCTTAGGGTGTCTAAGGGGGACCTTGGCTTCTTTGCTCGTTTTCCTTGTTTAATCTTTATTTCATTCTGGTAGTTCAAAAAAAGTTCAATCGGGGAATTTGTTGTTGGAATTTGTCTTGAGGTGGGATCAATCACTTAGGGATGGCCGAATCCTAGGGTTACCGAACACTAGGGGGCCAAAACCCTAGGTTTTCCCTTTTTGTTCATTTATTATTTATCTTCATTTATTTCTGAATTTTCCGTCTTTCATTCAATTATTTAGGTCACACGTGAGTCCTAATTTATATATACTTGGCCCACACAACCATAAATACTAAATTATATTAACACTGTTGTTATTAATTATGTAACACAGTAAAATGAAAATTTTCAACTTTTAAGTCCATGGAATGAAATTATATTAATTAGTTTTGTAATTTATGTAACAAGATTAAATGAATTTTTTTATTATTTAGGTCCATGGAATGACTTATTGAGTTTGCAAATATAATTGTGATTTTTAGGATCTTCAAAGCCAATAATCTGGTACTCGCATGAACATTACTATTTTTTATATTAATTAGGATTTCCTAAATAAAATAATGATGAGTAGGTTTCATACCTAAGAATTCGGTATTATTAAACTTAATTATTGTTATCTTTGAGTGTTTTAGTATCTTTTAATTTTTTGGTGTTTATTCTTACAAGATAGAGCTGGAGGGGCAAATCGATCATTTTGGAGGAGAAAAGAACTAAAATTCATTAAAAATGATCAGAATTGCATTTTTATAAATATGGGGTCTCAGTCAAGTGCCTAGGTGCTTAAATCAATACAAATGCAAGGGCCTTAGCGCCCAACCTTGTTAGTACATTTTGATTTCAAGGGCCTAGGCGCTCGGGCACGACCAGACCTGGTAATTTTGCTGTTGGGAAGAATTTTAAGCCAAAAAAGAATCTGAATAAGGGTTTTGACTAATACAAATAGGAGAAGACTTCAGAAAAGAAGTATCGATCAATTTATCAAGTCAATTACAAAGAGAACGACGAAGGAAAATACGAAGGAGGATTGCAAGGGCTGAAGATCAAAGAGAAAGTCTAGGAGCAAATTTAGAGTTTCTTCTTCTCTTCTTTAATTTTTATTCTTTGTAATTATCTAGGATGTTTGGATTATTAATCTGGATAATGTTTTTCCTTATTATTATCATGAACTAAATTTTCATTAAGATTTCAATGGAACTTGGTATGTAGTTTAAATTAAATCTTCCCATTGAATGAAAGTTGGTTAATATTGAATTGTTTATTATATCTTGAATGTATTGATTAATTATTTTGCCAAAAATTATTGTGATAATCTATATAAAATTAGAAAATGGATTATAGATTTAGATCTGGATATAATAACATTTGTTTATATAATCTAAATAGGGTTAATATGATTAGCATGTAGGATATGAATATACTTATGTGTCGTTTGTATCCATAGAAAGAATTTTTGCTTAAAACCCTAATTAACTTGATTCACATAAGAATATAGTGAGTTGATTGATTAAGGTGTTCTTCGTAATTCTGAATCTTAGAGAACGAATTTAGGGAGATTTATTCACATGTCTTTCGGAAGAAGTGCGTGAGTGCTATAAAGAATTCTTGGTTAATAATTCATATTAATTAATTGAATTAAATGGGAAGTAAATTAATTTAAAGAAAATACCAAAGAAAGTTGTAATCTTAACCTGTTAAATCTATAGTTACTCTTGTGAAATTCTGATCTTAATTATTAGTTTTGTTAAGTTTAATTTTCAGTCCACAAACAATATATCGTAGTTTAAAATAGGATTAATTGCATTGGAATTAGTAATTGATAAATATTAGCTTATTTTCTAGTGGGAACGATATCCTTGCTTGCTGAATATTACGAACGAACGCGTATACTTGCATGTTATATGCTATTAAGAAATTAGACAACAAGTTTTTGGCAGCGTTGTCGGGAAAATTATTTTTATATTTTGTCATTATTAATTTCAATCAAATTAATCTTAATATAAATATTTTTTTATCCTATTTATCTCTCTAATCTAATTCTTTTTCAGGTAACATCGGTGAATTTGATTACCAATGGCCTTACTCAAAAATTACACGGCCGAGGGAGGCAGGGAATTATGGACTAGATAAATTGTCAGAACAGTTTGAGACACTCTAGCAACACAACATATTCAAAGTGTAGCTGTGATGTGAAGCCCCCAAAATAGGTATACATCACCCATCTTGGGTCGCCAGATACATGGTACTGAATACAAATACAAACTAATTATACAACAGTCATGTAAAATACGACAAAACATATGCTGTGAGTTTTAATACAAATATTGTCATCTAGACAATATCCACACTCAATGGAGTCCTCATTACATTTATTATTACACTATTTCACGTAATAGTCGTGGACTACTAATGCACCATCTAGAACCATCACTCTGTTCCCCGACTACTAGTCCCAGCCTACGCTTCTCATTTCACGAAGAACAACGAAAGAAAGGGTGAGCTCAACTAGCCCAGTAAGAAATATTATGACTAAGATAATGCAGAATAAATTATCGTTAGCCTTAAATAGTGTTAAACTGATACAATATAACAAACATCAAGTTTAACTACAGCGTAACAAGCAATCCATTAGAATAGTCAAGTAGAGAATAAAATCTACTATCTTCTATGATTTAAAAGGTTTTTCATCATTTTTATCGCTGAGACTCAGCTCAATAAATAATCCACATCATCAAATCATCCCTGCACTACAGGCCAAGGATATTCTTTAGTATCACGACCACGAATTATCCATGCACTACAGGCCAAAGATAATCGTGTTTTCATAAACGGTCCTGATCATGCCATAAAACAATTCATCTTTGCACCTTTGGCCAAAGAGAATCCATAACCATAATCATACCAAAAACTGTCCATCAATGCATTACAGGCCAATGAGGACTTTTTCCACATCATTTGTAACATTACGGTCATGATTATACCGAATAATCCATGGTCATAATCATACCAAGTCCATCTATGCACTACAGAATACGTATTGACTTTCAACATAATATAAATATGAGGATGGTGACAATGACATAATAATTCAATAAAACAAGTTCAAGAATTAATTTATCTAGGAACCAATAACGTCCAAATTCTCAACATGATACTTTCTTTATACAAGAAAATTCGTGAATGCTCGTAAGAATATTTCCATGAAAAGATACTGGATGAAACGCAAATATCAAGGATATTCCACTAATTTCATGGAGTATAGAAGCCAAAATTTTAACTAAATGAGTATTATAGAATATGTGAAACTGCAATGGATTTTCACCCGCCATGCGGTAATCCACGTAGACAGATCATTTCCACAATTTAATAAGAAATGAATACGAAGGGTCATTCACCATGCATGTGATAATCCACATGCAGACAAAGTTATTCCAAATGAATAATAAAGAATGGAATAATGTAAGAAATCACCATGCATGCGATAAACCAAGATGCATGTGTTTATTCCAATGTAATAACAAAGAATGGAACCGGTCATGCGTAAACGCATGCATGTGATATATTCCAACGAGAATAATAAATAACGGAACCAAAGTTATGCAGAAAGCGCACCGATAGAATGTTCCAAATGTAATAATAAAGAATGAAATAACAAAAGACTTCACCGGCATACGATGAGATCGCATGCATAAAGTTATTCCAACAGTAATAATAAATAATGGAACCGTGTCAGTAATAATACGCATTCGAGGATATTCCAATGTAATAATAAAGAATGGAATTACGTAAGAATTTCACCATGTATGCGGTACTTAGCATAAACAAGTTATTCCAACATAATAATAAAGAATGGAATAACGAAGAATTTCACCACGTATGCAGATTTAGAAAAAATAGGTTATTCCAACATAATAATAAAGAATGGAATAACAAATTTTTCTTAGTATTGAAAGAAAATAATTTTCTTCATGAATACAAAAGAATAATACCCCTTACAGGTACAACAAATAATATCCCTTACCTTTGAAAGAAGAGTATTCCACCCGGTAGAAGCGAAATATACTTGAAGAAAACTTGCACTATCTTCTACGCCAAAGCTTTCTTAAACTCTAAAGAAATACGCCGAGAGATTACGTAAGAAGAACTCTCTCTATAGTTTCTCTCTCTAGAGGTTCAATGAATTAAGTAAGAAATAATGAAGGAATGAACTTCTATTTATAGGAGAATGGACCTGAATAAGAACTAATTCATGAACGGTCCAGATTGATTTACTTTTAATTGGATCGGTCCATATTGATTTAATAAAATATTCTAATAAAACAAAATCTTTTAAATAAAATATAATATATTCTATTTATAATCTAATAAAACGAATAACTTTATAAAAGTATTATGTTTTATATAAAAAGATTTTACTATGCAAAACACTATGCAGGCACTATGCAACACTATGCATAATAAAATATAATATATTCTAATTATTGTCTAATAAAACAAATAACTTTATAAAAGTATTATGTTTTATATAAAAAGATTTTACTATGCAAAATACTATGCAGGCACTATGCAACACTATGCATAATAAAATATAATATATTCTAATTATTGTCTAATAAAATAAATATCCTTATAAAAGTATTTTGTTTTATATAAAAAGCTTTTCTATTTTATTACATTAATAATACAAATAAAACAAAACTCATCATCATTATTATAATTCACACTATTAATTGACCAGGTCGTTCCAAGGAAAGAGGTGGCTTTCCAATAAGGATTTCTCCCTATTGGCGCGCAATTAGGTGACCAAACCTCTCCTTGGCAGAACTTCTAGACATCATTAATATTGCAAATAATAATATTAATAACTTTGTCATCTCAATTATTGATTTAATAATATATAAAATATCGACAATAATTGAATCAAATAACGTGAGATACTATGCAACAATTACTGCAGCAATAATTGAACAAAACTGAGTGACTTCTCACGTAAGCATCAATAATCATATTGTGTGCTCATTATAAAAAAAAGCTGAGAGTTTAAACAAGAATATTATCATCTAGACAATATCCACACTCAATGGTGTCCTCATTATAATTATTATCACATTATTCCGTAGAATAGTGAGGACTACTAAAGCCATTTATCCTGGACCATCACTCCATTCCCCGACTCGTCCCAACTATATTCTCATTTCCTGAAGAGAACAATGAAAGAAAGGGTGAGCTCAACTAGCCTAGTAAGAAATATTATAACTAAGATAATGCAGAATAAATTATCCTTAGCCTTCAACAGTATAACAACTAATAGAATACAATAGACAATAAATTTTAGATCAACAACTGCAGCTGAATAAGCAATCCATTAGAAGAGTCAAGTAGAGCATAAAATCTACTATCTTCTATGATTTAAAAAGTTTTTCATCAACTTTATCGCTGAGACTCAGATTAATAAATAAAATCGAATCATCCCTGCACCACGGCCAAGGATATTCATGTAATCATCAATGGTTATGATTATACCGAATAATCTCTGGTCATAATCATATCAAAAACTGTCCATCAATGCACTACAGGCCACTGAGGACTTTCACCAAATTATTCATCACATTACGGTCATGATTATACCGAATAATCACTGGTCATAATCATACCAAGTCCATCTATACATATAAGCCAAAGATGACTTTCATCACAATATAAGCATGAGGATGATAACAATGACATAATAATTCAATAAAACAAGTTCAAGGATAAATTTTAAAGATTTATAAATTAATTTATCCAGGAACCAATAACGTCCAAATTGTCAATATGATACTGCTTTGTAGAGTAAAATTCAAGAATAATATTCATGTACCAAAAATAATTTGGACAGAAAAGAAATATATTTTTCAGGTGAATAGTACCCTATGAATAGTACTTCAGGAATAGTACTTCGTGAATAGTACCCGACACAAAAAGTGTCCCGAATACCCGAGTGAATGATACTAGAGTGAATAGTAATCGAGTGAATAGTAACCCATGAATAATAACTCATGAATAGTACTACGGCACGAAAAGTGTCCTGAATACCCGAGTGAATAATACCAGAGTGAATAGTAACCAGGTGAATAGTAACCCATGAATAGTAACTCGTAAAAGAAAAATACCAAAGAAAATGATATTTCATGATTTAAGACAAAAGAAATGATATCCCGGATGAGTATAATAGAATATACTTTAAAAGCTGCAAATGGATTTTCACCCGCCATGCGATAATCCACGTAGATAGATAATTTCCACAATTTAATAAAGAATGAATACGAAGGATCATTCACCATGCATGCGGTAATCCACATAGATAGGTTATAACAACAGAATAATAAAGAATGGAATAATAGAAGAATTTACTATGCATGTGGTAGTCCGCGTAGACAGGTTATTCCAACAGAATAATAAAGAATGAAATAATAGAAGAATTCACCAGGCATGCGATAGACCGCATCGCATTAAATGTTATTCCAATATAATAATAAATAATGGAACTGTGTCATGCGTGTCATACGCACAAACAGGATATTCCAATGAATAATAAAGAATCGGAACCATGTCATGCGTAATCCATCCGCATGCATGATATATTCCAATGTAATAATAAAGAATGGAATAACGTAAGAATTTCACCATGTATACGGTACTTTGCATAGAAAGGTTATTCCAACATAATAATAAAGAATGGAATAACAGAAGAATTTCACCATGTATGTGGTACTTCGCATAGACGGGTTATTCCAACATAATAATAAAGAATGGAATAACAGAAGCTCTCTTCATGAATACGAAAAAAAATAATACCCCTTACCTCAAAAGAAGAATGGATACTAGAATAGTGAGGTAGCAGACTTCTCTTCTTCTTTCTCTTTATAATTTCTCTGTATAATAATTGCTCTATAGCTTTAGTGAATTGGTGAGAAATGAAGAAAAAATGAGCTTCTATTTATAGGAAAATATAGTTTCGATAATTGTACATTTTGGGACTCAAAATATTACAGTATAATACCTTAATCTTTTCCTTCATTTTTAATTTAGTCCTGCAAGTATTATCAAACTTGCACCACCTCCCCTAATAGTAAATCATGTGAATCAATAGTTTTAGATATGTGAAAATAATAATTACAGTATAGTACCTGTGACGCCCCAAATAGGTATACATCACCTATTCTGAGTTGTCAAATATATGGTACAGAAACAACTACAACTTTATTAATACACTTGTCGTGCAAAATACGACAACACTTAAACTTTGAGTTTAAATACAAATATTGTCTTCTAGATAATATCCACACCCAAATAAGTCCTCATTACAATTATTGGTAGATTATTTTACAAAAATGATGAGGACTACTAAAATGACTTTCTAGAACCTTCATTCCATACCCCGACTAGTACTCGCTACATTCTCACCTCCTGAGAAGAAAAATGGAACAAAAAGGAAAAGAGTGAGCTCAACTAGCCCAGTAAAGAATATTATGACTAAGATAATATAGAATAAATTATCGTTAGTCTTCAACAGGGAAAAAATCTAATAAAATACAATAGACAACAAGTTTCAGATAAATATTTGCAGCGGCAATAATAATTTCATAGATGAGATACATAGAGAATGAAATCTACTATAATCTATGAATTTAAAAGTCCATCATCAATATTTTATCCATGTAACATCAATCAATATTCATCATGAATCAAGTATTCATCTTTACACTACAAGCCAAAGATATTCATCAGTTGGTCATGTTGATCTCAACACCTGTACATCTTTGCACTACGGGCCAAAGATATTCATAAGAAAATCAACCATCTTTGCACTACAGGCCAATGATATTCAGTAATATCATCTTTTAGGACTGAGGATGATGAAAAATATTTTAAAGAAAACGAATCCAGTGAAACAAAAGAACAGATACTAAGGATTCGTACTTTAAACAATCTGAGTTTCAAAAATACTTCATAAATAATCATAGTGAAGTAAAATTCAAGAATGATCAAAACATGGATACAATCAAAGCTAGTATCCATAATAGATATTTTCGACAAAAAAAATAAAATTTAATTTTTTTTGTGAATAGTGTCGTGATAAGTGAATAAGTCGATCGTGAATAAGAAACTTGGACACTAAAAGACAAGAATTTCACAAGAAAAATCTTATCAATATTCTGGCATAATGATATTAGAAGAAATAATATCATTTTTTTTAAAAAAAAATATCCTTTACCTCGAAAAGAATAGTACTTCTGGATGGAATATCAGATATAACGTTGAAAAAACTTGCACCGTATAGCAACACTCAAAGTATCAATATACCCACAAGAATACACTCAATAATATAGAGAGAGAGAGAAAAAAAAAATTCAGTTTCTGGTGTGATTTTCAATTCTAACCTAAGCACCCTATTGATAGGAAAATGCTTAGAACACCAAAGTAGAATATTTAATAAAATATTAATATTTATTAAATAATCATACGCACCATCTGAATTCTCATTTCAACACATTTACCCTAGCCCCACCAACTCACAAAACTTACAAAAAACGTTTTTCTTAAAAAAAAGAATTAAAACTTCCAAAAATCAATTATTTCGGAACTTCAATAATTCATAATAAATAGCCCTTTTATTAGAAAAATTTGAACCTTATGTCTTTTCCATAGGAAATTCCATTCTCTACAATTTTGTAAGTATAAGTTTTTCCAAATTCCAACAGAAATTGACCAAAATCCATAAACGGACGATTTTACAGGCTATAATCAAATTTCAGTCAAGAAATGGGGTCCACCGACATGTTTAACATGTTTTAAATATTTTTAGTAACAAAAATACTCCTCCTCCTCATATACTCATATATCTCACATTCATTGTAAAAATATCACCATTGTTATATTATTAAAATATAATAATATACTTAAATGAATTATTTTTATCAGAAAAGATAAAATATCAATTTTTCAACAATTGTCACTTTAAAATTTTCTCCATCTATATCCACATAAAGTGAATATTTTCCTTATCATATAAATCAATAATTAATTATTCACAAATAATATTACAGAATCACAATACTGGCAATCAGGCCATTCTCAGGAAATAGGGGGCTTTCCAATAAGGATTTCTCCTTACTGACGTGCAATTAGGTGACCAAACCTCTCCTTACACAGAACTTTCTAGACTGCCAATAATGTTATCTAATAATATTATTCAAATAATATGAATTATTGATCTGATAATAAAAATACTGTGTAGTGACAATTATTAAAACAACAATAATATAAAATATCAACGTAGCAATTATTGAATCAATAAAATAAAATATCGAACAATAATTACTGTAACAATTATTGAGTAGTGTCTTCTTACGTAAGAATCAATAATTGGTGCAATACCGTGTGCTACTGTATTTTAACCACCTAGTATTTCAACAAGATTAATCTGTAATAACTACGCCAGTTATTTATAAACAACTTATACTTGCTGCTTTTCTTCATCCATTCGCTTTTTTACATTATAGGGCTCACACAAGGTCGCGTACATTATACGAATATTCTCGACAATGAAGAATATTCCACGACCAAACGAATATTCTCCGACAAAAATGAATATTTTATAACCACTTGCTTATTTGAGATATTTGCACATTTTACCCATAACTAACCACATTAATCAAATCAACCCTTACTATTTCAAAATAATAAATAGAGGAAATTCAATTTCATTAATAATAAGTTGGGGTCTTACAACCTCCCCTCGTTATGAAATTTCGTCCTTGAAATTGATGTACGTACCTGGTGTTTTGAAAAGGTGAAGATACCTCGCTTTCATTTATGTTTCCAACTCCCAGGTTATTTCCTCAATAGCATGGTTTCTCCATAAAACTTTGACTTGTGGTATGACCTTTGTGCGTAGGACATGCTCCTTCCTATCCAAGATCTTGACAGGAACCTCCTCATACGTTAAGTCTTCGGCTATCTCGTCCGGTTCTAACTCAATAACGTGGTTCAGGTCTTTCACATATTTACGAAGCACAGATATATGAAAAACATTATGAACACGAGACATACTTGGAAGTAACGCGAGTCTATAAGCTATTTTTCCTACTCGGTCAAGAATCTGAAATAGACCAATAAATCATGGATTGAGCTTTCCTCTTTTCCCAAATCTTGTAGCTCCCTTCC
This sequence comes from Panax ginseng, assembly GCA_020205605.1. Taxonomy (NCBI): domain Eukaryota; kingdom Viridiplantae; phylum Streptophyta; class Magnoliopsida; order Apiales; family Araliaceae; genus Panax; species Panax ginseng. The sequence goes on from CM035133.1 coordinate 145,990,217, forward strand.
ATGGAGAAACACGCAACAATACATGATCCCCAATATTAAATTCCACGTCCTTTCGATGAAGATCCGCATAACTCTTTTGTCGATCTTGTGCCATTTGTATACGTTGTCGAATCATTTGGATCTTTTCTGTAGTAATACGTACCAACTCTGGTCCCAATAATGTTGTTTCACCAACCTCATCCCAACATACTAGAGAGCGACACTTACGTCCATATAATGCTTCGAATGGAGCCACATCTATACTTGCCTTATAACTGTTGTTGTAGGAGAATTCCACCAAAGGTAAATAGTTATCCCAACTCCCTTTAAAGTTTAGGACACAGAGTCTTAATAGATCTTCAAGAGTTTGAATAGTCCTCTCTGATTGTCTGTCCGTTTGAGGATGGTATGCCAAACTGAATCGTAAATCCGTACCCATAGCTTTTTGCAAGCTAACCCAAAATTGTGAAGTAAATCTTGGGTCACAATCCAAAACTATGGATAATGGCATGCCATGCAATCTCATAATCTCATTTATATATATGAGCAAGACGTTCAAGGGAATAAGTCTCCCGTATTAGCAAGAAATGAGCAGACTTGGTTAATCTATCAATAATAACCCAAATAGCATTTATGCCTTGAGAAACCGTGGGAAGACCCATAACGAAATCCATGGTAATGTGTTCCCACTTCTATTTCGGAATCTCAAGTGGTTGCAATGGACCCTTAGGTACTTGATGCTCCGCCTTTACACGTTGACAAGTTAAACACCTCGAGATAAACTTTGCAATCTCTCTCTTCATATTGTTCCACCAAAATTTATGTCGAAGATCACGATACATTTTGGTACTTCTAGGATGGATTGCAAATGGTGTATTTTGTGCTTCCATCATGATTTTGTACTTCAAATCAGAGTCATTAGGAATACAAAGTCTGGAGTGTACTCGAAGTATTCCTTCTTCATCGATTCTCGCTTAATAATAGCACCTTCTTGTACTTTCTTCTTCATACGCATCGCCTCTCGGGTTTGGTGGCTTGAGCAACTTTAACTTTATCGATTAAAGTTGGTTCTATTCGTATACTTGACATCATCACACTCGTTCCTGCATATGATCTTCTACTCAACGCATCAGCTTCCATGTTTGTTTTTCCAGGATGGTATTGAATGGTGTGGTCGTAATCTTTCAACAGCTCGAGCCAACGTCATTACCGCATGTTAAGTTCCTTTTGGGTGAAGAAATATTTGAGGCTTTTATGGTCTGAATATATCTCCACTTTCTCCCCATATAGATAGTGCCTCCAGATCTTTAGCGCGAAAATGACTGCTGTCAACTCTAGATCATGAGTAGGATAATTCCTCTCATACTACTCTTTAAGTTGTCGCGAGGCATAGGCTATGACTTTCCCACGTTGCATGAAAACACATCCCAACCCTTTGCCTGAAGCATCGCTGTAGATAACAAATCCATCTATACCAAATGGTATTGTTAGAACAGGTGTCGAAATAAGTCTCCTCTTAAGCTCTTGGAAACTCTTTTCGCATTCCTCGCTCCATAAAAATTTTGTATCTTTCCGAGTCAGCTGAGTTAACGGAGTAGTGATTCGAGAAAATCCTTCCACAAATCTCCGATAATAATCAGCTAAGCCCAGAAAGCTGCGTACTTCGGTCACCGTCTTCGGTTGCTCCCAACTTTGTATTGCTTCAATCTTCACTGGGTCAACAGATACTCCATGTTTCGACACCACGTGCCCAAGGAATGCTACTTCCTCAAGCCAGAACTCGTATTTCTTCAACTTGGCATATAGCTTGTTTTCACGAAGCCTTTGGAGTACCAGCTTCAAATAGTGCTCATGATCTTCATGGCTTTTGGAATATATGAGGATGTCATCAATAAAGACAACAACAAACTGATCCAAATAATCCTTGAATACTCGGTTCATCATATCCATGAAAGCCGCAGGAGCATTAGTCAATCCAAAAGACATGACTAAGAATTCATAATGCCCATACCGAGTTCTGAAGGCAGTTTTTGGAATATCCTCAGTTCTAATCTTCAGCTGATGATATCCAGAACGAAGATCAATCTGTGAAAAGAATTATGCTCCTTACAACTGGTCAAACAGGTCATCAATACGAGGTAGCGGATACCTATTCTTGATGGTGACATGGTTTAATTCCCGGTAGTCAATACAAAGTCGCATACTCCCGTCTTTCTTCTTTACGAATAAAATAGAAGCACCCTAAGGAGATGAACTAGGACGAATGAAACCGATGTCCAACAACTTCTATAGTTGGACCTTTAACTCCTAAAGTTCAATAAGAGCCATTCGATATGGGATTTTAGAAATGGGCTTTGTACCAGGTTCAAGATCAATAAAGAATTTAACCTCACGTTAGGGGTGGGCAGAGGAAGTTCTTCAGGAAATACGTCAGGAAATTTACTAACAACAAGAATATTATTCAAATCTGACGTATCTTTATTCAAATCCATAACATGGGCTAAGAAAGCTTGACATCCGTTTTTCAATAAACGAATAACTTTATGGCTTGATATAACAGTGATTGATTTTAATGGTTTAGTTGCTTGAATTCGAACAACAATTTGATTAGGAATATGAAAACTAACAACCTTAAGAAAACAATCAATTTTGGCATGATGAGTAGTTAACCAATCAATCCCTAAAATCACATCAAAAGCAAGTATCTTTAAAGAGATAAGGTCAACAGGTAATGTGATGGTGCCAAATTAGATCAAACAAGATTTATAAACAGTGGATGTAATGAAAGTTTCTCCTAACGGAGTCTCCACAGATAAATCAAAGTCTAATTTCTCTGGAGTCAAGTTTAAACGTTGAGCACAAGCAGGAGAGATAAATTAATGGGTAGCACCGGTATCTAGTAAGGTATAAACTTTGCAAGAATTTATGATTAGCTTACCCGTGATCACCTCGTTTGGATTCCTTGCATTTTGACCAGTCACAACAAACACTCTTCCAGGAACCGTTGACTTTGACTTTTCTGGGACAACCTTTTAAGTCACCATCATTCTTTGGACTTGGTTTCATTCTTCGTATAATCTCGAGCGATATGTCTTTCCTCCTTTCCACAATTATAACATACCTTGAACTGCTGTGGGCGCTTTTGGTGATATGTCCCTCTTTCTCAAGCATTTATAACGTCTAACCGGTGGTCGTTCTCCTCCCTTAGAACCAGTTGTTGCTGGCGCTGATGTCTTCACATGGTTGTTGTTGAATCTCCTCTTTTTAAAATCTCCTCCCGACTCGCTTCTTCTATTCTCATGGCCATGATTACCACCAGAGTGGTTGTCGCTTTAGTTCGTATTTTTCTTTCTCCGCTGGTTATCGTTGTTCTGATGACTGCTGTCACCGGTATGATCCTAGTTGTGGTCCCTCGGTTGAACGTACTTTCGTATCTCTCGCTTCTAATAATTAAGCCCCAATTGACAACATCCTAATAGAGAGAAAATTTATGAGAAATGAGATATTGACGTATCTGGGTTTCAAACCTCTCGTAAACATCCGCGTCATACGTTCCTCATTCTCCACCAAATGAGGCGCAAACCTGGATAACTTTGCAAACTTTGCCTCGTACTGGGACACCGTCATATTATTTTGTTCCAATCTAATAAACTCCACTTCCTTCATATGACGAATACTTTCGGAAAGTACTTATCATTGAACAGCTTCAAAAGCGCCTTCCATGACATCTTTGAGAGCTTGTTTGGATGGAGTACGCTTCACGATTCCCACCAATGAATCACCTCATTATGGAACATAAAAGTGGCGAATGGAACCTTCTGTTCCTCCGTGCATCCCAAGACATCGAATATCTTGGTAATTTATTTAACCCACGCTCCGCCTTTAATCGGATAAAGCTTTCCCAGTGCACTCGTGGTCCTAACTCTTTGAATCATTTAGTCATTTGTAACAAATAAATGCGTTGTTATCATTTCCACCTGTATTTTGTACACGATTCTCCCTCGTCTGATTTTGCATGAACTACAAAAAACTTCTAAACATCCCATCATTCATCATCTGCTCAGTGGTGTTGTTCACAGGAGGAACATTGTCAGCCTATTGCACGTTCTCCTCATTGGAGAGTAAAGGTGTCTCAACAGTCTCATTTACTCCACTGTTAACATTCTCAGTCGAAATTCTCAAATACTGCCATAAAATAAGGGTTAATTAAGGAAATCAACATATCACATAATATCCCTATAAACTGACCAACTAACAAATAAGCTTAGTAGACACACTACCAGCGAAGGATTTACTCGCCTCTCCCTCCTAGTTCTATTCCCGATCTCCGCCAGAGATCATATCCCTAAGCTCTGATACCAACTGTGACGCCCCCAAAATAGGTATACATCACCCATTCTGAGTTGTCAAATACATGGTACAGAAACAACTACAACTTTATTAATACACTTGTCGTGCAAAATACGACAACACTTAAACTTTGAGTTTAAATACAAATATTGTCTTCTAGACAATATCCTCGCCCAAATAAGTCCTCATTAAAATTATTGGTACATTATTTTACAAAAATGGTGAGGACTACTAAAATGACTTTCTAGAACCTTCATTCCATACCCCGACTAGTACTTGCTACATTCTCGCCTCCTGAGAAGAAAAATGAAACAAAAAGGAAAAGGGTGAGCTCAACTAGCCCAATAAAGAATATTATGACTAAGATAATATAGAACAAATTATCGTTAGTCTTCAACAGGGAAAAAATCTGATAAAATACAATAGACAACAAGTTTCAGATCAATATTTGCAGCGGCAATAATAATTTCATAGATGAGATACATAGAGAATGAAATATATTATAATCTATGAATTTAAAAGTTCATCATCAATATTTTATCCATGTAACATCAATCAAAATTCATCTTGAATCAAGTATTCATCTTTGCACTACAAGCCAAAGATATTCATCAGTTGGTCATGTTGATCTCAACACTTGTACATCTTTGCACTACGGGCCAAAGATATTCATAAGAAAATCAACCATCTTTGCACTACAGGCCAAAAATATTCAGTAATATCATCTTTTAGGACTGAGGATGATGAAAAATATTTTAAAGAAAACGAATCCAGTGAAACAAAAGAACAGATACTAAGGATTCGTACTTTAAACAATCTGAGTTCCAAAAATACTTCATAAATAATCATAGTGAAGTAAAATTTAAGAATGATCAAAACATGGATACAATCAAAGCTAGTATCCATGATAGATATTTTAGACAAAAAAAATGAAAATTTAATTTTTCTATGAATAGTCTTTGTATTCGTGAATAAAGGTCGATATATCGTGAATTGTCTCAGATATCGTTAATAGTAACTCCGACACTAAAAGACAAGAATTTCACAAGAAAAATCTTACCAATATTCCGGCATAATGATATTAGAAGAAATAATATCATTTTTAAAAAAAATAATATCCCTTACCTCGAAAAGAATAAATTTCATTGAATATCGATATATACGTGAAGAAACTTGCACCGTATAACAACATTCAAAGTATCAAAATACTCACAAGAATACGCTCGATAATATAGAGAGAGAAAACTTCAGTTTCTGGTGTGATTTTTAATTCTAACCTAAGCACCCTATTTATAGGAAAATACTTAAAACACCAAAGTAGAATATTTGATAAAATATTAATATTTATTAAATAATCATACGCACCATTTGAATTCTCATTTCAGCACATTTACCATAGCCCACCAACTCACAAAACTTACAAAAAACATTTTTCTAAAAAAAAATAATTAAAACTTCCAAAAATCAATTATTTCAGAACTTCAATAATTCATAATAAATAGCCCTTTTATCAGAAAAATTCAAACCTTATGTCCTTTTTATAGGAAATTCCATTCTCTACAACTTTGTAAGTTTAAGTTTTTCAAAATTTCAAACAAAAATTGACCGAAATTCACAAACGGGCGATTTTACAGGCTATAATCAAATTTCAGTCAAAAATGGGGTCCACCGACATGTTTAACATGTTTTAAATATTTTTAGTAACAAAAATACTCCTCCTCATATACTCATATATCCCACATTCATTGTTAAAATATCACCATTATTATATTATTAAAATATAATAATATATTTAAATGAATTATTTTATCAGAAAAGATAAAATATCAATTTTTCAACAATTATCACTTTAAAATTTTCTCCATCTATATCCACATAAAATGAATATTTTTCTTATCATATAAATCAATAATTAATTATTCACAAATAATATTACAGAATCACAATATCGGGCAACTGTGCGCTTCCGTGAAAGAGGGGATTTCCAATAAGGATTTCTCCTTACTGGCGAGCAATTAGGTGACCAAACCTCTCCTTACACAGAAATTTCTAGAATGCCAATAATGTTATCTAATAATATTATTCAAATAATATGAATTATTGATCTGATAATGAAAATACTGTGTAGTGACAATTATTAAAACAACAATAATATAAAATATCAACGTAACAATTATTGAATCAATAAAATAAAATATCGAACGAAGAATTACTTTGTAACAATTATTGAGTAGTGTCTTCTTTACGTAAGAATCAATAATTGGTGCAATACGATTGTCTACCAGATTTTAACCAATTTAGTATTTCAACAAAGATTAATCTGAGAATAACTACGCCTGCTATTTATAAACAACTTATACATGCCATTTTCTTCATCCAATCGCTTTCCATTATGGGGCCCACACAAGGTCACACACAAATCGCATTTATATTCCCTCGACAAAGAAGAATATTCCCCGACCAAACGAATATTCCCCGACAACAATGAATATTTTATAACCACTTTCTTATTTGAGATATTTGCATATTTTACCCATAACTAACCACATTAATCAAATCAACCCTTACTATTTCAAAATAATAAATAGAGAAAATTTAATTTCATTAATAATAAGTTGGGGTCTTACATAAATGTTCCATATTTAATACACATGACAATCATGGAAAGGAATCTGTATTTGTAATTTTTTATGATCTTAACAATGGTCTGTCAAAGGAAGAGAATGAGGTTTTTGCAGGAAAACGTATTGTGGAACGTGGAAATCAAACAGCTCAATCCAGACAGCCTAAGCCGTCTGCATTAGAAGGAAAAACAAATGAACCAGGAAAACATGCAGACACCTTATTGGCGCGCAATTAGGTGACCAAACCTCTCATTGATAGAATTTCTAGACATTGTCAATATTGCAAATAATAATATGAATAACTTTGTCGTCTCAATTATTTATTTAATAATATAACATACTATACAGATGATACTGTGACAATAATTGAATCAATAATATGAGAGATATGATGCAACAATTACTGTAGCAATAATTGAGTATAACTGAGTGACTTTTCACGTAAGCATCAATAATCAATACCGTGTGTTCTACTATATGCAACCATGCCAGACACATCGTACTTTTTTACTACCGGTAGTTCAACAGCTTTAATTGGTAACACTTTCGCCGTTAAAAAGATAATTTTGTCGTTTTCTTACTACGATAATACATTTGTTGTGGGGTCCACCAATGATTATGCCGTCGTACGAATATTCCCTGTTAAAACGAATATTCCCTGACCAATCGAATATTATATAACAACTTGCTTACTTTGAAAAATTTATAAATATTACCCACAACTATAACATTATATCAAATCCACACCATAATATTCAAAAAAAAATATTTTGAGAAATTTAAATCTTTATTCATAAAATTTGGGGTCTCACAATCTCCCTCCTTATGAAATTTACCCTCAAAATTTACGTGTCGACGCACTGGTATGCCAAGAGATGAGGATACCTTGACTTTATTTTAGATTCTAACTCTTGAGGTATAACCTTTGAGTGTTGAATATGATCCTTCTTATCCAAGATTTTAACACGTATCTCCTCATACGTTAAATCTTCTGCTATATCGTCTAGTTCCAATTCAATAATGTGGTTCGGGTCATCCACATATTTACGTAACATCGATACAAAAAAAAACGTTATGAACATGCGACATACTTGGTGGTAGAGTGAGTCTATAGGCCACAGTTCCTACTCGATCGAGGATTTTCAAATGGGCCAATTAAATCAAGGGTTGGGATAACGCCTTCTTGAACCTTCTTCTTCACATTCATCATCTTTGGGTGTGTAGCTTGAGCGGCTTTAACTTTATCGATTAAAGTCGATTCTACTCGTATATTCGTTATCTTCACGTGGGTCCCTAGAGTCTTTAACTCTATCTTCATCATTTGTAAGTTATACGAAATGGGTTTTTGTGTTAACAACATCGCACTCGTAAATGCATACGATCTTCTACTCCACGCGTCAGCTACCACATTCGCTCTTCCATGATGATATTGAATGGTATGGTCGTAATCTTCAACAGCTCGAGCCAACGTCTTTAGCACATAATATGTTCGTTCTAGGTGAAGAAATATTTAAGGATTTTAGAAATAGGTTTTGTATTGGGGTCAATACAAAATTTGATTTCACGCTCTAGGGGTAGGCTAAGAAGTCCTTCAGGAATACGTCAGGAAATTTATTAATGATAGAAATATCATTTAAAACTGTGTCTCTCATCCAAGACTTGGATAACACATGTAACGAAGGTTTCTCCTAACGGAGTTTCAATCGATAAGTCAAAGTCTAATTTCTCCGGAGTCAAATTTAAACGTTGAGCACAAGCAAGAGAGATAAAAGAATGGGTAGAACCGGTATCTAATAAGGTATAGACTTCACAAGAATTTATAATTAACTAACCCGTGCTAACTTCGTTCGGGTTACTCGCTTTTTGAGAAGTCATGAAAAATGCTATTCCTGAAACCACTGACTTTGTTTTGTCCGTATCTGCCTTTGGTGCCACCGTCCCAGCCGGACTTGACTTTGGTGCACGATAAAATTGAGCTAGGTAACCTTCTTTTCCACAATTGTAACATGCTTTGGACTTCATCGTGCGACTTGGGTCGATGTGTCCCCCATTTGAAACATACAATTGGTGGTGGTTCTCATTCCTTGAAAATGTGTGTTGGTGCTGCTGTCTTTCCATCGTTGTTGAACCTTCTCTTCTTGAATTTTCCACTTCTATTATCTTGGTCATGATTACCACCGAAGTGGTTACCATTCTTGGCATCATAATTTTCCCCACGATAGTTATCATTGTTCCGATGGTCGTTGCCACCGGTACGATTATTATCGTGTTATTGGTCGTTGCCTTTTGGTTGTGCTGACTCATTATCGCGCTCCAATAACTGAGACCTATTCACAACATCTGAATATAAACAAATTTTGTGAGAAAAGAGGTGTTGACATATATCGATTTTCAAACCTCTTAGAAACATTTGCGTCATTCGCTCCTCATTATCAATCAAATGGGATGCAAACCGGGATAACTCCGCAAATTTAGCCTCGTATTGCGACACGGTCATATTGTTTTGCTCCAACTTGATAAACTCCACCTCCTTCATGTGATGAATTCTTTCGGGAAAGTACTTGTCGTTGAACAGTTATTGAACTTCTCCCAAGACATCTTGAAAAGGCTCAAGTCGGGTACATTTTATGATTCCCATCAAGAATCGCCTTTCACGCAACATAAAAGGTGGCGAAGGAACCTTTTTCTCCTCGGAGCATCCCAAGACATCAAATATCTTGGTGATCTGCTTTAACCATGTCTCCGCCTTTAAGTGGTTCTCGCTTTCCCAAAAACTCCCATGGTCCCAGCTCCTCGAATCGCTAATATGGTGACGGTAGTAGGTTGTCATTGATTCCACCTACATTTTGAACAGGAGTCTCTCTCGTCTGATGTTGCATGAATTGCATAAAGCCTCTGAACATCCCATCGTTTATCATTTGATCAGTGTTGTTATTTACATGAGGATTATTGTCTTCCTATTGCACATTATCTTAGGTATTGATCGTTGGTGACTCAACGATCTCATGTGCTTCATTGCAGATCTCAACATTTTCAGATGCCATTTTCAAACACTGTCACAAAACAAGGGTTAATTAACATATCACATATTATCCCTATACTCTAACCGACCAATTAAATACCAAATAAACTTAGGTAGGTCATACTAGCGAAGAATTCCCGCCTTTCCCTCTTAGTTCTTGTCTCACATATCGATCGTGGATCATATACCTAAGCTCGATATTAATCATGACGCCCCCAAAATAGGTATACATCACCCATCTTGGGTCGCCAGAAAATACATGGTACATAAATTCAAATACAACTTAATTATACAACAGTCGTGTAAAATACGACAAAACATAGCTGAGAGTTTAAACAAGAATATTATCATCTAGACAATTTCCACACTCAATGGTGTCCTCATTACAATTATTATCACATTATTCCGTAGAATAGTGAGGACTACTAAAGCCATTTATCCTGGACCGTCACTCCATTCCCCGACTCGTCCCAACTATATTCTCATTTCCTGAAGAGACCAATGAAAGAAAGGATGAGCTCAACTAGCCCAGTAAGAAATATTATGACTAAGATAATGCAGAATAAATTATCCTTAGCCTTCAACAGTATAACAACTGATAGAATACAATAGACAATAAATTTTAGATCAACAACTGCAGCGGAATAAGCAATCCATTAGAAGAGTCAAGTAGAGCATAAAATCTACTACCTTCTATGATTTAAAAAGTTTTTATCAACTTTATCACGAGACTCAAATTTTAATAAATAAAATTGAATCATCCCTGCACCACGGCCAAGTATATTCATGTAATCATCAATGGTCATGATTATACCAAATAATCCCTGGTCATAATCATATCAAAAACTGTCCATCAATGCACTACAGGCCACTAAGGACTTTCACCACATCATTCGTCACATTACGGTCATGATTATACCGAATAATCCCTGGTCATAATCATACCAAGTCCATCTATGCGCCAAAGATGACTTTCATCACAATATAAGCATGAGGATGATGACAATGACATAATAATTTAATAAAACAAGTTCAAGGATAAATTTTAAAGATTTATAAATTAATTTATCCAGGAACCAATAACGTCTAAATTGTCAACATAATACTGCTTTGTAGAGTAAAATTTAAGAATAATATTCATGTACCAAAAATAATTTGGACAGAAAAGAAAAATATTTTTCGTGAAATAAGACCCAGTGAATAGTACCCCGACGAAAAGTGTCCCGAATACCCGAAAGTGAATAATACTAGAGTGAATAGTAATCGGGTGAATAAGTAACCTATGAATAAGAACTCGTGAATAATACTTAAATACTTAAAAAGTGCCCCAATACCGAGTGAATAATAAGTAATCGGGTGAATAAGAAACCCATGAATAGTAACTCGTAAAAGAAAAATACCAAAGAAAATGATATTTCATGACGAGTACAAAAGAAATGATATCCCAGATGAGTATAATAGAATATATGAAACTGCAAATGGATTTTCACCCGCCATGCGGTAATCTACGTAGATAGATCATTTTCACAATTTAATAAAGAATGAATACGAAGGATCATTCACCATGCATGCGGTAATCCACATAGATAGGTTATTCTAATAGAATAATAAAGAATGGAATAATAGAAGAATTTACCATGCATGCGGTAGTCCCGTGTAGACGTGTTATTCTAATGTAATAATAAAGAATGAAATAATGTAAGAATTCACCAGTATGCAATAGACCGCGTAGTATGTGATATTCCAATGTAATAATAAAGAGTCATGCGTAATCCGCATGCATGTGATAATCCAATGTAATAATAAAGAATGGAATAATGTAAGAATTTCACCACGTATGCGGTACTTTGCATGACAGATAAAAAGTTATTCCAACATAATAATAAAGAATGGAATAATGTAAGAATTTCACCATGTATACTATACTTGGATAGACAAAGTTATTCCAACATAATATTAAAGAATGGAATAACAGAAGCTCTCTTCATGAATACGAAAAGAAATAATACCCTTACCTCAAAAGAAGACCTAATAATTTGGAATAGTGAGGTAGCAGACTTCTCTTCTTCTTTCTCTCTAATTTCTCTCTATAATAATTGCTCTATAGCTTTAGTGAATTGGTGAGAAATTAAGGAAGAATGAGCTTCTATTTATTGGAAAATATAGTTTCAATAATTGCACGTTTTGGGGCTCGAAATATTACAGTATAATACCTTTATCTTTTCCTTCATTTTTAATTTTAGTCCTGCAAGTATTATTAAACTTGCACCACCTCCCCTAATAGTAAATCATGTAAATCAATAGTAAATCATGTGAATCAATAGTACTAGACATGTGAAAATACGAATTACAGTATATTACCTCCATCTATACCTCCATTTTTAATTTAGTCATGCAAGTATTATCAATCTTGCACCAACTCCCCTAATAGTAAATCATGTGAATTAATAGTACACACATGTGAACACATAGTTATAAGCATGTGAATTAATAGCAATTAATTGCTCATTTATCCTAAGCAATTACCCGATTGGTCAATATAACCTCCAGACATCAATTATTATCGAAATAAATGTTGATTTTCACTAACACTAATAATTCCAACACAATGGAACTATTAATTTTATCTTTAATCAACACAAACTTATTCATCATTAATATTATAATTCACAATATTTAACAACCAGGTCGTTCCCAGGAAAGAGGGGGATTTCCGATAAGGATTTTTCCTTATTAATGCCGCAATTAGGTGACCAAACCTCTCCTCGATGTAACTTCTGCACATTGTCAATATTGAAAATAATAATATGAATAACTTTGCCGTCTCAATTATTGATTTAATAATATAACATATTATACAGATGATACTGTGACACTAATTGAATCAATAATATGAGAGATGTGATGCAGCAATTACTGTAGCAATAATTGAGTATAACTGAGTGACTTTTCACGTAAGCATCAATAATCAATACTGTGTGCTACTATGCAACCACGCGTATTACTGTACTTTTACTACCGGGTAGTTCAACAGTTTTAACGGTAACACTTTTGCCGTTAAAAAGATAATTTTGTCGTTTTCTTACTACGATAATACATTTATTGTGGGGTCCACCAATGATTGTGTCGTCGTACGAATATTCCTTGTTAAAATGAATATTCCCCGACCAATCGAATATTATATAACAACTTGCTTACTTTGCAAAATTTATAAATATTACCCACAACTATAATATTATATCAAATCCACATCATAATATTCAAAAATATATATTTTGAGAAATTTAAATCTTTATTCATAAAATTTGGGGTCTCACAGTAGCGGTGATATGTGAGTATTGTGCTAGAAACAATTCATCAATGCGCCATCAGTTTCGAGCGGTACAATATAATGGCAACTTCGGCGATTATCCCAATAATTATGAATATTCCTGTAACTATCATCATGAGTGGGGGAATCCGCTAAATTTTTCATGGAGCGATGACAATCTAGCCCAACCCTTTGCTCCAAGCCAGTCTTACACTCCTGAATTACAAGTTCAAACTCCTAATCATGAAGAAGAAAGGATATTAAACTTGGAGGGACTTATTTCCAAGTTCATGGTTTTGATTGAGGAGCAGACGAATAGTCAGGAGATGTCGATTCAAAATCTTGAGAACCGGGTGGGATAAATTTTCAACATCATCATCAATCGTCCTCAAGGTGAAGTGTCAAGCAACATGGTTCCCAAGACTGATGGATTGCCTGCACTAAATTTGGAACCGGATGAGCCAAAAGAAAAGGATGTGGAAAAGGAGGAGACAAGTGGGGAGCAGCAAAAAAAGGTCGTCAAAGATCTGTCTTGAATTCCTACATAGATGAGCCAATTTTGATAGTGCCCCATATATCTTCTCCACCAAAGTTTAAGGATCCGGCTAGATTTACAATCTCGTGCCCAATTGGTAGTCATTTTTTTGATAAAGCTATATGTGACATGGAAGCTAGCATAAAATTGGTGCCATGGTGTGAAGAAAAAGGGAAGAGAGATAAAGAACCAGTTGTTCTGGAAAAGTTTCAACGTAAAAATTCATTCACGGATACAATTGGAAAAATGCCTAGTTATTTGAAGGTTTTAAAAGAGAATTTACCTATAAAGAACAAGATAGGTGAATTTGAAACAATGGCCCTTACTGAAGCAAAGCCCTCAAAAGTTACATTGCTATTAATGGATGGAGGGTTCCTTAATTTTCGAAGAGAAATTGGATAGAGAAAATTGAAGCAGTCGGGCTGAGGAAGTTAAACTAAGCGCTAACTGGGAGGCAACCCAAGAATTTTTTTTTCTTTTTTGCGTTACTATTAGTTTATTTAGTTATTAAACTTTTGTTTTTATTTTTTATAGCATAGGATTTTAAAGAACTAATTTTAGTAGTTAAATCTCTTATGTTCTTTAATATGGTCTTCAATTGGTTTTAGGATTGGCAACGAGTGGCAATCGACATCGTAATTACGCCCAACTCCCTCCTAGAGCCAGCATAAGTACACCCCTATTAAAGAAAAAAAGAAGAAACAAGACTTAGACCTTGATGAGGATGAGGATGAAGAAATGACAAGGAATATTAAAGCCTCGATCAAAGAAGTCTTTAGCTCATAAATTTTAATCTTTATACAATGAGAAAATTGCATATGTTAAGTTTGGGGGTGCATTCTTCTAGTTGAATGTTTATTTAAGCATTCTAGGGCATGTTGCATGATAGAAGTGCATTTTAGGTTGTGTTTTACATTTAGTTGCATGAATCAAGTGATAAACGATATAGTATCTAAATTTTGACCAATGAAAAGACTGGACTGAAAGTTTTAACTTGAATAGAATTAAAAATTGATGCTAAGTAAAAACTTTAATTGTGAAATTAATTATGCTTGTCTGAAACTCATGTTAGCAAGTAACACATTTTATTAACTATTTACTCAATCCAAATTCAAATCTTTACATAATTTACTTCTGGTAAGAAAATCAGGGATAAAACTTAATAAAATCAATGAAACATCTAGGAAGGTTAAAACAAGCAGGAAACTAAGTTTGGAGGTACTTTGAGGTGTCTATTATTTAAAAAAAAAGAAAAAAAAATATTAAAAGTTGACTTAGTTTAACTCTGTGGCCTCTGTTACTCGAATAAGTACGGCCTTAGGAGTGTTTCTACACTTAGCGCCCTAAAGCCAACTGATTTGGGAGTCGTTGGTTGAAAGTTCGCTACATGGGTAACTTAAAAAGCCTAAGAGAGTTGAGTATTGCACAAGTCAGATAAAAAAATAAATAATAATAATAAATATAAAAAAAATCACTTGATTAGTTTAGTTTAATTTGTCACCTTTGTTACTCGAGTTATTATATCTATGGGAGGGGGGTCTTTACACCTAGTGCCCTAAAGCTAACTGGCTTGGGAGTCATTGGTTGAAAACTTGATACATGGGTAACTCTGAAAAGCCTAATAAAACTAGACATTGCACACGTCGGTGAACTAATAAAGGATTTTGTAATAAACCTTGTTGATACCGCTTTGCTTAGAATTTGCTTGTGATAGTTTAATTGGATGTATGTACATATAGAGTTAGGTAAAACTAAAATTTCTTTTTAAGAAGTTAATTATGTGGGTGATTTGAGTTGTGATTGATCAAAATAGTCTATTTTCACACACACACACACACACACACACACACAACATGGGTGATGACAGGTATGGTTTGATTAATTGGTTAGGGTTGGAAACATTGCATTGGTTAGATATTCTGTTTAAGTATTATATGTTATCTCCGAGGCTTGGTATTGGATGATATGTTATTTGAGTACTTGATTCGTAGGTATATAGTTAGGTTGCATTTTCATTTGCATTTCTTGGGGACAAACAATTAGTTAAGTTTGAGGGTATTTGATGAGTGAGTTTCATACCTACGAATTCGGTATTATTAAACTTAATATTATTGTTATCTTTGAGTGTTTTAGTATCTTTTTGTTTGTTTTTGGTGTTTATTCTTACAGGATGGAGCTGGAGGGGCAAATCGGTCATTTTGGAAGAGAAAAGAATTAAAATTCATTAAAAATGAGCATAATGGCATTTTTGTAAATATGGGGTCTCAGTCAAGCGCCTAGGCGCTTGGATCAGTACATATTCAAGGGCCTAGGCGCTCGGGCACGGCTAGACTTGGAAATTTTGCTACTAGAAAGAATTCTAAGCTAAAAAAGAATCTGAATGAGGGTTTTGACTAATACAAATAGGAGAAGACTTCAGAAAAGAAGTATCGATCAATTTATTATGTCAATTGCAGAGAGAACAACGAAAGAAAACTCGAAGGAGGATTGCAAGGGCTGAAGATCAAAGAGAGAGTCTACGAGCAAATTTAGAGTTTCTTCTTCTCTTCTTTAGTTTTTATTCTTTATAATTATCTGGGATGTTTGGATTATTAATCTGGATAATATTTTTCCTTATTATTATCATGAACTAAATTTTCATTAATATTTTAATCGAACTTGGTATGTAGTTTAAATTAAATTTTTCCATTGGATGAAAGTTGGTTAATATTGACTTGTTTATTATATCTTGCATGTATTGATTAATTGTTTGGCCAACAATATAATTACTGTGATAATCTATATAAAATTAGAAAATGGAGTATAGATTTAGATCTGGATATAATAACATTTGTTCATATAATCTAAATAGGGTTAATATGATTAGCATGTAGGATAAGAATATACATGTGTGTCGTTTGTATCCATTGAAAGAATTTGTGCTTAAAACCCTAATTAACTTGATTCACATAAGAATATATTGAGTTAATTGATTAGGGTGTTCTTCGTAATTCTGAATTGTAGAGAACGAATTTAGGGTGATTTATTCACGTGTCTTTCAGAAGAATTGTGTGAGTGCTATAAAGAATTATTAGATAATAATTCATATTAATTAACTGAATTAAATGGGAAGTAAATCGATTTAAAGGAAATACCAAGAAAAGTTGTAATCTTAACCTGTTAGATATGCAGTTACTCTTGTGAAATTTTGATCTTAGTTATTAGTTTTGTTAAGTTTAATTTTCAATCCACAAATAATATTTCATAACTTAAAATAGGATTAATTGTATTGGAATTAGTAATTGATAAATATTAATCTATTTCTTCGTGGAAACGATATCTTTACTTGCTGAATATTACGAATGAACGTGTATACTTGCGTGTTAAATACTATTAAGAAATTAGGCAAGAGATAACTTTTATATTTACTTGTTTTTAATGTTAAGTACTAGGATTTGTCGGTAAAGTGTACAAATTGGCTAATCCCTCTCTTCTTTTGTATTACACATTTATATACAAGTATACAACACAACCAATTAAATTCGTTTC
This sequence comes from Panax ginseng, assembly GCA_020205605.1. NCBI lineage: Eukaryota > Viridiplantae > Streptophyta > Magnoliopsida > Apiales > Araliaceae > Panax > Panax ginseng. The sequence continues at coordinate 146,007,565 of CM035133.1, forward strand.
GAAGCTTTATATACGTCTTCTTTCAGTTGATTTCAGCACTGAAAATCTAAAACTATAAATTAGTCGGTAACTATCATTAATAAATAAAAATTTAAATAAAGAATAGTGCTTAACATAACATATGTAAAATTATAAATAGTGATTTTATATTTAACCGTTATTTAAATGTCACGATATATTAAAAGTACTAGTAACAGTTCCTTAAATATTAATATGACAAAAAAATCTTGATAATTAATACTATTTTCATTCCAAATTATATGATCAATATTGACTCTTAAAAAGTTTGTTCAGACATTTTGAAAGTTAAAATTGACATAATTTATGTCAATACAATTATAAATGTTATAAACTACCTACAAATTTTATATATTAGTTATAAGAGTTATTATTTTAAAATTTTAAATGAATCATGCCAATTTTCAACTTAAAAATATCTCAAATTAATTTTAAAAAAGTCAATATTAATCTTATAATTCGAGACAGAGGGCGTATATATATTGTAATAATAATGTTAGTATAGTTGTCTCAACAAAAAAGAAAGTAAGAAAGTTAGTAAAGTGATTGTAAAATCTTTTCTTGTAATAAAAGAACCTGAGAAATTAAAAGAGGCATAATATTTTGATAAATAGATAAAGGCATACGGACTTCATTTGTCGTTGAGGTATTTTTTGTAGGAGATGCACAAAATGCTTATTAAGGGGTGTTTCATATATAAAACCAAATGCATGAAACAGTCTGAAATATGATCAAGGACTGAAAGAATAGAGACTTTATTTAAAATTAAGCCCTAAATGAACAAGTATGATTGACGATTCATTAATTTGTCTGCAACATGTGAAAGAGTACTGTATTTCCTATTTTAACTGATTGAAGTATTTTGAACTATTTTACTTGGTAATTAATTATATATGAATATTCAGTCTTACCATACTATAAGTAGACTTTTTAAAATTATTAATATAATAATAATTTATTTATTTAATTCATCAATTTCAAATATAATAACACAATATTTGAAAAAGAAACATTGATTTCAAATATATATATATATATATATATATGTTTATAGTTCGTTTTAGGTGCGGACCACCTATAGCGACGGTCCCATTAACAGTTCGGTCAAATCGTCATAACATCAAACAGTAAATATATTTGTGTTATAAATATGTTCGGGTCCATCGCTATAGTTATGACAACAGTTTGCTAACCTATAGCGTCGAACCGGACCGTCGCTATAGGTGATCCGCATGGAACCTGAAACTCTCTCTCTCTATATATATATATATATATAATAAAAAGAGAGTATTGATTTCAAACCTATAAATTGTAATATGAAATACATTAATTTGTACATGGGGCAATGTTTATAGAAAAATGATCCATGGAAAACATTAATTCTAGGCACTGTTTCAACTATCTGTTATTTAACCGTCTAAAATTAGAGTGAATGGCTGAGATGAGGCTTAGCATGCTACTACTCCTCTAGTGGCCAATAGTGTTTTGATTTGGTAGTTAGAGAGTGTAAACTAACATAACAAAAAAAATTTGACTTACTTACTGATTATCCTGATTATATTATCCTTATACATACTACTTATTAATCATTAAAATAAATTAATAAAAAATTATAAGTATAATCAGTAATTATTCTTATACTTATCCTTATATTTATTAATAAAATAAGTATGTATAAGAATAATTACTGATCATCTTCTTATAATTTTTAATTATAAATAAGAAATGGTGATTGAATGTATATTATATTCCTACTCAAATATATAAACTCAATTTTATTAATAAGTATAAGGATAAATATAAAGATAATTACTGATTATCTTTAAAAAATTTTATTATTTTATTTTACTGATTAATAAGTAGTATGTATAAGTATAATCAGTAATTAAGTCAAATTCTTTTATGTTGGTCGCTACTCCATCTAGTTTGTTTTGATTGGCCGCTAGAGGGAATAGCGACCAACATAAAAGATTTGGCTGGCCGCTAGCGCTAGAGGGAGTAGCGGTTGGGCCCTCATCTCATCCATTCATTCTAATTTTGGACGACTGAATAACAATTAGTTAAAACAATACCCAAAACTAACATTTTTCATTGATCATTTCCCATGTTTATATATACTATATATAGTATGTATTTTGGTAGAACACTCACTGAGCAAGTCGGCTGATTGGAAAAGCAAGGATGGGTTCGCTTACTGGAAAAGTATATTTTGGTCCATTTAAGCATGTTTGATAATTCATTTTTCAGCCTATGTCTCTTACTGAAAAGGATACTTGAATTCTTTGTTAAGTGACTGATAAATGTTATCAAACACACTCTAAATTCATTTTTTTTTATTTGGGCTTATTTGGTAACTTTTCAAAAAGGATAACACTATTTTATATGTATTTTTAATATTTTATATAATTCTCTCTTATATAAAAGTAAAATTCGTGTTATACTCATGTAAAAAAAGACTGTATAAAAATATTAAAAATACACATAAAAATATCAGTTCTCTTTAAATAAAAAAAAATATAGTTCTCTATGTGTATCTATTCAAAAAAAGAAAAGAGGTAGGACTGTCTTTTTGACCAACGCCCGAGCATATTACAATGTGAGAACATCTAAAAAATTTATCTTACAATTTATAACACAAAATTACTCAATGAGTTTCAGCTCATATTGTCAACTCTAGTTAAAACAGATAAATTTTGTCATATAACCATTAATAATTCTTTCAAAATTAAATATATAATTAGATTTTTAACGTTAAATGATAATATTAAATTTTATAATTGGTATAATTTATAAATGTTTAAAATTAAATAAATTTTGTGATTAATAATTTTATTATATACTTTTTCCTTTCCATTATGTATGACGTTTTAGACATAATTACACATATTAAAAGAACTTATTAATTCCAATATTAAATAATTAATGTTCGTTTAAAATTTCATTACTACCCATATACTATCAATTACTCTTCTTTCTCTCTCTCAATTACTCCATTTTTAAAGGACAAAATAAAAATTAATTAGTTTGTCCTCCTAAATATATGTAAAACGTTTTTACATTATAGGAAAAATTCTTCTAAAACGATATATATAATGAAAATGAGAGAGTACTATATAATTATAATAATTATATCGCTTAAAATTAAATAAATATATATTAATTTAAATTTTAATATACTGTTGTTTGACTTCAAAATTAAAATTATATTTCAGATTTGTTCAATAATCCGACCCGCTTCCAATCTCCAAGTCCAACACCATAAGCTTCTTAAATTAAAGGAACAATTACATATTATAGTACATTTATAAAAATAATTACAAAAATTATACAGTTATAAAATAATTACAAAAATATGATAATTTACCATATATATTTACAATACTAATTATATTAGGAGTCCTTAATTTAAGGAGTTAATATTATTTGGCTGACATGGCAAAAACTTTTTTTTTGAATTGCGTGATAACCGCCTATCATTTGTACGGGACTCTTCAGTTACCAAACCATTCTCGCATCTTTGAAACCATTGTTTCTCTCTCCTCTCATTTGTTCGTTCTTCATCTCTCTATCGATTGTTTACGGTGATTTAATTTGTTCGTTCTTCATCTCATTTGTTCGCTTAAGTGATCTCGTTATCGTCTTCGTTAGTTATTCGCCATATTTGTTAGTTGTTCGTCATTGTCGTTGTTACTCGTTGTTGCGATCTGTTCGATTAGTGATTTAACCCTTATTCTTTGCGGTATTGATGGTTTTCTTCTCCATTGATTGACCGTGTTTATTATTGCTTCAAGTGAGTATTTTCTTAATAGTTTAATGTATTATATATTAAAGTAGTTTACTAATAGAATGGAGTATTCATTGTTTTGGTTTGTGTTGTTTTTATGTTTTGTATAGAATGGTTGATACAGGAAGAAGGATGGAAAGAGGAAAAGGATCGTGGAGGGTGATTCATTAAGAACTTGAAGAAGTTTGTTGTGGAGAGCAAGGGGAAGGAAGGGGAAGGATGTAGGTAATAATTGAGTAAGAATGAGAGCGGTTTGGTGATACATAGTGATATCAAACATTCCAAGTGCAATTAAATTACGATTTTGATGTCCTCATCGAGAATGAAGCTCAAGTGCTTATCCGTAAGATAATTCCAACTGAATCTAATTTTAAAGGTGTGTTAATTTAAATATTGTTATTGTATCTTTGTATAATGCTTAATTGGTTCTTGTATAATGATTAATTGGTTAATGCATAATATTAATGATTAATGCTTGGTAACCATATGATTGGTAACCAATGCATTAGACAATAACCACCATAACAGCATGAAGGGTAACCAAAACCGACTTGGGTACCGCTTTGTCTTAAAGTGTCTTGAGTTCTTCGTCTAAATTATGTCTTGGTTACTATTTTATGATGTTTTGGTTACTGTCTTATGATGTCTTGGCTACTCTCTAATGATGTCTTGGTTACTGTCTTATGATGTCTTGTTTACTGTCTTATGATATTTTGGTTCTTTGTCTAAATGATGTCTTGAATCTCTGTATTATGTGTGTCTTGGTTACTGTCTAATGATGTCTTGGTTACTATATTTACATTGGTTACCTTCTTGCAACATATTGTTTACTGTATAATGTTGTCTTGGTTACTGTCTAATGATTTATTGGTTGTTGTCTAACTATTATATTGTGTAATGCTGTCTTGGTTACTGTATTATGTGTGTCTTGGTTACCGTCTATGATGTCTTGGTTACTGTCTAACCAATATATTGTCTAAAGCTATATTGGTTACTGTGAAACATTGTATTGATTCTTGTATAATCTTTGAATGTATTCTTGTTGAATGTGTTATTGACTAATCTTTGTTTTGGTTCTTGCATAATATTTTCGACTAATGATTGGTAAAGCACATGGTTGGTAACCAATGTATTAGATAAGAACCAAAGATGTTGCATGAAGGCAACCAAAGACAAGATTAGTCGAGAACCCATTCACATTGGTTACCTTCTTGCAACATGTTGTTTCTTTGTATAATCTTTGTCTTGGTTTCTTTGTCTAATGATTTATTGGTTCTTTGTCTAACTATTATATTGTGTAATCTTTGTCTTGGTTTCTTGCCTAATCTTTGATTGGTTATTGATTAACGATGTTTTGTTTAATGACTAAAGCTATATTGGTTACTTGTCTATTTTGTTTTGGTTACTATCATATGATTGGTTGGTTAACTTTGTAAATCTGATTTTGTTTACTTGCGATTTATGGGATCTTTATTACGAGGAATGGAAATGAAAATTCACCGGAAAAGTGTGATATATTGGTGCGACATAGAAGTCCCCAAAGATATCATTGCAAAAAAATGAAATAATAGTCACCGGATAAATTTAAGGCAACATGTTTTGAGAATTTTCTTGAGTTTGGTGAGCACCAAATGTATTCCCGATTATTCACCACGCTTCTTGTGAGGAGGTTCACCAGAGGGATGATGGTGAAATGTGGTTTTGTTCGGAGAGAAAAGGGTCGTGAGTTCGGTTTGCAGTTTTTTGTATGATATCTAGGTTGAGATGGAAAGGTGAGGATGATATAACTCCATATAAAGGTATGGAGAATATGCTTATTAGTAAGTTTTTTGGTGACGGTTAAGGCATGACACGTAGTAGTATAGGTAGGATATATAGGAAGGCGCTTTTGATGATGATGACGAGGCTATTAAGATGTCTATGATATTTTTGGTCTTTAATTTCATTATGTGCACATTTTCTGAAAATTACGTTGATGGTGCAATGGTTAATTTTTTGTGTTACGGCGATGTTAGTAGTTTTCCTTGGGGGAAAGTTGCTTTTGAGATGACAAAGTACTCTTTGTCTAATGCTTTGAAGGGGCGTTATAGGAAAAGAAAGAATGGTGTTTCAACATACAATTTTTACATGGATCATTACACCAAACTGTACAAGTTGATTGGGCTTCCATATGTATTCCAAGTTTTTATGTTTGAAACTATTCCGACATTCAAAAGTCGGGGTATATGCAATGACGAGCATCCGTCGGATGTCCGTTTATTCAGATGGAATGAGTTAATGAAGCCGCTTTCTAATGACAAGTTGAATGAATTAGTTTTTTGTTCCGGACAGGTATGTTGTTTTACCTTTAGTTATATACTTGATAAATGAAAATATTATGTGAAGTTTACTATCAACAAAGTAGTTAGTTACCTTTATATACACGTTTGGTTACTGATTATTTTATATGCATGTTAATAATAACAATGTTTTTGGTTACTTGAATATTCAAATACGGTTACTGATTAGATTACATTCAGGTTACTAATGACATTATTGTTGGTTACCAATCATATACACATTTGGTTACATTTATACATTTAGTTGGTTACTACTTATTATACATTTGGTTACTGTATATATGTATTTGATTCTTGATTATGTTTTATGATTCCTTATTTTCGCTTATTTCAATGTAATTGTACATTGTTTGTTAGATGATATACTAAAAGTATACTTATTATTTTTCAAATTTGAGGATAAATAGGTTTGATTCCCACGGTAGAGGAGAAGGATCGATTGATTTGGGCGGTTTTCACTTTTTAATGGGAAGGATAAAGTGACAAGAAAGTAGACAAAAAAAGTGAAGGCCGACAACATTGTTGTTGATGTATCTGTTGTGAAAGAGGGCAATTGATGTACTGGTCTGGCCGTTGAAGAAGAAAGTGTCTGAATTGAAGAAAGAAGTTTACGAATTGAAGAAAGAATTTGGAAAGTTCTTGAATCGATATTAAAGATGAAATCGACTTTTACATGTCCGATTATCTGCAGGACCTTAGGTCCATTATTAGAGATGAGTTACGTGCTTTATCAAAGACGTGGGGGACAAAAAGCTTGATGGTGATTCTGATGATGACGATTCTGACAATGCTAGTGATGATGATGATGATGATGATGATGATGATGATGATGATGATGATGATGAAGATGAAGGTGATGAAGGTTATGAAGGCGGTGAAGGTGGTGAAGGTGGTGAAGGTGATAAAGGTGGTGAAGGTGATGGTGATGCTGCTGATGACATTGCTGATGAGAATGCTGATGTCATGGTGGAGGAGGTCCATGTTGATGAGGATGTTGATCATGGTTCAAAAGTGAATAAGAATAATGATGGTGATGATGTGTTGTATGAAGTTGAGAAGAAGGGTGGGAATGAAATTGAATTGGTTAATGAAGTTGGTGATGATGTGTCAATATTCGTGGAGAAGAATGATGTGAATGTAATTGAGATTGCTAATGAAGTTGAGCGTCTTTGTTATGGTTGAAGAACCCGATGAAAAAAATAATGATGATGAAGAAGAAGATGTCAAGAGTTAGACATATTTGTTTGTTTTGTTATGTGATATATGTCTTTTGTTTTAATTATTAAATGGTTCTTTATTTTGTGTAGATTGACAATAATAATGACATGCCGCCTTTTGACATATTAAGCCAATGTCTTTGGGAAAGAGATTGTTGTGTATGATCTTTGATAAGGTTAGTGTTATAATTATGGGCCATCATTTATTTAAATGTTATTTATGTTTTGGTTACCATTATATAGTGAATTGGTTAATATGATATTGTGTTTTGGTTACCATAATATTGTGTTTTGGCTACTATTATATTATGATTTGGTTACTAGTTTATGTTATTCAGATTACTAATATAACATGTTCATTTTAGTTTGTTGGCTATTGTACAGTCAGTTGGTTATTAGTTTATTTTATTCAGGTTACTAATCGTATATATTACCTTTTTATGTCAACTGAAAAAGGGAAAGAAAGGTGAGGCAGCAAGCAGGTATGCTCTTGATTTTATGGTTCTCACCACACAGGACATAGCTAAGTGTGATGATTTGGAGAAGAGTGTCCACAAAGACGGTGGTAGACCTATACGTGAACCTGCAAAGAGTGCCATTTTACGGTCTCCATATACAGCAGCTTTCGGATCGGCGGGTTCATCATCTACTGTAGTGGGTGCTGCTAGTCAAACACTTGCACGTTTAAGTGCATTCCCCAAATCATGCATGGAGATGCCCTCAAATTTTGAAGAGGCATTGTTTGAAGAATGGTTCAAAATTGGAATAAACTACGAGAAAAAGGTTTATTTTTTTTTGTTAACAATGCTATAGTTTTTATGAAACAAATAAGTTTGTATTATTGTAGTAACATATATGTTAATATTAAATAAATGTTATGGTTACTATTATTTTATATTACGTTAATATTAGATCATGTTTTGGTTACCTAGTAGTTATGTTTGATTATTATGTGATTATGGTTTGGTTACCAGATTAATGTTTAAAATTAAGTTGTTGATTAGTTTTGATTTTTTTATCTTTTTTTTTGTTATTATTGTCTAATGATGTATTGTTTCTTTGTCGAATGTTGTATTGGTTAATGTGTAACATTACATTGGTTCTTGTATAATACTTAATTAATTCTTGACTAATCTTGTTTTTGGTTCTTGCATAATATTAAATATTTAATAAATGTTAATATTAAATAAATGGTGTGGTTATTATTAAATAAATGTTATGGTTACTATTACTTTATATTACGGTTAATATTAGTTTATGTTTTGGTTACCTATTAGTTATGTATTAGTTACTATTTGATTATGGTTATGATTTTAATATTTGTTGGTTAGCGGGTATTGTTTAAAATTAAGTTGGTTAATTAGTATGTTAATTATAGAAACGTCTGAGTTTGATTTGTAGTAGTGTGTATATTAATACCAGAATTGTTAATGTTAGTGTGTATACTAATATTATGTTTTTATATTGAGGATCTGGATAAATTTCCTAGAAAGAACGATATTATCATGCCTTCTTTTGTATTTGGATCCATTGCGATATCATCGAAGATGTGGTTCTATAAATTAAAGACGCCTTTGAAAGCGTTGGTTGAAACGACGATGTGAGTATTTGTTTTAAAATTATGTTTTTATAGTTATGTTTACATTATTTAGTTACATTAATCACATACTTGCATTTTCCAACAACCGTTAATATCCTATTAATTTTTTTTGGCTCAAGACATCAATATTGCCTTGTATTATTTAAGTAAATTGGCAAGACATTAGAAAGTGTTCTATAAGGGTAACGACCACGGATTGTTGGTTTCACATGAAAGATCACCGCTTTTTTTAGAGAGTATACAAAAAAATTGTGACAAAATTGTTACGTGCGGGGAGGGTGATGTTCTTTGAATACATACATGGGCTGTTTATGGATGTCAACACACCATGGAGGAACGTTGACTATGTGTTGTTCCCAATTCATATGTCATCACCGGACCATTGGTTGTTGTTGTCTTTTGATGTGCTTCGTGGTGTCTAACTGCTTTTACAATTCTCTACAACCAAAAAGGAAATCCATGCAAACTAAAATATCGATGTTTGTGGTAGTACATCTTCATTCTTCCCATACTATCGCGTAAGTCCGGTTTTTGGAAGGATAGGTCGACATTGACTTCAAAGTGATGACCCGTGTCGCAACAAGGACGAAGACGATATAATTGAGTTGGAATTTGCTGAGACGGTTCCTGAACAAGTAGAGGGGTAAGGGTTAAATTGTGTACATTTTTTTAATTATTACATATAGGTTGATTTTATTTTTGATTTTTGTTATATGTTGTTTGTTGTTACAGTGATTGTGGGATGTTCACAATTTATTTTGCTGAGCATGTCATTCATCAGAAGTTTGATCAGATTCCTATTCCTTTCCCCATTGTGAAGTATCGGAAAAAGTTATGCACAAACCTATTTATGCATGCTAGGAACAAGCAGTTGGAGGGCTATGATACTGATAGAGAATTTCCAAGAAGATTTGTTCCAGATTTTGATTAGTTCGGATTTTATTGTTTTGTTTTTATTAATTTTGTTGTGTATTTTTTTTTAAGTTTTGGTGTTATACACAACATTTGTGTATGGTTTATGATTTTTTGATGTTCACTGGATCTTATGTAGATAGGATTATATATTTGATTATATTAGCATTAATGAAAGAGATATTGTTTGTTGGTTGGTATTTTGTTTCTTTTTAAGTTGTGTTTGTTGAATTTTTTGAAATATCTGATTTGGTAACCAATCATGTATAAAGGGTAATCAGATAATGATTTGATAGTAACGAGAGTTACAAGATTGTATCGGGACATATATCACATATTAAGTGTACATGTGTTATGTATACATGGGTTTCATAAACTTCAATACCCTTTTAATTACTGAGTTCTTTGAATATCTGAGTTATTTATGTTGTGGTTACCATTATAAACCTGGTTTGATTCTTTATTATGAAATTAGGTGGTTATTGTGATGGTTATTTATTATGTAATTATTTGGGTACCATTAAACATTGTTATAGTTCTTGTTATGTAATTATTTGGTTTACATTAAAAAAGCGGCATAATTCTTTATTATAGTTCTTGTCGTATGTATAAATGGTAACCAATTATAATTTTGTAATATCTGATTTATAACCAATCGTATAAATAGGTAACGAGATAATGATTTGATAAGTAACCGAGAGAGATTATTTGGGTACCATTAAACATTGTTATGGTTATCTTTATTATGTAATTATTTGGTTTACATTAAAAAGCGGCATAATTCTTTATTATATTCTTGTCATATATAAAATGGTAACCAATTATAATTTTATAATATCTGATTGGTAACCAATCATGTATAAATAGGTAACCAGATAATGATTTGATAGTAACGAGAGAGTTACAATATTGTATCAGGACATATGTCATATGTTAAGTGGACATGTGTGAGTATACATAGGTTTCATAAACTTCAATACCCTTTTAAGTATATGTTGCTGGATATACAGGTTGTTTATGTTGTGGTTACCATTATAAAATGGTATTATTCTTTGTTATGAAATTAGGTGGTTCTTGTGATGGTTATTTGTTATGTAATTATTTGGAAATCATTAAACATTGTTATAGTTCTTTATTATGTAATTATTTTGTTAAAATCGGTATGGTTCTTGTTATGTTATTAGTTTGTAAATCATTATGGTTCTTTATTATGTAAATATGTTGTTACCATTAAAAATCATTATGGTTCTTGTTATGTATTTATTTGATTCTTGTTATTGTCGATGTTTCATTGAAATCGAAAATCAATATATAAATGAATAACAATTTTGTTTACTATACACAATCAAAAATTTTACAAACCAATCGTTTAATGGTTACTCAAAGTAAACAATAATATATTCATGTATCTACACTCTTAATTTAATCGCACTATATCGGACCCTTTTTAGTGGTCTTAAAATCGGGATTACCGCATGTTTTTCATGTTGTGTCCTTTTCTTGCACTTTCTTTTGCATTTGTTTTGAATTTTGATTTCGGATCCGTGTTTGTACCTCTCTTTTTTGGTCTTCCTTGGCCTTTCTTGTGTTGGGTGGTTTTATACATATGTTTTTACTTCTTCCGATACATCCGGTTTTCTTTGTCATCTAATGGCATGATGGAAGTTGAATATGTCTTGACCAAAGTTGCTTTAGTGTAATTTCTTGAGCAAAAATCATAATGACTCAAATTTCTCTTACTTTCATAATTAAGAATACGTCTTCGTGAGGCATCTCATGGTAATCGAAATTTACTGGCATGTGCATGTCATTTGTTCGATGTCCACAATATCTTTGTTTAGAGACATCGTAAATAAAGCAGTGAAAATCACTAAGTTTGATGTCTCAACCTACAACACCCAATGTATACAATCAGATTAACGATTGCATCCCAAATATATAACCAATTAACTAGTACACAATATTAGTCAATAAGTAACCACCAATATAAAAGAAACAATTATAAATCTCAATAACATTATAATGTTATATAAGAACTAAGTCGATATTGATCAAGAATCAATATAATGTTACACAAGAACCAAATAAGCATTATATAGTAACCAAATATAAGTACACGATAAAGCAATTCAAGAAGTAATCAAGAACAAATATAATGTTGCACATTAAGTAAGTTAGCATTACTCTTGTAACCAATAAAGATTATAATTTTATCCAAGAACCAAGTTCTTTGTTAGTCGATATAATGTTACGCAAAGAACTAACTCAAAGAATAGCCAACAACCATTATATGGTTACACAAAGAACCAACTCAACAATAATCGAGAACCAATTTAATGTTGCATGATAACTAAGTTAGCATTAGTAAGTAACCAAGTTAGTAATAGTCGATGAGATTACAAATGCAAATTAGGATGCAATAATTTAAATCGAGTATTAATTACCTTAAGTATCTTTGATTTAAAGATATTAGATTGCAACTTTCTCTCAGCTGTTGTGGAAAGTGTTGTGAATGTTGATATGGCTGCTTGGTTGTTTTTGAAATATCATCTTTGAACCAGACAACGTAGGCATTCAATCATTGTTGCAACTGGAAGATCCCTGATAAACTTGATTGCATTGTTAATAGATTAAAGCGGTGTTTGAAGTCATTGTTGAGTACTAACTTACGGTCCCATGGAGCCTGGTGCACCTATCCAACTTGACCTCTTCCTCCGATATATGTCCTTATTCGAGGATCAATGACATCAAGTTCAAATGCATGTGTTTGTTGAATTGTTCATCAAAGTCTGAGCTCTACAAACCCCTTGTGAGCTTCGTTTAACTTCTTCTCCTTTCTTTTTGAATCTGTTTTTATATTTTTCAAGATATGATATATGCGGGAACCATGCATGATATCCGGAAACACACAATTCAGTCCTTGTATAATGGCTTCATGTTTATCTAAAACAATACATTGACCTTCCCTAACTCCACAAGCATTTCTCAAATTTACGAAAAACCATTTCCAAGACAATTCATTTTCGCTGTCAACAACTGAAAAAGCAATCGAATAATGTTTTGGTTTTTGCATCTTGTGTGTGCTTCTTATCGATAATGTCCCCGTAAGTTGATTGTATGAATGTGCCATCGATTACAATGATTGGAAAACAATGGTGCCATGCTTGAATGGATGCTCGAATGGCAAAGAATAGATACTTGAAACGACCATTTGTTTCCAACTCAAGGGTCGTGACGGAACTCGATATAAAACATCAAGACTATCATTAGAATTACAAGTAGTATATCATATCCAAATCACTAGTAATCGATGACTCGCTTCATGTGGTTAATGGTATACAAATTGTATATTACATTTAGTAACTAAACATGCGTATTAAGGTAACCAAACATATATAATAACGCATACAAATGGTCTAATACTAATAATAACTAAACATGCATCATCGCCTAAGTATTAGTTCTTGTGTAATAGTTTATTGTTTCTTTGTATAATGCCTAATTGGTTCTTGACTAATGATATTTTGGTTCTTGAATAATATTATTGACTAATGCTTGGTAACCACATATTTGGTAACCAATGCATTATACAGTAACCAGCATGTTGCATGAAGGTAACCAATACAATATTAATCAGTAAATAATTTACATTGGTAAACAATCTATCGTGTAATCATATCTTGGTTCTTGTGGAACATCATATTGGTTACTGCATAATGATATAAAAGCAATAAATGTTTTTAAGGTGTTACCTGGATTTGTTTTCTTCAGCATGTGTAACCATGATGGGATGAGTGAGTAGTCGTGTGGATTTCCTCTCACCTTTTCCAATGCTTTCTCCTTCGATCTCCATGCTTTTTGGTAAGAGATAGACACATTATATTCGACATCATGTCTTCCATAATATCGGTTGGTGTGTATATTTTCTTTAAATTTGTTATTTTTTGCATTATGCATTCAACGACCAACTCACTATTTGCTTGTCATGCGGGTCTCCCAACAATACATTCACCGAACAAGTGTGGATATCATTGAATTCTCTAACCTTGAACATACTGGTTTTTCTAAAACTTGATGCTCTCATCTTCCATTTGCAATCTTCATCGCATACACACAATAACACAAAGTCTCTATAACTTGTTCGTTGGACTTTGTGTTGTCTTTTTTTTTATCGAATGCAATTTCATAGCTTGTGAGAGATTTTTTTTATGCATGTAGGTTTGATGTAATTTTACTTCACATTCATTCGGATCCGATATTACATCATCATATCGTTCTTCCGCGTATGATTTGTCATGTTGTCTACCTCTCGTTGTTGTTCAATAATTTCCATTGCAAAGTGATCAAGATATTGCGTTCCAAATTGGCATGATTGGCTTCTTTAGAGTGGAACTAATCTTTGAATTCCCTTGTGTTGATCGATTGGCATTACATCGTGAATTATAGATTCTTCTATATTTGTCAAGTTATGCAAGATCGTTGTCGTCCCATTCGTGTTCAATATCCACAATCAGTGGGAATTTACCTTGTTCATCAGATTTTCTACTCATTTCCAGAAAGAATTGTAAGGTTGCTTCATCTGATATACTGATCGGTGGAATGTCGTTTCTAATCTAAAATTTGATTGACAATGTTGTTCCGCTTGTGTCAAGTAGTAATGCATCGCATATTTTGGTTAGCATTTCTTTGAACGAAATTGTTGATGGAACTAATATGCGAAGAACTTCAAATTTGGTGTCTTCGATTCTTATCGACCCCATGTCTTGATTGAAATAAAAGTACAATTTGAATCATCTCCATTATCTCATCAATGTAATAAGTAATGGTAAGTAACAAAATCAATGTTATCCAAGAACCAATATAATGTTAAACAATAACCAAGTCGGATTAGTCAAGAACCAAGTCTTCATCAAGAACCATTATAATGTTACACAAGAATAAAGTAATTTTAGTTAGTAACCAATGCAATGGAACACAATAATATATACATAGTCGACAAAGAAACCAATGTAATGTTAAGCGATAATTAAGTCGGCATTAGTCAATAACCAAGTCTTCATTAGTAACCATTATAATGTTACCTGATAACAAAGTCATTATTAGTCAAGAACCAATGCAATGGTACATACGAGCCAATTAATTATTAGTCAATAACCTATGTTAGCTTTCAGAACCAATATAATGTTAAACGAAGAACTAAGTCATCATTAATCAAGAACTAAGTCTTCATCAAGAAACATTATAATGTTACACGAGAACAAAGTCATTATTAGTCGATAAACAATACGGTGGTACACATAACCAAATCGAAGATTAATCAAGAATATGTACATAGTCGGACATTAAGCAATGTAATGTTAAGATAATTAAATCGGCATTAGTCAAGAAACCAAGTCTTCATTAGTAACCATTATAATGTTACACATTAACAAAGTCATTATTAATCAATGAACAAATCATTATTAGTCGAATAATCAATGTAATGGTGCAAAAATAACCAAATCATTATTAGTCGAGAACCAATGCAACATTAGTTAGTACCATTATGCATTAACCAATCCAAAGATTAAACGAAGAATATAGACATAGTCGACAAGAACTAATGTAATGTTAAGTAATAACCAAGTCAAAGATTAATCGAGAATCAAGTAATAATCAAGAATTCATTATAATGTTACACAATAACAAAGTCATTATTAATCAAGAACTAAAGGAACGGTACACACAATATCCAATTCATTATTAGTCAAGAACCAATGTAATGGACATAGTAACCAAATCATTATTAATCGACAACCAATGCAACATTAGTTAAGTACCATTACGATTAACCAATCCAAAGATTAAACAAAGACAACATGTATACATAGTTAGACAAGAACCAAGTGCATTTTTACATGCAATTGCAATCAAAACATTCATTATTCTTCTGCCGTAAACCATTTTAAGTGCAAAAAACTTAAGAAAGGTAACCAATATAGTAATTAATTAGTAACAATAATAGTAACTATATGATTATAAATTTTAAACTCACATACCTCGGTATTTTTGATCGAAATTGATGTTGATTTGTATTCAACAATCACTGCAGATTTGGTTTCGATCTTGAAGGCGTTGTTGATTTTGTATGCTATTTTTCGATCTTAGAGATGCGTCGCGACAACCAAATTCGTCTTATCCGCTTGATCTGCGATATTTGGCTTCGTCTTCTCCGTCGTTGATCTTAGAGATGCGTCGTTGATCTTAGAGATTACGAGTTTAGTCGCGACAGGAGGCTTCGGTTTCGTATTTTGACTTCTCCGTCGTTGATCTGTTGTTCCGATTTCAAAGTTGCATAATTTTAGGGACGGTTAATTTCAAATATGAAATTGGATGACTGACTGGATAATGACACGTGATTTTAGGGGCGTTATATTGCTTATGTTTTATTTTTATAATTATGTTGTGTATGTTTTATTTTTATAATTACTTTTTAAATGTTGTATATTAGTGTAAAGGACCCTAAATTAAAACCTCTCTACAGTCTCTATTATAAAGCCCATAGCCCATAGACCAAGCATAATTATTCCCCAAATTTCAAAACCCTCGCATGAAGATGGCAGGCTTCTCAATCCCTAATTCATCATCTTCTACACAATCTTCCCCCATTTCCTCCTCTTCCCCTTCCCCATTCTCATCTTCATCTTCTTCCACAGTATTCTCCAGTCCTTCTTTGATCCCTTCGTTGTCCATTTATGCTCCGCCATTTCCGTTCGAATTTGGCGGTTCTTCAACTCCGGCCAGTTCACCCACCGCTGCTCCTACTTCTCCGACCTCTGATTCGGGTTTGTCTTCAAATGTGTTTGGTTCTTTCACTTCTAGCGCTGCTTCTACTGATACAACTTCACAATTTCTCTCTTCACCTTTTTCCGGATCATCTTCTTCAAATTCCTCAAATCCTTCTCTAGTTTTTTGTTCTTCACCATTCGGTGCTTCTTCCTCATCCTCAGATTCAACTACGCCTTTTGCGAACTCAGGATCACCATTTTCAGGTTTACCTTCGCCATCATTTCGGGGTTCAGCTTCACCATTTAAAACTCAATCAGCACCTGCATTTTCGTTCAAAATTGGTGCTGGATCGACTTCAAAACCCAATTCTAGCCCAGCACCAGGGATTACAAAACCCAATTCTATAGGTTCTGGAACTGCTTCAAGTATCTTTTCAACAATCACTACTACTAATTCAACTCCGGCTGCTGCAGCTGCAACATCTACTATAACTGCTACTGTTGCTTCATCAGCTCCTCCTACCGTCTCTTTTCCAAGTTTTAGTACTGATTGTTAGAAACAGAACAGTTTTAATAGCAGTCCAACAGTCCAACAGCAATAGCAATACCAGTGCAGCAGCAGTAACAGTATTAACAAGAAGACTCAAAAATAAAATTGGAACAACTTAGCTGTAGATGACAGAAGTCGAGGCGTAGCAAAGCTGCTGTCCTAAAAAGCAATTTCGCCCCCACTGATAACAACAGGTACCAATTGGGCTAGGGTATTAATTAGGCTTGGTATAAAAAGATGGATTTAAGCAAAACAGTGGGCTACCTGGGTGCATCCGCAAGGCATAATCAATTGGATCGGCACCCCCCCTGTGCACACACTAAGGTTTTTTGATCAAAAGTCCGAGAACCAAGTTTGGCCTCGCCCAATTCCTTAGCCGTCCTCATGTGCGCAAACTCATCCCTTTTACACAACCAAGTTATAAGCCCAAAGCCAACATTTACTAATATACACAAAGAATGTTTCCAAAATAGACGATATGGGACTATGAAAAAACTATGAATTTTGGAGCATAATCAACACTGATTTGTCTGGCTTGAATTTTTCTTTGTCCACCAAATCTTCTGCAACATCGCAAGCATAATCAGCAACTCTGCTTGGTGAATGTTCTAATATATTCTAGATTCTCCATTTATTTGCCTTTTCTGTATAAATCATGATTATAGATAGGCCATACTATGTAAAAAGATTTGATTTTTGTTACTTGATCAGTGTTTTCCTAAATGAATCTATTTGCATTGAAGTAAATGGTAAATGCTAATTTCGATGAACATTGAATCTTGTGAAATTTTTCAGGGTTTAAAATTGAGTTTAAGTTGTTGCTTATTTATTTTCAAGAACCCCTTTTCCCTTTGGAGCTGGCATAGGTGATAAAGAGGGAAGCGTTGGGATTGAGGGTGAGCAGGTGAGGAATAGGGTTATAGAGGAGTCAGTTGTCCAAATTGTTCATAATGAGCCTAAGAATGAGGAGGTTGAAGGGCTAAGGCAAGATCACAAGGAGCATGTAATATTGGAATCGGCTAGAGTGCAGCAGAGTGTAGAGTGTGGAGTATTACCTAGGACCTGCATTGTTAATGAAGGTGATGTGGGGACAAGTGCAGCTTCTCCTAATACGAAGTTTGTTACAACAGATTCAGGAGCGGCCTTGCTTAGCAAGGAGGTTGAAGTAGAGCCAATTGAAAATTCATCTGATGCTTCTAAAGTTGTTTCTGGTAATGAAATTGATGCTCCTGGGATTGCAAGTAAGATTTCCTGTGTCTCTTTATGTTCAGAGGTGAATGATTTTACACCTTCCCATAATGGTTTGATAGTTAAACAAATTATAGCCAAGTATGGTGACATCACTACGGGGAGCTTACTGAAGAGTGTGGCTGCTAAATCCATATTTTTGCAGTTGGTGGCAGATGTTGTGCATCGACTTCGTAACCATACCCTTGACACCTTAGGTCATGATGAAATGAAACTTATACAGACACGAACAGCTGATGCGGTAGCAGTTGGGTTTCATGTGGACTGGTTGCAGCGGAGGGTTAATAAAGTCACGTCAGCTTTCAAATACCAAGTTTGTACAATTGAGTTGGACCAGTTGGGCGAGAAGATATATGCTGCAAAGAAATCTTTGGCTGAGTTGGAGTTGCAACAAATGGTTCGGAAGAAAGAGGTTACTTTTCTGAAGGCTGAAATGGAAGGAAACGACTTTAATGGACCTAATCTAGGTGATGGGCTACTTTGATGGATGCATAGGTGATAGTATAGGATGTTTTATTTTGTTTAGTCTTCCTTAATTTTCCCAACTGTGTGTGTTATGTATCTAAAACTCTCTAGAATGGAAGAATGTAGAAATTTGCTTGGTTGTCTATGAAACTTAATATTTTGCTTCCTCTAGTAGCATTTAACCCCCCCCCCCCACCCCCCCTCCCCCACCCCCAATTTTACGTTCTTACTATTCTGAACACATGTATAAATAATCTTTTAGAGCTGTGCAAGTTTGTATATGATTTTTCTACAATCAATGGACAAACAACTTAATTTTCTAGCCCTTGTATTGTCTTTGTGTTATGGTAAACTGCCTTTTACCGATGATTCTATGGAGCTGGAGGAAATGGTTCACATCCTTCCTGTTTTTATAGCTACTTTCTAGAGTTACTTGTACTCTAAAGAACAAGGTAACAAGAATATTTGGATATATAGATATATTGATGGATATGAGCTGATAAGATTAAAATTTCAAGAAATTAAAAACAAACAAGACATTTGGGATTAATAGTCATATTCCAAGTGTAATCCTTACAAACAAATATAGCTTTAGAACTATACTGATTGAATTGTCTATAATATTGAATGAATTGCATTATGTTAATGCGGCAAATTAAAAATGATAGAGTGAAGAATGGGAATAGAGAAGCATTCACAGCACTCCGGAAGAGGGCAAGGACAACAAAAACCAGTGTCCCTTCACCTTTCGAATCAATAATGAATGAGATTGAGGGAACTGGATCCAAGCCTTTGGTTAAACGACCGTAGTCAAATTCGAGTCCAAAACAAATTACAGCATAAAAAGGCTCAATGCACTCTCTTAATAATATTTTCTTGGGTCATTAATATTTTCTTGTAGCAACCACATACTCACTTGAAAAGTCATGACTAAAAGTATTAATGATAGCAACTTTGAATATTTATATACACATTAATGTATCTCACATGTTACGATACGGGACTCGAGTGTTATACTCTTTCCCCATTATATTTATGTGTTCCATAAAATCTGATGCCGGGCGGGATAGCGATTAACCTGCAGGCTGGTAAACAAATGAATTCACAAATAAAAGAATAAGAGGTTCACCGGAAAACACAAAGAAATCTCTCTCTAATGTGTATAAATATATATTTATCAAAATCAAAAGTCCCCTCCCATTCAACCCACAAGTCGGGTATTTATATAGCTAACAAAACTTTCTCTCCAAGTTAGTCTAGAATCTTCCTAGAGATATGGAAATAAGAAATAGAAATAAAATCCTCCTAGGAATGTGAAAAAGATTCTAACAAACTTTCTAGAGATACAGAAAGATATCCTAACAAAAATAATAACTTATTATAAAAGATTTACTGCCTAATAAAATATTATTACTATAAAGAACTAAATAATAATAATAATAATAAAGTCCATCGACTTCTGAAGTTACGACGCCTCTTCGGAAGAAGTTCGTCACACCCGAAGTCATGACGCTATCCGAAGCCGAATCCCAACCCCAAAGACATAGACCGAACGTCTGACTCTGAAGTCAACCGATACTTTGGCACCGATCCCTTAATTTTTGGTCCTTTAGCATCATCATCGTCCTACCCGACCTTCCAGGATCTTCGGCCCGAAACCATCCTGCATCAGAATCCCTGGATGACATATGTATAGATATGCATGCATGTATACACAAAAAAGAAAAAGAAAAGATATATATATATATATATATATATATATATATATATATATATATATATATATATATATATATTATGAACAATGTATATTAACAAAAATGACAAATTTCATCCGATTAAGTATTTTGATTCACTGCATACACCCTGTTTTGGCAGTTGTCTATTGGACCATTCTTCTAATCTTAAATTGTTGTTTATTGCCTCAATGGTATCACTAGTATCAAATTATTTTCAAAGTTACAAAATTACTGGACCTTGGTTCGTGGGTAGTTAAGCTGTTGTAAACTATATGGTACTACAAAGTATGGGTATGAGGAGTAGCGCAAACTTATATTACAAGATTATATGGAATAAAATATGGGTATGAGGAGTAGCGCAAACTTTCTGGTTACCTCAATCAAAAAAATATCATGATTGGCAATAAGAAAATCCACACAACAATGATATTTTTTCACCACTAAGTTAATTTCACTACTAGAAAAACAAGAATATTTGACAGAATTTTGTGACAGTTTTTAAAAATAATTACAAAAGATAGTAATTTGTGATGAACTTTTTAAGCAATCACAAAATAATAGTATATATGATGGCTCTTAGTAATGACTAATCTTGCCATCAATGTAATATAATTGTGATGGCCATGTCAATCACACCAATTTTTTTATACAAAATAAAATTTCTTTTTGTGACGCACTAAGTCATCACTTATAGATATACCCTTTTCATGATTGCATTTAAGCTATCACTAATATTTTAATATAAGAAATAATCAAAACAATATTTTATGACGGTCGTGACAATCATTAAAAAGATAGATTTTTGTGATGACTTTTATTTGCAATACAAAAAGAAGGTATTTTGTGATGGAATTTTCAAGCCGTCACAAAACAATAAAATATATGATGACACTTAGTGATGACTAATTTTACCATCATTATAGAGTATTTATGACTGCCATTGCAATCACCAAATCGTATGTGAAAGTAATTTTGTTTAGTAAGTCAACTCACATAGGTAAGACCCCGAATTTTATGAAATAAAAGTATTCAATTTTTCTTATAATTACAATTCAAGTAAATGGTTAAATTGATAAAAAGTTAAAGTTAAGGTTAAGGGTGATATATGAAATTTTTTTCAAAAATACATGAGTGGTTATAAAATATTCATTGTTGTTTAGAATATTCGTTTGGTACGTGGAATATTCTTTACATTGGGGAATATTAAATGCGACGGTAGCGACCATTTGTGGGTCCCATAATGTAATAACCGCTTGGATGAAGAAAAAGACAAATTAAAGTTTTTATAAATAACAGGCGTAGTAGTTCTTGAAGTATTAAACTTTGTTGGAATACTGGGTGGGTAAAGTAAAGTAATATGTCTGGCGTTGTTGCATAGTAAGACATGGTATTGCACGCATTTTTTGAATTATTGACTCTTACGTGAAGACACTACTCAATAATTATTACGATGATTACTCTTGAAAGATTTTATTGATTCAATAATTGTTGCGTTGATATTTTATATTATTGTTGCTCGATAATTGTCACTACACAATATTTCCCATTATCGGATCAATAATTCATATTATTTGAATAATATTATTAGATAGCATTATTGGCAATGTCTAGAAAGTTACATCGAGGAGAGGTTTGGTCACCTAATTGCGGCGCGAAGAGTGAGAGAAATTCTTATTGAAAGCCCCTCTTTCTGAACCTACTCAGGTTGTCATTATTGTGATTCTGTAATATTATTTGTGAATAATTAATTATTAATTTATATGATGAGGAAAATATTGATTTTATGTGGATATAGATGGAGAAAATTTTTAATATGACAATTGTTAAAAATTGATATTTTATCTTTTCTGATAAAATAATATTTTATTATATTATAATAATGGTGATATTTTT
Source organism: Panax ginseng (assembly GCA_020205605.1). Lineage (NCBI taxonomy): Eukaryota > Viridiplantae > Streptophyta > Magnoliopsida > Apiales > Araliaceae > Panax > Panax ginseng. The sequence continues at coordinate 146,030,097 of CM035133.1, forward strand.
ACAATGAATGTGGGATATATGAGTATATGAGGAGAAAGAGTATTTTTGTTGCATTAAATGATTAACACATGTTTTGTGTGTCGGTGGACCCCATTTCTTGACTGAAATTTGATTATAGCCTATAAAATCGCCCGTTTATGAATTTCGGTCAATTTTTATTTGGAATTTGAAAAAACTTTCTTCTGCAAAGTTGTAGAGAATTAAATTTCCTATAGAAATTCGCAAGATTCGAATGTTCTGACAAAATGGCTATTTATTATGAATTATTGAAGTTCCGAACCTCCGAAATAGTTAATTTTTGAAGTTTTAATTATGTTAAATAAGAAAAATGTTTTTTAAAAGTTTTGTGAGGTGGGCTACTTGTGTTGAATGCTGAATTCAGTTGATAAAAAGTGTGTGTAAGAATTTAATAAATATATATTAATATTTTATTAAATTTTCTAATTTGGTGTTCTAAGCATTTTTCTATAAATAGGGTGCTTAGGTTAGAATTAAAAATCACACCAGAAACTAAAGATTTCTCTCTCTATAATATCGAGCGTATTTTGTGAGTATTTTAGTACTTGAGTATTGCTATATCTGATGCAAGTTCTTTTAGCACTATATCCAGATATTTCAAATCCAAGTATTATTCTTTTACGAGGTAAGGAAATTATTTTCTTCATAAATGATATTATTTCTTCATATCATTATCTTAAAATATTGGTTTGAATTTTTATCAAATTTGGAATTTTTTCATTTCGGGGTTACTATTCATGAGTTACTATTCATGAGTACTATTCACGAGTTACTATTCATGAGTACTATTCACGAAGCGTGATGATATTTTTTGTAAAATTTCTATCTTTTGGTGTCGGAGTTACTATTCACGTATACGGCACTATTCACAAATACGGCACTATTCACCGAAAAATGAAATTTCTTCTTTTTGTCCAAAATATCTATTCTAGATACTAGCTTTGATTGTATCCATGTTTTGATCATTCTTGAATTTTACCCCATTCTGGTTATTTATGAAGAATTTTTAAATGAGAATTGTTCAAAGTACGAATCCTTAATATTTGTTCTTTTGCTTCACTGGATTCGTTTTCTTTAAAATATTTTTTCATCATCCTCAGTCCTAAATGATGATATAACGGAATATCTTTGGCCTGTAATGCAAAGATGAATGATTTCTGATGAATATCTTTGGCCCGTAGTGCAAAGATGAACAGGTGTTTAGATGAACATGACCAACTGATGGATATCTTTGGCCTGTAGTGCAAAGATGACTTGTTGATGAATATCTTTGGCCGTAGTGGAAAGATGAATTTATTAGTAGGATTATGAACATAAACTGGGATTTGGTATAACCATAATCTTTGATGTTTCAGGTGATGAAAATTATCTTTGTCCAGGATGAGAAAAGGAATTTAGAACTACAATTACGATTATGAGTTATACATGTGATTGTGGACAGGAATTGTTGATTGATGTCACAAGGATAAAATATTGTTAGTGGACTTTTAACATGGAGAAGATAATAGACTTTATAGTCTATTTGACTCTTCTAATGGATTGCTCGTTCCGCTGCAACTATGGTTGAAAAGTTTTATCATCTACCATATGTTCTAAATCTACGATTTATTCTTTGTTGAAGGCTATTGATAATTTATTTATCTTTAGTCATGATATTCTTTTCTTCGAAGCTAGTTGTGCTCACCCTTTTTCTTCACAATTTCTTTCAAGTAATAAAAGTGTAAATTTGGGTCGAGCGGGGAATAACAAGGAATAGAATCGGTGGGTCTATAGATGTTGAGGTGTGAGTGAATTTAACTTGGAAGGGTTTTTTGCCACTATCATACAAGATGTCTAATGACATACAACCTCGTGTCATCATAAGACGAGGTTGTGTCTTATCCACTTCTTTGAGTATATCTACCAAAGACTATCTATATGATCTTGGAGTCTATTTGAAATATAACTCTCAATTAGAGGCGAGTGGAGATAATGATATGTCAAGAGAAGACTTCGTCATTGGGAAGAATATGATAGTAATCTTCTCATTTTTCTTTGGGCTCTATTAGGTCAACCAAGGATAATTACGTGGCCATATGATATCTATAATAACCTGACGCATGGCCTCCCATGTACGAAGGTTTCCTTGAGCACTTCCCAAAGATTCTAATTTCTAAAACAGTTTTTACGACTATACCTTTATGTAAGGTGTCATTATGAGAGTCTTTGTCCACGGTTAGGACATGAGTCACATTGATATATATTTGTATCCAAACTCATAGCATATGTGTTGTTGTATTTTTTGCACGACAATTGTTGTAATAAAGTTGTAGTTGTTTTACATACCATGTATTTAGCGACTTCGAAATGGGTTGGATGGAATGGACCTATTTTGGGTTCGTTACATTTGGTATCGAGCTTAGGATATGGTCTCTGGCGGAGAGATCGGGAATATAACTAGGAGGGAAGAGATGAGTAAATCCTTCGCTAGTGTGTCCTACCTAAGCTTAATTGTTGGTCGGTCATAATATACGGATATTATGTGATATGTTAATTTGCTTAATTAACCCTTATTTTATGGCAGTGTTTGAGAATGGCAGCTGAGAAAGCTAACAATGGAGTGAATGAGACTGTGGGGATACCTCTAATCACTAACCATGATAATGTGATGTCAGACGAAGAAGAAATTAGAGATATCCATGTGGTGAGTGAAGAATTGATAGTTGCACTTTTGAGATAGTCGCAGAGAGGTAACGGTGAGAGTGAGGAAGAAGAAGAGGAAGAAGAATTACACGAGGAGAGTTTATTATAGGTATTATATGATCAAAATGTAGAATTTCAAAATCGTATTCATGAGTTAGAAGAAGCGAAATTTGAAGAACGGCGGATGTCGTGGAAACAAAAGGATGCAACAATTCAAGCTTGTATTACCCGATATGTGATGCTTGAATGAAGCATTCTTTGGCGAGTATAAGATGACAAAGATGGAATCGAAATGAAAGAAGAAAAAAAGCGAGCGAGTGAGAATAAGTGATGCATGGGCAAAAGCCGCCCGCGACACGTGGATATTGTGGAAAGAGATGTCCGATCTAAGAAGGCTAAAATAGATGATATGAATTTCTCTTTTGGAAAGCGATTGGGAGAACCCAACATCGAGTTTTGAATTACCCTATACAGAGCTGGTCGACTGAATTTGATATGGATCGAAGATTGATGATTCAGATCATGAATCGAGAATCTGAAGAAAGCGATTGAGGAGGAATATGCCCTATAAAAGTATGTTCCAATGGTAGTGATGACGCCAAATCTTGCCTTGCACAAGTCGAGGCCAAGGTAGTTCGAGGATAGCGATTGTCATGACTTCCCAACAAGTGAGGAACCCAAATAAAGTTATCACGTGAGATGAAGCAATGGAGAAATCATGATGACCGGAGATAGAATCAAAAATGAAAGCAATGTATTCTAAACTTTTCAAAATACAGTGTACGTAAATTTTGGGGACAAAATTTCATAAGGAGGAGATTGTAAGACCCGAATTTTATGAAATAAAAGTATTCAATTTTTCTTATAATTACAATTCAAAGAAATGGTTAAATTGATAAAAAGTTAAAGTTAAGGGTGATATATGAAATTTTTTTTCAAAAATACATGAGTGGTTATAAAATATTCATTGTTGTTTCGGAAATATTCGTTTGGTCGTGGGATATTCTTTACGTTGGGGAATATTAAATGCGACGCCAGCGACCATTTATGGGCCCCATAATGAAATAACTGTCTTGATGAAGAAAAAGACAAATTAAAGTTTTTATAAATAACGGCGTAGTGGTTATCATTAACACTTTGTTGGAATACTTAGGTGGGTAAAGTAAAATGTCTGGCGTTGTTGCGAGTAAAGCACACTTGCAGTATTGCACAATATTTTGAATTATTGACTCTTACGTAAGAAGGCATTACTCAATAATTGTTACAAAGATAATTCTTTATTCGATTTTTATTGATTCAATAATTGCCGCGTTAATATTTTATATTATTGTTGCTCAATAATTGTCACTACACAATATTTCCCATTATCAGATCAATAATTCATATTATTTGAATAATATTATTAGATAGCATTATTGGCAATGTTTAAAAAGTTCTGTCAAGGAGAGGTTTGGTCACCTAATTGCGCGTCAGTAATGAGAAATTCTTATTGGAAAGCCCCCTCTTTCCTGAGAACTGTCTGGTTGTCATTATTGTAATTCTGTAATATTATTTGTGAATAATTAATTATTAATTTATATGATGAGAAAAATATTGATTTTATGTGGATATAGATGGAGAAAATTTTTAATATGACAATTGTTAAAAATTGATATTTTATCTTTTCTGATAAAATAATATTTTATTATATTATAATAATGGTGATATTTTTACAATGAATATGGGATATATGAGTATATGAGGAGAAAGAGTATTTTTGTTGCATTAAATGATTAACACATGTTTTGTGTGTAAGTGGACCCCATTTCTTGACTGAAATTTGATTATAGCCTATAAAATCGTCCATTTATGGATTTCGGTCAATTTTTATTTGGAATTTGAAAAAACTTTCTTTTGCAAAGTTGTAGAGAATTAAATTTCCTATAAAAATACGCGAGTTTCGAATTTTCTGACAAAAAGGCTATTTATTATGAATTATTGAAATTCCGAAGCTCCGAAATAGTTAATTTTTGAAGTTTTAATTATGTTAAATAAGAAAAACGTTTTTTAAAAGTTTTGTGAAGTGGGCTACTTGTGTTGAATGCTGAATTCAGTTGATAAAAAGTGTGCGTAAGAATTTAATAAATATATATTAATATTTTATTAAATTTTTTAATTTGGTGTTCTAAGCATTTTTCTATAAATAGGGTGCTTAGGTTAGAATTGAAAATCACACCAGAAACTAAAGATTTCTCTCTCTTTCTCTCTCTCTATAATATCGAGCGTATTTTGTGAGTATTTTAGTACTTCGAGTATTGCTATACGGTGAAAGTTCTTTTAGCACTATATCCAGTATTTCAGTCAGAAGTACTATTCTTTCTGAGGTAAGGGAAATTATTTTCTTCATAAATGATATTCTTTCTTCAATATCATTATACCGAAATATTGGTTTGAATTTTTATCAAATTTGGAACTTTTTCATGTCGGAGTTACTATTCATGAGTTACTATTCGTGAGTTACTATTCATGAGTTATTATTCACGAGTTACTATTCACGAGTACTATTCACTAAGCGTGATGATATTTTTTATGAAATTTCTATCTTTTGGTGTCGGAGTTACTATTCATGTATCTGGCCTTTATTCACAAATCTGACCTTTATTCATATGAAAAATGAAATTTCTTCTTTTTGTCCAAAATATCTATTCTAGATACTAGCTTTGATTGTATCCATGTTTTGATCATTCTTGAATTTTACCCCATTCTGGTTATTTATGAAGCATTTTTGAATTAGAATTGTTCAAAGTACGAATCCTTAATATTTGTTCTTTTGCTTCACTGGATTCGTTTTCTTTAAAATATTTTTTCATCACCTCAGTCCTAAATGATGATATAACGGAATATCTTTGGCCTATAGTGCAAAGATGAATGATTTCTGATGAATATCTTTGGTCCGTAGTGCAAAGATGAGCAGTGTTTAGATGAATATGACCAATCGATGAATATCTTTGGCTTTTGTAGTGCAAAAGATGACTTGTTGATGAATATCTTTGGTCGTAGTGCAAAGATGAATTTATTAGTAGGATTATGAACATAAACTGTGATTTGGTATAACCATAATCTTTGATGTTTCAGGTGATGAAAATTATCTTTGTCCTGGATGAGAAAAGGAATTTAGAACTATAATTACGATTATGAGTTATACATGTGATTGTGGACAGGAATTATTGATTGATGTCACAGGGATAAAACATTGTTGGTGGACTTTTAACATGGAGAAGATAATAGACTTTATAGTCTATTTGACTCTTCTAATGGATTGCTTCGTTCAACAATGACTATGGTTGAAAAGTTTTATCATCTACCATATGTTCTAAATCTACGATTTATTCTTTGTTGAAGGCTATTGATAATTTATTTATCTTTAGTCATGATATTCTTTATCGAAGCTAGTTGTGCTCACCCTTTTGCTTCACAATTCCTTTCGGGTAATAAAAGTGTAGGCATTTGGAATTAGGCGGGGAATAACAAGGAATAGAAATCTATGGTCTATAGATGTTGAGGTGAGGTGAATTTAACTTGGAAGGGTGTTTTGCCACTATCATACAAGATGTCTAATGACATACAACCTCGTGTCATCATAAGACGAGATTGTGCTTATCCACTGCTGAGTATATCTACCAAAGACTATCTATATGATCTTGGAGTCTATTTGAAATATAACTCTCAATTAGAGACAATGGAGATAATGATATGTCAAGAGAAGACTACGCCATTGGGAAGAATATGATAGTAATCTTCTCGTTTTTCTTTAGGGTCTATTAGGGTCAACCAAGGATAATTACGTGGCCATATGATATCTATAATAACCTGTAGACGCATGGCCTCCCATGTATGCGAAGGTTTCCTTGAGCACTTCCCAAAGATTCTAATTTCTAAAACAATTTTCGACTATACCTTTATATAAGGTGTCATTATGAGGTGCTGTTCACGGTTGGGACATGAGTCACAGTTGATATATATTTGTATTCAAACTCACAGCATATGTGTTGTTGTATTTTGCACGATAATTATTGTAATAAAGTTGTAGTTGTTTTATGTACCATGTATTTGGCGACTCAGAATGGGTTGGATGAAATAGACCTATTTTGGGTTCGTTACAACATATGTTTCCTTTTATATTTTATTTTCAAATTATAATCATGATTTGGACTTTGGTGTAGTGATAATACTCGTTATTTAGTTTGCAAATGGGAGAGGGTTCGAATCCTACAAGTATCATTTGATATAATTAATATAGATATAATTAATATAGTGAAATAAATTATATGTAAATAGAGATTCACATTCTTACATTTGATCCCTAAAGTCTTGTTTTTTTGTGTGATGACTTTGACAATCACAATATATTATATGTTAATGTGATTGTATTAATCATCACAAAAACACTAAGCGTTTGCGTGATTGCCAAAACCATCACATAAAACCTTTCATGATGGGCGTATACAAGACGGCTATTATGATGCTTAAAGTCATCACGTAAACCTTTCGTGATGGTTTTTCTACTTTTTGTGATGGATTTTGGCCATCACAAATGAGCATTTTTTTTAGTAGTGTTTTTTGTTTACTTGCGCGTCAGGCTGTATAAGACCCCCTTTTTTTGGCAGAACCCCTAGAGGGGATTCTTAAACTATTAGAATTTATCACGCACACGCACACGATAATAGAGAATTAAGATTCATACACAGAGATTTATATGGTTCCTCAATTTGGGTACTCCACAGACGGTTTTTTGTTTATTGATGATTCCTTGGTTACTTAGGGTTTTACAATAGATATTATTTTATATCTACTAATCATATTCCAACCCTACTTCACGTTATGTCTCAATTACCCATAATGTCCTTCCAAAAATAACCTGAAAAACTTTGGCCAAATCGGATCAATGGTCAAATGTCATGCCATTTCTTCCGTTATCCATGGCGCGCCCATACTGCTACTGGTCTGAGAACTCCACCAACTCTAGCGCGCCACGCTTTGGCGTGCCTGCAGCCTACTACCACACACCTCTGAAACTTAATAAATGTTTAGATTTGAGGGATTGCTGCCTTGGCATTGTCCTCCAGTTAAGGCATGTAGTCAAATGACCGCATATGATAGTTTGTTCTTATTCTTGTCCTTTTTCATTCCCTATGCTCTTATCCTTCCTTCTCAAGCACAAATAACAAATTAGATAGGGAATTAAAAGCTTATGCAATATTTAGGGGTAGATTTTGATAAGGATTTGTAAAGTTATATATATATATATATATATATATATATATATATATATATATATATATATATACTGGTCCAACTCTAAAGCGAACCTTAAAGAAGCGAACCAAAGATGAACCGTCGTCTTTGGTGTCAATAGCGACGGTTCGATCCGTTGCCATATCCATGTAGTCTTTGACGACGGGTCGAACCATCGCCATAGACGGTTCGTCTTTTGTTCGTTCTTTAAAGTTTGCTTTAGAACCTCTCCGTATATATATATATATGGGGAATACATCATCTCTATCGTTCAATATAGAAATCAACGACCGAGATTAAAGCTGAAAAATTCAAGTCCGCTACTAATAGTAGCGGACGACGGATCCGATAGTACTATTTTCAGCGTAATCCCCTAAGTGCCAAGATTTAATTGTGTAATATCATTGTCCTAGTTCCATGTGGTCTCTTTTGCATGCAAAGCTCGAATATTTCCAGCTGGTAAATTTAGTAGAGGTATTTGGTTTAGCCTCTTGGCTTTTTAAGGGATATCTGAATGCTTAATATACTTGAACCATTTCTAAAACATTCGTCACCAAATACTTCTTTTTCTTGAATTTTGAAAATCAATTTATGGACTTATCAAAAAGTTTACTTGGGCCAAGGACATTTTGTGACATTATGCTTCCCCAAAGCATAATCAGTTTTATATTACCTCACAACGAAATTTGGTAGACACTACTACAAAACAATAAATAGGCAACGCGAAAAAAACATTGTAATTTCTATCAGAAAAATGTCGTGGTTAAGGGTGTTGTCTATTTGACACCCTTACACAACGTTTTTAAAACGTTGTAGTTAAGCACAATACACAACGTTTTTTAAGAAAAAAACGTTGTAGATTTGTTTTTAAAAAATTAGCAGATGCTTAAAAACGTTGTAGAATGTATGATTCCACAACGTTTTTTGGTTAAAAATATTGTTGTTTAGTATATAAGACAACGTTTTTTAAATGTTGTAGAATAAAAAAAAATTATTGTTTAGTATAACAAACAACGTTTTTTAAATGTTGTAGATAAAAAAAAAGAAAAAAAAAGGATGTGGTTCACCTATATTACCAATGCACCTGCAATATGCTAAATGGCATGATATATAGCCAAAATGTATCAACCATTCAAATACATCCCAATAATACCATTTGTTTACAGTTTTAAATTACTACATCCATAAAATATATACCAAACTATCTATATATACATCTTAAATTCACTTTTCAATCCACAAAATAAACCAAACTATATGGCTGTAACAAGACATGTAAAAGCTTTCCACAATAATCAACAACTACCATTGGGGCGCTTCACCCCACATGCGCAGATACACACCACATTGTTGAAGCCGTTGTCTCAACTGCAAATTTGTTATTCTTCTACAAATGGGCTCACTTACTTTGGTGGCATAGGCTACAACAATTGTTGTTGTTGTTGTTGTTGTTGTTGCCTCTCGATCCTGTAATTTGAATTAAAGTAATAAAGAGAATAAAATCCAAAGTAACATGAGCAAAATGTGATTTTTTTCTCTCAATAAAATACTAAAGAGATTACTTGCTCAACTAGTTCATCTATCTGCGGATCTAGCAAGGGACAAGGAGTCAACTTTGCAAACCTTGAATTTGGATTTATTTCTTTCTATTAACAACGGCGGGCATATATTTATATGTATATATAACGATGGACATACTTGAAAATTAATACAGTTCTGCATCCCCACCTTAACTTACAAGTAGTCCTTTTTATTTCATGCCTACTTGCAATAATTAAATGAGTTAGCATGAGCCCACTAAACAAAATGATTTACCTTGAAAACTAATGCAAGTTCCTTTTCTCCTCGTACAATTAGAGATAAGCTCCAATAACAAGTAACAGGGTCACACATTCATTCAAAGACAGTTTCAAAATCTTGCTCATAGGAATAAACCATGGATCTTTCTCCCAATGTATTGAAAAGAAAAAAGAAATGATTATGTTAGAAGAGCTTGTGATCGAGAGAGCCAAGAAAAGCAAGGCGTTCTATAACAATTGAATTGAACTAATTACGATGCAGAAAAATAAGCAAATCGAAATCTTGAGCAACAACAAAAAAGTAACTCTAAAAGTAAACTAGCCACAATTATAATTGAGTATGAGACCAAACATAGTAGGAAGAAAAAAAGTATATATAACTTGAAGCTCAAGAAAACTAGATGTCTATAAACCTTCAAAAGGATAATTACAATTGAACTAGCTACAAGAATATATTTTGAGCAACATATATTATTAGCAATGAGAATGCGATTACATTAGAAGGAACCATTGCTTTGGTTTCAGATTACTTAATTTGAGATCAAAGCATTCAAATTAGTATTTTGTCCCACTCTACTTGTTATTCCCTTTCGTTTTATGGCAGTCCTAAAACTGAACTTTAAATATATATCAGGGGAAGAAGAGGGAGGGGGAGGGAGAGGAGAGGGAGGAGGGAGAGAGAGAGACGGGCGGAATTTTTCAAAGACTAAATCTTGACCTCCCCGCTTTCCAAGGCCACCTTCGAAGTTGCCATGTCTCCAGCCGATCTCTGTAATCGATGTCATATCCTCCCGTTCACAGTGCGATCCAAAAATGGTATTTCTGTATCCTCCCCTAGTCGTTCACAGGCTGATGTCATATCCTCCCCGAGTCGTTCCATTTCCTGTATTAGCACCATCATATTTATTCAGATTCTTAATATTTCCCTAAACAAACACTAGGACGAGAATAGCATACTCAGAAAGAAAAACAAAATAAAGTCTATTTTGGAGCCTTAATTTTGTAGTTTATCAGATGCATATTACCTGCTAGAAAGAAGACATGTTCATAATTGCAACTCTGCAGCTTTCTAGTATATTTTGGCTCCCAACAATGGAGATATATGGCGAAGGATTAGAAGAAAATAACATACTAGTTAACAAGTAAAAAAAGGTAATGGCCACGAAAGTGTGATTTCCTTCCCAATTCGATGCAATGAGAAACAAGTCCTCTATGTTCCAGAGTTAACTTCATTGACACAACACGAGAGTTACGGAGGAATAGGTGAATCTTTCAATAAATTAAACCTATGACCCATAAAAAAGACAATAAAGAACAAATTATTCACGGGTGGGAGTAACTATGGAACTTGTTATTTCAATTTTTCGAACAAACATCATCATCGATACAAACTCAGCCCACAAATTTAGTATGAATTTTGATTTGACATATCCCCGCAAATGAGGCGACAAGGTATACATCGAGAAGAAAGCGGCTTAAACAAGTATGTGTTCTTTGACAAACACTAAAATACCTCAACAAAAGGAAAATCTACTTGGCCAAAGTTGATCCCTTGAGCGGTGGTAATTCATTCCCATAATTTATTGTCTTTGCGAGGGAAATGGGATACTTCATTAAGTCCTACGCTAGACTAAATGATAATTAAATAAGGGAAAATGGGTAACCAAATTTGAACCTCACTCAACACCAAAGAATAAGGTAAAGGAAAAAATAAAACCCAAACTACCCCAAAAAAAGGCCAAGCCTGACCAGAATCGTTTAAAATTCAAACTATTATGACAAGTTTTCAATTGTCCTAGATAAGTTAGTATCCTAAATATTATTTAAGAATCACAAACAGCATTTAAGGAGCTAAAATTAAGATACCAAGTTGAACGTCTCATGTACTGTTTCCAAGAGTCACTTCCAGCTTCACGTCCTCCCCCTGTAGCCTTTTCACCACCAATTTCAGCACCATTTGTTGGTATGTTTACGTTAACAATACCGCAGTCACTTCCATGAGGCCTGCATCAAATCTGGCCATGTAAAAATTGAGAACAATAACAATAATAGTAGCAGTACTTCTCGAAACAACGAACCATCTTGAACAATTATTCTCTACAAACATAGTTAAAAAAGATTTCGGATAAAAAATTTTGAAATGTAGTTCTTAAATTGACAATATTTGAAATCCTAAAATAAGAGACACCAATAAAAACATATTGATCCATAAGTCATAATTAGAGAAACTTTCATCTGTAGTCCTTTTTGAAAGCAAAACAGAAACGTGGGAAAAGCAAAAAGAAATTAAAACATGCGAGTTTAGAACCTAGATCGGTCTACTCCGCTTACCCACGGGAGTTCCGACCCTCTTAAATCGAACTCTGGAAGCCGGAAGGCCGAATTTCCTCACCTTCCGATGAGGCAGCTTGCGGAAGTGGATTTTTGATGAAGAAGCTGAATGGGGGTTTAGGGATTTAGAAGAAGAATAGCTGGTAGGGATATGCTGAAGTGGGTTTGCTCCGTGTCTTTTTTTTTTTTGCTCCGTGTTTCATTTTCGCATTTTTTTTTAGCTCCGTGTTTTTCTTGATAGACAACGTTTTTAAAAAAACGTTATCTAATTAAAACAAAAAAATGCTCTTTTAAATAGATAACGTTTTTGCATATATATCTACAACGTTTTTTTAAAAACGTTATGCTTTCACAACGCTTTTTTAAAAAAAGCGTTGTGGTTTAAAATGTTGTCTATTAGATAATCATGGCGGAATTATGCGATCCATCCCACATCTATTCATCACCTTTAGCGGCAAGACACACTAATAGGTAGATGAGCCCCAATAAGTATGTTGGACCACCTCCTTACCTAAAAGGTTAACCTATTAGGTTGATGTTCTACCATACTTATTAAGCCATCTACACTCTTGAATTTAACCGATGTGGGATTCATGTGAAATCCCAACAATCTCCACCTTTCACTTGAATACCCATCACAAGTATCATACTAGTGCTCGACTCTAATACTACTCCCAGCAGTTTTTCCTAGAGCCATCCCGAGCCATGCTTCACCCGATTCAAATACTTTTTTTGAGTCCTTCAAGAGCCTTGCTTGACTCTAATATTACTCCACCACGTCCTGGGTGTCTCACCACGTCCTGGGTGTCTCAGCAATTTCCCTAGAGCCTTCCTAAGCCCGCTCCAACCGACTCAAATCATCCTGTGCTCCCGTGCTCCACCTGATTCAACTCTATTTACTCCACCCACGAGGCCTACGAATTGTACCTCTCGCGCACCCCCTCGCACCTTGAAGTTGATACTTGGACTCCCACCGAACCATGGGCTTTGATACCACTTGTGGCGGAATTATGCGATCATCCATCCCATTATTCATCACCTTAAGCGGTAGACATGTGGGTAGATGCCCGATAAGTATGTTGGACCACCTCCTTACCTAAAAGGTTAACCTATTAGGTTGATGTTCTACCATACTTATTAAGCCATCTACACTCTTGAATTTAACCGATGTGGGATTCATGTGAAATCCCAACAAGTACTTTGTACTGGTGAGAGGCTGTTTATACCGTAGAAGATTATATGAAATCTCTCTGTCCCTTCTGCAAATTCTCTCACATGGCTGTGTGTTTCATCCTTGGGGAAGTGTCGATTGTCGTCATCGAAAAATACTAGATAATTGTTACTTCCACAAGTAAAAATTGATATTTTCACAAGGTCATTCTCACATGTAAAAATTATTTTTAATTGTGTCCGAAGCAAACCTCTCAAGTTTCTTGCATGCATATAGAAAAAGGTCAACGTAATCTTTCTTTAAGAGGGCGTATAAAGTAGCGCCTTTCGCTTTATGTGATGAGAAGTATGTTCTACAAGCAACATATTTGAAATTGCTCCTGCGTATTTGTTGCTCCTTGAGATTTCTAGAATTGTGTTCACCCTGTTTCTTATTGAACAACTTCTTGGTGCCTTATTTTTGGTAAAAGGGTGTTGGCCTGCTAGGTGTTAGCGTGCTTATCTTAACTTTTTCGATCGGTCTTCAGGTTTAATGGGCTATCTGATCAATGCATTGATGATTGGAATGGTTTTATACTTGAATTTTCTTATTATATTTCAGATAGTTGAGTCTGCCAATCAACTTCCCCTTGAAGATAGTGACTAAGGAAGCTTCAGAGAGAGAGAGAGAGAGAGAGGGAGAATCAATTGAACAAGACACCAGAAGAACTGTGAATTCTTGGATTCCAGCTTCGGTTGGGAGGTTAGGGGACCGGTTGAAAGGCTTTATAGTTGGGCAAATTGTGGCTTAGATTTTTTGAAACACATACATACAATTGGAATTTCATTTTAAACGTTTGAATGATTAGTGCCTGCTGCTTGTTTTATAATCAAGTTGTAGGTATTATCACCATCATTTTTTATTTTTTGTAACTTTGCTTCATCATTGGGGTGAGATGTTGACAAGGCAAGGAATACAGCTCTATATAATGCAGAACCATTACTGGCTTGTTCTACTACAAACGTGGATGTTTCAGTGTCATTTTGTTTCAGAGATTAGGACCATTTTGGCTTGTTGCCGACATGGTAAATATTGAAGATTTTACCCAGTTATTAATTTGCCTGTAACTTTAGTTGGATGTACTTAATTAACTAGTCATGCATGTGCTCAAGTACGTTCAGAATTTGATTTAGTGCAGGTTTGGGTTTGGATAGGAAGAATGAAATAGATAAGGGAATAGAATGATTCATTCTATTGAATGGCCGAAATAAGTTATTCTTCTGTATAATCTCTTCCGAAATAAAATTCATAAATTTAGTAGGGATGGGGATGAGAATGGGAATGGTTCATTTCATTTCAATCAAATAACTAAACATAATTTCATTCGTCTTATGGGAACGAGTCATTTCATTCTCATTTCTATTCCCATCACGATTATTGAAATCCAAATATAATATAAATATATAATTTAAAGGAACTGATGTTTAATATTTTCGTACGTGAAAATATTAAAAAGTGATTTGAAAATATCGGTTTCCATAATTTAACTTTGAACAAATCCATAGTGCGGCTGGCGGCCTTATGCATCCATGTGTGAGGCTTTAACGGGTGGTCTTTTGACTGTCTCTGTCATTGAAATTTAATTTAATTTTGCATTGTAGCAATCGAGTACTTGATATTTAATTTAATTTCTAGTATACAATGTTAGTATAATATACTCGGTATTTTTTAATTTAAATTTAATATAATTCATTTAATTTTTAAAAAATAAAACTTTTAAGTAATAGTATTGTTTGGTGCTTTATAATTTTATTATTTATTTTGTCCTCAAAAAGATGAGTAACGTACAATTTGCACATATATTAAAAAAAGGTAAAAATAGAAAAAATAGAGTAAAAAAGTTTCAAATGTATCCTTAGTAACTCTACAAGAATATATAATGTTATATATACAAGAATATATAATGTTTCAAATGTATGTCTTTTTAGTTTTTTTAAAATAATGTTACTGTCATATTAAAAAAATCAATATATCTTCGTATATATGTCACGCATATCATTGCGGGCCCGCATATCGGTGGGGCTCACAATATGATATCATGTGTCTATGTATTATATATGACCTTTTTTATGTGAAAGTAACATTGTTGATTTTTTTAAATTAATAGACCCCACTAAATGACAAATTTACCCTTTATTTAATGTATTTTATTTTATCCTCTTAAGGACAAAAAAAATTATATATTTAATCATCTTTTTAAGGACGGAAGGAATATTATATCATCTATAATTCATAATTTAAAAAAAAAATCAAACATAATTTAGTGGGGATGGAAATGAAAATGGTTCATTTCATTTCAATCAAACAATTAAACATAATTTCATTCGTCCTATGGGAACGAGTCATTTTCATTCCCATCACGATTCCTGAAATCCAAATATAGCATAAATATATAATTTAAAGGAATTGATATTTAATATTTCCGCACATAAAAATATTAAAAAATAATGTAAAAATATCGATTTTCATAATTTAATTTTGAACAAATCCATGGTGCGGGTGGCGGCTTTGTACATCCATGTGTGAGGCTTTAACAGGTGGTCTTTTGACTGTCTCTATGTCGTTGAAATTTAATTTAATTTTGCGTTGTAGCAATCGAGCACTTGATATTTAATTTAATTTCTAGTATACAATGTTAGTATAATATATATACTCGGTATTTTTTAATTTAAATTTAATATGATTTATTTAATTTTTGAAAAATAAAATTTTTAACTAATATTATGGGGCCCGCACTATGTATGTGTATGTGAGTATTATGCGATCTTTTTTATGTGATAGTAGTATTGTTAATTTTTTTATATTAATAGACCCCATTAAATAATAAATTTACCCTTTACTTGATGTATTTTATTTCATCCTCTTAAGGACAATTTTTTTTATATAATTAATCATCTTTTTAAGGACGGGAGGAGTATTATATCACCTATAATTCAAGAAATTTATATGTTAAAATATTTTAAAAATTAATTTTTAAAAAATCAATATTGGTCATATATTTTATTCTCTCTCAATTATTCCACACTTTCATTCACATGGGACTATCTGACTAAGAGGTTGTTTGATAAAATTGAAGGAAATATTTTTGAATATTTAAGTAATCTAAATGATCTGAATGAAGTAAAATTTTGAATACTAAATAAATAAAGTTGTTTAATAATTGGCGTATAAAAAACATCTTAATAACAATTTTTATTATTTTACCCATCTAAAAAATTTAAAATTATTATAAATTTATTTAATATTACTTAATATAATAGTTAATATTGTAAAAAATTAAATATAAAATATTTCATTCAATGATTATTCAATGACGTTCAATTAAAAAAATTACACTAAAATTATTCGGCCCGAAAATATAACCGATTCAATTCTATAGATAATTTTTATTTAAAACGATCGTATTGACATGTTCAACCATTCAATCCTTTAATTCCAAATAAACACCCTTAAGTTAGACATTCCGTACAATAAGAGTCTCAACGTCCATGTCAGTCTTTTCCACGGAATGCTATTTTTTTAATGGACCCAACTGAGAGACTATCCATTTCCTCTCCTTCCTAGCTCCTCCGAACACATTTCTTTTATTACTATTTCTCTTCCTCTGCCCCACACATAAATTAATTTTTTTTTTTAATGTGTGTGTGTATCGTGGTTAGGATGCTCCAAAAGCTCAGCACAGTCAAAAACGGATCCGATTAGTATGAAGTTTATTTTTTGATAAATTAATTAATTGAGCAATAAAATACTGACACACGTAGAGTTTAAACCGCGTTTAATATTTCTATTAATCGATTAATGAAACTTACTCGAAAATAAACTTCATGCTAACGACTTTCATCAAAAACATCTCTGCCAAGCCTCTGTGGGTAAGCTTTGATAGCACCAAATGTGGTTTTGCCTTTTTTGTTGAGAGAAAGGAGAAAGGAGGAAGAAGAAGATGATAAAGAAGGAAAGAGAAATGGAGAGTGAGAGAGTCCGGGCTGAGGGAGAAAGGAGGAGGAAGATGGAGAGTTGGTTTTCTAAATTTATCCTTACTTAAATAATTTAAATTAATAAAATGATAAAAATATTATTTTTTAAATACACATCAGCCGTACGTGACCCCATTTAGAGGGTCACGCCAGTGATTTCAAATGTGTTAAGAGAAATTGGATATAAATAAATTTTTTAAAAATATTTTAATCATCTAATTGACAAAATTAAAAGGTGAATCATCGAAGTGAAACATGACTTATAGTTTAGGGTAATGAATCATATTTAAACCTTTTCGTTATAAGATTTATTGTTTTATATTTTCTTTTTATGATTGAATTATTTTAATTTTAAATTTAAAAATATTTTAAATTAATTTTTAAAAATCAATATATATATATAGTAATCTTATAATTTAAAACAGAGGTACTGCTGCGTTAGAAACCGTTTACTAGTTTAGTACACCTTCCATATAAATTCTGAGAGGAACTAGCCAAACAATACTAGTCACAACACAATTAAGCTAGGTACAATTCAGTTTACAAGTTTTCATATTTTCTTTCTTCTCTGCATGCACGGCAAGATCTTCTGCATTACCTTTGCTTTTCAGGCGTTAATTATCCGTATATAACAAGTACTCACTAAAAAAATAAAAATAATAATTGTCCAAAAGTTAAGACCAGACCAAGTCTTAGGGATATTTGTTTAGAAATTTGAATTATTTGAAGGACTGAATGATTGCATCAGTTAATGCATTTATTTTGGTCTGAATGGCTGAATCGATAAGATGGACGAGTTGAATGACTAAGTCAATTTTTTTTAGCTAAATAAGCAGCTGAATGAAGTAAAAAAAAAAATTAAAAATTTAAAAAAATATTAATTATTATATTAAGTAATATTAAATAAATTTACAATAATTTGATTTTTTTTAAAGGGGCCGGTCCAAACTTTTTGGGGGCCTCAAGCCAAATTTTAAATTGGAGCCTTTTTTTTTTATCATTCAATATTAAATTAAATTAGTATCTATGATTATTTTTTAAAAATTAAAATTTCATTTTTCTTGCCTTTCACCTAATTTTTTTGTGATATTTTTTTTAATACTGCTAACAAATTTTTCAAAAGCTTCCTATTAATTTTTCTACTCTTCTTTTATTTTGAAGTTTTTGATACCCATATTCATAAGCCAAAAATACAAATAACAAACATATACTTTTTGTGAGACCCCAGATTTTATGAATAAAGATTAAAATTTTTCAAAATATTTTTCTTTAATATTATGGTGTGAATTTGATATAATGTTATAGTTGTGGATAATATTTATAAATTTTTCAAAGTATGCAAGTTGTTATATAATATTCGATTGGTCGAGGAATATTCTTTTTGTCGAGGAATATCCGTACGACGACACAATCATTGGTGGACCCCTAACGAAAGTATTGTAAGTAGTAAGAAAAGCGATGTAATTATCATTTATAAAAATAACTACGAAAGTATTCTGCAATAAAAGCGTTGAACTACCCTTAGTAAAAAATGCGATGTCTGGCGTGGTTGCGTAGTAGCACTTACCAGGTATTGATTATTGATGTTTACATGAAAGTCACTCGATTATACTCAATTATTGCTTTCACGATGAATTGCGACATCATATCTCTCGTATTATTGATTCGATTATTGTCACGGTATCATCTGCGCATAATATGATATATTATTAAATCAATAATTGAGACGACAAAGTTATTCATATTATTAAATTACAATATTTACAATGTCTGAAGTTACATCAATGAGAGGTTTGGTCATCTAATTACGCGCGATGAGGAGAAATCCTTATCGGAAAGCCTCCTCTTTCACAGGAGCGACCTAATTGTTAAATATTGTGAGTTATAATATTAATGATGAATAAGTTCGTGTTGATTAAAGATGAAATTGATAGTTCCATTGTGTTGGAATTATTAGTGTTAGTGGAAATCGATATTTATTTCGATATTAATTGATGTCTGGAAGTTATACTGACCAGTCGGGTAATTAATCGGATAAATGAGCAATTAATTGCTATTAATTCACATGATTAAAACTATTAGTTCACATGTGTGTACTATTGATTCACATTCTTGTACTATTAGGGGAGTTGGTGCAAGATTAATAATACTTGCATGACTAAGTTAAAAATAGAGGTATAGTTGAAGGTACTATACTGTAATTCGTATTTTCACATGATTATAACTATTGATTCACATGATTGAACTATTGATTCACATTATTTACTATTAGGGGAGGTGGTGCAAGTTTAAAAATACTTGCAGGACTAAATAAAAAATGAATAAAAGAATAAGGTATTATATTGTAATATTTTGAGCCCCAAAACGTGCAATTATCGAAACTATATTTTCCTATAAAAAGAAGCTCATGTCATGTCACATCTGCAGTCTGCACCAAATAACTCGAGATCTGCGAAGAAATTTGAATAACTTTCAACGGATACTTTCCAACAGGAAGATTGGGAAGTAGTATAAATCAACAGAGCCTCAAAGATCAAGAGTTGCTGATGATTGTGTAGTTGTAGAATCGTTGAGTTGGTGGATGCTATTGTTGACTCTACGAGTTCCACCAAAAGATCAATAGAACAAGTCTCAGTGACAGTGAGATTATCAAGGTGGAAGTGAAGCAGCTTTGAAGAAGGAATCAAACAGATCGAAGCTTCACTAAACAAAGATGAGAATGCCACTGAAGATGGTAGCCAAGCTGAGAGTCGAGAAGGCCAAGAAGATAGCATTCAGGAAAGTGAGTGAGTCAAAGAAGATCAAAAGAGTCACTCTACGAATCACCATAAACCGAAAATTTGGCCCGAACAAGTGCATAACCATGTACGCAAAGTATTTAAGAAGGGTTCGAGGATTTCTAAGTGCTAGACAAAGACTACTAAAAGCACGAGACTTAACAAACCTAGATGGTGATGGTGCATACGGTGACATCGAGATGAAGATGAGTTTGAAAAGAGAAGAGATCAATTTGCACTTTGAGGATGATGTGGTCGGACTGAACGCTGAGCAAAGAGGACCACACCAAGTCTTAAGAACAAAAAAAGATGCTCGGAGGTTTATGATATTTTAGCGACTTTCGGCTGAACTCCAACAAACAAACAAACAACTCAACAGCAAGAAGCCAGGGCCTGAGGGATTCCCACCAGAAATCTGCCTCTGCCCACAACATAAAAGTGGCAAAGGGAACCTTTTGCTCCTCAGATAAACCTAAGACATCAAATATCTTGTTGATCTGCTTTATCCATGTCTCCGCCTTAAGTGGTTTTGGCTCTCCAAAAACACTCCGGTGGTCCCAGCTCCTTGAACTGTTTGGTGGTGACCGTCCGAGAGTTGCCAGTGTTTTGACCTGTATTTTGGACAGGAGCCTCTCTCGCCTGATGTTGCATGAATTGCATGAAGCCTCGGAACATTTCATCGTTCATCATTTGGTCAGTGTTGTTGTTTGCATTAGGATTATCGGCTTCCTGATGCACATTATCCTGATTATTGATCTGTGGAGACTCAACTGTCTCCTGTGCTCCATTGATGTTCTCAACATTCTCGGATGCCATTTTCAAATACTTTCATAAAACAAGGGTTAATTAACATATCACATATTATCCCTATACTCTGACCGACCAATTAAATACCAAATAAACTTAGGTAGGTCATACTACCGAAGGAATTCCCCGTCTCTCCCTCCTAGTTCTTATCTCACATCTCACCCGGGGATCATATCCTAAGCTTTGATACTAATCATGGCGCCCCCAAAATAGGTATACATCACCCATTTTGAGTCGCCAAATACATGGTACTAAATTCAAATACAACTTGATTATACAACGATTAGTGTAAAAATACGACAAAATACATGTTGTGAGTTTTAATACAAATATTGTCATCTAGACAATATCCACACTCAATTTAGTCCTCATTACATTTATTATCACACTATTTAACAGAATAGTGAGGACTATAGAGACACCATCTCGGACCATCACTCCGTTCCCCGATTAGTCTCGGCTACGTTCTCATTTCCTGAAGAGAACAGTGAAAGAAAGGGTGAGCTCAACTAGCCCAGTAAGAAATATTATGAGTAAGATAATGCAGAATAAATTATCATTAGTCCTCAACAGTGTTAAACTAATAAAATACAATAGACATCAAGTTTAACTGAGCGGAACATGCAATCCATTAAAAGAGTCAAATAGAGAATAAAATCTACTATCTTTTATGATTTAAAAAGGTTTTTTTATCACTTTTATCGGCGAGACTCGACAATAAATAATCCACATCATCCACCTTTACGGCCAAGGATATTCATTAGGGTCACGACCACAAATTATCCATGCACTACGGGCCAATGATATTAATGTATTCATCAATGGTCATGATCATGCCAACAACATCCATCAATACACTTGAACCAATGAGGACTTTTACCACATCATTTGTAACATTACGATCATGATTACACAATAATAATCCACAGTCATAATCATACTAAGTCCATCTATGCACTTACTGAGCCCGAGATGACTTTCAAAAATAATATAAACATGAGGATGATGACAATGATATAAAAATTCAATAAAACAAGTTTAAGAATTAATTTATTTAGGAACTAATAACGTCCAAATTGTCAACATGATACTTCTTTGTAAAGTAAAATTCAAGAATGCTCAGAAGAATATTTCCATGAAAAGATACTGGATGAAGCGCAAATATCAAGAATATTCCACTAATTTCATGGAGTGTAGAAGTCAAAACTTTAACCAACTGAGTATAATAAAGAATGGAATAACAAAAGAAATCACCATGTATGCGGTACTTCACATAGACAGGTTATTCCATCAGAATAATAAATAACGGAACCAGGTCAGGCGTAATACGCACCGACAAGATATTCCAACAGAATAATAAAGAATGGAATACAACAGAAATCATCATGCATGCAGTACTTCGCATAAATAGGTTATTCCAACAGAATACTAAATGACGGAACCGGTCGGTGAAATTCACACCAACAGGATGTTCCAACGAGAATAATAAAGACGGAATCGAATCCTATTAGTAAAAGATGCACGAGATATTCAACGAATAATAAAGAATGGAATAGTGAAAGAATTTCACCAAGTATAGGGTAGCCAGCGATATCTGAGTTATTCCAACAAAATAATAAAGATGGAATAATAGAAGTTCTCTTCATGAATACAAAAGAAATAATACCCCTTCTATCGTAAAAAGAAACTTGATATCGAGATAGTGAAGTATCGAATACTTTTCTTCTTTCTCTTTATAGTTTCTCTCTACAGAGTTTCAAAGTGAATTAAGTAAGAAATAATGAAGGAATGAGCTTCTATTTATAGAAGAATGGAATGAATAATAACCAATCCATGAAACGGTCCAAATTGATTTACTTTAATTGAATGGTCCATATTTAAAAGCAAAATCTTTTAAATAAAATATAATATATTCTATTTATAATCTAATAAAGCGAATAACTTTTAAAAGATTTTACTATGTAAACACTATGCAAACACTATGCATAATAAAATATAATATATTCTAATTATTGTCTAATAAAATGAGATAACTTTATAAAAGTATTACATTTTATATAAAAATTTAACTATTAGCCATATAAAACGAATAACTTTATAAAAGTATTACATTTTATATAAAAAAGACCCTACCATTTTTATTACGTTAATTATACTGAATAAAACAAAACGTCATCATCATTATTATTATTCACACTATTAATCGACCGAATTCGTTCTCGGGAAAGGGGCTTTCGATAAGGATTTCTCCTATTATGGCGCCGCAATTAGGTGACCAAACCTCTCCTTGGCGAGAACTTACAGATATCGTTAATAATGCAAATAATAATATTAACAACTTCGTCATCTCAATTATTGATTTAATAACATATAAAATATCGATAATAATTGAATTAAACCGAGTGACTTCTCACATAAACATGAATAATCAATACAGGTGTATTTCTTATGCAACCAATGTATTCTTTGTACTTTTACTACCGAGTAGTTTAACGATATCAACGGTAAAACTTCCGCCGTTATTTTCATAAAAATATTTTTTGTCGTTTTTCTCAATCGAATAATAATTACATTGTGGGGGTCCACCAATAATTGTCTTGCTGTCGTCATTTAATATTCCCGACCAATCGAATATTATATAACAACTTGCGTACTTTGTAAAATTTATAAATATTACCCACAACTATAACATTATATCAAATTTATTCCATAATATTCAAAAATAATATTTATAGAAAATTTATTTTATTCATAAAAGTTAAGGTCTTATAATCTCCCTTAACATATGAAATTTAGCCCTCGAAATTAGAATGCGTACACAGTATATCGAAGAGGTAAAGATACCTTGATTTCATTTCAGATTCTAACTCCCAGGTTATTTCCTCAACATTGTGGTTCCTTCATAACACTTTGACTTGAGGTATAACCTTGGAGCATAGAATATGTTCCTTCTTATCCAAGATTTGAACAGGAACCTCTTCATACGTTAAATCTTCCGCTATTTAAATCCGGTTCTAACTCAATAATATGGTTCGGGTCTTTCACATATTTATATAACATGGATATATGAAAAACGTTATGAACACGAGACATACTTGGCGATAAAGTAAGTCTATAGGCTACGATCCTACTCGATCGAGGATTAAAATGGGCCATGAATCGAGGATTGAGCTTTCCTCTCTTTCCAAATCTCGTAACTCCTTTCCATGGAGCAACACGTAACAACACATGATCTCCAATATCGAATTCCACGTCCTTTAGATGAAGATCAGCATAACTCTTTTTTCGGTCTTGTGAGGTTTTTATACATTGTCGGATCGTTTGAATCTTTTCCGTAGTCATACGTACCAACTCCGGTCCCAACAACGTTGCTTCACCCACCTCATCCCGACATCTTTGGAGAAGCGACACTTTCTTCCATACAACGCTTGAATGGAGCCATGCCAATTCTTGTTTGATAACTATTGTTGTAGGAAAACTCCACCAATGGTAAGAACTTGTCCCAACTTCCCTTGAAGTCAAGGACACAGAGTCTTAATAAATCTTCAAGAGTTTGAATAGTCCTCACTGATTGTCCGTCCGTCTAAGGATGATAAGCCGAACTAAATCGTAAATCTGTGCCCATAGCTTTTTACAAACTAACCTAAAATCGTGAAGTGAATCTTGGGTCTCGATCAGAAACTATGTACACTGGCATACCATGCAGTCTTACAATCTCGTTTATGTACATACGAGCAAGATGTTCAAGTGTATAAGTTTCTCGTATTGGTAAGAAATGAGCGGACTTGGTCAATCTATCAACAATGACCCAAATTGCATCTATGCCTTGAAACCTTGGGAAGACCGATGCTTGAAATCCATAGTAATGTGCTCCCACTTCCATTCTGGAATTTCAAGTGGTTGCAATGGACCTTTTGGTAATTGATGCTCCGCTTTGACTCGTTGACAAGTTAGACACCTTGAGATAAACAACGCTATCTCTCTCTTCATATTGCTCCACCAAAATGTATGACGAAGATCACGATACATTTGGTACTCCCGAGATGGATTACAAACGGTGTGTTGTGCGCCTCCATCATGATTTTATACTTTAAATCGTGTCGTTAGGAACACAAAAATGCGGAGTTGACTCGAACTATTCCTTCTTCATCGATTCTTGCTTACGGCATAGCACCTTTTGTACTTTCTTCCTCATATGCATCGGCTCAGTGCAGTAGCTTGGCGACTTTAACTTTATCGATTAAAGTCGGTTCTACTCGTATATTCGTCATCATCACATGGGTCCCTGGAGTCTTTAATTATATCTCCATCCTTTTCAAGTCATACAAGATGGGTCATTGCGTTGACAATATCGCACTTGTACCCGCATATGATCTTCTACTCAATGCGTCAGCTACCAC
Source organism: Panax ginseng (assembly GCA_020205605.1). NCBI lineage: Eukaryota > Viridiplantae > Streptophyta > Magnoliopsida > Apiales > Araliaceae > Panax > Panax ginseng. Next base: position 146,055,369 of record CM035133.1, read on the forward strand.
GTTTGCTTTTCCAAGATGGTATGATCATAATCTTTCAACAGTTCAAGGCAACGTCGCTGTTGCATGTTGAGTTCCTTTTGAGTGAAGAAATATTTGAGGCTTTTATGATCCGTAAATGTGACGCCCCCAAAATAGGTATACATCACCCATCTTGGGTCGCCAGATACATGGTACAGAATACAAATACAATCTTAAATATACAACAAAAGCTGTGAGTTTTAATACAAATATTGTCTTCTAGACAATATCCACTCTCAGAATAAGTCCTCATAGACAGTATACAAACTCAAATTCAGTCCTCATTACATTTATTATCACACTATTTAACGAATAGTGAGGACTAATAATCTTATCATCCGGGTATCACTCCGTTTCCCAGACTCGTCGGTATATATTCTCATTTCACAGAGAATAGTGAAAAAAGGGTGAGCTCAACTAGCCCGAAGAAATATTATGACTAAGATAATACGGGATAAATTATCATTAGCCTTCAACAATGTTAAACCGATAAAATACAATAGACAACAAGTTTAATCTGCTGATGGAATAAGCAATCCATTAAAAGAGTCAAGTAGAGAATAAAATCCACTATCTTTTATGATTTAAAAGTTTTTCATCACTTTTATCATTTGGGACTCGACAATAAATAATCCACATCATTCACCTTTTTTCTGACCAAGGATATTCATTAGGGTCATGACCATAAATTATCGTACCTTCTACGGGCCAAGGATATTCGTGTATTCATTAATGGTCATGATCATGCCAACAAGCGTCCATCAATGCACTACGGGACTGTATGAGGACTTTTACCACATCATTTGTAACATTACGGTCATGATTATACTGAAATAATCACAGTCATAATCATACCAAGTCCATCTATACACTACATGCCACGATGACTTTCAAAAATATAAACATGAGGATGATGACAATGATATAAGAATTCAATAAAACAAGTTCACGAATTAATTTATCCAGGAACTAATAACGTCCAAATTGTCAACATGATACTTCTTTGTAGAGTAAAATTCAAGAATGCTCAGAAGAATATTCCATGAAAAGATACTGGATGAAGCGCAAATATCAAGGATATTCAACTAATTTAATGGAGTATAGAAGTTAAAACTTTAACCAACTTAATATAATAAATAATGGAATAACAAAAGAAATCATAAGGCATGTGATAGATAGCACAGACAGGTTATTCCAACAGAATAATAAATATGGAACCAGGTCCGGCGTAAACGCACAGACAGGATATTCTAACAGAATAATAAATGCGGAATAATAAATAATGGAACCGAGTCGAAGTGAAATTCACCACCGACGAGATATTAAACGAAATAATAAAGAACGGAATAATAGAAAATTTTCACCACGTATGCGGTACTTCGCATAAACAGGTTATTCCAACATAATAATATAGAATGGAATAATAGAGGGATTTCACCAAGTATAGGGTATGCTGCGTATACAGATTATGTATAGGGTATGTCGCGTATACAAGTTATTCCAACAGAATAATAAAGAATAGAATAACAGAGGGATTTCACCAAGTATAGGGTATGCCGCGTATACAGGTTATTCCAACAGAATAATAAAGAATGGAATAACAGAAGTTCTCTTCATGAATAAGAAAAAATAACACCCACTACAAGTAAAGACACTTTGGATATCGAAGTAGTGAAGTAGCGGAATACTCTTCTTCTTTCTCTCTATAATTTCTCTCTCGAGAGTTTCAATGAATTAAGTAAGAAATTATGAAGGAATGAGCTTATATTTATAGTTAAGCCGAGAGTGACTCTTGGTCTTAACGAGAGGTCAAAATGACTCTTGGTAATATTGAAGAGACAACTACTATTTGCGAGGGGAAATTAACCCTTGGAACAAGAAGAAGCAAATAACTCTTGGAAAAGCCGAAAAAAGCGAAATAACTCTTGGAAAATCGAAAGGGCAAGTTACTATTAAAACTCGTGAATAGTAACTCATGAATAGTAACTCGTGAATAGTAACTCATGAATAGTAACTCATGAATAGTAACTCGTGAATAATAACTCATGAATAGTAACTCATGAATAGTAACTCTGACACAAAAAGTGCCCCGAATACCCGATTGAACAATATAACCTCCAGACATCAATTATTATCGAAATAAATGTCGATTCTCACTAACACAAATAATTTCAACACAATGGAACTATCAAATTCATCTTTAATCAACACGAACTTATCCATCATTAATATCATAACTCAAAATATTTAACAACCAGGTTATTCCCAGGAAAGATGGGGCTTTCCAATAAGGATTTCTCCTATTGGTAGCAATTAGGTGACCAAACCTCTCCTTGATAGAACTTCTGAACATTGTAAATATTGAAATTTAATAATATGAATAACTTTATCGTCTCAATTATTGATTTAATAAAATAACATATAATGCGAGATGATCTTGTGACAATAATCGAATCAATAATATGAGAGATATGATCAAAGAATTCTTGTAGCAATAATTGAGTATAATTGGTGACTTCTCACATAAGCATCAATAATCAATATCGTATTACTTACTATGCAACCACAGCGTATTCTTGTACTTTTACTATCGGGTAGTTCATCAGGTTTTAACAATAACACCTCCGTAGTTATTTATAAAATATTTTTTGTCATTTTCTCGATTCGACAATAATTCCATTGTGGGGTCCACAAATGATTGTGCCGTTGTACGAATATTCCCGACAAAAAGAATATTCCCCGACCAATCGAATATAATATAACAATTTGCATACTTTGCAAAATTTATAAATACTACCCACAACTATAACTTTATCTCAAATTCACACCATAATATTCAAAAAAAATATTTTGAGAAAATTAAATCTTTTTTCGTAAAATTTGGGTTCTCACAATCTCCCCTCCTTATGAAATTTCGCCCTCTAAATTTACATACGTATCTGGTATGCCGAACAAATGAGGACACTTCGTCAGATCCTATATCTTGAGGTATAACCTTTAAGCGTAGAATATATTCCAGGATTTTAACAGGTACATCTTCATACGTTGAATTATCCGCTATCTCGTATGGTTCTAAATCAATAATGTAGTTCGGGTCGTCCACATATTTATGTAACATTGATACGTGACAAACGTTATAAACACGCAACATATTTGGCGGTAAAACGAGTCTATAGGCCACAGTTCCTACTCGATCAAGTATTTCAAATGGGCCAATAAAATCGAAGGTTGAGATTTTCTCTCTTCATCGATTCTTGTTTCTAGAATAATGCCCTCTTGAACCTTCTTCTTCACATTCATCAGCTCTGAGTATGTAGCTTATACGGCTTTAACTTTATCGATTAAAGTCGATTCTACTCGTATATTTGATATCACCATGTGGGTCCTTAGAGTCTTTAACTCTATCTTCATCATTTGTAAGTTATACGAAATGGGTTTTGTGTTAACAACGTCACACTCGTAAATGCATACGATCTTCTACTCAACACGTCAGCTACCACGTTCGTTTTTCCACGATGATATTGAATGATATGATCGTCGTAATCTTCAACAAATTTCGAGCCAACGTCTTTGGCGCGTGTTATGCTCGTTTTAGTTGAAGAAATATTTAAGGGTTTTAGAAATGGGGTTTTGTCTTTGGGGTCGATAAAAAATTATTACACGCCTTCTAGGTAGGCGAAAGTCTTCAAGAATACGTCGGAAATTTTATTAACAATATAAATATCATTCAAAGCTCGACCCTCATCCAAGACTTGGATAATACGTCACATTGATACCTATCAACTTGTCATCTTTATTCACGATGTACGCCTCTGAAAAGTCCGGCTTGATGCATTCCACACAAGAAAGTCAACAACGAAAGGATCGGGGCTCTTTTACTTATGGCTTGATATAACGTTGATTGACTTTAGTGGTTTGGTTGCTTGAATTCGCATAATAGGTTGGTTAGGAATATGAAAGCTAACAACCTTACGAAAAGCATGATGAGTAGTTAACCAATTGATTTCTAAAATCACATCAAAGGCAAGTATTTTCAAAGAGATAAGATCGACAGTAACGTGAAAGTGTCGATTTAAATCAACAAGATTTATAAACGATTGGAGGTAACAAAGGTTTCTCCTAACGAAGTTTCAACGAATAAGTCAAAATCTAACTTCTCGTGAGTCAAATTTAAACGTTGAACGCATAAGCAGAGATAAAATAATGGGTAGAACCCAGGTATCTTATAAGGTATAGACTTGAAGAATTTATAATTAACTATCCGTGTCTTAACTTCGTTCGGGTTACTATTTTTGAGAAGTCACGAAAAACGCTCTCCTTATTGCCACTGGGGTTTGACTTTTACGGGGCGACCTTTGGTGCCTCCATCCTAGCTGAACTTGTCTTCTATGAGCGACAAAATCGGGCTAGGTGACCTTTTCTTCCACAATTATAACATGCTTTAGACGACATTACTGCAATTTGACCGATATGTCCCTCCCTCCGCATTTGAATCATATGATAGGTGGTCGTTGTCCTTCCTTAACAACGGGTCTTTGGTCTTGGCGATCTTTCCATCATTGTCAATTTCCTCTTCTTAAAATGTCCATTCTTATTGTTTTGGCCATGATTACCAATTGAAGTGATTACCATTTACGGCATGTTAATTCCTCCACGCTTATTGTCACCGCTTCGATGATCGCTATCATCAACGGGTATTATAATTTTGCTTGCCATTTCTCTCTTTTGGTTGGGTTGACTCATTATCGCGCTCAATAATCGAGCCCTATTAATAACATCGAATACAAACAAAGTTTATGAGAAATTAGGTATTGACGTATCTCGGGTTTCAAACCACTTAGAAACATCCGTGTCATTCTCTCTTCATTATCAACCAAATGAGACGCAAATCGGACAACTTTCGGCAAACTTGGCTTCACATCATTGCGACACACCATATTGTTTTGCTCCGGTTTAATGAACTCTACCTCTTTCATGTGACGAATACTTTGGAAAGTACTTGTCATTGAAACGATTCTTGGAACTTCTCCCAAGACATCTTCATTCGGCGGAGTTGAGTACGCTTTACAGATTCCCACCAGTAATCTGCCTCTGCCCGCAACATTAAAGGTGGCAAAGGTAACCTTTTGCTCCTCGGAACATCCTAAGACATAAAATATCTTGTTGATCAGCTTAATCCACGTCTCTGCCTTAAGTGGTTTTGGCTCTCCAAAAAACTCCGGTGGTCCCAGCTCCTTGAACTGTTTGGCGGTGACCGTCCGAGAGTTGCCAGTGTTTCCATCTGCATTTTGGACAGGAGCCGCTCTCGCCTGATGTTGCATGAATTGCATGAAGCCTCGGAACATTCCGTCGTTCATCATTTGGTCAATGTTGTTATTTGCATGAGGATTGTCGCCTTCCTGATGCACATTGTCCTGGTTTTTGATCTGTGGAGACTCAACGGTCTCCTGTGCTCCATTGATATTCTCAACATTCTCGGATGTCATTTTCAAATACTGTCACAAAACAAAGGTTAATTAATATATCACATATTAACCCTATACTCTGACTGACCAATTAAATAACAAATAAACTTAGGTAGGTCATACTAGCGAAGGAATTCCCCGTCTCTCCCCTCCTAGTTCTTATCTCACATCTTAGCCAGGGATCATATCCCTAAGCTTTGATACCAACGCGCCCCCAAAATAGGTATACATCACCCATCTTGGGTCGCCAGATACATGGTACAGAATACAAATACAATCTTAAATATACAACAAAAGCTGTGAGTTTTAATACAAATATTGTCATCTAGACAATATCCACTCTCAGAATAAGTCCTCATAGATAGTATACAAACTCAAATTCAGTCCTCATTACATTTATTATCACACTATTTAACAGAATAGTGAGGACTACTAATGCTATCATCTGGATCATCACTCCGCTTCCCCGACTAAATCCCAAATTATATTCTCATTTCCTGAAGAGAACAGTGAAAAAAAGGGTGAGCTCAACTAGCCTAGTAAGAAATATTATGACTAAGATAATACAGGATAAATTATCATTAGCCTTCAACAATGTTAAACTGATAAAATACAATAGACAACAAGTTTAAGCAGCGGAATAAGCAATCCATTAAAAGAGTAAGTAGAGAATAAAATCTACTATCTTTTATGATTTAAAAAGTTTTCATCACTTTTATCATTTGGACTCGACAATAAATAATCCACATCATCCACACTTTTCGGCCAAGGATATTCATTAGGTCATGACCACAAATTATCCATGCACTCACGGGCCAAGGATATTCGTGTATTCATCAATGGTCATGATCATGCCAACAATCATCCCATCAATGCACTACAGCCAATGAGGACTTTTATCACATCATTTGTAACATTACGGTCATGATTATACCAAATAATCCTCGGTCATAATCATATCAAGTCCATCTATGCACTACAAAAGCCGAGATGACTTTCAAAAATATAAACATGAGGATGATGATGACAATGATATAAGAATTCAATAAAACAAGTTCACGAATTAATTTATCCAGAAACTAATAACGTCCAAATTGTCAACATGATACTTCTTTGTAGAGTAAAATTCAAGAATGCTCGGAAGAATATTTCCAAGAAAAGATCTTTGGATGAAGCCTTGAAAATATCAAGGATATTCCACTAATTTCATGGAGTATAGAAGTTAAAACTTTAACCAACCTGATATAATAAATAATGGAATAACAAAAGAAATCACCGGGCATGTAATAGATAGCACAGGCGGAGTTATTCCAATGAATAATAAATATGGAACCCGGTCCCACAGAACGCATGCAGACAGGATATTCCGATAGAATAATAAATGCGAATAATAAATAATGGAACCAGTCCGTACAGTAAAATGCATGCAGACGGATATATTCAAAATGAATAATAAATGCGAATAATAAATAATGGAACCAGTCAAAGTGAAATTAAGACGGCGGGATATTAAACGAGAATAATAAAGAAACGGAATAATAGAAGAATTTTACCACGTATGCGGTATTTGATAAACAAAGTTATTCAACATAATAATATAGAATGGAATAACGGAGGGATTTCACCAAGTATAGGGTATGCCGTGTCTGATTATGTATAGGGTATGTCGGCGTATCTGAGTTATTTCAACAATGAATAATAAAGAATGGAATAACAGAGGGATTTCACCAAGTATAGGGTATCTTGGCGTGATACAAGTTATTCCAATGAATAATAAAGAATGGAATAATGAAGTTCTCTTCATGAATAAGAAAGAATAACACCCTTACCGTAAAAAGACCTTTGGATATTGAAGTAGTGAAGTAGCGAGAATACTCTTCTTCTTTCTCTATAATTTTCTCTCTCAAGAGTTTCAAAGAATTAAGTAAGAAATAATGAAGGAATGAGCTTCTATTTATAGAAAAACTGAGAGTGGCTCTTGGTCTTAACGAAGGGTCAAAATGACTCTTGGTGATATTGAAGAGATAACTACTATTTGCGAAGGGGCAATTAACCCTTGGAACACCGAAGAGGCAAATAACTCTTGGAAAGCCGAAAGGGCAAGTTACTATTAAAACTCGTGAATAGTAACTCGTGAACAGTAACTCATTAATAGTAACTCGTGAATAGTAACTCATGAATAGTAACTCGTGAATAATAACTCGTGAATAGTAACTTGTGAATAGTAACTCTGACACAAAAAGTGCCCCGAATACCCGATTGAACAATATAACCTCCAGACATCAATTATTATCGAAATAAATGTCGATTCTTACTAACACAAATAATTTCAACACAATGGAACTATCAAATTCATCTTTAATCAACACGAACTTATCCATCATTAATATCATAAGTTAAAATATTTAACAACCAGGTTGTTCCCAGGAAAGATGGGGCTTTCCAATAAGGATTTCTCCCTATTGGCACGCAATTAGGTGACCAAACCTCTCCTTGATAGAACTTCTAGACATTGTAAATATTGAAATTTAATAATATGAATAACTTTGTCGTCTCAATTATTGATTTAATAAAATAACATATAATGCAGATGATACTGTGACAATTATCGAATCAATAATATGAGAGATATGATCGCGACAATTATCAGTAGCAATAATTGAGTATAATTGAGTGACTTCTCACATAAGCATCAATAATCAATACCGTGTGCTACTATGCAACCACGCGTATTACTATACTTTTACTACCGGGTAGTTTAACAGTTTTAACAATAACACTTCCGCCGTTATTTATAAAATATTTTTGTCGTTTTCTCAATCCGATAATAATTCCATTGTGGGGTCCACCAATGATTGTGCCGTTGTACGAATATTCCCGACAAAAAGAATATTCCCCGACCAATCGAATATAATATAACAATTTGCATACTTTGCAAAATTTATAAATACTACCCACAACTATAACTTTATCTCAAATTCACACCATAATATTCAAAAAATATATTTCGAGAAAATTAAATCTTTATTCGTAAAATTTTGGGTCTCACAGTAAAGATCTCCACTTTCTCCCCATACAAGTAATGCCTCCAAATTTTAAGTGCGAAGACAATAGCTGCCATCTCTAGATCATGAGTAGGATAATTCCTTTCATATTCTTTGAGTTGTCGAGAGGCATGGGCTATGACTTTCCCCTGTTGCATGAGAACACATCTTAACCCCTTGCCTGAAGCATCACTGTAGATGACAAATCCCTCCGAGCCAGATGGTATTGTCAGAACAGGTGCTGAAATGAGTCTTCTTTTGAGTTTTTGAAAACTCTTCTCACATTTCTCATTCCAACCGAATTTTGTATCTTTTCGAGTCAGCTGAGTTAAGGGAGTAGCGATTCGAGAAAATCCTTCTACGAATCTCCGATAATAACCAGCTAAACCGAGAAAGCAATGTACTTCAGTCACTGATTTAGGATGCTCCCAGCTTTGAATGGCTTCAATCTTTGCCGGGTCAATAGATATTCCATGACTTGATACCACGTGCCTAAGGAATGCTACTTCCTCAAGCCAGAACTCGCATTTCTTTAACTTGGCATAAAGCTTATATTCACGAAGCTTTTGGAGTATTAGCCTCAAGTGTTGCTCATGATCTTCACGGCTTTTGGAATAAATAAGGATGTCATCAATAAAGACGACCACAAAGTGATCCAAATATTCCTTGAATACTTTGGTTCATCATATCCATGAAAGCGAAGAGAGCATTAGTCAATCCAAAAGACATGACTAGAATTCATAATGCCCATACCGAGTTCGAAAGCCGTCTTTGGAATGTCATCGATTCTAATCTTCAATTGGTGATATCCTAACGAAGATCAATCTTTGAAAAGAATTTGGCACCTTAGAATTTGGTCAAACAGTCATCAATACGTGGCAATGGGTACCTATTTTTGATGGTGACATGATTCAACTCCCGATAATCAATACAAAGTCGTATACTCCCATATTTCTTCTTCACGAATAGAACAGGAGCACCCCAATGAGAAGTACTAGGACGAATAAAGCCAATGTCTAATAATTCCTGCAGTTGGGTCTTTAACTCCTGAAGTTCAATAGGAGCCATTCGATATGGGGCTTTGGAAATAGGTTTTGTACCGAGTTCAAGGTCGATACAAAATTCAATTTCACGCTCTGGGGGTAGGCCAGGAAGTTCTTCAGGGAATACGTCAGAAAATTCATTAACAATAGAAATATCATTCAAAATTGACGTATTTTTGTTTAGATCCGTGACATGAGCTAAGAAAGCTTGACATCTGTTTTTTATTAAACGAATAGCTTTATGGCTTGAGATGACAGTGATTGATTTTAATGATTTGGTTGATTGAATTCGCATAATAGGTTGATTAAGAATATGAAAGCTAACAACCTTACAAAAATAATCAATTTTTGCATGATGAGTAGTTAACCAATCAATCCCTAGAATTACGTCGAAATGCAAGTATTTTCAATGAAATAAGGTCGACGGTAAATGTGAGGTCTTGATTTGAACCAAACAAGACTTATAAGCATTGGATGTAATGAAGGTTTCTCCCAACGGAGTTTCAATGAGATAAGTCAAAGTCTAATTTCTCCTGAGTCAAATTTAAACGTTAAGCCTTAAGTAGGAGAAATAAAAGAATGGGTAGAACCCAGGTATCAAATAAGGTATATACTTCACTAGAATTTATGATAAAACACCCGTGATGACCTCGTCGGGTTCCTTGCTTTCTGGGAGGTCACGACAAACGCTCTCCCTTAAACAACCAATTTTGTCTTGTCTGGGACGACCTTTGTTGCCTCTATCCCAGCTGGACTTGTCTTCGGTGCACGACAAATTGGGCCATGTGTCCTTCTCTTCCACAATTGTAACATGCTTTGGAGGGCATCGCACAGTTTGGACTGATGTGTCCCTCCCCTCCATATTTGAAGCATATGATAGGTGGTCATTTTCCTCATGTTGAGTCCCTCCACGCTTATTGTCACCGCTTCGATGATTGCTATCACTGGTATTATTATTTTGCCGGCTGCTCTCTTTTGGTTGGGTTGACTCATTATCGCGCTCCAATAACTGAGCCCTATTAACAACATCTGAATACAAACACAGTTTATGAGAGATAAGATATTGACGTATCTCTGGTTTTAAAACTCTTAGAAATATTCACGTCATCCTCTCCTCATTATAAATAAAGTTGTTTAATAATTGACATGTCTGAAACATCTTAATAACAATTTTTTATTATTTTACCCATCTAAAAAAATTTAAAATTATTATAAATTTATTTAATATTACTTAATATAATAGTTAATATTGTAAAAAAATTAAATATAAAATATTTCATTCAACAGTTATTCAGTACGTTCAATTAAAAAAAATTACACTAAATTATTCGGCCCGAAAATATAACCGATTCAATTCTATAGATAATTTTTATTTAAAACGATCGTATTGACATGTTCAACCATTCAATCCTTTAATTCCAAATAAACACCCTTAAGTTAGACATTCCGTACAATAAGAGTCTCAACGTCCATGTCAGTCTTTTCCACGGAATGCTATTTTTTTAATGGACCCAACTGAGAGACTATCCATTTCCTCTCCTTCCTAGCTCCTCCGAACACATTTCTTTTATTACTATTTCTCTTCCTCTGCCCCACACATAAATTAATTTTTTTTTTTAATGTGTGTGTGTATCGTGGTTAGGATGCTCCAAAAGCTCAGCACAGTCAAAAACGGATCCGATTAGTATGAAGTTTATTTTTTGATAAATTAATTAATTGAGCAATAAAATACTGACACACGTAGAGTTTCGCCTGCGTTTCGACACTCTATTAATCAATTGACCAACTTACTCAAAAATAAACTTCATGCTAACGACTTTCATCAAAAACATCTCTGCCAAGCCTCTGTGGGTAAGCTTTGATAGCACCAAATGTGGTTTTGCCTTTTTTGTTGAGAGAAAGGAGAAAGGAGGAAGAAGAAGATGATAAAGAAGGAAAGAGAAATGGAGAGTGAGAGAGTCCGGGCTGAGGGAGAAAGGAGGAGGAAGATGGAGAGTTGGTTTTCTAAATTTATCCTTACTTAAATAATTTAAATTAATAAAATGATAAAAATATTATTTTTTAAATACACATCAGCCGTACGTGACCCCATTTAGAGGGTCACGCCAGTGATTTCAAATGTGTTAAGAGAAATTGGATATAAATAAATTTTTTAAAAATATTTTAATCATCTAATTGACAAAATTAAAAGGTGAATCATCGAAGTGAAACATGACTTATAGTTTAGGGTAATGAATCATATTTAAACCTTTTCGTTATAAGATTTATTGTTTTATATTTTCTTTTTATGATTGAATTATTTTAATTTTAAATTTAAAAATATTTTAAATTAATTTTTAAAAATCAATATATATATATAGTAATCTTATAATTTAAAACAGAGGTACTGCTGCGTTAGAAACCGTTTACTAGTTTAGTACACCTTCCATATAAATTCTGAGAGGAACTAGCCAAACAATACTAGTCACAACACAATTAAGCTAGGTACAATTCAGTTTACAAGTTTTCATATTTTCTTTCTTCTCTGCATGCACGGCAAGATCTTCTGCATTACCTTTGCTTTTCAGGCGTTAATTATCCGTATATAACAAGTACTCACTAAAAAAATAAAAATAATAATTGTCCAAAAGTTAAGACCAGACCAAGTCTTAGGGATATTTGTTTAGAGCTGAATGGCTGAAGGACTGAATGATTGCATCAGTTAATGCATTTATTTTTTGATCTGCGAATAATTACGAATCGATAAGATGGACGAGTTGAATGACTAAGTCAATTTTTTTTTAGCTAAATAAGCAAATTTGAATGAAGTAAAAAAAAATTAAAAATTTAAAAAATATTAATTATTATATTAAGTAATATTAAATAAATTTACAATAATTTTGATTTTTTTTTTTTAAAGGGCCGTCCAAACTTTTTGGGGCCTCAAGCCAAATTTTAAATTGGAGCCTTTTTTTTTATCATTCAATATTAAATTAAATTAGTATCTATGATTATTTTTAAAAATTAAAATTTCATTTTTCTTGCCTTTCACCTAATTTTTTGGGATATTTTTTTAATAATACTGCTAACAAATTTTTCAAAAGCTTCCTATTAATTTTTATACTCTTCTTTTTTATTTTGAAGTTTTTGATACCCATATTCATAAGCCAAAAATACAAATAACAAACATATACTTTTTGTGAGACCCCAGATTTTATGAATAAAGATTAAAAATTTTCAAAATATTTTTCTTTAATATTATGGTGTGAATTTGATATAATGTTATAGTTGTGGATAATATTTATAAATTTTTCAAAGTATGCAAGTTGTTATATAATATTCGATTGGTCGAGGAATATTCTTTTTGTCGAGGAATATCCGTACGACGACACAATCATTGGTGGACCCCACAACGAAAGTATTGTCGTAGTAAAGAAAAACGATGTAATTATCATTTTATAAAAATAACTACGAAAGTGTTACCGTTAAAACTGCTGAACTACCCTTAGTAAGAAAGTATGCGAATAATCTGGCATTGGTTGCGTAGTAGCACTGTATTGATTATTGATGTTTACATGAGAAGTCACTCAGCTTATACTCAATTATTGCTACAATAATTGCAACATCATATCTCTCATATTATTGATTCGATTATCACACAAGATCATCCGCATAATATGATATATTATTAAATCAATAATTGAGACGACAAAGTTATTCATATTATTAAATTACAATATTTACAATGTCTAGAAGTTCTGTCAATGAGAGGTTTGGTCATCTAATTACGCGCCAATAAGGAGAAATCCTTATCGGAAAGCCTCCTCTTTCCTGGGAACGACCTAATTGTTAAATATTGTGAGTTATAATATTAATGATGAATAAGTTCGTGTTGATTAAAGATGAAATTGATAGTTCCATTGTGTTGGAATTATTAGTGTTAGTGGAAATCGATATTTATTTCGATATTAATTGATGTCTGGAAGTTATACTGACCAGTCGGGTAATTAATCGGATAAATGAGCAATTAATTGCTATTAATTCACATGATTAAAACTATTAGTTCACATGTGTGTACTATTGATTCACATTCTTGTACTATTAGGGGAGTTGGTGCAAGATTAATAATACTTGCATGACTAAGTTAAAAATAGAGGTATAGTTGAAGGTACTATACTGTAATTCGTATTTTCACATGATTATAACTATTGATTCACATGATTGAACTATTGATTCACATTATTTACTATTAGGGAGGTGGTGCAAGTTTAAAAATACTTGCGGGACTAAATAAAAAATGAATAAAAGAATAAGGTATTATATTGTAATATTTTGAGCCCCAAAACGCAAGTAAATTATCGAAACTATATTTTCCTATAAAAAGAAGCTCATGTCATGTCACATCTGCATGCACCGCACTAAATAACTCGAGATCTCAAGAAGAAATTTGAATAACTTTCAACGGATACTTTCCAACAGGAAGATTGGGAAGTAGTATAAATCAACAGAGCCTCAAAGATCAAGAGTTGCTGATGATTGTGTAGTTGTAGAATCGTTGAGTTGGTGGATGCTATTGTTGACTCTACGAGTTCCACCAAAAGATCAATAGAACAAGTCTCAGTGACAGTGAGATTATCAAGGTGGAAGTGAAGCAGCTTTGAAGAAGGAATCAAACAGATCGAAGCTTCACTAAACAAAGATGAGAATGCCACTGAAGATGGTAGCCAAGCTGAGAGTCGAGAAGGCCAAGAAGATAGCATTCAGGAAAGTGAGTGAGTACAAAGAAGATCAAAAGAGTCACTCTACGAATCACCATGAACCGAAAGCTGAAACTGAACAAGTGCATAACCATGTCTGCAAAGTATTTAAGAAGGGTTCAGGGATTTCTAAGTGCTAGACAAAGACTACTAAAAGCACAGAGACTTAACAAACCTAGATGGTGATGGTGCACAGCTGACATCAGATGAAGATGAGCTGAAAAGAGAAGAGATCAGCTGCACCAAGGATGATGTGGTCCAGACTCGAAGCTGAACGCAAAGAGGACCACACCAAGCTGCTAAGAACAAAAGATGCTCAGAGGTTTATGATATTTTAGCAGCTCAGCACCAACTCCAACAAACAAACAAACAACTCAATAAAGAAGAAGCTGTATTCTGAGGATTCCCACCAAAATCCTCGCCTCATGACATAAAAAAGTGGCAAAGGGAACCTTTTGCTCCTCAGATAAACCTAAGACATCAAATATCTTGTTGATCTGCTTTATCCATGTCTCCGCCTTAAGTGGTTTTGGCTCTCCAAAAACACTCCGGTGGTCCCAGCTCCTTGAACTGTTTGGTGGTGACCGTCCGAGAGTTGCCGAGTTTTGACTCAGATTTTGGATGAGCCTCTCTACTTTGATGTTGCATGAATCGCATGAAGCCTCGGAACATTTCATCGTTCATCATTTGGTCAAGGTTGTTGTTGTTGCATTAGGATTATCGGCCTCGATGCACATTATCCTCGATTATTGATCTGTGGAGACTCAACTGCCTCTCCGTGCTCCATTGATGTTCTCAACATTCTCGGATGCCATTTTCAAATACTTTCATAAAACAAGGGTTAATTAACATATCACATATTATCCCTATACTCAATTCCACCAATTAAATACCAAATAAACTTAGGTAGGTCATACTACCAAGGAATTCCCCGCCTCTCCCCTCCTAGTTCTTATCTCACATCTCACCAGGGATCATATCCCTAAGCTTTGATACTAATCAGGACGCCCCAAAATAGGTATACATCACCCATTTTGAGTCGCCAAATACATGGTACTAAATTCAAATACAACTTGATTATACAACAAATGTGTAAAATACGACAAAATACATGTTGTGAGTTTTAATACAAATATTGTCATCTAGACAATATCCACACTCAATTTAGTCCTCATTACATTTATTATCACACTATTTAACGTAATAGTGAGGACTACAGAGACACCATCTCTCGACCATCACTCCGCTCCCCGATTAGTCTCTTGCCACGTTCTCATTTCCCAAGAACAAAGTGAAAGAAAGGGTGAGCTCAACTAGCCCAAAGAAGAAATATTATGAGTAAGATAATGCGAATAAATTATCATTAGTCCTCAACAAAGTGTTAAACTAATAAAATACAATAGACATCAAGTTTAATCGAGAGCGGAACATGCAATCCATTAAAAGAGTCAAATAGAGAATAAAATCTACTATCTTTTATGATTTAAAAGGTTTTTTATCACTTTTATCATTTGAGACTCACTTTTAATAAATAATCCACATCATCCACTTTTACTACCAAGGATATTCATTAGGGTCACGACCACAAATTATCCATGCACTTACGGGCCAATGATATTAATGTATTCATCAATGGTCATGATCATGCCAACAACTGCATCCATCAATGCACTTCGCCAATGAGGACTTTTACCACATCATTTGTAACATTACGCCATGATTACAATCAATAATCCTCGGTCATAATCATACTAAGTCCATCTATGCACTACAGGCCACAGATGACTTTTAAAAATAATATAAACATGAGGATGATGACAATGATATAAGAATTCAATAAAACAAGTTCAAGAATTAATTTATTCAGAAACTATTAACGTCCAAATTGTCAACATGATACTTCTTTGTAAAGTAAAATTCAAGAATGCTCAGAAGAATATTTCCATGAAAAGATACTGGATGAAGCGCAAATATCAAGAATATTCCTCTAATTTCATGGAGTGTAGAAGTCAAAACTTTAACCAACTAAGTATAATAAAGAATGGAATAACAAAAGAAATCACCATGCATTCGGTACTTCACATAGACAGGTTATTCCATCAGAATAATAAATAACGGAACTAGGTCAGGCGTAATACGCACCGACAGGATATTCCAACAGAATAATAAAGAATGGAATACAACAAAAATCACCATGCATGCAGTACTTCGCATAGACATGTTATTCCAACAGAATACTAAATGACGGAACCAGGTTAGGTGAAATTCACACCAATAGGATGTTCCAATAGAATAAAAAAGATGGAACTAGGTCCCACAGAAAGTAAAAGCAGCATGAATGATATTCCAATGTAAATAATAAAGAATGGAATAATGTAAGAATTTCACCAAGTATAGGGTAGCCACAGATGATCTGAGTTATTCCAATGTAATAATAAAGATAGAATAATAGAAGTTCTCTTCATGAATACAAAATAAATAATACCCTTACTATAAAAGAAACTTGATATCGAAGTAGTGAAGTAGCAGAATACTTTTCTTCTTTCTCTCTATAGTTTCTCTCTAGAGTTTCAAAGAATTAAGTAAGAAATAATGAAGGAATGAGCTTCTATTTATAGAAGAATGGAATGAATAGTAACCAATCCATGAACGGTCCAGATTGATTTACTTTAATTGGACGGTCTATATTTAAAGCAAAATCTTTTAAATTAAATATAATATATTCTATTTATAATCTAATAAAACGAATAACTTTTAAAAGATTTTACTATGCAAGCACTATGCAAATACTATGCATAATAGAATATAATATATTCTAATTATTGTCTAATAAAATAGATAACTTTATAAAAGTATTCATTTTATATAAAAAAGATTTAACTATTAGCCATATAAAAAAACGAATAACTTTATAAAAGTATTCTCGCTTTTATATAAAAGTTTTTCTTCTGCTTTATTACGTTAATTATACTGAATAAAACAAAACGTCATCATCATTATTATTATTCACACTATTAATCGACCAGGTCGTTCCCAGGAAAGAGGGGGCTTTCTAATAAGGAATTCTCCCTATTGGCGCGCAATTAGGTGACCAAACCTCTCCTTGGCAGAACTTCTAGATATCGTTAATAATGCAAATAATAATATTAACAACTTCGTCATCTCAATTATTGATTTAATAACATATAAAATATCGATAATAATTGAATTAAACTGAGTGACTTCTCACATAAACATGAATAATCAATACCGTGTGCTACTATGCAACCACGCGTATTACTGTACTTTTACTACCGAGTAGTTTAACAGTATCAACGGTAAAACTTCCGCCGTTATTTTCATAAAAATATTTTTGTCGTTTTCTCAATCCGACAATAATTCTGTTGTGGGATCCACCAATAATTATGCCGTCGTACGAATATTCCCTGACCAATCGAATATTATATAACAACTTGCGTACTTTGTAAAATTTATAAATATTACCCACAACTATAACATTATATCAAATTTATTCCATAATATTCAAAAATGATATTTATAGAAAATTCATTTTTATTCATAAAAGTTGGGGTCTTACACTGCGGCCTCAAGAGTTCTTAGTGAACTTAAGTCCCAAGGTCACGGCCTCAAGGAATCTTAGTGATTCGTGGTCTTTGCTTCCTTAGTGAAAATCCCGATAGTTGAAAGCAGAAGAGTGGATTAGGAGCTTGAGTCTCTGAACCACTTAAAACCCCTTGTGTCTTTTACTTTATGTCATTTACATTATGCACATTAACTGCTATAACTGCTATGAATGTTTTAACTGCTTACTACTGAAGTAACTTTACGAACAATGTATGTGTGATTATGAATATATCAATGAAGGGGATCTTTTCTTATTCCGTTGTGCTTGAAAAGATTTTTAAGTTTGTCATGAGCTACTTAATGAGCAATACAACTTAATAGAGTAAAAGTATTTTTAAATTCTAAGGATCTATTCAACCCCCCCTTCTAGATCTATATTATGTCTACTGGGAACTAACAATTGGTATCAGAGCAAGTTCTCATGCTACATTCAAAATCTAATCGCTTTGAGTCTGATCCTAGGCACAAATATTGTTCTAAACTTAGTTTAGTAGTAAGTTACTTGTTATATGCAGATGAGCTCACACGTTGGAAATATTGTGTACAGGTAAATGTGCATATACACCTGATGCTGCTCAGATTGGTCCATGTCTTTGATTATCATATCAACAAGACCAATCCTTGCTCGATGTTAATCTTGTTGTCTGAAGACCTGGCTAGAAAGCTCAAGAGATGTCAACAGAAAAGATTCAAACATCTACCAGCCTGAAAAGATGAAAAGGCCATACATGCTAAGTAATTCTCATCTGGAGAAGAAAGAAGAACTTCTCAATCACATACTTGGTCAAACTGCAGCTGGATGTAAATCTTATGAACTCAAGGATGTCAAAGAATTAGAGATGCTGGCACTCTATTAGCTTGTATCTTCAAGACCACGACTGATTGACTGAAGATCAACTGGAGCAACCGGTCATCGAAGCAAAATGAGAAAACATGCACATCAATGCCTAAACTCAGTATATCTAAGATAAATGACTGTTAAGAAATCAACAGTAAAAAGGTACGGTTCCTCACTAATATAGATATGAACATCATATTTGCACCTTACTTATGAACTATAACAGTTTTCCTTCAAGTATTCATAATCTATCTAAAGAGGTGAAGAGAGAAAGTACACTGATAATGGAAACTCAAATGTCTATAAACTTTCTCTCCATCCAAGTTTTAGGTTGAAGATGACATCTTGAAAGAAATCTGAAATGGGTCATAAGAGCATCACAGGTTAAATTAATTTTATGTGAAGTAATCTTTGTTGATGGGTTAATATGTATGTACAAACCTATGTTCTAAGAGTTTGATAACCCACAGAGTAAGATCAGTCCAACAAAAGTATCTTGATGATTTGTAGAAACTGATCACCTCCATGAATCAACCAGATACAAATAATTTGTAGAATTGATTCTCACTCTATGAACATTTAAACGGTGTGATCATAACTTAGCATATGATGAAACCATCAAGGAAAAGAGTGTTTTATTAAAAATAACAGATTTCTCTCACACTCACCACTATGCATCTCAAAATGTATTATCTAAATGAAGTACATGCATGAATACGACTGATGGTGGTCAATATGATGTTTATCCAAATATATGAGGAACATGGGTTTAGTAAACTAACCTAGCAGGACCCATTTAATCATGGGTACCAAAAATAGAAATTTATAACCTGCAGGTACCTGGTCCATCTGACCATACTAAGGAATGTTGAAGCAGAAGACTTTAGTCAAAAAAATTCAACCAGCAGAAGGCTTAAGACTGTTCAGAATTTGTCAAAGCTTGTCCTGGAAGACCTGCTGAGCTAATCTAAATGAAGCTCACATTGTTGCTGATTCTTATAAGGAAGCAAGTCATTCATCCAAAGATGTAAAAGGGTCCTAGACGCTTAATCATTCAAAGCAAGTCATAAGAGAAAACTTCTCATGGAAGCTCACCACAGAAGATTTTCGAGGATCAAACATGAGGAACTCATTACGGGAGCAGAACTCCACAAGTACAAATTGTAAAAGAAGACTACGTTCGTAGTGTTGTCAAAGGATCATAGAATGATCAACCTTGAAGATGTCCACTTCTACGATATAAGAAGATTTGGTGATTCTAATCAGAAGGAGATATGCAAGGCTGTCTTCTGATACACATAAAGAAAAGTGAATCACATCTATTTGAGAAGACAGTATCATGAAGAGCAGTGATATGTTAAGAAATAACAATACTGAGATATACTATAAAACTGTGTACCAGCTACAGAGTCCCAAAACCTTGTGACTGATGAACCAAATAAAGATCCATAGTCAGTAGGAACGTCTCAAAACGTACTACTGATAACCTTTCAGCCACCCAACTCAAAATCGTGGAGTATCTACGATTAAACATCTGATCGTAGTGCAAGAGCAGGAGGACACCACAATTACAGCCAGTGTAGATGTCTAAATTTGGAAGAGGGACTCCTCAACAGAAAAGGTCAAATGAGATATCAGTGCAAATCACTTCTAAAGTATCTTCTCTGGAAAGCGCCTCAGGGACAAACCTGACCCTTAGCTCACTCTAAGAGGTTGGCCCTTCCTGAGCTACCTTGACCCAGAAGGAATGCTTAGTAAAATTCATCTCTAGGACCAAGTCAGTTAACGATTGTAAAATAGAGTTTTGAGAGAACTCAACGATCGTGATGCAATCTCAACGATCGCAGTGTAAACTCAAAAATCGCAGAAGCAGACTCGACGATCGCAGACTTATTCTAGCTCATAAGGAGCTTGGAAGAACGAGACAATTGGTCTACCATTCTGAAGTATGAGGAGATTAGTTCAAATACAGTTTGGCAAGACATCTTACAAACGCACATCAGAACTTAAGTACCTAAACTGGCTTGGGGTACATCAGTGGTTGAGCTATGAAGTTTCAACATGAGGAGAAATGTCAAAACCATCCACTGCAACATTCTTCAGAGAATTGATCATTGAGTCAACAAAGGAAAACGTAGAGTCAATTGTTGTTCTATCATGATACTCTACGAACTCAAGAGGTCAAAGGTCAATCCACGTCAATCAATCGTCCACTCTTCTGAAAGAGACAGCTAACTGACAAGTTACTTGGGAGTTCTGACTTTCATCGGGCATCGTGCAACCAATAACCAATTGACACGCCATCATAGATGTATGCGATTAAGAAAAACTACCATAAAGACAAATTCAAAATCTACAAACAGTTACCAAAATCCATTGAACCTCTCTCCCTCCCATTTTCAAACCCTAGACTTCTTTTCGAAGCCAAACCACTAAAACTTCCAGAGTTGAAATCATAATCAGCCATACTTTATAAATCTCCCTGAATCAATATCCATATTCCTTGAACCATTCGAATGGAAGATTGGCGAGTAATCACTAGCATTCAACTCGGAACCAAGTCATTTGAGAAATCCAAAAAGAAGTTCAGAGATATTCTTGAACTCGTGAAGAAAGCTGGATTCTCAAAATGTCTTGAGGCAAGCACTCGAGTATACATTAAACTGGTTAAGGAATTTTACTCAAATGCATCCGTAAATGCCGAAACCCTTTCAACCAAGGTTAAAGGTCAGTCTCTAAAATTGAAATCATCCGATATCAACCAATGCCTAGATTTTCCTGACCTAGGACTAAAAAACCTTGATGAGATTGACACTGAAAAAGAAAAGGAGATTATGGGGTACCAAAGAAACCCTAGTCTGAAGGACATGAAGAAAAAGGAGTTTCCAGAAGAATTCAAGTTCCTTGCTGAGATTGTTGGAAAATATATACTATGCAAAGATACCGCACATGACACTATGCTCGACTAGCAGTTGAAGATTATGTCTGCAATAGTTCTGAAGAAGCCAATCAATTTTGAAGCCATCTTGTTCGACCAAATCTCCAAATGGATAGAAAAGGCTAAGTTGAAGAAATCTACAGACAAACCACTTACAAAAATTTTTCATGGAAGACTGCTAATCACAATGATGAAAAAGATGCTAGGAAGCAAAATCAAGGGTAATGAGGGAGAGCCCTTAACTGTTCACAAAGCAATGTCTCCACAACTGTTCGTGAACTAGAAGAAGAATCCCAAGGAAAATAGGAGGCTGACTAATGGGAGCAGCAGTAAGGCCTCTGCAAAGAAGAGGAAGGCAAGAGAGTTAGAAAGTTCTAAGTCTGGTGACTCTGAATCAGCAAAAATCACACCAGCCAGAAAGAAATCTAGAAGTGTGAAGAAAACCAAGTCCCCACCAAGAAGTCTCTCCACCAAAGACACGGATGAAGAAGAAAAAAAGTCTTGATCTTTGAAAACCACAAAGCTAAAAGAAGCAACAGTCGCTTCAAGAACCATTCAAAAAGAAAGCTAAAGTGGTAAACAGACAAGTTCCAGTTCCCCAAGGAAGCACATCTAACAAAGAAGAGGACGTAGAGTCAAAGGAAGAAGAGGGAACTGATAATCTCAAGACTGAGTCCCCTGAAACTAGATCCATAAAAGAAGATGTAAACTTAGCTGATAAAGAAGAATATGTAGGCCCTATGGCCAACTCTCAGAGTACTCACTTTGAAGTTGAAGAAAAGCTGCAAAATGACCCATCTGAATGTTCAGATGCAAATGCTCCAACAAGCTCTCATGATGGATCAAATAATGATGAGGTTGAAAAAGAAATATCTGCCCCTGGTAATGATGAACCTCAAGAAAGTTTGTATTTTGACTCAAAGATCTCAGAATCTGAAGAAGAAGAAGTATCTGAAACTCCTATTGCTAAACTTCCAACAAGAATAAAGAGCTACAGACTACTTGCTCAAATTACCTACAAAAGGAAAAATGATCACTCCAATACTGTCATTGAATTGAGTGATGATGAGTCGGTATCACGGGAAGTAAGTGCTAAGGATGGATCTAGTGATGAAGAAGATGAATCAAAGGAAGATCTTGCTGAAGAAGATTCTGGAAATAAAATGCAGCAAGAAGAATTCATGGCTGAATCTGATGAAAGGAGTAAGCAAAATTCAAGCTCAAAAAGGGAAGAAATGGAGAAAGATTTCAATTCTGCACATCAGGAATCTGACGAACTAGAATACTATCCTGTTCTCTCCCCAGCCAGAATAAGCAGCGGAACCACCAGCAAGATGGATAAGTCAAAGAAATGAACAACTTCGAGTTGTAAGAATGACCACAGATGAAGTACTTCACAACTGGAAAAACATGGAATTAGACTGCACAACAATACTGTATAACTCTGAAGACCTTCTGATAAGATGGTTCTTTCCATGGATGACATGGTTGAAGGCATATACTGAGAGAGATGAGAGTTACTTCAGCTGGTGCTACTCTCATTTTCAAATCATGGAACTGGTGTCACAAAACTTCCCAAGAGTGAAGAGTTTCGCTACAATGATGATCACAAACCAACCTCATTACAAGGTATACAGACATGCTAGAAATCACTATATCCCCTACGATCGTAGAATGGACTCAGAAGGAAGAAGGATCATAACCAAGGAAATAATTGAAGAGTCAGTTCACTCTACTACTGATGGTTTCCAAGTACAAGATACGAAGCTTCCATCCGATCAAGCACCTCTTGACAAACATTCCTACATCCTCAACCAAAGGATTGAACTCAACAATTCTTGATTTTCAACACCTTCAAAATCATCGAGGAAGCGATCGTAGAGTCCAATCGATACTCAACCAGGGGTTGCACAATTAAATGATCAAATATCTGTGGAGAATGAACTGATGAAGAATTCTGATGAACTGATTGAGAGAATATCTCTATTCACTGAAGAATCAAAGAAGCTGACAACGACAAGAGGTAACTTAGTTCAAGAGAAACTCCAAGCAATGATGGCTGATGTATCCCTCAGACTCAGAGAAAGAGATCACATATATCTCAAAGCTCTACATGATCAAATAGGGGGAGATTGTCAGGAATAAACATGTGAACGATATTCCTATTTATATATGATTTGATTATGATATATATATGAATGAATATGCAAGTATGCTTGCATTAAGAAAAGCTGTAAAGTCCTTTGATAGATAATAGAAACATTTGTACAAGGACTTAGAATGAATTGATCAAATGTGTTAGGTTGATCCTACATAAGCCAAACAGCTTTGTAAAGTCCTTAAAAAGAAATTATGTACAAGGACTATAAATATAAAAAGATCAAGCATGTTAGGTTGATCTTATGATGTAATAGATAGGCTTGTCTGATCGTCGAGCACTGCACCAGAAATCGTAGTCTACCAAGAGAGTCAAGGAAAACTCGAGAGATATCGAGGCAGAATCGTAGTCTGTAAGATAGTAGATCCCGGAGTTCGTAGACTTCCAGGAGAGACGAGAAAGGATCGTAGTGTGTCGAGGAGAACTTCCTCGTGGTCGTAAGTGATCTGTTGAGAAGTCATGTTCGTAATCGTAGAGACAATGACACGCTTTCTGAGCCGAATCGAGTATCTGCCAAAACTAAGTCAAGAATCGTAGACTACACTCAGAGTCGTAGAGTCTACTAATCATACCTGAGGCAGAGATCGTAGTCGAGCAAGATCAGATGAAGACAACAAGCACAACGACAAAAATTGTAAAGTGTCAAGATCTGATCTCGGAGTCGTAGTGTCTGCACAGCCAAAGCTGAATCGTAGAGTGAAGAACTACGACCTCAACAGATGTGCTCACAATGCCAAGGCAGAATCGTAGAACAAATACGATTCTCAATGAATGAGCACTCCCAGAATATCCAAAGGAATGAAGCCTCTGGTTGGCACTGTATAGATATGTCCCACCTGAAGAAAACCAGAGAGCACTCAACGAATGGCATGCAAGCTAACAGAAGATCTAAGCACCAACTCAATCAGCATCAAGATTGAGTTGTGAAGCCATTCAAGATGAAGTCTTCCACAAGGAGATCAGAAGAAGACTTCTGTAACTGACCAAGAAAAGTCAGCAAGTGCAATAGCTGGCAAGCAGACAGAAGACAACGATCTTAGAACTTACCAGGATCGTAGTGTTTGCCAAACAAAGAAAGAACTGATGGAGTACATATACAGAGATACTGGACAGCTTCTAAAGAACAAGGCTAAAGTGATTAAGCATTGGGTCAGTCCATTGATGATAAGTGAACGGGAGATCACAAGGAGAAAGCGAAATGGACACCACCACAAATCAAGTGTCTTGTTATTCGAAGAGGCGCGAAGAAGGAATCGAGCCATCGATTCTCGAGAGCTGCTTTCTTGCAAACAGAAGTGTTGAAGCACTGCACAAGAAAAGGAAGATGTGTTCTACATTGAAGATCAAATCAACACTCTTCAAGATCGTAGTGTTGTCTCTACCAGTCAACAAGACACTACGATCAAGTCCATGAAGACATGCATCAGAATCGTAGAGTTCGAATAGCTGAAGACTGAAGCATTGGCAACGGTTCAATCTGAAGGGTAATATTTGGACAAGAGCTCATTAAGAGCATCGATGCAAGGACAACCTCTGATCGAGAAATCAGAAGAAGGAAATAAATTCTTTGACCTGCCCAAGACATTAAAGTGACATATTTGACAGGGTTGGTGAAACAGCAGACTGCAGTGTCAGAAAGTCAGAAAAAGATGTCATGTCACATCTGCAGTCTGCACCAAATAACTCTAGATCTACGAAGAAATTTGAATAGCTTTCAACGGCTACTTTCCAACGGGAAGATAAGGAAGTAGTATAAATCAACAGAGCCTCAAACATCAAGAGTTACTGATGATTGTGTAGTTGCAGAATTGTTGAGTTGGTGAATGCTATTGTTGACTTTACGAGTTCCACCAAAAGATCAATAGAACAAGTCTCAGTGACAGTGAGACTATCAAGGTGGAAGTGAAGCAGCTTTGAAGAAGGAATCAAATAGATCGAAGCTTCACTCAACAAAGATGAGAATGCCACTGAAGATGGCAGCCAAGCTGAGAGCCGAGAAGGCCAAGAAGATAGCATTCAGGAAAGTGGCTGAGTACAAAAAAGATCAAAAGAGCCACTCTACAAATCACCATGAACCGAAAGCTGAAACTGAACAAGTGCAGAACCATGTCTGCAAAGTATTCAAGAAGGGTTCAGGGATTGCTAAGTACTAGACAAAGACTACTAAAAGCACAGAGACTTAACAAATCCAGATGGTGATGGTGCACAGCTGACATCAGATGAAGATAAGCTGAAAAGAGACGAGATCAGCTGCACCAACGATGATGTGGTCCAGACTCAAAGCTGAACGCAAAGAGGACCACACCAAGCTGCTAAGAACAAAAGATGCTCAGAGCTTTATGATATCTTAGCAGCTCATCACCAACTCCAACAAACAAACAAATAACTCAACAGCAAGAAGTCAGGGCCTGAGGGGTCCTTGTCCGAAGGGACTAAATGAAGTTCCAAGCTTGCTGGGCTTGAAGAGCTCCTAGGGAACTAGAGAAGTTCCAAGGCTGCTGGCCTTGAAGAGTTCTTAGTGAACTGAAGTCCCAAGGTCACGGCCTTGAAGGAATCTTAGTGATTCGAGGTCTTTGCCCTTCTTTAGTGGAAATCCTGCTAGTTGAAAGCAGAAGAGTGGATTAGGAGCTTGAGTCTCTGAACCACTTAAAACCCCTTGTGTCTTTTAATTTATGTCATTTACATTATGTACATTAACTGCTATAACTGCTATGAATGTTTTAACTGCTTACTACTAAAGTAACTCTACGAACAATGTATGTGTGATTATGAATATATCAATGAAGGGGATCTTTTACTTATTCCGTTGTGCTTGAAAAGATTCTTAAGTTTGTCATGAGCTACTTAATGAGCAATACAACTTAATAGAGTAAAAGTATTTTTAAATTCTAAAGATCTATTCAACCCCCCCCCCCCCCTTCTAGATCTATATTGTGCCTACTGGAACTAACAGGGTTGTTATTCCATTCTTTATTATTCATTGGAATAACTTTTATCTGTCCTGGCCTATCGCATGCCCGTGAATTCTATTGTTATTCCATTCTTTATTATTTTGTTGGAACATCCTCATGCTATGCGGATTAAGCATGACACAGTTCCATTCTTTATTATTCATTGGAACATCCTCGTCTGCATGCATGCGGATTACGCATGACACAGTTCCATTCTTTATTATTTTGTTGGAATATCCGTCATGCATGCGGATTACGCATGACTTTTGTTCCATTCTTTATTATTCTATTGGCAATAACACATGCATGCGATTATCGCATGCCTCGTGAATTTTTCTCATTATTCCATTCTTTATTATTCTCATTGAATAACTTTGCTTATGTGGATTATCACATGCATGGTGAATGATCCTTCGTATTCATTCCTTATTAAATTGTGAAAATGATTTATTTACGTGGATTACTGCATGGCGGGCGAAAATCCATTTGCAGTTTCATATATTCTATTATACTTAGTTGGTTAAAGTTTTGACTTCTATACTCCATGAAATTAGTAGAATATCCTGGATATTTGCGCTTCATCCAGTATCATTTCATGGAAATATTCTTCTGAGCATTCTTAAATTTTACTCCACAAAGCAATATCATGTTGATTTCAGGATAAATTAACTTATAAATCTTTAAAATTTATTCTTGAACTTGTTTTATTGAATTATTATGTCATTGTCATCATCCTCATGCTTATATTGTGATGAAAGTCATCTTTGGCTTACGTGCATATATGGACTCGGTAGGATTATGATCAGGGATCATTCGGTATAATCATAACCTGTAATGTTATAAATAATGTGGTAAAAGTCCTCAATGGCATGTAGTGCATTGATGGACAGTTTTTGGTATGATTATGACCAGGGATTATTCAGTATAGTCATAACCATTGATGATTTAATGAATATCCTTGGCCCGTAGTGCAGGGATGATTCGATGATGTGGTTTATTTATTAAGCTGAGTCTCAGCGATTTAAATTGATGAAAATATTTTAAATCATAGAAGATAGTAGATATCATGCTCTACTTGACTCTTCTAATGGATTGCTTATTTCCGCTTCAGTTGTTGATCTAAAACTTGTTGTCTATTATATTCTATCAATTGTTATACTGTTGAAGGCTAAGGATAATTTATTCTGCATTATCTTAGTCATAAAATTTCTTATTGGGCTAGTTGAGCTCACCCTTTCTTTCATTGTTCTCTTCAGAAAATGAGAATATAGCTGGGACGAGTCGGGGAATGGAGTGATGGTCCGAGATAAATGGTTTTAGTATTCCTCACTATTCTACGGAATAATATGATAATAATTGTAATGAGGACACTATTGAGTGTGGATATTGTCTAGATGATATTATTCTTGTTTAAACTCTCAGCTATGTTTTGTCGTATTTTACACGACTGTTGTATAATTAAGTCGTATTTGAATTTTTGTACCATATATCTGGCGACTCAAGATGGGTGATGTATACCTGTTTTGGGGGCATCACACTTTTCAGTCAAAAAATAAATAACAACAGATACTGTAAGACCCCAACTTTTATGAATAAAGATGAATTTTCTATAAATATCATTTTTGAATATTATGGAATAAATTTGATATAATGTTATAGTTGTGGGTAATATTTATAAATTTTGCAAAGTACGCAAGTTGTTATATTATATTCGATTGGTCGGGCAATATTCGTTTTAATAAGGAATATTCGTACGACGGCACAATCATTAGTGGAACCCACAACGGAATTATTATCGGATTGAGAAAATGACAAAAATATTTTTATGAAAATAACGACAGAAGTTTTACCGTTAACTGTTGAAACACCCGGTGTTAAAAGTAGAGTAATACGCGTGGTTGCATAATAGCACACGGTATTGATTATTGATGCTTACGTGAGAAGTCACTCAGTTTTGTTCAATTATTGCTACAGTAATTATTGTATAATATCTCACGTTATTTGATTCAATTATTGTCGATATTTTATATATTATTAAATCAATAATTGAGATGACAGAGTTATTAATATTATTATTTTCAATATTGACGATGTCTAGAAGTTCTGTCAAGTAGAGGTTTGATCACCTAATTGTGCGCCAATAGGGAGAAATCATTATTGGAAAGCCCCCTCTTTCCTGGGAACGACCTGGTCGATTAATAGTGTGAATTATAATAATGATGTTGAATTTTGTTTTATTATTATTATAAATGTAATAAAAGAGAAAACTTTTTATATAAAACAGAATACTTTTTATAAAGTTTTGTATTATTTGATTATAAATAGAATATAATATATTTTATTATGCATAGTGTTTTCATATAGTACTGCATAAGTGTTTATATAATAAAATCTTTTATATAAAATGAATACTTTTATAAAGTTATTTATTTTATTAGATTATAAATAGAATATATTATATTTTATTATGCATAGTGTTTGCATAGTGCACAGATAGTGTTTGCATAGTAAAATCTTTTTATATAAAAATGTAATACTTTTATAAAGTTATTTGTTTTATTAGATTTTAAATAAAATATATAAATAAATATATATATATATATATATATTATAAATAGAATATATTATATTTTATTGCATAGTATCCTTTCCATTCTCCTACAAATAGGATGTTTAGTTAGAATTGAAAACACACCAGAAATTCAGAGAATTCTTCTTCTATAATCTTGAGCGTATTTCTTTAGAGTTTTAAGAAGCTTTGAGCGTAGAAAACAGTATAAGTTTTCTTCAAGAATATCCTCGTCAGTCGGAATACCCTTCTTTCTAAGGTAAGGGATATTATTTCTTTCGTATTCATGAAGATAATCATTTTCTTTCAATACTCGTAAGAGCTGTTATTCCATTCTTAATTGTTATGTTGGAATAATCTGTCTATGCGAAGTATCGCATACATAGTGAAATTTTTCTGTTATTCCATTCTTTATTATTCTCATTGGAATAACTTTTATGCATCTTGATCTATCGCATGCTTGGTGAATTCTGTTGTTATTTCATTCTTTATTATTCTGTTGGAACATCCTGTCTGTGTGGATTACGCATGACCTGGTTCCATTCTTTATTATTCTGTTGGAATATCTTGTCTGTGCGGATTACGCATGACCTGGTTCCATTCTTTATTACTCTGTTGGAATAACATGTCTATGTGGATTACCGCATGTGTAAGACCCCAACTTATTATAAATTAAATTTCCTCTATTTATTATTTTGAAATAGTAAGGGTTGATTTGATTAATGTGGTTAGTTATGGGTAAAATGCGCAAATATTTCAAATATGCAAGTGGTTATAAAATATTCATTTTATCGGAGAATATTCGTTTGGTCGTGGAATATTCTTATTGTTGGGAATATTAAATGCGACAAGTAGCGACCTTGTGTGGGCCCCATAACGTAAAGCAATTGGATGAAGAAAACGACAAATATAAGTTGTTTATAAATAACTGGCGTGTAGTTATTCAATTATCTTGTTAAAATACCCGTGGTTAAAACACGATGAAACATTACGATATTACACGGATTATTGATTCTTACGTAAGAAGGCACTACTTAATAATTGTTACAATAGTTACTGTTCAATATTTTATTTTATTGATTCAATAATTGCTACGTTGATATTTTATATTATTGTTATTTCAATAATTGTCACTACACAGTATTTTCATTATCAGATCAATAATTCATATTATTTGAATAATATTATTAGATAACATTATTGGCAATGTTTAGAAAGTTACATCTAAGGAGAGGTTTGGTCACTAATTAATTGCGCCAAGAAGTGGAGAAATCCTTATTGAAAGCCCCTCTTCCTAAAGAAATGACTGGTTGCCAATTATTGTGATTACGTAATATTATTTGTGAATAATTAATTATTGATTTATATGATAAGGAAAATATTCATTTTATATGGATATAGATGGAGAAAATTTTTAATGTGACAATTGTTGAAAATTGATATTTTATCTTTTTCGATAAAATAATTCATTTAAATATATTATTATATTTTAATAATATAATAATAGTGATATTTTTACAATGAATGTGGGATATATGAATAAATGAGGAGGAAGAGTATTTTTGTTATAAAAAATGTTTAAAATATGTTAAACATGTTTGTGGGCCCCACTTTGTGACCGAAATTGGATTATAGCCCGTAAAATCGCCCGTTTGTGGATTTCGGTCAACTTCTGCTTGGAATTTGAAAAAACTTAAACTTACAAAGTTGTAGAGAATAGAATTTTCTATGAAAAAGACATGTGATTTGAATTTTTCTGATAAAAGGGCTATTTATTATGAATTATTGAAGTTTCAAAGTTCCGGAATAATTGATTTTTGGAAGTTTTAATTATGTTTAATAAGAAAAACGTTTTTTGGGCTACACTAACATGTGCAAAATGAGCTGAGATCAGTTTTCTAAGGTGGGCTTAAATTTTGTTAATTATATTAATATTATATTAAATTTTCTGCTTTGGTGTTCTAAGCATTTTCCTATAAATAGGGTGCTTAGGTTAGAATTGAAAATTACATCAGAAACTGAAGTTTTCTCTCTCTTTCTCTCTCTATATTATCGAGCGTGTTCTTGTGAGTATTTTGATACTTTGAGTGTTACTATATCTGGTGCAAGTTCCTTGTAACTATATCCTAGATTCCTTTTAAGTATATAATCTTTTTCAAGGTAAGAGATGTTATTTTTTTTAAAATGATATTATTTCTTCTAATATCATTATGCTGGATTATTGATAAGATTTTTCTTGTGAAATTCTTGTAGTGTCGTGGTTACTATTCACGTCTACGGCACTATTCACGAATACGACACTATTCACAGAAAAATTAAATTTTCATTTTTGTCCAAAATATCTATTGTGAATACTAGCTTTGATTGTATCCATGTTTTGATCATTCTTGAATTTTACTTCACTATGATTATTTATAAAGTATTTTTGAACTTGGATTGTTTAAAGTACGAATCCATAATACTTGTTCTTTTGTTTCACTGGATTCGTTTTTTTTAAAATATTTTCATCATCCTCATCCTAAATGATGGTATTCTTCAATATCTTTGGCTTTTGTAGTGTGCAAGATGGTTGATTTTTTATGAATATCTTTGGCCCGTAGTGCAAAGATGTACAGGTGTTGAGATGAACATAACCAACTGATGAATGTCTTTGGCCTATAGTGCAAAGATGAATATTTGATTCAAGATGAATATTGATTGATGATACAAGGATAAAATATTGATGATGGACTTTAAATTCGTAGATTATAGTAGATTTCATTCTCTACGTAACTCTTCTATGAATTATTATTTCCGCTGCGAATATTGATCTGAAACTTGTTTTCTATTGTATTTTATCAGATTTTTCCCTATTGAAGACTAACGATAATTTGTTCTATATTATCTTAGTCATAATATTCTTTACTGGGCTAGTTGAGCTCACCCTTTTCCTTTTTGTTCCATTTTTCTTCTCAGGAGGCGAGAATGTAGCGAGTTCTAGTCGGGGTGTGGAATGATGATTCTAGAAAGTTGTTTTAGTAGTCCTCACCATTTTTGTAAAATAATGTACCAATAATTGTAATGAGGACTTATTTGGGTGTGAATATTGTCTAGACGGCAATATTTGTATTTAAACTCACTGTTTTCATGTTGTATTAATAAAGTTGTAGTTGTTTCTGTACCATGTTATTGACAACTCAAAATTGGTGATGTATACCTATTTTGGGGCGTCACATTATGCATAGTGAATAATCCTTTGTATTCATTCGTTATTAACTTGTGGAAACGATCTGTCTACGTGGATTACCGCATGGCGGACAAAAATCTATTTGCAGTTTCATATATTTTATTATACTCAGTTGGTTAAAGTTTTGGCTTCTATACTTCATGAAATTAGTAGAATATCCTAGATATTTACACTTCATCCAGTATCTTTTTATGGAAATATTCTTCTGAGCATTCTTGAATTTTACTCCACAAAGCAGTATCATGTTGACAATTTAGACATTATTGAGTTTAGGATAAATTACCTTATAAATCTTTAAAATTTATTCTTGAACTTGTTTTATTGAATTATTATGTCATTGTCATCATCCTCATGTTTATATTATGTTGAAAGTCATCTGTGGCCTGTAGTGCAGAGATGGACTTGGTATGATTATGACTAGGGATTATTCGGTATAATCATGACCGTAATGTTATAAATGATGTGGTAAAAGTTCTCATTGGCCCGTAGTGCATTGATGGACAGTTGTTGGCATGATCATGAACATTGATGAAAACACGAATATCCTTGGCCCGTAGTGCATGTATAATTTGTGGTTGTGATACTAATGAATATCATTGGCCGTAGTGCAGGGATGATGTGGATTATTTATTGAGCTGAGTCTCAGCTATAAAAGTGATGAAAAACCTTTTAAATCACAGAAGATAGTAGATTTTATTCTCTACTTGACTCTTCTAATGGATTGCTTCTCTACTTGACTCTTCTATTTCATTGAAGGCTAACGATAATTTATTCTGTATTATCTTAGTCATAATATTTCTTACTGGGCTGTAGTTGAGCTCACCCTTTTGCTTTCATAGTTGTCTTCAGGAAATGAGAACGTAGCAGGGACTAGTTGGGGAACGGAGTGACGGTCTAGATGATAGCATTAGTAGTCTCCACTAGTCTATTAAATAGTGTGATAATAAATGTATTGAGGACTTATTTTGAGTTTGAATACTGTCTAGAAGACAATATTTGTATTAAAACTCACAGCTCATGTTGTATATTTAAGGTTGTATTTGTATTCTGTACCATGTATTTGGCGACTCAGAATAGGTGATGTATACCTATTTTGGGGGCGTCACAGATACTTTCCAGTCAAAACACAAATAACAGATTTTTTTTCCCGCAAAAACGAGTAACAATAATACCTATTTAACAAGTAGAATTTAATAATATTAAAATAAAAAGTATTGAACAATAGAACCTGAACAATGAACATCACAAATTCAGAGTAAGAAATATTAATTTACAAATCATAATTGTAAAGAAAAAAATTACACAAGTGAATAGAGATTGATATTATTACCTATTGATGTGTTGAATTCAATTTTTGTAGAACCAGAGGATCTCAACACTCAACTCCTCAAATTTGAAGCAAACAAAAAATATAAAAGATTAAAAGATATAATATTTATTGACAATTGTAGATTTGTAGTTAGAGAAAAAGAATTATTTAGAGAGAAAAAGTGATAGACGTATAAAGAGCCAGAGAGGAAGACACAGAAGTAGAGAGTCACTGGTAGTCTGGGTAGAGAAAGAGTCACTATTCTAATCTCGATACTACTGATTTGTTTGGGAAAAATAATTTAGACTTTTTAATTGGTTCTAACATAAGAAATATTAAAATTTGAGGAGAAAATAATTTGGGCTTTTTTAATGGGTTCTAACATAAGGGTTATTAAATTTTTGGGGCCTCAAGCAATTGCTTTATTTACTTAACTGTAGGATCGGCCCTGGGTAAAATAATAATGTTTTGTCATTAAGATGTTATAGACATGTCAATTATCAAACAAGTTTTTTCATTCAAATTCAAATTCAATTCATTCAGATTCAGATTCAGATTCAGATTCATTTTTTATCAAACACCCCTTAGTTCTTAATTGATAATATATGGTTTATTTAATTAACTATCCTTTTACTTTTTTTTATATGGTTTATTTAAGAGTAAAGTTTAGATGACCACCTGGGGTTTTGGCGCTTTCTCACTTAACCACCTATAGTCAGTAAAGCTACATTTAAACTCTTCACTTTTTGAGTTTAAGTGAAAAAGTTACCTTTTCCATCCAACTTAACTATGTGTGTATGTCAGATGTCAAAAGCGCGTGAGAAGGAGGTGTAACAGTAAAAAATAACTGATAAATGTCTAAAAGAGCCCTTCTTCTTCCTCTTTGTTTAGCCATGGAAGAAAATGTTTAGCCATGGAAGAAAATGAAGAGGCTTCATCAAAGTTAAACAAATCTCCGATTTTTGACAAGGGAGACACTTTGTTTGAGACCAAAGAACTCAAAATCACCGATTTAATGCGCTTTATTCGATTCATTTCTCCCAAATTGGATAAATTTGTAAGTGTTGTTGAGGATTCGGTGCCTGTGAAGGAGGACGAGGGTTAGACTAATTGATATAGTGTAACATTCTTTTTTTTTTTAGTCTGTAGTTTCCAAATTAGTGTGAATTTAATGATTTATCTTTTTCTTTCTCCATTGAAGACTTCTTACATGGTATCAAAGCAAGGTTCCAATCGAAATTCAATCTTTTATTGTTTTTAATTAGGAGATTGATTCTAGTTTCTAGATCAGGTCTGATATCTTCTTGATTTTCTATCTTTAGAAGCTCAAGTAATTGTTGCTCAATAACAGATCAGAAAACCCTAGATCTGTTATTTTGTTTGTTAAATTTCTAGACAAATTCTATCATCTTCTTAGTTTTTGGGCAAATTCTGGATCCAATGTTCCTATTCATTTTATGGCAGACTCTATTCTCACAGCTACATATTTAATCAATAGACTTCCTAGTTCTGTTTTACATGGGATCGGGCCTGGGTTTTGAATTCTGTACTAAATGGTGCAATTTTGTTGATGTTTTTGCAATTCTGCATTTCTATGGTGAAATTTTGTTGATGTTTTTACATGGGATCGGAGCCTGGGTTTTGAATTTCATATTTAACCTGAGGCCTCGCAGACAATTCAGATGGAAAAAATGAGTAGCTGTCGGAGCTTGTTATTCTATAAAGACTATTAGAGAGAGTGATACATCAGGTAAAGCTAAAGAAAGATTAAGAGTTTCTAGCTTTGGCTTCTTTTCTGTATTTTCTCTATCCATTTCTTCGTCCTGAACCTCTCTTTTAGAAAAATTCCCCCTAATCTCATATAATTGTAGAAAATCTCTCTCTACCCATCTAGGATCATCTTGAATCTGATCCTCATAAACCACTTCTTTACCTTTGTAACTCACTTTCTCAAAGGAATTCAATAAATTTCTCCCGGGAATCTCTTTATCAAGAAATCCCAATTTGGAATTATCACACAGATAACTAAGAGTCGGCTCCTCAGAGCCAGAATTCCCAAATTTTAAGAGTTTTAATTGAGACCCATCGAAATCCATCTCTGATTGTCTAAGAAAATTGATACCCTTTTCAGAAAATCTCATTTTATCAACTAGGTCGTCCCGATTTTTGCCAGAAAGATGATGTGTGAGCTTGTTTTGAGAGCTCTTTCCTCCTCCATATACACAACTACTTGAACCTTCTTTTTCTTTCAACATAATTAAATGCAGAGAAATCTGAGAGAGTACTACTTGGATTGATTTTCTCACTCTTGCACTCTATTAAATTCTTATATTCACCTTCTCTACTTTTCTTCCAAATTTCTACCAAAACTCATGTCAACAGAAGAAAAAAGAATGCTATATTGGCTGCTACCTTAGGAGAGATATCCATTAAACCTGACTGCAAAACCCTAAATGAAATCAGTTTAGTAGACTGCAAATTCTAGACTGATCTAATGAACAAGAAGAATGGCAAAACATGGTTTGGTTTTCAATATATATATAAAGGGTAATTAAGTCTTTAACCAAATAAAGTAACGGAGTTAAGACAGAAAGCACTTTTTCACTTTAACTCAAAAAGTCGGGAGTTTAAATGTAGCTTTACTGACTACAGGTGGTTAAGTGGAAAACCTCTTAAACCCCAGGTGATCATCTGAACTTAACCCCTTATTTAATTGATGATATTTAAAATAGGTGAAATTAAAATACACTCATGTCCAATTTTCATGTCCATCCAGAAGAGCTCGTTTTGAAATATCTAACCGATCAAAATCAAGTAATAATGAGGGATAGTCAACTTCAAAAATTACAGTAGAACCTCTATAAATTAATACTTGATAAATTAATAATCTCTATAATAATATTTTTTCCTAGTCTCGACTTGGGCTAATGGGATAAATTAATAATTTTGATAAAATAATAAAATAACAATGTTTAAAAAGACCCTTTTATAAATATATGGTCCCATCAAAATCATAAATTAATAATTCTTTTAAATTATAAATATATCTAGGATAATCTTGTAAAATATGATTTTATTCTTCTTTGTTTTGTCTTGAAATTCAAATCTAATTGAATTTCATCCTTAAATTCTAGTACAATGAACTTATATATACAAATTAATTAAACTTAATGTGAATATACTTTTTTTCTAAATAAAATGTGGATGTAATTTGAAAAGTGGATACAATGAATATTATTTAATTATTAAAAATAATTAATATCACTTACAATAAATTCTATTATTACATTAATTTAATGAGTATGATACATTGCATCAAAAAAAATAAGATATAAACATCAATAAAGTACAATAATTTTAATGTAATTAAATTTATGTTCACCGAATAGAAAAATATTTTTAAATTAATAAATTATTAATTTATCGATTAAATAATAATTCTCTAAATTAATAAAAAATTTCAGTCCCAACAGTATGTAATTAGAAACGAGTAGAGATGTAGAGTAGGCCATCAAGGTTATGTATAACGATTAACATCCGTTGGATAGAGTAAAAAGAGCTCGATAGTCGATACCCCTTAAGCAAGATTTCGAATTCAAATCTTGTGAATGGCTTATAAGTCCGACCGTAGCTAGATTTTTAAAACCTAATGGTTGCCAATGGGAAGTGAGAACTTAAAAAAAAAATCAATTAGTTCATATATATGATGTATCTAAACTAACACACCTCCTCAGGAGGAAACTTATTTTGAATTGAACATGTAGACGATTTTATATTAGATGATGTGATGCATGTCAACCATTTAACCTAGCACATAAATGAAATTGTCTACTTTGGCTCTATATTATGGTCTCCAATTCAAAAACAAGTGATAATGAATGGAGTTACCCATCAAGAAGGTTATTATTTTATACTTGATGCGGGTTTTTTTAATTGTATAGGGGTGTTAGCCGAGCAGAGTAGCTCGATACTCAACTCGAGATCGGTTCGAAAATATGATTCAAAACTCGAATTCGAAGTTGATTCGAATCGAATATGATCCATACTCGTTTTTTGTTTAATGATACACGAGTCGAATTCGAGTATACCAGTATTCGCTCAGATTAGGGTTCGAGTATTTCATTTTTTTCAAACCATACTCGATAACTGCTCGATGGATCATATTCGAATACTGGTCTGATCCATACTAATAAACTAAATATGTGATATATATTTGTATCAATCTTTATAATTTATAAAGTGTAGTATTAAATTGTGTAAACTTATACTTGAATAAATCAGTGAATTGATTGTCAATTTGTATTACATTCTTTGTAATTTCTTTACATAAATAAAAGTAAAAAACTTATATATAAACATTAGTTCAATAATCAATTTAGTATGTAGTGATTCAGTATTAAATGAAATGGTTCATATTCGAAACTCGATTTTAAGGCTCGTGAGTAACTCATTTTGTAAACGAGTCGAGTACTTACGAGTCGAGTAGGTCCGAGTAATGATCCGAGTCAAATCTAACGCAAAATTAGAAATTTTTTATCTAATTCGAGTTCAATTTTTTTTGAATCGAGCCGAATCTGACCATTAAAATGTTTGCTGAGATTCGACTCGTTTTCACCCTTGTAGAGGTGCAACTATCATTTAAAGTTTGCATATATAAAAGCATCCTTTATTTTTATTTTTTTCAATTATGCATAAAATCATGAAATAATGTTCAAGTAACAAAAGCCATAAAGTCATATAATTCAAAGGCACGTCCTCAACAGACACCATATATGCCACAGTTTTTATCACACTTAAGTGGCTTTTTGGCAAATTTACACTCACTCAAGGAGTAAAATGTGAAGTAAATCTTCTACGTACAGTAGTTAAACACACCCCTACCTCTGACCAAAACCCCTCTCATTAGTCATTACTCAGTTCAGTTCATCTCAGCTCTGATCACCTAAAGAGATATTATATATGATATACATTAATTATTGGTGTGTCTTTCTAATAACTTAAATTTTTGAATGAATTAATTACTTCATATAGTATCAGAGTTCTGGTGTACAATGTCTTTGTTATTGAGTTTTTAAATTGACAGAAAAGAAAAAAAATGGAAAAAAAAAATTATATTTTTTGTCCAATGTTTTTGTTATTGAATTTTTTAATGAAAAGAAAAGTAAATAAATTGAGGGGGATCTGGTTAGCATGAAGTTTAATTTTTGGTAAGTTGATCAATTAACCAATAGAATATTGACACACATAGAACATCGCCTGCATGTCAACACTCTATTTTATTGGCCAATTGACCAACTTACTCAAAAATAAATTTTATACTAACCACTTCCAATTGAGGGAAAGCTTTAACTATTTTTCTTGTCAAATTTTTCGGTCCAAAAAATAGACCGGTTTTGATGGAAAACTAAGTAACATAAGATTTTTTTTTTTTTATAATTCCTATTATACTATTTAGATTATATAAACATAATAAAGGGGAAACTTATTAATTTAAATGATTTTTTTTAAAGGGGATACATTTCTTCTTAATGACCTAAGGAGTCCCTGAAAAAGGGAGGGGTGGAAATAAGGGGAATATAAGGTAAACTTTCTTTTTAAAAATTTTAGAGTCGGTTGATTCTGACTTTTGCCGAAAGAGTTACCATTAGACACGTCCTTTGTTAAGAGTTAGCAAGTTAGTAGCCAGTAGGATTCTGAAAACTCTATTTCTGAATTACAAACTTACAGAAACCCGTATAGCTAGCTAGTCCCTCTCCCTCTCTCTCTCTCTCTCTCTCTCTCTCTCTCTAATAAAACCTTTCCTTTCTCATATTCCCTCGAACCCCAACATGTCCCTAAAAGCCAGTCACTTTTTAGTTCTTACTATTCCAAATTTTCATTTATTCACCCACAAAATAATAAATAAAAGCTAAAATCTTTGAAGCTTTTCTAGTGCTCAATTAACCTCTAAAGCTGACAGATTTACCTCTCTTTCTTTCTCTCAATTTCTTGATTTCATATAATGCGATTCAAGAAAAACTCTCTATTTCAACCACTATAAATGTACAGTATAAGTATATTTTTTCCTAGCTACTTGTACAAATCAAGACAAGAAAAGTTATATAGAGAGAGAGAAAAAAAAAAGTAGGTTAGTTTGCTGGAGGAGAGAGAAAATAAAATGATGGATTATGAATGGGGAAACCCATCAACCATTATGCTCACAGGCGACGGTGAACCCGCTCAAGATTCCGGCCAAACTCCACTAAATATTTTTGATCACTACTCCGATCAAACTTTCAGCCACAATCTGATTAACCCTAATCAAAATGGATTAAATAATCATCCAAACCATAACCATTTTCATCACCCACAAACCCAAAACACCCATTTCCAATCTCTCTACGACCCGCGCACTTACGGCGCGTCATACGCACCTCCCGGTGTTGAAACCATATCCTTCGAACCGGTTCATTCCGGTCCGACCGGATACGTGATTGTTCCCAAAAGTGAACCGGCCGGAATTGACTACACGAGCAGGATAGGGCTGAATTTGGGTGGCCGGACGTATTTTTCTTCGTCGGAGAATGACTTCGTAGACAGGCTTTACCGCCGGTCCAGCGCACATGAACCCGGTTCAGTAAACTCCCCACGTTGCCAAGCTGAGGGCTGCAATGCTGATCTGACCCACGCCAAGCATTACCACCGCCGCCACAAGGTCTGCGAGTTTCACTCAAAAGCCTCCACCGTTATCGCCGGCGGATTGACTCAGCGATTCTGCCAACAGTGCAGCAGGTTCGATAGTAAAATTATCAAAGCCCCTCCCTCCCCATGCACTTAATTATATTTTTGAGAACTACCACTAAATAAATACTTTTACTAATTCTTTCCAAGTTAGAGGAGCGGAGAGGAGAGATAAAATGAAATTAATGTGACTGTAATGCCCTTGGAATTGTGTTAATTAACCAGCTAGTGATTAATTGGTTGAGTTCGTACGAGGGGTGATCCCGAGGGCATTTTCGTCCATAATTATTATTTTTTTTTTTCTGCTTCTTGTAGTGAAAGTAGTCATTAATTAAATATGAAACTTGTAAAATGTAAAATGTTTTGTGTGAATTTTGATAATTACTACAAATAATAAGCAGATTCCATCTTCTCCCCGAATTCGACAAGGCCAAAAGGAGTTGCCGGAGAAGGTTGGCCGACCACAACCGTAGAAGGAGAAAGAATCAGCAAACAAATCAAGCAGCTGATCGTAACAAGTCTCGGCTCCAAAATGCTCATAATTATTCCTCGTCTGAAAACCAGCTTACAAGTAAGTTGCATGTACGTACTTATATTGAATAATATAATTATTCATATTCATTTGGCAACTCAATATGAAATTCAATTTCAAGGTATAACGTTATTAAGTTGACAATATAGTCGTATAATAATTAATTTTAATAAATTAAATAAAATTTGATTTATGGGGATTTTATTAATTTTAGGATCCCCACCGGACTCCGGAGTGCAATCGTCTTCATCGGTGACTATGGCCATTTCGCCGCCAGGAATTAATTCCTTGGGTTCTTCCCGGCAAAGATCTTATGAAGCTCCGAGTTCTTCACTTTCAACAACCTCTCTCTTTTTTTCGAATGGTTGATTTTATTTTTAGCCATATGTACAAGTGGAAATTTGAATTAAAATAATAAAGGCATTATTGTTACGATAATTATTTTATTAATTTTCAATGAAATTCTATCTTTTTATCGTTTCACTCTTATTTTTTAATCGCATATCTATATTTTTACTCCCACTAACCTCTTCTTCTTAAATTACTATCTTTTTTTTAAAAAAAATTTATACACGTAGTGTGTGCATGTCATACAACTAGTATTAATTCAACTAGTGTAATATATAGCACGTGCGAGACACGGGGTTTTATTTATTAATAATTGTTTATATTAAAAATAATAATATTTGATCAAAGTATTTATGTGGCTAAGTAAAATGATCGAAATAAAAACTGTTTATATAAAAATATCGTTTAAAGCAGATGAAAATGACAAGTACATATAATTTTATTGGCGTTGCCACCTTTATAGTTGTTGAAATACAAATACTTAATGAACATCTTTTTCTCTCCAATTTCTCAACTTTTCTTGTTCAAATGATATTTAAAAAATAAAAGTAATTGAAAGATATGGTGAAGATATAGGGCTATTTATACAAAACATAGTTGGTTTTTAGTATTCTTCATAAATTGTGTATATACGTTGCATTTATGTGAACAATTAATTAAAGTGTAGCTATTAATTTTAAGTGGGTATGTGCATGTATTTATAACTTCCAAATTAAAAGGTTTTACATGATTGATATAGAAGGTCAAAAGTCTCGACTTGCAAAAAATGGATCTATACAAAAAAATTTAAAATTGAGCTAACTCATAAACTATCTTAATCAAGTCATTCTAATGGATAAGTTAACTCGAATTGTTTTTATATATAGAAGGCACTGTATCCGTTCTTTAATATATGTCGTTTTATAGTTGTGCACAAATATTAAGAAAATGATTGTAAAACATTAAATATAATATTAATTATTTATATTGTCCTTGTATTAAGAATATATAGTGAGAGAACCAAAATTATACAATAATGTTACTATCATATAAAATAGTCACACCCTGCTCACATACCGCTGACGTGGCACCTATGGATTTATTGTTGAGTTAAGTGTGTCATGTCAACAATAAATTCATGGGTGCCACGTCAGCGGTATGTGAGTATGGTGTGATTATTTTATGTGATAGTACGTAGCATTGTTGAAAATTATATTTAATACTTAGGGTAATATTAAAAATTAAGCAATTAATACTTAAAATTCTCAAACGACTTATATTAAAAGACAAAAATATTTTTTTAAAACGATTTATAATATTAAAGAACGGAGAGAGTATTGATTTTAGATAAATTTAAATTATCCCCCTCCTTTCCTCTTGTAATGTGTTTGGTTGTGGAGTGGGATCAAGAGTGTACGAGGTGGGAAATTGTTTTATTTTTCATTTGGGTTTATAGTGGTGTAGCTAGCTAGGTTTTGGTAATTTTGGCAGGCAGGCACGCTCATGCAGGGTCTATTTTCCATATCCAGCGTTTGCATTATTTTCTTTTGTCTTTTCCTTTGAAATTTTCCCCACAAAATCGAGTGGAAAAAAATATATGGCCATGAATTGTGAGAGTATGCTTTGCTGATTGAAGAAAGTGGCCAAGAAGTCAAGCTGTCTCCTGCATGGATGCTATTTTTGATCAAGTTAAGTACTACTCATTGTGGGTCCCACCAACCCAATTGATAAATAAAAATCAGACGGTCCAAATTAAACAATATCTCTCTCTGTTACATTTTTATTTCAAAATTATAAATTTACATTTATTTTAATATAAATATAAATAAATTTCATAATAAAAATTAGTTATAGCATCAGTAAAGCTCACACTAGTAACCTCCCGTTAGTTTTATTTCTGGGGACGAAGCTGAGCGCCCCAACCCTCTTAACTAATAGATGCTTAAATTTTATATATAAAAACAATAAAAAAGTTTCATAATAAAATATGTCATTCAAATTAAGTAGTGCAGAAGAAATATATATATATATATATATATATATATATATATATATATATATACACACACACCCCATACGGTCTCTTTCTTCAACGAACCTTAATTAAATAGTAAATCAAAAATGAATCGGCTACAGTAATGATTTTTTTCGTCAATATAGCATACAAAGCCGACGTTATAATTCAAAAAACCGTCGCTATAAATGATATTTGTTGATTTGAAGTAATATTCCATTTCGAAGGATTTATTAATTTAGGAGCCACCTTGCACCTTCCTTGAAATTAAAAGGGTATGTTGTACCCCTAACCTTATTCTCCTTTCATTTTCTTAATAGTTTTCTTTCTAAACAAGGGATGAACAAATAATATTTTAGGCTTAAATTGTATGTTAGTGTGACATTAGAATTATATAAATAATTCTTAGTTCTTCATTAGGGAAAGCGGTAAAATGGGGCTATAAATTTATAAATGGTTTGAAATATCCAAACATATTTAGTTCTTTATATGTAGAGATGGAGATGGTATTTGTGGATTTGAAGTAATTAATATTCGATTTCCGATGATTAATTTGGAAGCCTCCTTGCACCTTCGTAGCTTGGAATTAATTTGTAGCCCAATTCTTCTTTCATTTCCTTCCTTCCTTCCTTCCTTGCTAATAGATTTCTTTCTAAACAAGAGATGGACAAATATAAAGGAAAGACAAAATTAAGCATTAATGCATGAGTTCCATGAAATTTTGACTAGTATACTAATTAAGTAGCATGGGGATAATTGGTAATTCAAGGGTACATGCATGATGTGCTAGTCTACATATTTTTTATTTATATGTATTTTTGATATTTTCGCATGGTTCTAGCTCTCTCATATGAGCATACAATGAGTCTCATGTCTTTTATGTGAAAATAAATAATATAAAAATATCAAAAATACGTGTAAAAATACTGTTACGATTTTATGACTTTGGGATGATTTGGAAAGTGCCAAGATGAGATTGAGAATGATGGTACTACTCTGCATGCTCAAAGCAAAGGATCAATAGCACTTATCTTTGACCTCCAACTTTAAGGTTTTCTTTTTACAAAATTTCGTGAATATATAAAGTACTCTCTTGGGGCTCTGTCCATGTCTTTTGGATTTGTCATATTATGTATGACTTTAAATTTCTAATAAAATTTCTCTAGCCGATCAAAAATAATAATAATAATAATAATAATAATTTAGGCTTAAATTTTATGTTAACGTGATACTGGAAATTGTTTAGGTTCCATTTAGACATAAAATTAGACTCCTACATTTTGAACGTTTTCTTTTCTAAATAATAAGGTTCAAATAAAACACACTCATAATTTGTTTGGCTATTTTTTTTCTTTCTAAATTGTAAACCTTAATGGTTACAAAACTATTATTAGACATAAAAATTATGTCTAAGGTTTCTTATACAAACATGACTTTCATTTTTAGACGATAGAACTTA
Organism: Panax ginseng; assembly: GCA_020205605.1. Classification (NCBI taxonomy): domain Eukaryota; kingdom Viridiplantae; phylum Streptophyta; class Magnoliopsida; order Apiales; family Araliaceae; genus Panax; species Panax ginseng. The sequence goes on from CM035133.1 coordinate 146,100,340, forward strand.
ATTATATGATCATCAGATTTTATACTATTCATTGTATGATATTAAGACAGAAGAATTTTAAAATAACACAGAATTTTTCATAAACCTGTTTTTTAATTATGATAGGGAAAAAAAATATTATATCAATCTTCCATCCACAAACTAGACAGTAGACTTAGAAAACGGACGGGGCGAGTGGCGGGCGGACCAAAAAAGTCCAATTTTTATTGGGTCAAAATGTTGCAGTCCAAAGCCCGGCCCGTGGCAGGCGGGTCGGGCAGTCCGCAGGCCGAGACCAATTTTGTACTTATTTATACTATTTTTTTTGAATTTAACTCAAACGGGCCGAGCCGGACCAAAAATGAGCGAACCAAAAAGACCCAAATTTTATTAAACTAAAAAATTATAGTCTAAAACTCGATCTGTAGCGGAGCAAACCGACCCGGTCCGCAGACTTAGGCTGCAGTTTGCCAGGTCTACTAGACAGTGCCTTGAAATGCTCCTTATTTTTTGTAAATATTGAACGCCAAATTTTTCAATAAACAGTAGGTGTAAGATTTGATGACCATATAAAGCTCTTATAATATTAATTTACGTTAACACGTCCTTCTAGAATATTATTGTGGTGTGAATGAATTTGCTTGACCTAGCTAGCTAGGTTTACGACATATATCCTTTTATCTTAAATTAGAGCAGTGACTACCCAGGTGAGGAAGAAGAAGCTAAATAACTAGGAATAATTTTAGGGGGATATTTTTTTTAGACATTTTAGATATTTTTTTTTTGTAATACCTCTTAAAAAATATATAGTATTTATTTTAACTGAGTTTTTTTATAAAAAACAGTGTTTTAGGTGTAAATTGGATACATACAAGAAACAGGGTTGTACAGACTGTACAGATCTTGTTTTTTGTATGTATCCAAATTATACTTAAAACACTGTTTTTTACAAAAATTTCAGTTGAAATAAATACTATACATTTTTTAAGAGGTACTACAAAAAAAAACCAAAAAAAAAAAAAATGCCGCTAGAATGTACCCAAAAAAATGTCTCCCTAGAATTTCTGATATAACTAATACAAAATTAGTTGACCAGATACTCTCCCTCCCGCTAAGGCTGTAAAATGAACAAACAGTTCGGGCTCGATTCAGACTCGCTCGACTAAAAATTCGATTCGAGCTCGACTCGAAATATAAATGAGTCAAATATGAGCACATTTTAAAGTTCGATAAATTACTCGAACTGTGACGCCCCCAAAATAGGTCCACACGACCCATTCTGAGTCGCCAGATATCACACTATAAAAATCAAATACAAACTTCATTTATACAATCATTGAACTGTAAATGCGATACTACGATTAGAGTTAAGTCGTGAGTTTTAATACAATATTGTCTCGTAGACAATATCCAAACTCAAATTGTTACAATGCCATATAAAAATACAACAACAAATATTTTAAGACCCAAAAGAAGAACGAGAAGATTACCATCATATTCATTCTAATGAGGTGCACTTTTGACGCTGTCAAAGTCTTGTTCTCATCACCCTATTGTTGTTCACCAAAATCAATTATTAAGTGACGTATAAAATACGACACACATCTTAGGTTCTCAATACAATTATCTCCATAATATTTAGGAAGAACCTCAACAGCTATAGACCACTGTTTTATTCCCCTGTTATCCCCGCTCGACCCAGCTACACACTTATTACCTGAAAGAAATTGTGAAGCAAAAGGGTGAGCTCAACTAGCCCAGTAAGAAATATCATGACTAAGATAATGCAGAATAAATTATCCTTAGCCTTCAACAGTATAACAACTGATATAATATAATAGAGAACAAGTTTAACTGCAGCGGAATCAGCAATCCATTAGAAGAGTCAAGTAGAACATAATGTCTACTATATCCTCTAGATTAAAAGTCCATCGTTGATATTTTATTCCTGTAATACTCATCAACAGTTCTTTGTTATACTTCAGACAAATAGAACTTTCATCACTTGTCTTCACTTGAACCACAAAAGATGTTAGTTAAATTCACAATTCATATTTATAAAAATGTGAATTAACAGTTCCTTCTTGCCACAAAGGCTTAATAGAATGTTTATTCAATATCGTTATCCCAAAGGCTGAAGATATTCAAATGTAATAACAATGATCATACCAATCAGTTGTCTATCTTTTGCACTACGGGCCAAAGATATTCAACTATAAAACCAATAATCATGATCATACCAATCAATTACTGTCGATGCTGCACTACTACCAACGACATTCAATCATTAACTAATGGTCATGATCCCGCCAATCACATCATTGAATTATCCATGCACTACGGCCAAGGATATTCGTTAGTATCACTAGTGGTCATGATCATGTCATACACATGTCCATCAATGCACTACGGGTCAAAGTTATCAAACAACAGATCATCTTTGCACTACAGGCCAAAGATATTCAACAACATATCATCTTTGCACTACAGGCCAAAGACATACAACTGTAAAATCAATAACCAACAATATAATAAAGAATAAAAGAATAAAAGAATTTCACCATGTATATAGTACTTCGCATAGACAGGTTATTCCAACATTATAATAAAGAATAGAATAATAAAAGAATTTCACAATGTATGCAGTGCTTCACATAGATAGGTTATTCCAACATAATAATAAAGAATGGAATAATAAAAGAATTTCACCATGCGTGCGTAATCCGCACAGAAAGGTTATTCAAACAGAATAATAAATAATGGAACCAGGTCATGCGTAATCGCACAGACAGGATATTCCAACAGAATAATAAAGAATGAAATAATAGAAGAATTTCACCATGTATGCGGTACTTCGCATAAACAGGTTATTCCAACATAATAATAAAGAATGGAATAATAGAAGAATTTCACCATGTATGCGATACTTGGCGTAAGCAAAGTTATTCCAACATAATAATAAAGAATGGAATAATAGAAGAATTTCACCATGTATGCGATACTTCGCATAAATAGGTTATTCCAACATAATAATAAAAAATGGAATAATAGAAGAATTTCACCATGTATGCGATACTTCGCATAAACAGGTTATTCCAACATAATAATAAAGAATGGAATAATTGAAGAATTTCACCATGTATGCGGTACTTCGCATAAACAGGCTATTCCAACATAATAATAAAGAATTGAATAATAAAAGAATTTCACCATGCATGCGATACTTCGCATAAACAGGTTATTCCAACATAATAATAAAGAATGGAATAATAGAAAATTTTCACCATTATTGCGGTACTTCGCATAAACAGGTTATTCCAACATAATAATAAAGAATGGAATAATAGAAGAATTTCACCATGTATGCGATACTTCGCATAAACAGGTTATTCCAATATAATAATAAATAATGGAATAATAGAATTTCTCTTCATAAATACAAAAGAAATAATACCCCTTACAAGTACAACAAATAATATCCCTTACCTTTGAAAGAAGAGTATTCCGACTGGTAGGGCGAGGATATACTCGAGGAAAACTTGCACTATCTTCTACGCTCAAAGCTTTTTTAAACTCTATAGAAATACGCTCGATATTACAGAAGAAGAACTCTCTCTAGAGTTTTAGTGAATTCGTAAGAAATAATGAAGGAATGAGCTTCTATTTGTAGGAGAATGGACTGAATAGTAACTAATTCATGAACGGTCCAGATTGATTTACTTTTAATCGGACGGTCCATATTGATTTAATAAAATATTCTAATTAAACAAAATCTTTTGAATAAAATATAATATACTCTATTTATAATCTAATAAAACGAATAACTTTATAGAAGTATTACATTTTTTATAAAAAGATTTTCTTGTCAAAAAAAATATTATCACGAGTATTTATCAACACTATGCATAATAAAATATAATATATTCTAATTATTGTCTAACAAAATAAATAACCTTATAAAAGTATTCTATTTTATATAAAAAGATTTTACTATACAAAACACTATGCAACACTATGCATAATAAAATATAATATATTACAATTATTATACAATAAAACAAATAACTTTATAAAAGTATTACATTTTTATATAAAAAGCTTTCTGTTTTATTACTAATAATAAAACAAAAACTTAGAACAACCGAGATCCTTCTTAGGAAGAGAAATTTCATATTTTATTACTAATAATAAAACAAAACCGAGAATAACCAATAACGAGTGCCTCTCATGAAATGGTAATCGGTCTTCTTCAACATATGGGCCCCACATGTTACAGAAGACCCTGACTTTTATGAATAAAAATGAATTTTCTATAAATATCATTTTTGAATATTATGGAATAAATTTGATATAATGTTATAATTGTGGGTAATATTTATAATTTTTGCAAAGTATGCAAGTTGTTATATAATATTCGATTGGTCAGGGAATATTCGTACGACGGCACAATCATTGGTGGACCCCACAACATAATTATTGTCGGATTGAGAAAACGACAAAAATATTTTTATGAAAATAACGACGGAAGTTTTACTGGTTGATCTGGTTGAACTACTCGGTAGTAAAGTAAAAATGAACGATGTCTGCATAAGTTGCGTAGTACCACGGTATTGATTATTAATGCTTATGTGAGAAGTCACTCGGTTTGATTCAATTATTGTCGATATTTTATATGTTATTAAATCAATAATTGAGATGACAAAGTTGTTAATATTATTATTTGCATTATTAACGATGTCTGAAGTTACGCCAAGGAGAGGTTTGGTCACCTAATTGCGGCGCCAATAGGGAGAAATCCTTATTGAAAGCCCCTCTTTCCGGAAAGCGACACAATTCGATTAATAGTGTGAATAATAATAATAGTAATGACGTTTTGTTTTATTCATATTATTAACGTAATAAAACGGAAAAACTTTTTATATAAAATGAATACTTTTATAAAGTTATTCATTTTATTAAAGCTAATAGTAAAATCTTTTATATAAAAATGTAATAATTTTATAAAGTTATACTGTTTTATTAGACAATAATTAGAATATATTATATTTTATTATGCATAGTGTTTGCATAGTGCTTGCATAGTATTTGTATAGTAAAATCTTTTTAAAAGTTATTCGTTTTATTAGATTATAAATAGAATATATTATATTTTATTTAAAAGTTTTTGCTTTAAATATGGACCGTCCGATTAAAGTAAATAAATTTGGACCGTTCATGGATTAGTTACTATTCATTCCATTCTTCTATAAATAGAAGCTCATTCCTTCATTATTTCTTACAAATTCACTGAAACTCTAGAGAGAGAAACTATAGAAAGAAAGAAGAAAAGTATTATGCTACTTCACTACTCCGATATCAAGTTTCTTTTACGGTAAGGGTTATTATTTCTTTTGTATTCATGAAGAGAACTTCTATGATTCCATCTTTATTATTCTGTTGGAATAACCTGTATATGCGGGCTACCCTATACATGGTGAAATTCTTCTGTAGTTTATTCCTTATTATTCTGTTGGAATATCCTATCTGTGCTTTACGCCGGACCTGGTTTTGTCTTTATTATTATGTTGGAACATCCTGTTGGTGTGAATTTCACCTGACCTGGTTCCGTCATTTAGTATTCTATTGGAATAACTTTTATGCTATCGTAAGTGAAATACCGCATGCATGATGATTTCTGTTGTATTCCATTCTTTATTATTCTGTTGGAATATCATGTCGGTGCGTATTACGCCTGACCTGGTTCCGTTATTTATTATTCTGATGGAATAACTTTGCTCTATCGCGGCAATACCGCATGCATGGTGATTTCTTTTGTTATTCCATTCTTTATTATACTTAGTTGGTTAAAGTTTTGACTTCTACACTCCATGAAATTAATGGAATATTCTTGATATTCTCCTGAATAAATTAATTCTTGAACTTGTTTAATTGAATTCTTATATCATTGTCATCATCCTCATGTTTATATTATTTTTGAAAGTCATCTGTGGCCTGTAGTGCATAGATGGATTTGGTATGATTATGACCAGGAATTATTCGGTGTAATCATAACCGTAATGTTACAAATGATGTGGTAAAGGTCCTCATTGGCCCGAAGTGCATTGATGGACAGTTGTTGGCATGATCATGACCATTGATGAATACACAAATATCCTTGGCCCGTAGTGCATGGATAATTTGTGGTCGTGACCCTAATGAATATCATTGGCCGTAGTGTAAGGATGATGTGGATTATTTATTAAGCTGAGTCTTAGCGATAAAAGTGATGAAAAACCTTTTAAATCATAAAAGATAGTAGATTTTATTCTCTACTTGACTCTTTTAATGGATTGCATGTTCAAGCTGCAGCTTAAACTTGATGTCTATTGTATTTTATCGGTTTAACATGCTGAGCACTAATGATAATTTATTACGCATTATCTTAGTCATAATATTTCTTCTTTGGGCTAGTTGAGCTCACCCTTTCTTTCACCGTTTTTCTCTCGAGAAATAAGAACGTGGCAGGGACTAGTCAGGGAACGGAGTGATGGTCCGAGATGGTGTCTTAGTAGTCCTCACTATTCTGTTAAATAGTGTGATAATAAATGTAATGAGGACTAAATTGAGTGTGGATATTGTGTAGATGATAATATTTGTATTAAAACTCACAGCATGTATTTTGTCGTATTTTACACGACTGTTGTATAATCAAGTTGTATTTGAATTTAGTACCATGTATTTGGCGACTCAAAATGGGTGATGTATACCTATTTTGGGGGCGTCACAGTTGGTATCAAAGCTTAAGGATATGATCCCTGGCTGAGATGTGAGATAAGAACTAGGAGGGGAGAGACGGGGAATTCCTTCGCTAGTATGACCTACCTAAGTTTATTTGGTATTTAATTGGCCGGTCAGAGTATAGGGATAATATGTGATAAGTTAATTAACCCTTGTTTTGTGACAGTATTTGAAAATGGCATCCGAGAATGTTGAGAACATCAATGGAGCACAGGAGACCGTTAAGTCTCCATAGATCAATAATCGGGATAATGTGCATCAGGAAGGCGATAATCATGATGCAAACAACAACACTGACCAAATGATGAACGAAGGAATGTTCTGAGGCTTCATGCAATTCATGCAACATCAGGCGAGAGCGGCTCCTGTCTAAAATGCAGGTGGAAACACTGGAAACTCTCGGACGGTCACCGCCAAACAGTTCAAGGAGCTGGGATCACCGGAGTTTTTTGGAGAGCCAAATCCACTTAAGGCGGAGACGTGGATAAATCAGATCAACAAGATATTTGATTTCTTGGGTTACTCCGAGGAGCAAAAGGTTCCATTTGCCAATTTCATGTTGCGGACAGAGGCAGATTACTGGTGGGAATCTGTAAAGCATACTCAACCTGCCGCACTGAAGATGTCTTGGGAGAAGTTCCAAGAACTGTTCAACGACAAGTACTTTCCCGAAAGTATTCGTCACATGAAAGAGGTAGAGTTCATTAAACTGGAACAAAACAACATGACCATGTCACAGTATGAAGCCAAGTTTGTTTAGTCAGTCTTTGTCCGGTTTAAGGTCTATTTGGTTGATAATGAGGAGAGAATGACGCTAATGTTTCTAAGAGGTTTGAAACCGGAGATACGTCAATATCTTATCTCTCATAAACCGTGTTTTGTATTCGGATGTGTTGTTAATAGGGCTCGATTATTAGAAGCGCGATAATGAGTCAACCCAACCAAAAGAGAAGCGGTAGGAAAAATGATAATACCAGTGATAGCAGTCATTAAAGCGGTGACAATAAGCATGAAGGGAATCAACATGCCAGAAATGGTAACCACTTCGGTGGTAATCATGGCCAAAATAATAAGAATGGACATTTCAAGAAAAGAAGATTCAACAATGATAGAAAGACGTCGGCACAAGACTGTTGTGTTAAGGAAGGAGAACGACCACCTATCATATGCTTCAAATGTGGAGGGAGGACACATCGGTCAAACTGCGATGCCTCCAAAGCATGTTACAATTGTGGAAGAGAATGACACCTAGCCCGATTTTGTCGTGCACCGAAGACAAGTCCAGCTGGGAGGGAAGCAGCAAAGGCCGTCCCAGATAAGACAAAACATGTTGTTCAAGGGAGAGCGTTTGTCGTGACCTCCCAGAAAGCAAGGAACCCGAACGAGGTCATCACGAGTAAGCTTATCATAAATTCTAGTGAAGTATATACCTTATTTGATACATGTTCTACCCATTCTTTTATTTCTCCTACTTGCGCTCAACGTTTAAATTTGACTTCGGAGAAATTAGACTTTGACTTATCTGTTGAAACTCCGTTGGGAGAAACCTTCATTACATCCACTGTTTATAAGTCTTGTTTGGTTCAAATCGGTACCCTCACATTATCTGTCGACCTTATTTCATTGAAAATACTTGCATTTGAGATAATTTTAGGGATTGATTGGTTAACTACTCATCATGCAAAAATTGATTATTTTTGTAAGGTTGTTAGCTTTCATATTCCTAATCAACCTATTATGCGAATTCAAGCAACCAAACCATTAAAATCAATCACTGTCATCTCAAGCTATAAAGTTATTCGTTTATTGAAAAACGGATGTCAAGCTTTCTTAGCTCATGTCATGGATCTAAACAAAAATACGTCAGTTTTGAATGATATTTCTATTGTTAATGAATTTCCTGACGTATTCCTTGAAGAATTTCCTGGCCTACCCCCAGAGCGTAAAATTGATTTTGTATCGACCTTGAACCTGGTACAAAACCTATTTCCAAAGCCCCATATCGAATGGCTCCTATTGAACTTCAGGAGTTAAAGACCCAACTGCAGGAATTGTTAGACATTGACTTTATTAGTCCTATTACTTCTCCTTGGGGTGCTCCTGTTCTATTCGTGAAGAAGAAAGATGGGAGTATGCGACTTTGTATTGATTATCGGGAGTTGAATCATGTCACCATCAAAAATAGGTACCCATTTCCACGTATTGGTGACTGTTTGACGACCCGATGAGGGCACCAAATTCTTTTCAAAGATTGATCTTCATTCCGGATATCACCAATTGAAGATTAGAACCGATGACATTCCAAAGATGGCTTTCAGAACTCGGTATGGGCATTATGAATTCCTAGTCATGTCTTTTGGATTGACTAATGCTCCTGCTGCCTTCATGGATATGATGAACCGAGTATTCAAGAAATATTTGGATCACTTTGTGGTCGTCTTTATTGATGACATCCTTATTTATTCCAAAAGCCGTGAAGATCATGAGCAACACTTGAGGCTGATACTCCAAAATCTTCGTGAATATAAGCTTTATGCCAAGTTAAAGAAATGCGAGTACTGACTTGAGGAAGTAGCATTCCTTGGACACGTGGTATCAAGTCATGGAATATCTGTTGACCCGGCATATTCGAAGAGATGAGAATACCTTGCTTTCTTTTCGGATTGTACCTTCCCGATTATTTCCGCTCTATCATGATTTTTCCATTTCTCATCTCCTGTATTTCAAATATCATTCTAGAATATAGCTTCAAAACAAAGGTTAATTGACATATCATAATTTGTCAACTTATCAAGTAAACAATTTCAGCTTAGGTAAGTCACACACTAGCGAAGTATATAACTCGTCTCTCCCCTCCTAATTCTAGACTCTTATCACCGCCAGCGACCATATTCTTAAGCTCTGATACCAATTGTGACGCCCTCAAAATAGGTCCACACGACCCATTCTGAGTCGCCAGATATCACACTATAAAAATCAAATACAAATTTTATTTATACAACTGTTGAACTGTCGTACAGAATACGGCCATAGTTAAGCTGTGAGTTTTAATACAATATTGTCTCGTAGATACTATCCAAACTCAAATTGTTACAATGCCATATAAAAATACAGCAACAAATATTTTAAGACCCCAAAGAAGAACGAGAAGATTACTATCATATTCATTCTAATGAGGTGCACTTTTGACGCTGTCAAAGTCGGGTTCTCATCACCCTATTGTTGTTCGCCAAAATCAATTATTGAGTGACGTATAAAATATGACAAACACATCGTAGGTCCTCAATAAAATTATCTCCATACTATTTAGGGAGAACCTCAACAGCTATAGACCACCGTTCTATTCCCCTGTTATCCCCGCTCGACCCAGCTATACTCTTATTACCTGAAAGAAATTGTGAAGCAAAAGGGTGAGCTCAACTAGCCCAGTAAGAAATATCATGACTAAGATAATGCAGAATAAATTATCCTTAGCCTTCAACAGTATAACAACTGATATAATATAATAGACAACAAGTTTAACTGCAGCGAAATCAGTAATCCATTAGAAGAGTCAAGTAGAACATAATGTCTACTATCTCCTCTAGATTAAAAGTCCATCGTTGATATTTTATTCCTGTAATACTCATCAATAGTTCTTTTTTATACTTAAGACAAATAGAACTTTCATCACTTGTCTTCACCTGAACCACTAAAGATGTTAGTTAAATTCACAATTCATATTTATAAAAATGTGAATTAACAGTTCCTTCTTGCCACAAAGGCTTAATAGAATGTTTACTCAATATCGTTATCCCAAAGGCTGAAGATATTCAAATGTAATAACAATGATCATACCAATCAGTTGTCTATCTTTGCACTACAGGCCAAAGATATTCAACTATAAAACCAATGGTCATGATCATACCAATCAATTACTGTCGATTGCTACTACCAAAGACATTCAACTGTTAACTAATGGTCATGATCCCGCTTGATCACATCATTGAATTATCCATGCACTACGGCCAAGGATATTCGTTAGTATCACTAGTGGTCATGATCATGTCATACACATGTCCATCAATGCACTACGGGTCAAAGTTATCAAACAACAGATCATCTTTGCACTACAGGCCAAAGATATTCAACAACATATCATCTTTGCACTACAGGCCAAAGACATACAACTATAAAATCAATAACCAACAATATAATAAAGAATAAAATAATAAAAGAATTTCACCATGTATGTAGTACTTCGCATAGACAGGTTATTCCAACATTATAATAAAGAATAGAATAATAAAAGAATTTCACAATGTATGCAGTGCTTCACATAGATAGGTTATTCCAACATAATAATAAAGAATGGAATAATAAAAGATCACCATGCGTGCGTAATCCGCACAGAAAGGTTATTCAAACAGAATAATAAATAATGGAACCAGGTCATGCGTAATCGCACAGACAGGATATTCCAACAGAATAATAAAGAATGAAATAATAGAAGAATTTCACCACGTGTATGCGGTCTTAAACATAAGCAGTTATTCCAACATAATAATAAAGAATGGAATAATAGAAGAATTTCACCATGTATGCGATACTTCGCATAAACAGGTTATTCTAACATAATAATAAAGAATGGAATAATAGAAAATTTTTACCATGTATGCGGTACTTCGCATAAACAGGTTATTCCAACATAATAATAAATAATGGAATAATAGAAGTTCTCATCATAAATACAAAAGAAATAATACCCCTTGCGAGTACAATAAATAATATCCTTTACCTCTGAAAGAAGAGTATTTCGACTGGTAGGGCGAGTATATACTCGAAGAAAACTTGCACTATCTTCTACGCTCAAAGCTTTCTTAAACTCTAAAGAAATACGCTTGTGATTACAGAAGAAGAACTCTCTATAGAGTTTTAGTGAATTAAGAAAAATAATGAAGGAATGAGCTTATTTATAGGAGAATGGATGAATAAGAATTAATTCATGAAACGGTCAGATTGATTTACTTTTAATCTGACGGGTCCATATTGATTTAATAAAATATTCTAATAAAACAAAATCTTTTAAATAAAATATAATATATTCTATTTATAATCTAATAAAACGAATAACTTTATAAAAGTATTCTAATTTATATAAAAAGATTTTACTATATACAAAAATACTATCTGCGAGTATTATGCATAATAAAATATAATATATTCTAATTATTGTCTAATAAAACAAATAACTTTATAAAAGTATTACATTTTTTATAAAAAAAGATTTTACTATCAAAACACTATCGCAGTATTTATGCAACACTATGCGTAATAAAATATAATATATTCTAATTATTGTACAATAAAATAAATAACTTTATAAAAGTATTCTATTTTATATAAAAAGCTTTCCTGTTTTATTATTAATAATAAAACAAAAACTTAGACAACCAGATCCTTCTTAGGAAAAAAAATTTCCTGTTTTATTACTAATAATAAAACAAAACTGAGACAGCCAATAAGGGAGTGCCCTCCTATGAAGGTAACTGATCTTCTTTCAACATATGGGCCCCACATGTTCCCCTCCCACAAACATGTCACCATCACAGTGAGTACCATTATATATATACTGAATAACTTTTTACCGATTATTTTATAACAACTTGCTTACTTTGAAAAAATTTCAAATATCACCCTTAACTTTAAACTTTTATCAATTTAACTATTTACCAAAATAGAAAAATTGAATACTTTTTTTTCATAAAATTCGGGGTCTCACACGAACCTCCTCAAATTATAATTTTCTATTGATACTCGGATCATATTCGTTGGAAAAATCCAAACTGCTCGGGCTCGATTCTAATCGTGCTTTCATTTCGATGAATTAAATGAGCCTCAATCAAACCTTATTTTATACTCGATAAATTTTGTGAACCAAATCTGAGCAACTCAATACTCGGATCAACTCGATTCGTTTACACCCTTACCTCCCGCACACTATAATCTTTAGCCTTTGTCTTGTACAATTCAAACACATTTGGCCACTGTACAAATATTTCTCTCTCTTTTCTTAATTTCTCTATGAATGTTATATATATATATATATATATATAGAGAGAGAGAGAGAGAGTTCGGATCCAGTCAGGGATCCCGGACTTTATAAAAATACAGACCTATTTTTTTTGCTTTTTTTTTATTTTGTTATATATATCCAAATTACACCCAAAATATTGTATTATGTAAAAATTTCAGTTTCATAATTTTTTTTTGTTTTTTTAAAAAAAAGGGTCCCGATTTTAATCAGGTCCGGGAGTCTAGACTGATCCTGATTATATATATATATATATATATATATATATATATATATATATATATCCATTTCAAGCGCTCACCTCCTTATTTTACATATCATGCTCATCCCTTTAGCGATGGGATGAGAGACAGTTCGATCCGTCGTTATATTTGTCGTCTTAACATTTAGCGACCAGATAACGTCGTCCCGTCCATTACTAAAAAGGAGAGTATGCAAGGTATGTAAGATCAATAGATATAGTCTTGATTCTTTCCAGTATATATATATATATATATATATATATATATATATATATATATATATATATATATATATATATATATATATATTTATAATTTGTTTGGAGAGATGTCTCTTTCCCTCTCACCAATCACCTCACACATTTTTGTCTATTTACTATAACGAAAATTTGGTTCCTGTTACATCTATCCTTTGAGTTTTTGTTGTTAGCCAAATCGACCAATTGTCATGAATTGAATGTTAGCTAGTTAATAAATAATATTCACCAAAATGAGCTAGCTAGGTTGATGCCACTTAATTTTATCCGACTAATAGTTGAATAATTGAGAGACATTTGTACCCTCAAGTTACATGACACATTGGACCCTCAACTCCCAATTTTAACAGTGAGCAAATTCGCAGTCAGACTAATTAATCTTCACGAATCTGGTCAGTATTTTTATACAGACTTACGCATGCATCTTGTGGTCTAAATGCATATTAAGATTCACATGACTTAATTAAAATAAATATACAAATTACAATTTACATAATCTAATTAAATATACAAATTAGGATTCATATGACCTAATTAATTGTACAAATTAGGGTCCATGATGTAATTAAATGAATACCGGAAAAACCGAAAAATAAATGTGCTAAACCCGGGAAAGCCTCCACGTGTTCCAAGGCAGAAGACTTGTGGATGCAACCCATTTTAGGAATTGATTGAGGGATTGGATTGACGGCTAGAAGGACAGGACAATTTGGGCATTACTTGGATGACTAAAAGGTATTTCTGAAATTTTCCCTTAAAGACATGACTAAGGGTATTTCGGGAATTTCTCTTAAAACATGTGTCTGGCATGTGACTGCTTCCCAGGAAAGCTCTATAAATAGCCTTCTATCCTAAGAAGGATGAGACTTTTGCCAAACATTACACTTGGACTCATGGAAGCTCTGAGCACTTGAAATCTCTCCCAACTCGAAGATTCAAGAAGGCTCTTGGAATCCCTGCTACCCTAACCCGGTTTCCGGATTCTGAGAGTTCTGTCACGTGTCATTGAAGTAATCGTCCACCTATCGTTTTCCCATCTTCAATCAGTCAGTCAATTCCTTATTCTTCATGGATTTTTCGCCTCTCCAACTAACACAAAATCCTAACCCTAACAAGGAGCGATTTCCTTGCCCACACATCCCAAACGAATTATAGGAGGATAAGTACTTGTTCCAAGAGGGCATTGTATTCACAAGAAAGAATTTCAAAATACAGACTAGTTGTAATAGGTACTAATATGAAAGTGGACTCATGTGATGATAATCCATCCGTTCTTTTTAGTGTGAAAAAAATAAATAATTAAAAAATTTATTACATTGCAGTAAAATTGGTCTAAAATACGAGAAAAACAAATATATATATATATATATATATATAGTGTTTAAAGATAATATGAAAACTAATTCTCCTTTAAAGTCTACAAACAACATATGAAGAGAGAAGAAGAAAAAATCTCTAAAATTGCACTTAAAAGAATAAAGGAATGGATGGAGTAGTAGATATTACAAGATTAATGTGTTGAGACTTTTGGGTATCTCAAGTCCTTTAATATAAGTTAGTTATTTTAGAGTTATGCACAAATATTAAGAAAATGATTGTATAGCATTAAACATAATATCAATTATCTATATTATTTTTGTATTGAAAAAAGAATATTATTTATTTCAGAAAAAATAGTGAGAAAACCAAAATTATATTTAATATTTGGGATAATATTAAAAACTAAATAATTAATGTTTATTTAAAATTCTCAAACGACTAATATTAAAAGACAAAAATAATTCTCTAAAACGATTTATATTAAACATCTTAGAAAGTGCTTCTAGTCTTCCACACATGCACCTCAAATCCAATTCACCTTTCTTCTTCAACTTTCCCCTTTCTTTTTCATATTCTTTGATTTTCCTTGTTAAAAATTTGCTCTCTTTCTTGATTTGCTGAGCTCGAATCTTGGTGCCGGCATCGATAATAATTTTCTTGAATGCACCAAACCGATATGGGGGCGTGTTCTTAAAATCGTTCGAGAAAAAATTTAATCTCAATTGACGTGTAAATTGACCTAAGTATATTTTTAACAAAACCTAAATTTTTTTTTAAAAAAAATTGAGGAAGCATGAAACTATGAGAGCAATATATATATATATATATATATATATATATATATATATATATATATATATCAGTCCAAGTCTCTTAATTAATAAATGTTCCATGAAGGTCCATATTTTTGTAGCTGTGCTGGTGAATTAATTACACACAATTGTAGAACACAATAGGGCCCCTAGTCTTTAATGCAAACTACTCACTCTGACTGTTCATGGCGATGAGGATAGCTTTTCAACCATGCAGGTGGAAATATGACACACAAAGTTGCAGTCCCACGTGCTTCTCACGTGTTAAACTCAAGAATTGTGTACTTTGTGGGGTCCTGGGTATTCAGTCATGGACAAAGGTTAAGATTTGGTAAGATTTTGTGTGAATAAAAAATGATAAAAGATATTAAACCATTGCATATATAGAAATTAGCTTGCTAGTAAATACCTTAGCATCTAATATCTCTCTCTAGGTATATAGTCATATCATAAGTGAGGTTAAATTTTGCTCTATCATTATTGAGAAATTTCCCATCCTTTTATATATAAAGCCCATTAATTATATATTTATGACATGGGAAAATTTTTGGTTAAATATGTACTATATAGTTTAAGTTTAAGTTTATATAATTAATTACTCCTTCGATACAATTTATTTGTCTAGAAAATAATGAATTGTCTATAGTAATTAATCTCGCCCTAATTAAACATATATTGATCCCAATAACCCTAATTAAACATACATTAATCATTTATTTTATTGGAAGAACCCTAATGATCTAAGTTGGGACATGACTCCTGATAGAGAATAGCGGAGGAAAATGATTTATTTGGCCGACCCAACTAGTTTAGGATTAGTTAGGTTGAATGATCATACTTTTATCCCTATAAATTGTCACACAATGCCACATACAATCATCCTTAAAGTTTATTTTTCTTCAATTGGATCATTTAAGTGGTTTATTTGTGTCAATTTTATTCCTTAAACGAAATGTTACCTAATTTTCCACAAATTGAGGCATTTGTAGTTTTAGTAGGGGTAAAAACGATATAACACGCACAAAACAATAAAGAAAAACTAATTAAAATTTTAAAAAATAAATTGAATAAAATTTGGCCCAAGAAACAGAATTGATCGACAAAAATCAACCGCTTATAAGTCAATTTACAAAAAAGTAATTTAATTTAGAGATGACTTCGGTAACACGTGATAACTTAGAGGGAGAAAAATATCATCAAACCTTTAGAATTAAGATTTAATTAAGTTGAGTTGAAAAGGATAAAGCTCTAAGGCTATGTTTGTTTGCAAGAATTATGATGCAAGAGTATTTTAGGTCGAATATCCTAAATGGTTGGAAAGTACGATGATGATGCTAAAGGACCAAAAGTTAAGGGATCAGCGCAACGGTATTAGTTGACTTTGGGGTCAAGCGTTCGGTCCGTGTCTTCAAGGTCGGAGTTCGACTTCGAATGGCGTCATGATTTCGAGTGTAGCGAACTTCTTCTGAATAGGCGTCATGACTTCAGAAGTCGATGGACTTTATTATTATTATTATCACTACAAGAAAAAAGTTTTATTCCGACGGAATATTCCGTCGGCCCTAATCCTATTCCGTCGAACATAGATTATTTTCGACGAAAATGTCCGTCCGAAATTCGATCGTAAATAAACGCGTCAAAAATAAGTTCCGTCGAGAATTCTGTCGGATATTACTTATCTTCGACGAAATTATCTCCGACGGATTTTCGTCGAACATCACTTATTTTCGACAGAATATGTAGGATTTAACCTTTTCGCTTGATAGAAAAAGGCCCTATTTTCACGATGGACTTATTCTCTCTAATTATCTTATTACCGACTGAAAATTAAAATAACCCAATATTTATAAAAAATGACAACTTATTAAGTTCGACGGACTTTTCGTCAGACATAGCGTATTTGCAATGGATTCGTTCCGTCGAAGATGGAGTTTTTACGACTGAAATCAGAATATTTCGACATTTATTAAAAATTATTTTTTGTTATCGCCGAGGGAATATCCGTCGCAAATACCTTATTCCGTTGGAATTAACTATTTTTTTTAAATACAGATTTTAAAAGTTCAGTTTCTAGGTGTTTAAACCCATTAATGTACCTATAACCTGTCACAACCCAATACACAATATTATAAACCTGTATCTCACATTCAAATATGCAACGTAGCACTAAAACGTAATCTTCAACTCATTATCATTCACATTCACATTCAAATATCCACCAAAACGTATTATAAGCTAACCAATTACAAATATAAGCTAATGTTTCATAAATGTTAAACAATATAATTTACAATAGTTGTATAGACGCAATTAGACAATACAATATATACAAAAGTTCTACAATATCATTAATATATACAAATGAACTATAAACTAGTAAAAGTATCATCATCAGGTGGAGGTGAACGACGGCGTTGCTCTGGTGTATGGAAATCATCCTCGTGCTCCTCGCTTCATAATCGCTTGACTGCTTACCATATCGCCACCTGCTGATAGAATCAAAATATAAATCATTAGTTCGTATATATATGTGTGAGAATTAACAAACTAGCCTTAATTGAAAAACATAAACAATAAGAATACCTGAGTAGGTGGGGGCGGACGAAAAGCTTCCTCCAAAAGGGTAATCACCATTCGGAGCATCTCGGCGCTCCAAGCGTCGAATCTAACTCGAGGTAATCTGTACAGATCTGCGAGAGGCCCTCGCTATAATATCCTGAGCAATCTGGTGAAGACGAGAATTGGAAGGCAACTGCTGACGCCGAAAGACCGGATAGGTATAGAATCTATTTGACACGGCCCCTATCAGCCGCCGGAAGATATCGTCATCCAAGCCAGCGCCCGTATGAGATGGTCCAACATGTGCTTTCGGACGCTGGCGCTAGCTGGAGCCTATAAAGAGATACAAATATAATTACTAATAATAGTTTATATAATGTGATAAATTCGGATAATTTCGTGAAACATAAAAAAATATTACCTCCATGAAGTGTATATGCGGGTATCCTTGGCAAATCCAACACTCGATATCTGTCGGTAATGCTACTAGGGGGATCCTGAGACGCGACCCATAGTCTCAGCTCCTCATCCCGATCTAATACAATATCGGGAAGAGGGGTGGCAGAATCTAACGGCTCAGAACCCCTCCTAATAGTCTCTAGCTCAGCTATACGCTCGTCCCAATGCTTTTGAAATCGGTCATGTAATGTATTCCGTATACGTATGTTAATTATATCATTTTATTTACGATTGAATATTATTAAAAGCTAAATAGTAAGATGATTTTTACCCGTATAGCTAAAGCTGCCTGAGACAAAGCACGTTCGTCCTTAGGCGTGTGGGCTCGATCCCAAAACTCTAGCATGGTAGGATCTTGGCCCAAGGTCCTCCCCAATGCCTAATACAAACCTTCATAAAACAGGTCTTAAGTATTTGTGTGAGAACTTGACACATAAATAACTAAATACAACGCACTTACCGTCTTCGCCTCCTCGAACAACTGAGAACCAGTGGTGTGTACTATCCGGAGCTAACCACGGTTCTTTTTCCCCTGCTCGAACTTTTTCTTGAAGTCATCAGCCTCCTAGTGCGCACACATAGCCTCCCAGGCTAAATCGGAGACTATCGCGAGTCGATGATTTCGATGGTGGTCCCGGTCGTCCACAAATGCCGGGTAGCCGCTTTCGTCGATCGCATCATACTGACCATCCGTAGTAATTCGCAATGACGTGATGCTCAATCATAGCATCGCCAAATTTGGTCGAGAGATGCTTTCGGGTCAAATCGATAATAAACCTATAACAAAAGATTATTTAAAATTAAGAGCAATTGATTTCTTCATCCCAATACAACTATGTGGTGATAATATGCTTAACTTACGTGGAACTCCATGAGAAGACGATTCTGCATAAAAAGTGGCATCGTCACAGATATATCGATGGTGAATAAAGATGCACCCTCTCGGGACATCGTCAAACAAATGATTTAATCGAAAGTGTGCCCCAATCGGCAACTCAAACCATATAGGCAAGTGTGTCCAATTATGAGCCTTCCGTGCACAGGCAGCTTTCTCAATTTCATCGTTCCTCCCCGACAAAAGGAAAATCAAGTTGATTCAACCAAACTTAAGACCTCACCGCCTGACAAATTCACCACCAACAACCCCCTTCTTCTCTATCTTTACATTGAACTGTGCGTACATCTTCTCGTAATTGTGATCAAGAAGCAATAATCTACGAAAGTTCCCAAAAAAACTATATTTCCACCCATGCTGCAACTGGTTGCCTTGAACATCCCCAATACACACTGGACATGACAGCTTCCCGTGAGTTGACCAACCACTAACCATCCCAAGAACCAGAAAGTCAGTGATAGTCCATAACAGGGCTGCCTTTATCACAAAATTCTCGCATATCGATTTATCATACGTCTGAACTCCTGTCTCCCACAACATCTTTAGTTCATCCACTAATGGTCGAAGGTACACATTAAGGTCTTTTATAGGACTTTTATCCCCCGGAATGAGTAAAGTCAAAAATAAATACGGATCCCTCATGCACATTGCCGGTGGAAGATTATAAGCGACCATAATGACTGGCCAAACTGAGTACGGCTGGCTAAAATTATTAAAAGGGCAAAAACCATTAGTAGCCATGCCAAGCCTAACATTCCTGACTTCTTTCGCAAACTCAGGATAATTTACATCAAATCTCTTCCATTCATCTTCATTCGCTGGGTGAGTCAGCTGACCAGGCGCGACATCCCTTGTTCGATGCCAACTCATATGTTGCGTCATATGAGAAGACATGAATAAATACCAAGTCTCTCGCCAAAGTGGAAAAAATCAGTAAGATTTTCCTGAACCTGCTTTCTCCTTCCCACCACGCTTTGTAACATTTTAAGCGCGATAAGTGCATATATCACAATGTCCCTTATCTCCGCCTCCCCATAGTATAACATGCAATCCGCTCCACAAGCATCAATTTTCCGATTCCCCTATTTAACCCTCGACCATCTTCTTCACTTCGTAATAATTCACAGGAAGAGTATGATCCTTGGGTAAGAACTGTCTATAGCGAGCAAATTGTTGAAACCTCTCTCACTACAGTCGTGCTCATTCTTAAAGTGTAAGAGCTTCGTCACTACTGAAAATCTTGTGTCAGATTATATCATTTCCGAACGCTAATGTGACCCCTGATTCAGATAAGAATCGGTATAAGGCAAAGAATTGTATCATTTGATCGAAGCACTTAATATTTCTCGCACCTTGATCGTGATGAGGAATTTTATAATTTTAATTCTGATTTTGATGAAGAACAATTGGTTGATGAAGACGTAGTCAATGAAGTGTATGGAGAACTTGTATATGATGAATATGCAGATGAAGAAGAAATTTATGATGAATATGCAGATGAAGAAGAAATTTATGACAAATATGAAGATGAAGGAGAACCTTATGGAGAACTTGAGTATGACGAATATGATGATGGCAACGAAGAGAAGAATAGATCGTATAAAAATAGCCAGGAGACTATGGTCGTTCGCAAGACTCTACCAACTCATAAAGATGATTCCGAAGAGGATTGGTTGAGAACCAATATCTTTCAAACAATTTGCATCATAGCAAATAAAGTATGCAAGTTAATCATTGACGGCGGCAGTTGTGAGAACGTAGTGTACGAAGAGGCTTTCTAGAAATTGCATTTGAAAACGGATCGGAATCCTAAACTATATAAGTTTGCGTGGTTAAAAAAGGTAATGAAGTAACAGTGGATAAAAAGTGCTTAATGTCTTTTTTCATCGACAATAAATATTTTGATAATGCTTTTTGTGATATGGCGTCTATGGATGCATGTCCTGTGTTGTTGGGCCGACCTTGGCAATATGACCGAAGCGTTATAAATTATGGTCGAAAGAATACATATTCCCTTAGTATTAAAGGGAAGAAGGTTGTGTTAGCACTTTGACGAGCTAGAAGAAGACAGCTCGGCTCGAGCAGTCGGGAATTTGAACTTATTGTCCTTGATTAGATTCCTATGGGAGGCTGATCGTGAAAATGTGATGTATGTTCTACTTCCCTGTGGAAATAGTTTAACAAAAGAAAGCACTGAAGTGTCAGCCGATGTGCAGGAGTTGCCCGAAAAGCTTCCCTCGAGACTATTGTCGATGAGGGATATTCAACACCAGATATATCGTGTCCCAAGATCGAATCAAAAGAAAAATATTTCAATTGCCGAAGCCTCTTCTCATACAGATATTTCAACACCAGATATATCGTATTCTCATCTCTTCGAACTACCAGGTACGTAAATTTCGAGGGCGAAATTTCATAAGGAGGGGAGATCGTGAGATCCCGAATTTTATGAAATAAAAGTATTCAATTTTCTATTTTGGTAAATAGTTAAATTCATAAAAGTTTAAAGTTAAGGGTCATATTTGAATATATTTTTTCAAAGTAAGCAAGTTGTCATAAAATAACCTGTAGTAAAAGTACAGTAATACGCGTGGTTGCATAGTAGCACACGATATTGATTATTAATGCTTATGTGAGAAGTCACTCAGTTATACTTAATTATTGCTACAATAATTATTGTATCATATCTCTCATATTATTGATTCAACTATTGTCACAGTATCATCTGCATAATATTTATATATTATTAAATCAATAATTGAGATGACAAAGTTATTCATATTATTATTAGAAATATTGACAATGTCTAGAAGTTCTGTCAAGGAGAGGTTTGGTCACCTAATTGCACGCCAATAAGGATAAATCCTTATCGGAAAGACCCCTCTTTCATGGGAACGACCTGATTGTTAATATTGTGAATTATAGTATTAATAATGAAGGTTATTAAAAATCAAATTTGAGTTCGGAGTTGAATTTGGAGACGCGGACATGATATTTGAGTCTGGAATGATGAAATCAGTAGAAATAGTCTATAAACACAAAATTTATTGGGGTTGACTTTTTGGTCAAAAAAGTCAACAGCTGACTTTTTCGGAAAAAGTTAAACTTCAAAATTTCAAAAATGAAATTTTTGAGAAAAATATTTCCATTATGTTGGGATTGTTAGTGTTAGTGGAAATCGACATTTATTTCGATAATAATTGATGTCTGGAGGTTATATTGATCAATTGGGTAATTAACCGGATAATTGAGCAATTAATTGCTATTGATTCACATGATTATAACTATTTGTTCACATGTGTGTACTATTGATTCACATTCATGTACTATTAGGGGAGGTGGTGCAAGATTGATAATACTTGCATGACTAAGTTAAAAATGGAGGTATAGATGGAGGTACTATACTATAAATCGTATTTTCACATGATTATAACTATTAAGTCACATGAATGAACTATTAATTCACATGATTTACTATTAGGGGAGGTGGTGCAAGTTTGATAATACTTGCAGGACTAAATTAAAAATGAAAGAAAAGTTGAAGGTATTGTAATATAATATTTCGAGTCCCAAAACATGCAATTATCGAAACTATATTTTCCTATAAATAGAAGCTCATTCTTCCTTCATTTCTCACCAATTCACTAAAGCTATAGAGCAATTATTATAGAGAGAAATTATAGAGAGAAAGAAGAAGAGAAGTTTGCTACCTCACTATTCTAGTATCCAGTTTCTTCTAAGGTAAGGGATATTATTATTATAGTAAGGGGTATTATTTCTTTCGTATTCATGAAGAAAGCTATTGATATTTCATTCCTTATTATTACATTGGAATAACTCAGATATCTGCAGACTCTGTATATTTACGGTGAAATTCTTCTCATTATTCCATTCTTTATTATTATGTTGAATAACATGTCTGCCAAAATCTGCATACATGGTGAAATTCTTCCATTATTCCATTCTTTATTATTATGTTGGAACAACTTGTCATGTGAAGTACTGCATACATAGTGAAATTCTTCTATTATTTCATTCTTTATTATTACATTTGGAATATCACATGCATGCGGATTACGCGTGACACAGTTCCATTCTTTATTATTCTATTGGAATATCCATCATGCATGCGGATTAGGCATGACTGGTTCAATTATTTATTATTCATTTAGAATAACTTTTATGCATGCTTGATCTATCACATGCATGGTGAATTCTTACATTATTCCATTCTTTATTATTCTGTTGGAATAACCTGTCTATGTGGACTACCGTATGCATGGTGAATTTTTTTGTTATTCCATTCTTTATTATTCTGTTGGAATAACCTGTCTATGTGGATTACCGCATGCATGGTAAATGATCCTTTGTATTCAGTTTTTATTAAATTGTAGAAATGATTTGTCTACGTGGATTACCGCATGACGAGTGAAAATTCATTTGCAGTTTCATAATTTTGGAAATTTTGGAAAAATTTTGGAAAAATTTGAAATGATAATTTGATGAATTTTCTATATTGTGTCCAAAGATGGCGATTTTTGGATGTATAGATTAAAAGTTATGGATTTTATGGGAAAAAACTATTTTAAAAGTAAACCCTTATAACTCCTTGTGGTTAAATCCAAAATTAGTTAAATTTTTATTGGGAGTACATGTATATAACAGGAGTATACCCTGTAAATTTTGGAATTTTTGGACAAAAGTACAATTTATGATAAATGTCTAAATATTCGATAGTTTTGGCCATATGAAAAATATTAAATGAATTTTAAAAATTCCGAGAAAAATATATGTTCAATATGGGACTATATTATACTAAATCTCAGAAAAGAAATATTTTTGGGACTGATTTGGAATTTTTCATGAAAATGAACTAGTTATGAGTAAATGAATTAAATATGTTATGTGAAGTGACAAAATTGGAAAATAGGATTTTATGGCTTGGGAATCCTATATAGGGTATATGCAGATTTTTGATGAGAGATTTGATTATTGGTGATGAAATCTTATGAGTATGACATTTTTAAATGATTAAATGCATTATTTGGTAAAGTGTAAACAATTGAAATAAATTGTTTATAAGTTTATA
This sequence comes from Panax ginseng, assembly GCA_020205605.1. NCBI lineage: Eukaryota > Viridiplantae > Streptophyta > Magnoliopsida > Apiales > Araliaceae > Panax > Panax ginseng. The sequence goes on from CM035133.1 coordinate 146,124,802, forward strand.
AAGTTATTAAAATATTGTTATAATATTAATAATATTAGATTATGAGTTTATTAAGTGATTGATAATATTTGGATAAATTTAAAGTCTTTAATATTTATCCTTGATTTCGTTTGATTAAAGCTTATATCATTGTCATCATCCTCATGCTTATATTATGATGAAAGTCATCTTTGGCTTACGTACAAAGATGGACTATTGATTATTAATTTTACAGTTGTATATCTTTTGTTTACGTGCAAAGATGGACTATTGGGTATTGGTTTTACAGTTGTATATCTTTGGCTTACGTGCAAAGATGAACTATTGATTGATGAGTATCTTTGGCTTATGTTCATAGATGAACTGTTTATTGGTAACTGTTTATTGGTATTATTATGACCAGGGATCATTCGGTATAATCATGACCCGTAATGTTATAGATGATGTGGTAAAAGTCCTCATTTGCCGTAATGCATTGATGGACAGTTATTGGTATGATTATAACCAGGGATTATTCGGTATAATCATGACCATTGATGTTTACATGAATATCTTTGGCCGTAGTGCAGGGATGATTCGATGATGTGGATTATTTATTAAGTTGAGTCTTAGCGATAAAATATTGTTTATACACTTTTAATTCGTAAAAGATAGTAGATATCATACTCTACTTGACTCTTCTAAAATACAGTTGTATGTCTTTGGCCTTTAGTGCAAAGATGAATTATTAATGAATATATTTGGCCATAGTGCAAAGATGAATTTATTAGTATGATAATGAGCAGGAATTGCGATTTTGTATAACCATAAGTTGGAATTGGGACTCTATACTGGGGTTAGAGTCTGTAATCGTAGAGCTGATAGGAGGTGGGAGCAGTATAAAGTTGGTCAAATTTGGTTCATCAATTACAGAATTTTGGGATTCTGCGATTGGAAATTGATTTAGTGGATGTAGAATCACTTCCAACCATCGTGGGAATTCATAAAATTGACTGAATGAGGATCATGGAAAGTGATTAACTCTGAAGAGGGTTGGGATAGACAGTACCTCATGTTCATTCTTTGAAGAGGACTTATTTTGTGAGCAACTTCTTGGCAAAGTTGAAACTTCCTGGGAATCCATGTGTTAGCACAGAGATGGCTGGATATTCTTTGAAGCTCCAAAACATGTGATTCCAGGAGTTTAAAATTTGAGCTTGATGGAAAGGCATCATGGGTAGATAGGAAAACAATTGCTCATAGTTAGCTTTTCTGTACCCATCAATGCTCACAGCTATGATCTCGACCTCGTCATCTTCATCCTCTTTTCTGTTTTCGTTTTAGGATTCCATTATATCTATGGCCTCATGATTTTCTTGCACTGGTTCTCCTTCATTTCTGCAGGAACCTCTTCTTCTGCCATGGGGATGTCATGAGCCTCCCCCTCAGCATGATCATCCTCTTGTACGATTAGTAGCTCCCTCTCAGCTGGAGCATTTTATAGGATGAGAGCTTCAGGCATCTCCCCCTCAGCTAGCGTATTCTCTATTATTAGAACTTCAGGTGTCTCCCCCTCAGCTTGAGCTCTGTCCTTTTGGCTTTCTTTGGACAGTTCCTTTTCAGCAACCAGCTCTTTGTCTTCCTTTTTGAGTACTCCTTAACCAGTTTTCTTCTTGTTTTTCTAGGCTGAGTCACATCCTTAGGACTTTCTTGAGCTTCAGCTTTGTCCTGTTGATCGGCCTAGAACATCCGATCTGGCTGACTAGTTCGGTCTCGGTCTCTACGATCGGTAGAGACTCTACGATCGAAGAGACATATGGCCTCTTGGATTTTTGGCTGATCTTACTCTTCTTCAGCAACTGTGATATGGTAGCTCTGTCTTCTTCTGCCTCAGTCTGCTGCTTCTTCCTTCTCAGGATCTTTAGAGTCTCAAAGTCAGAGGACTCTACAGGTTTATCAGTTGTTGATCCCTGGGGTTCTTCTGTTATTCTGGCCTTTAACTTTCTCTTGCCCTTGCTTTTTACCGATCGATCGGGCGGTTTTTTTCTTTATTTGTTTCTTCTTCTTCTTCTTCTTTAGTCTCCCTGACAACAGACATATTTCTTGGAATCCCTGACTCCTTTATATCAGCAGTTCTACCACTAGATTCAGACATTATACGCACATTTTCTGCTGGATTCCTGTTCCAATTCTCAAACAATTGTTGGGTCATTCTTCTGTTCGGATTTATTTGTTCACCTTCATCATCCATAATTTTATCGTCCAAGTGCGATTTGTAGAATAATCTTGATGAATCGCCTGTAGAAACATCTTCCCAAAGGCTTTTTTGATTTCTTCGAGCTGAGAATCCATTTTCCAATCCATTCAAGTAGTAAAGCTCCATAGTTAAGTTGTATTCCACAACTTATGGTAGTCATGAGCTTGAGTTTTACCTCATTTACAGAATCATGGCCAGAACTCTTGCAACATATACATTTTCCAACAATATCAGCCAGAAATTCATACCTCTGAGGAAATTCTTTCTTCTTGTATCCTTTGACAGAGGGGGATTTCTTGTGATGCATCTTTTTAAGTCCTTCATGGAAATCTATGCCATCTATGAACGAGTAACCTTCAGATTTGAAACCTAGGGCTAGGTTGATATCCTCAGTCTTCAGCTTGATTTCCACATCCCTGACTTTAGTGGTGATGACGTCGTTTTCGAACACACTATTCCTGTAGAATTCTTTCACGAGCTGAGGGTAGATCAATGTGGCCTTACCAAGAGCTTCTTCGAGACCAGCCTTCATCATTAATGATAGAGTTTTGTGAAATTTTGGTTTAGTAGTTTTGAACTCATCAAAGTAGAGTCTGTAGCTAGAGATGACGTTGGAAGCCACCATTGATTTCTTTGTAGGGAATATGACTGTCTGAGCTTTCTTGAGATTTAGGGTTTATGGCTTAAGAGAGAATGAGAGAGATAAGCTTTTTGAACTTCCAAAAAAAAAATAATTTCAATTTGTACTTGCAACTTCCTTCTCTCCATTTTGCTTAGTGGGACAGGTGTCGAATTCTGCTTGGCTCTACGAATCTGACTGAGAAGGATTGTACTGAATTACCCTTAACTCCTTCTGAGCTAATATATTCTTCAGGAGGACTACGATTGTTGAGATGGTCCTTGGAATCGTCGAGTCTGTTCTATATTTATCGAGTCTGTTCATCCATCGTTGAGTCTGTTCAGCAGTCGTCGTGTCTGAGCTGCAATCGTCGAGTCTGACCTGTGATCATCGAGTCTGAATAGCAATTGTCGAGTCTGAACGAGTCCTTTTGACTTAGCATTCTTCTTGGTTTAAGGCATCTTAGGAAGGGCCAACCTCATTGAATGAATCAAGGGTTAGGTTTGTCGCTGAGGCACTTATCAGAGAGATTGCTTTATTTTGTACTTTCTCATCATAGGGTGCTCCTTTGGTTTTGTTGATGAAGCTTTGCTATCGTTGAATCTGCACCGCGATCGTTGAGTATGTACTGCGATCGTTATCTTTTATGACACTTCAGCCTCTATGATCGTAGACTTCCTTTGATCATGTCTATGATTTCGATCATAGCCTTTAAATCTGTATAGTTAGCACAAACTAGAGCATATTTTTCATGGTTGTAAGTTAAGCATGCCTAGCTCACTTATTAACTTGTTAAATCTGGATTCATCTAGAGGTTTTGTAAAGACATCAGCAAGTTGGTTTTTAGTAGGAATATATTGTAAAGATATAGTTCCATTTTGCACATGATCCCTAATAAAGTGATACCTTATTTCTATATGATTAGTCCTAGAATGCATGACGAAGATTATGAGTTATTGCAATTGCACTTTCCATTAACACGGTGAATAGGTATGGATTTGAATTCAAACCCATAATCATGAAATGATTTTTCATCCATAGAATCTGAAAGCACGTGAGTACATCGTGAAGAATATATTCAACCTGCGGTTGAAGTGAGATCTTCGAATTTTTCTTCTTGCTAAACCAGACACAAGTCATTTTCTAGCAATTGACAGTGCCATTTGGTACTCTTTTCTATCTATTTTGCAACTGCAAAAATCAAAGTATAATAATATCCTGTTAGTTCAAATGAGGACTCCTTGGGATACCAAAGCCCCAGTGAGGTGTACCCTTGAGATACTGAAAATCCTCTTTACTGAAAGAATTAAATGAGATTATTTAGGATTAGCCTGAAATCTAGCACAAATGCATGTTGCAAACATTATATCTGGTCTACTGGCAGTTAGATATAAAAGAGAGCCTATCACACCTCTGTATTGAGTTACATCAATACTTTTACCTTTTTTATCTTTTTCAAGCTTGGTTGTAGGAGCAATTGAGGTTTTCATGGGAGAGGCTGATTCCATGCTATACTTCTTAAGTAAGTCTTTAATGTACCTGGCTTGGTTTATGAAGATTCCATTATCAGTCTGCATTACTTACAGTCCAAGGAAGAAGTTCAGCTCTCCCATCATGCTCATTTCAAACTTACTCTGCATAAGCTTGGAGAATCTCTTGCATAATTTTTCATCAGTAGATCCAAAAATGATGTCATCAACGTATATTTGAACTAGTAAGACTTTATCTTTATGCTTTCTAAGAAATAGTGTGGTATCTACTCTACCTCTAGTGAACCCATTTTCAATAAGAAAGTTAGTTAGTGTTTCATACCACGCTCTAGGTGCTTGTTTAAGACCATATAAGGCTTTGTCTAATCTAAAGACATAATTAGAAAGAGATAGATTGATGAAACCTGGAGGTTGCTCTACATAGAATTCTTCTTGAAGTTCACCATTCAAGAATGCACTTTTGACATCCATTTGAAAGACCTTGAATTTCATGTGAGCGTGAAAGAAAGCGCAGGAATATTCTGATGGCTTCTAGTTTGGCAACAGGTGCAAATGTCTCATCATAGTCAATGCCTTCTTCCTGAGAGTAGCCCTTGGCCACTAGTCTTGCCTTATTCCTGGTTATCACTCCATCTTCATCCATCTTGTTTCTGAAGACCCACTTGGTTCCAATAACATGATGATTCTTTGGTCTTGGTACCAATCTCCATACTTTGCTTAATTCTTTTGAACTGATTAAGTTCTTCCTGCATGGCCTCTATCCAGCTGGAGTCTTCCTTAGCATCCTCTATCTTCTTTGGTTCCATTTGAGACAGGAAGCTTAGATAAAAGCATTCATTTTGGGTGGCAGCTCTTGTTTTGACTCTTGCACTCGGATCTCCAATAATTAGATCTTGAGTGTGATTTCTTGCCCATCTGCTTCCTGTTGGGACATCTGTTCTTATGCCTTCTTGTCTTAGATCTTCAAGATCTATTTTTTCTTCTTGGTGTGGAGGTTCGTTGTCTGTCATAGGCCTCTCTACGATCTCATTTCCTTGCTCAACTATTTCACTATCTGGTACTACGATCGTAGTGTTGAGCTCGACGACCTCATTCGTAGTGTCTGAACTGTTGGCCGTAGTGTCTTGAAGCATAATTTTTTCTAAGTCTGTCTCATCAAAGTTTGTCTGTGGCATATCCAAGAAAGATTCCTTCGTCTGACTTTGGTTGAAATTTTGTCAAATAATGCTTTCCACTGTTGAGAATGTAGCATGCACAGCCGAAAACATGAAAGTAGCTAACACTTGGCTTTCTTCCTTTCCACAGTTCATAAGGAGTCTTCTTAATCGTAGAGTGTATGAGTGATCTATTCAGAGTGTAGCATGCGTTGTTGTTGACTTCTCACGCGAAGTATTCGTGTAGATGAAATTTGTTCTTTAGTAGAGTCCTTCCAGCCTCTATCAATGTCCTGTTCTTTCTCTCAGCTACTCCATTTTATTGGGGAGTTCGTGGAGCTGAGAAGTTGTGAATAATCCCATTTTCTGTACAAAACTGGTCCATTTCTAAGAAGTCAAATTCTCTGCCATGATCACTCCTTATGGCCTTAATTTTCTCTCCTTTCTCGTTCATCACTAGCTTGAACATCTTGATCAGTTGAGAGCTTGTTTCATCCTTTGAGGTTAGAAAGAACACCCATGTAAATCTGGTGTAGTCGTAGACTACGACCAGAGAGTATCTCTTTCCCCAAAGGCTCATCATTGGAATTGGCCCAAACATATCCATGTGTAGCAACTGCAGAAGCTTGTCAATTAAGTTGGCAGTTTTGTTCTTAAATGAGCTTCGGGTCTGCTTTCCAAGTTGACAGGCATTGCACGACCTTTCTTTAAAGAATTTGAACTTGGGTAAGCCTGCAACTAGATCTTTTGAAGCTAATTTGGACATGCTTTTGAAGTTGAGATGAGATAATCTTCGATGCCATAACCAGCTCATTTCTTCAGAAGCTTTAGCCAGAAAGCATATAGTCTCGTCTGAGCTTAGTTGTCCAAGGTTTAATGTGTAGACATTTCCTTCTCTTGTTTCGGTTAACTTTATAGCAGATGTCTTCAGGTCTCGGACTTGACATTGATTGTTGAGGAATGTTACTTGATGACCCTTGTCGCAGAGTTGGCTAATGCTTAGAAGATTGTGTTGTAGTCCTTCCACATAGGCCACTTTGCTGAAGGATACTGCACCATTTCCAGCTGAGCCATAGATGTTGTCTCCAAAGATGACCGAGGGACCCTCCTTCTCTATGTAGTTAGACAGAATGGTTTTATTCCCTATCATGTGGCTTGAGCATCCACTGTCTAGATACCAGGTTGTGATCGTGGAGCTCTTTTGTGATGCCCCCAAAATAAGTATACAACACCCATTCTGAGTCACCAAAATACATGGTATAGAAAGCAAACTACAACTTTGACAATACAGATGTCGTGTAAAATACGACAATACAACTGTGAGTTTGAATACAAATATTGTCTTCTAGACAATATACACACCCAAATAAGTCCTCATTAATTATTCATACACTATTTTACAGAAATAGTGAGGGCAAATTAAAACATTTTCCTAGAACCATCACTCCATACCCAGACTCGATCCTGCTATGTTCTCACCTCCTCCTATAAGAAAAATGGAACAAAAGGAAAAGGGTGAGCTCAACTAGCCCAATAAAGAATATTATGACTAAGATAATATACAACAAATTATCGTTAGTCTTCAACAGGGGAAAATCTAACGTAATACAATAGACAATAAGTTTTAGATCAACAAATGCAATGAATAGCTTGAATCCATTAGAAGAGTCACGTAGAAAGAATTCTCTTTGTCTTCTAAGGTTTAAAAGTCCATCATCAATAGTTTATCCCTGTAATAACAATCAATATACATCTTTAATCATCTTTGCACTACAAGCCAAAGATATTCATTTGTATCACCAGTTGGCATGTTCATCTCAACACCTGTTCATCTTTGCACTATAGGCCAAAGATATTCATCAGTTAATCGTTCATCTTTGCACTACAGGCCAAAGATATTCATTTATATCACCATTTAGGACTGAGGATGATGAAAAACATTTTTAAAGAAACGAATCCAGTGAAACAAAATGACAAGGATTAAGGATTAAGGATTCGTACTTTGTTTTACCCATGTCCAAAAATACTTCGAAAATAATTATATTGGTGTAAAATTCAAGAATGATCAAAACATGGATACAATCAAAGCTAGTATCCAGAATAGATATTTTGGACAAAAAGAAAAATTTTTATTTTTTGGTGAATAGTCATAGTATTCGTGAATAATGTCGATATCGTGAATAGTCTTGATATCGTGAATAAGAACCCCGACACAACAAGTTTCAAATTTGATAAAAAGTTCACCAATACTTGGCATAATGATATTGAAGAAAAATATCATTTAAGAAGAAAATAATACCCTTACCTCAAAATAACCGTATTTACATTGAATTTCGGTATAGTCTTGTGAAACCCGCATCAGTATAAAGAGCAACACTCAAAGTATACTCACAAGAATACGCTCGATAATTTAGAGAGAAAGAGAGAAAACTTAGTTTCGTGTGTGATTTTCAATTCTAACTTAGCCCTCTATTTATAGGAAAATGTTAGAGCATTGAAGGAGACTAAATAATAAAATAATATTATTATTAATCAAAATTTCCTCGCATGCTATATAGACCATGACCATTACACCACCTTGGAAAAATTTCCAAATGACCCATGTGAATTACTCACCAACCAAAAAGTGGGTCCCACCCATTAATTTAATAAAATTATTTTATCTAACGAAACTTCAATAATTAGAGAAAAATAGCTCGTTTATCGTAAAAATTCAAAACTCGCGATTTTCCATGGGAAATTCCATTCTCTACAAACTTTGCGTAAGAAATTTTTCCAAATTCCAAATGCAGAAATTGGCCAATCAAATCCACAAACCAAGCGATTTTACGATCTATAATCAATTTTCTACAAGAATTGTGTCCCGCACACACAAAAAACATATGTTAGACATTTAATGCCACAAAATACTCTACCTCCTCATATAGTCATATATCCCACATTCATTATAAAAATATCACCGTTAATATATTATTAAAATAATATATTTAAATGAATTATTTTATCGGAAAAAGATAAAATATTAATTTTCAACAATTGTCACATTAAAAATTTTCTCCATCTATATCCACATAAAATAAATATTTTCTTTATCATAATAATCAATAATTAATTATTCAAAATAATATTACGAATCATCACAGATCTTGACAACCGTAGTTCTCCTAAGAAGAGGGGGCTTTCCAATAAGGATTTCTCCTCTACTTGGCAGCGCAATTAGGTGACCAAACCTCTCCTTAGATGTAACTTTCTAGACATTGCCAATAATGTTATCTCGATAATATTATTCAAATAATATGAATTATTGATTTGATAATGGAAAATCTTGTGTAATGACAATTATTGAAACAACAAAGAATAAAAAATATCAACGCAACAATTATTGAATCAATAAAATATAATATTGAATAAAGAATTATCGTAACAATTATTGAGTAGTGCCTTCTTACGTAAGGATCAATAATTCAATAATATCGTGCAATCACGTGTACACTTCTTTATGCGACCACGCAGACATCAGATATTTTAACCACCGTGTAACCCAACAAAGTTAATTCAGAAAATTTACGTCGTTATTTATAAAACTTAATCTTTATCGCTTTTCTTCATCCAACCGCTTTTTTCCGTTATGGGGCCCACCAATGATCGCTACTTGTCGTAAATCGGAGATTCAAACAAAAAGAATATTCCACGACCAAAAACGAATATTCCCGACAATAATGAATATTTTATAACCACTTGCTTATTTTGTAAACTTTGCACATTTCACCCATAACCAAAGAATTATATCAAATTAACCCTTATTAATTTAGAATAATGAATAAAGGAAAATTCAATTTTATTTATAATAAGTTGGGGTCTTACATCTTTTCCTGTAGTAACATTAAACCTTCATTTTGGTACCCATACTTGCATGGGTCCTACTTTGTTAGTGCCCTTGGGGACCCAAATCTGCTTGATTTTGGGTCTCACATGCATGGAATTATAATGACATTTTGCAGCCTTGTGGCCAACTCTGTAGCACACAAAACATTTGATATGATGCATGTTTATGTGTGTGTGAAAGTTCTTTCTCCATTTGGACTTTTGTGGGTTATTGTTCATCCTCCTGTTAAGCTAATATTCCTTCTTCCATGTGTCCTCGTGTTTCATGATTTGTGAGGAGTATATCTTACTTCTACTGTACCTTCCCAGTTGGTTCGTAGATTTGATCTTATTGGACTCTACGATCCTTCGAGGTTGGTGAGTAGTGGCTAGGTTACTCTTCTCTTTTTGAAACCAGAACTGCAAGCGTGAGATCCACTTACTCCCGGGAATATGAATTGAATCAAATTGGCCCGGGGTTTGACAGGCTCATCCTTCTGTGAAGATTTCACAAATATAATGCCTCTACTAAAACCTGAAACATTACTAGTGTTAGTTTCCTTTATTTTTTCCACACATGGCTCTGAGGTAGATTCCTCAAAGCCTAACCATGTTCTGTCAGAGACACTTCTCTGGCTAGTGATTAGGAAGTCCATGGATGAAGAGGATTTATTCCATGTAGAGATTATCTTTTCTAGATCCTCAATTTTAGAGTTTAGACTTGACTCTCTTTTTGCATTGAGCTCATTTGTTTATTTCAAGAGCTTATTCTCAGCTTCAAATTTGGAGAGAGAGTCAATACTGAGAAGGGTTGTTTCCAGTTCTTCTTGAACTTTTTCTTTCTCCTTTTAAAGAAGTGAATAGTCTTTAGACAGAACTCTAAACCACTTCATGTATTGATGCAGATCAGATGTTATGCCATGCAGTGCAGTTCTTAGGTCATCAATATCTACATCAGGAGAGTTGAAGTCAAATACCTCATCGATACTTACTTCATGTATGTTGGAGTTCTGTTTGTCCCATGCATTTTTGGCCATTAGGCAAAGATTTTCCATTTGAGGATCTTCATCATCTCCGCATTACGGTCGTTGAGTCATTATCTGAGTCACTCCACGATCCTCCAGCTACAAGGCCTTTGTCTTTCTTCTGAGGCCTCTTATTGCCTTTGTATTCCTTCTTTGAATGTGATTTCTTCTTGAGTTCTTCTTTGAGAGGTTTGTTGCAGTTGGAAATGAAGTGGCCAGGTTTCTTACAATTGTAGCATAGATCATTCATTTGCTCCTGGTTGCTGTAGTTGCTGACTTTCTTTAGCTTGCTGGTTTTGCCTTGTCGCATGAACCTTCTTAGTCTTTTCACCAGCATTGTAAAGTCCTCATCATCATCTTCATCATAGTCAGAATCAACTTCAGTGTTGACTTTGGAGGTGTTTTCAGTTGCTTTGAGAGCAACACCTTTATCCTTCTTTCTTCCTTCGATAAGGTTTACGCTTTTTGAGTCACTCTAGTTAAGTATGTGAGAAGGTTGCCATATAAGCTGTTGAACAGGTCATTTCATGTAGATTCTTTGACTCTCTAATGGCAGTGGTTTTGGCATCCCACTTGCTTGGTAAGGCTCTCATGAACTTTATGATTAGATCTTTGTTTGGATAGATCTTTCCATAGGCTCATAGAGAGTTGGGAAGAACATTAAATCTCTCGTAGGTGGCAGTGACGTTGTAAGACCCCAAATTTTATGAATAAAGATTTAATTTTCTCGAAATATTTTTTTTAAAATTATGGTGTGCATTTGAGATAATGTTATAGTTGTGGGAAATATTTAGAAATTTTGAAAAGTATGCAAGTGGTTATATAATATTCGATTAGTCGAGGAATATTCTTTTTGTCGGGGAATATCCGTACGACGTCACAATCATTGGTGGACCCCATAACGGAATTATTGTCGGAATGAGAAAACGACATAAATAATTTTATGAAAATAACGGCGGAAGTTTTACCATTTAAACTGTTGAACTACTCGGTAGTAAAAGTACAGTAATACGCGTGGTTACATAGTATCACACGGTATTGATTATTGATGTTTACGTGAGAAGTTACTCAGTTATACTCAATTATTGCTACAGTAATTGTTGCATCATATCTCTCATATTATTGATTCGATTATTGTCACAGTATCATCGACATAATGTGATATATTATTAAATCAATAATTTAGACGACAAAGTTATTCATATTATTAAATTGCAATATTTACAATGTCTAAAAGTTACATCGAATGAGAGGTTTGGTCATCTAATTGCGCTGCGATAAGGAGAAATCCTTATCGGAAAGCCCCTCTTTCACAGGAACGACACAGGTTGTTAAATATTGTGAGTTATAATATTAATGATAAATAAATTAAATGTTGATTAAAGATGAAATTGATAGTTCCATTGTGTTGGAATTATTAGTGTTAGTGGAAATCGACATTTATTTCGATATTAATTGATTTCTGGAAGTTATACTGACCAATCGGGTAATTAACCGGATAAATGAGCAATTAATTGCTATTAATTCACATGATTATAACTATTTGTTCACATGTGTGTACTATTGATTCACATTCTTATACTATTAGGGGAGTTGGTGCAAGATTGATAATACTTGCATGACTAAGTTAAAAATAGAGGTATAGATGGAGTCTTATCTTTGTAATTCGTATTTTCACATGATTATAACTATTGATTCACATGATTGAACTATTGATTCACATTAGGGGAGGTGGTGCAAGTTTGATAATACTTGTAGGACTAAATTAAAAATGAAAGAAAAGTTGAAGGTATTGTACTATAATATTTGGAGCCCCAAAACGTGCAATTATCGAAACTATATTTTCCTATAAATAGAAGCTCATTCTTCCTTCATTTCTCACTAATTCACTAAAGCTTTAGAGCAATTATTATAGAGAGAAATTATAGAGGGGAAAAGAAGAAGAAGTCTGTAACTCTCTATTCGATTATCCGACTTTATTACAGGTAAGGGGTATTATTTCTTTTCGTATTCATGAAGAGAGCTTACATTATTCCATTTCTTATTATTATGTTGGAATAACTTTGTCTATCACAATCTTCTAGTATACATGGTTAAATTCTTCTATTATTTCATTCTTTATTATTACATTCGAAATATCACATGCATGCGATTCGCATGACTGACACAGTTCCATTCTTTATTATTACATTGGAATATCACATACATGCGTATTACGCATGACATGGTTTCATTCTTTATTATTCTACATTAGAATAACTTTTTATGCATGCGGTCTATCGCATGCATGGTGAATTCTGTTGTTATTCCATTCTTTATTATTACATTTGGAATATCACATGCATGTGGATTCGCATGACACAGGTTCCATTCTTTATTATTACATTGGGAATAACACATGCATGCGATCTATCATATGCATGGTGAATTCTTACATTATTCCATTCTTTATTATTTTGTTGGAATAACTTTGTCTATGTGGATTACCACATACATGGTGAATGATCCTTTGTATTCATTCCTTATTAAATTGTGGAAATGATCTCATTCTACGTGGATTACAACATGGCGGGTGAAAATTCATTTTGCGGTTTAAGTAATTTTTCGACCCTCAAAATTTTGGAAAAATTTAAAATGATAATTTGATGAGTTTTCTATATTGTGTCCAAAGATGGCGATTTTTGGATGTATAGATTAAGAGTTTTGGATTTTATGGGAAAAGACTATTTTAAAAGTAAACCCTTATAACTCCTTGTGGTTAACTCCAAAATTGATAAAATTTTTATTGGGAGTACATGTATATAACAAGAGTATACCCTGTAAATTTTGAAATTTTTGCACAAAAATATAATTTATGATAAATGTCTAAATATTCGGCAGTTTTAGCCATATGAAAAATAGTAAATTAATTTTAAAAAATCCGAGAAAAATATATGTTCAATATGGAACTATATTCTGCTAAATCCCAGAAAAGAAATATTTTTGGGACTGATTTGGAATTTTTCATGAAAATGAACTAGTTATGAGTAAATGAATTAAATATGTTATGTGAAATGACAAAATTGAAAAATATGATTTTATGGCTTGGGAATTCGATATGGGGTATATGCAGATTTTTGATGAGGGATTTGATTATTGGTGATGAAATCTTATGAGTATGACATTTTTAAATGATTAAATGCATTATTTGGTAAAGTGTAAACAATTGAAATAAATTATTTATAAGTTTAAGAAGTGATTAAAATATTTTTATAATATTAATAATATTAGATTATGATTTTATTAAGTGGTTGATAATATTTGGATAAATTTAAAGTCTTTAATATTTATCCTTATTTTTATTTGATTAATGTTTATATCATTGTCATCGTCCTCATGCTTATATGGTGATGAAAGTTATCTTTGGTTTACGTGCAAAGATGGACTGTTGATTATTGAATTGTATATCTTTGACTTACGTGCAAAGATGGACTGTTGATTATTGGTTTTATAGTTGTATATCTTTGGCTTACGTGCAGAGATGGACTTGATATGATTATGACCAGGGATAATTCGATATAATCATGACCTATAATGTTATAAACGATGTGGTAAAAGTCCTCAGTAGCCTGTAGTGCATTGATGGACAGTTTTTGGTATGATTATGATCAGAGATTATTCGGTATAGTCATGACCATTGATGATTTAATGAATATCTTTGGCCCGTAGTGCAGGGATGATTTGATGATGTGGTTTATTTATTTAGCAGAGTCTCAGCGATAAAAATTGATGAAAACATTTTAAATTATAGAAGATTGTAGATATCATGCTCTACTTGACTCTTCTAATGGATTGCTTATTCCGCTGCAGTTAAAATTGATGTCTATTGTATTTTATCAGTTTAACATTGTTGAAGACTAATAATAATTTATTCTGCATTATCTTAGTCATAATATTTCTTATTGGGCTTATTGAGCTCACCCTTTCTTTCATTTGTTCTCTTGAGAAATGAGAGCGTGGCAAGGACTAGTCGGGGAGCGGGTGATGGTCCGATGATAATAGCATTAGTAGTCCTCACTATTACATTAAATAGTGTGATAATAAATGTAATGAGGACTCCATTGAGTGTGGATATTGTCTAGATGACAATATTTTTATTAAAACTCTTAGATTATGTTTTGTATATATTTTACACACATTTGTATAATTAAGTTGTATTTGAATTTTGTACCATGTATTTGGCGACTCAAGATGGGTGATGTATACCTATTTTGGGGGTGTCACAGTTAGTATCAAAGCTTAGGGATATGATCCTGGTGAGATGTGAGACAAGAACTAGGAGGGAGAGGCGGGAATTCCTTCGCTAGTATGACCTACCTAAGTTTATTTGGTATTTAATTGGTCGATCAGAGTATAGGGATAATATGTGATATGTTAATTAACTCTTGTTTTGTGACAGTGTTTGAAAATAGCATCTGAAAATGTTGAGATCAGCAATGAAGCACATGAGACCGTTGAGTCACCAACGATCAATACCCAGGATAATGTGCAATAGGAAGACAATAATCCTCAGGTAAATAATAACACCAATCAGATGATGAACGATGGGATGTTCAGAGGCTTTATGCTATTCATGCAACATCAGGCAAGAGAGACTCCTATTCAAAATATAGGTGGAAATAATGGCAACCCACGGTCGGTCACCGCTAAGCAGTTCAAGGAGCTGGGACCACCGGGAGTTTTTGGGAAAGCCAGAACCACTTAAGGCGGAGACGTGGTTAAAGCAGATCACCGAGATATTTGATGTCTTGGGATGCTCAGAGGAGCAAAAGGTTCCCTTAGCCACCTTTATGTTGCGTGAAGAGGCAGATTACTAGTGGGAATCTATAAAACATACCCAGCCTGATGCACTCAAGATGTCTTGGGAGAAGTTCCAAGAGCTGTTCAACGACAATTACTTTCCTGAAAGTATTCGTCACATGAAGGAGGTGGAGTTTATCAAGTTGGAGCAAAACAATATGACCGTGTCGCAATACGAGGTTAAATTTACGGAGTTATCTCGGTTTGCATCCCATTTGGTCGATAATGAGGAGCGAATGACGCGACTGTTTCTAAGAGGTTTGAAACCCGATATACGTCAATACCTCATTTCTCACAAATTATGTTTGTATTCAGATGTATTGAATAGGGCTTAGTTATTGGAGGGCGATAATGAACCAGCCCAACCAAAAGGCAACGATAATAATCGTACCGGTGGCAACGGCCATCGGAACAATGATAACCATCGTGGGGGAAATTATCATGCCAAGAATTGTAACCACTTCGGTGGTAATCATGGCCAAGATAATAGGAGTGGAAATTTCAAGAAGAGGAGATTCAACAATGATGGAAAGATGTCAAGACCAAAGACATGTTGTTAAGGAAGAAACGATCATCGGTAAGTATGTTAACAAATCGGAGAGGAGGGACATATCGGTCAAATCTGCGTGATGCGATCAAAAGCATGTTACAATTATGGAAAAGAAGGTCACCTAGCCCAATTTTGTCGTGTACCAAAGTCAAGTCCAGCTGGGACGGTGGCACCAAAGGCGGATACGGACAAAAAAAAAGTCGGTGGTTCAAGAAGAGCATTTTTTGTGACTTTCCAAAAAGTGAGTAACCCAAATGAAGTTAGCACGGGTTAGTTAATTATAAATTCTTGCGAAGTCTATGCCTTATTAGATACCGGTTCTATCCATTATTTTATCTCTCTTGCTTGCGTTCAACGTTTAAATTTGACCCCAGAGAAGTTAGACTTTGACTTATTGGTTGAAACTTCGTTAGTAGAAACCTTCACTTCATGTGCTATCCAAGTCTTGGATGAGAGTCACGATTTTAAATGATATTTCTATCGTTAATAAATTTCTGACGTATTCTCAAAGAACTTCTTAGCTTACCCTAGGCGTGAAATCGAATTTTGTATTGACCCAAATCTGACAAAACCCATTTCTAAAACCCTCAAATATTTCTTTACCTAAAATGATCGTATAATGTGCCAAAGAGCGTTGGCTCGAGTTTGTTGAAGATTATGATCATACCATTCAATATCATCGTGGAAGAAATGAGCGTGGTAGGTGGCGCGTTGAGTAGAAGATCGTATGCGTTCTGAGTGCGATGTTGTTAACACAAAAACCCATTTCGTATAACTTACAAATGATGAAGATAGAGTTAAAGACTTTAGGGACCCACGTGAAGATAATGAATATATGATTAGAATCGACTTTAATCGATAAAGTTAAAGCCGCTCAAGCTTCACACCCGAATCTGATGAATGTGAAGAAGAAGGTTCAAGAAGGAGTTATCTCAACCCTCGATTTAATTGGCCCATTTGAAATCCTCGATCGAGTAGAAACTGTGGCCTATAGACTCGTTTTACTGCCAAGTATGTCGCATTTTTCACGTATCGATGTTATGTAAATATGTGGATGACCCGAACCACGTTATTAAATTAGAACTAGACGAGATAGCAGATGATTTAACGTATGAGGAGATACGTATTAAAATCTTGGATAAGAAGGATTGTATTCAACACTCAAAGGTTATACCTCAAGAGTTAGAATCTGAAATGAAGTCAAGGTATCCTCACCTCTTCGGCATACCAAGTACGTACGTAAATTTTGAGGGTGAAATTTCATAAGGAGGGGAGATTGTAAGACCCCAAATTTTATGAATAAAGATTTAATTTTCTCGAAATATTTTTTTAAAAATTATGGTGTAGATTTGAGATAATGTTATAGTTGTGGATAATATTTAGAAGTATGCAAGTGGTTATATAATATTCGATTGGTCGAGGAATATTCTTTTTATCGGGGAATATCCGTACGACGGCACAATCATTGGTGGACCCCACAATAGAATTATTGTCGGAATGAGAAAACGACAGAAATATTTTTATGAAAATAACGACGGAAGTTTTGTCGTTAAACCTGTTGAACTACTCGGTAGTAAAAGTACAGTAATACGTATGGTTGCATAGTAGCACACGGTATTGATTATTAATTATTGATACTTACATGAGAAGTCACTCAGTTATACTCAATTATTGCTACAGTAATTGTTGCATCATATCTCTCATATTATTGATTCGATTATTGTCACAGTATCATCGGCATAATATGATATATTATTAAATCAATAATTTAGACGACAAAGTTATTCATATTATTAAATTGCAATATTTATAATGTCTAGAAGTTCTGTCAATGAGAGGTTTGGTCATCTAATTGCGCACCAATAAGGAGAAATCCTTATCGGAAAGCCCCCTCTTTCCTGGGAACGACCTGGTTGTTAAATATTGTGAGTTATAATATTAATGATAAAAATAAATTCGTGTTGATTAAAGATGAAATTGATAGTTCCATTGTGTTGGAATTATTAGTGTTAGTGGAAATCGACATTTATTTCGATATTAATTGATTTCTGGAAGTTATACTGACCAATCGGGTAATTAACCGGATAAATGAGCAATTAATTGCTATTAATTCACATGATTATAACTATTTGTTCACATGTGTGTACTATTGATTCACATTCTTATACTATTAGGGGAGTTAGTGCAAGATTGATAATACTTGCATGACTAAGTTAAAAATGGAGGTATAGATGGAAGTACTTATCTTGTAATTAGTTTTCACATGATTATAACTATTGATTCACATGATTGAACTATTGATTCACATTATTTACTATTAGGGGAGGTGGTGCAAGTTTGATAATACTTGTAGGACTAAATTAAAAATGAAAGAAAAGTTGAAGGTATTGTCTTATAATATTTGAGCCCCAAAATGTGCAATTATCGAAACTATATTTTCCTATAAATAGAAGCTCATTCTTCCTTCATTTCTCACCAATTCACTAAAGCTTTAGAGCAATTATTATAGAGAGAAATTATAGAGAGAAAGAAGAAGAGAAGTCTGTTACATCTCTATTCTAGTATCCAGCTTTATTATAAGGTAAGGGGTATTATTTTTTTCGTATTCATGAAGAGAGATTCTTTTATTCCATTTCTTATTATTATGTTGGAATAACCTGTCTATGCGAAGTACCGCATACATGGTGAAATTCTTCTATTATTCCATTCTTTATTATTCTGTTTATCACATATCCTCATCATGCATGCACTGGTTCCATTCTTTACGTATGACATTGTTCCATTCTTTATTATTCGTCCATTCTTTATATCACATTGGTGCGTTCGCATGACTGGTTTCGATTCTATTCTTTTTATTATTCTTGCGAAATATCACATGCATGCATTTACGCATGACTTTGGTTCCATTATTTATTATTACATTGGAACTGTTTTATGTGCAATCTATCGCATCATGGTGAATTCTTCTGTTATTCCATTCTTTATTATTACATTGGAATAACTTTTATCTATGTGGATTACCACATTCATGGTGAATGATCCTTTGTATTCATTCCTTATTAAATTGTGAAAATGATGCATTTCGTGGATTACTGCATGGCGGAAAATCCATTTGTAGTTTCGAAATTTTTTTGACCCTCAAAAATTTTGGAAAAATTTGAAATGATAATCTGATGAGTTTTCTATATTGTGTCCAAAGATGGCGATTTTTGGATGTATAGATTAAGAGTTATGGATTTTATAGGAAAAGACTATTTTAAATGTAAACCCTTATAACTCCTTTTGGTTAACTCCAAAATTGGTGAAATTTTTATTGGGAGTACATGTATTCATGAGTATACCCTGTAAATTTCGGAATTTTTGGACAAAGGTACAATTTATGATAAATGTCTAAATATTCGGCGATTTTGGCCATATGAAAAATAGTAAATGAAATTTTAAAAATTCTGAGAAAAATATATGTTAATATGGGACTATATTCTTCTAAATTCCAGAAAAGAAATATTTTTAAGACTGATTTGGTATTTTTCATGAAAATGAACTAGTTATGAGTAAATGAATTAAATATGTAATGTGAAGTAACAAAATTGGAAAATAAGATTTTATGGCTTGAGAATCCTATATAGGGTATATCTGATTTTGATGAGGATTTGATCATTGGTGATGAAATCTTATGAGTATGACATTTTGAATGATTAAATGCATTATTTGGTAAAGTGTAAACAATTAAAATAAATTATTTATAAGTTTAAGAAGTGATTAAAATATTGTTATAATATTAATAATATTAGATGATGAGTTTATTAAGTGATTGATAATATTTGGATAAATTTAAAGTCTTTAATATTTATCTTTGCTTTCGTTTGATTAATGCTTATATCATTGTCATCATCCTCATATATTATATTGTGATGAAAGTCATCTTTGGCTTACGTTCTTATAGTTGTATATCTTTGGCTATAGATGGACTTGGTATGATTATGATCGGGGATCATTCGGTATAATCATGACACTGTAATGTTATAATTGATGTGGTAAAAGTCCTCGATGGCACATTGCATTGATGGACAATTTTGGTATGATTATGACCGAGGATTATTCGGTATAGTCATGACCATTGATGATTTAATGAATATCCTTGGCCCGTAGTCTGCGAGGATGATTCGATGATGTGGTTTATTTATTAAAGTGAGTCTCGGTGATAAAATTTAATGAAAACATTTTAAAACATAGAAGATAGTAGATATCATGCTCTACTTGACTCTTCTAATGGATTGCTTATTCATTGCAGATTAAAATTGATGTCTATTGTATTTTATCAGTTTAACATTGTTGAAGGCTAATGATAATTTATTACGCATTATCTTAGTCATAATATTTCTTACTAGGCTAGTTGAGCTCACCCTTTCTTTCATTTGTTCTCTTGAAAATGAGAACGTGGCAAGGGACTAGTCGGGGAGCGGGTGTGATGGTCGAGATGATAACATTAGTAGTCCTCACTATTCTGTTAAATAGTGTGACAATAAATGTAATGAGGACTCCATTGAGTGTGGATTTTGTCTAGATGACAATATTCTTATTAAAACTCTTACATTATGTTTTGTCATATTTTACACGACATTTGTATAATTAAGTTTGTATTTGTATTCTGTACCATGTATTTGGCGACTCAAGATGGGTGATGTATACCTGTTTTGGGGGCGTCACAGAACACCACGATCTCTCTAAAGGATTTGCACACTACGATCTTTGCACACTACGATCATCACTTGCTCGTCTTGCAGGCTCTACGTTTCCGAAAGTACACTACGATCTCTGAGTTAGCTTCTGCAAGCGTCTGGACCACTCTACGATTTCTGGAGAGGCACTTCAAGGCAGATACACTACGATCTTCTAAGCTCTGCGATCCTTCTTTAGCTTATGCATTTTGTTGATCAGCTTGATAGACTACGATTCTTTTCAAGGACTATCTATTTCTTTCAAGTCATAGATCAACCTAACATCTTTGATCTCTTTATATATACATTCGTTTATAGAATGATGAACATTGAAAGCTAAGATCAACCTAACAATTTTGATCTATCACTAAGTCCTTGTACATATATTCCTTGAAGGACTTTACATATAATCATGAGCATTTACTTTAAACATCAAATCAAAATATGCATTCTTCCAACACATTCTATCTATGTCGAACTCGAGGACGAGTTCTTTCCAACACGGAGAGACTGATGCATGAGGATTTCAGGGCGAAGATCCTGAATGGTCAGATAGTACGATGATGATGTTAAATGACCAAAAGCTAAGAGATCAACGCAACTGTATCGGTTGACTTCGGGATCAAGCGTTCGGTCCGTGTTTTCGGGGTCAGAGTTCGACTTCGGATGGCATCATGAATGTGTCTTCGCGGTCGGAGTTCGGCTTCCGATGGCGTTATGACTTCGGGTGTGGCGAACTTCTTCTGAATATGCGCCATGACTTCGGAAGTCGATGAATTTTATTATTATTATTATTATTTAGTCTTTTATAGTAATAGTATTTTATTAGGTAGTAAATCTTTTATAATAAGTTATTACTTGTTTCCGTAATTTTAGGAAGTTTGTTAGGATTTGTTTCCGTATCTCTAGGAAGATTTATTTTCATCTCTAAAGAAGATTCTATAGTATCTTGGGCAAAAAGTTTTGTTAGCTATATAAACCCGGCTTGTGGGTTGAATTAGATGGACTTTGATTTTGATAAATATAAATTTACACACTAGAGAGTGTTTTTCTGTGTTTTTCGGTCAATCTCTTATTTCTTTATTTGTGATTCATTTGTTTACCAGCCCGTAGGATAATCGATATCCCGCCCGACGTCAGATTATAATCCCAGAATTATAATCTATGGAATTATAATCTCAAAACTATTAATCCTATGATTATAATCTCAGAATTATAATTATAATCTAAAAATTATTAAATTATTTTATAATTTCTAGATTAATGGTCTTAAATCTAAATTTAAAAACAAATAAAACACTTAAAATTAATAATTATAATAATTATATTACAAATATAATTCTTATAAATAAACATATCCTAATATTACTAGTTAGGGTTAGTTAAAAACTTGTCAAAGCTATGAAATGCCTAAAAGAAATTAATGCCATTCTAATATTCCATTCCCTCGTGTTACGCATATGCGTCAGATCAGGCGCCTCAAGAGGAATTAATCTGGCCGGTCCAGGAGCATGCGTTTACTTGAAAAGGTATTCTCTCATCACTATGTTAATTGAGACAATGAAATTTAAAGTCATGTTCAAATGAAAACAGATCTTCTGTTCTCAATTTTTTTCTCTTTTGAATTTTTTTACTTAAATTTTGACATATATTCTTTTATTTAATTTTAAAATTAATTAATATTAAGTAATAAACTAAATATCAAAATTTAAATGAAAGAACATAAAAAAATAAAAAAATTGAGAACAGAAAATCTGCTCTCTGTCCAAATATAATTGGCGAGACATAATTAGTTTTAGTCAATAAATTATAACATTTTTGTCTGACAGACTAAGATTTGTAGCCTTTTTTCACTGATTGATACATGCATGTGTTGTCATGATATCCAAGTGACACTATTATGCTCTATAACTTGAAAAAAAAAAACTAGAGCGACCGGATTTGGCGAGATTGCCTAGAGATTTTTTTATTTTTTTTTAATGTCTTCCAAATATTTTATAAAAATTATTGGAATTAGAATTTTTATAAAATAAAATAATTTGGATGTCATTTGGATACATATAAAAAATATATCTGTACAAAATTATAAATTATTTGAAAGACATTTAAAAAAAAAAAAAAAAAAACCCGATGGCCAGCCAATGTCTCCAGATCCGGTCGCCCAGAAGAACTCGACATGAAAATTTTAAACTACTTAATTTGATTATATTGTTCTCTCTTTTTAGCTAATAACTCGTATGAAAAAATTAATTACGGCTGACCCGACGCTATTTGTAATTATCAGTATTTTAGTTCGACATGCGTGTGTTCTCAAAAAGTTTTCAAGTATTCTTGCTACATGTTACCTGTTGGGATTAATTCATATATACTTTTGCCAGTTCGAATAATGGTCACTATGATAGGATAGTTCGGTCTTAAATTTATTAATATATTGGATCTCATGTGTTTGAGTTCATGTTATAGAAGTTAAAATTTTTTTAATTATTATAAAAATATTATTTGGTGTGTAGATTGTAGAGTGTGTGAAACATCTTATAAATACATTAGATAAGTAGAACTAACTCAATTAGTAAACTTGAATATATTGTGCGTTCTTATTTTTTTATCTTTTATATAATATATGTGCGATTGAAATATTATTAATTTTTAAATTCTAACATAACCCTTTATATTGATCCATCTATATGATAAATATGCATTTAATTTAACATATTACCTCTCCATATGTGAACACCTTATATTAGGAGTATTAGCATGATATAACTAGCGTCTTTAATAATTTAAGTTTTAGATGAATTGATTATTGAACGGTTACCATTTTGTCATAAATTGGTTGTCATCCTAACTTTTGTTGCATAAGAGGTGGTAGAAGATGGAGCATTGAAATTGTCATAATAATTATGTCGCACAAAGATATATTATCTATTTTGGGTTGTGTTCAACGTGAATTTAATATATATATATATATGTGTGTGTGTGTGTGTGTGTGTGTGTGTGTGTGTGTGTGTGTGTGTGTGTTAAAAATATGGTTGAGATTGCAAAAATCTGATGAAAATATAATCCTTAAATATTTTTTAAAGGTGACAATCTTAGCAAGACGAATAGAGACGTAATTTTGAGAGGGCGACCACAAGTGAGGAAAAGCAATTACTTCCATGCATGGGTAATGGGTTCATGCAGATCCGAAAAAAGAACCAGTGAACTCTCTCTGGTCTGCATTTTGTTTGCAGACCACCACAAATTTATCTTCAAACTTAATTTACACATTTTTGCAAAAAAAAAAATATATATAAATAAAATTAATAGGAGTACAAATTAAATATTCAAATTAAGGTCTAAATTACATGAGTACTACCACCAAAGGAACTCCACAACTGAGAACACTCTTCCTCTTCCTTAGACGACTTTCCCCTCATAGACAATAACTCAAATGCGGAGGTTGGAGCCTGCATAAGGTCCAGTGTCACATTGTTGGTGCCTGTCCCATTAAACCGGTCCCAGCCGTGTGACTCAGGGAACATATGGTGCTGGTTAGAAGCAAAATGATTGGTCTGATCATTTAGGTCTTCATGGTGGTGAAAAGGCCAGTCTTTGTCGACGATGAGCTGCCTAGCCAAGAGGGCTGCTCTGTTTTCAGCAATTAGTTCACGCAGTGCAGCGCTACATCTTGAAGAGAGATCGGGGGATGAAATCAAGGATTCGTTCCTTGATGACAGAAGAGAGAGAGCACGGCCGGTTGGTGATGATGATGATAAGTATGGAAATCTACCTGCATGCATGTTAATTATCAGTTTACAACTCCAACTTCATCAACTCAATCTTTTTCTAAATTTTACTTTATTTAAAAATGATACATTTTAAGGGATACTTATTACAAAACGCAGTACCACTTATAGAGTATAATGAAAGCAAGTTATCTTGCTTACATTCCTAGTAACGTACTTGGCGGCAATGGAAAAATAAATATCAGTATATAAAAATTCCAAGTGTTGCTGAAATAAGTGTAAAAGAATCAATAAATATGTATTATTTATGGCAGCAAAATATTATTATAACATTATTAACAACCTATAATAACGGATTAATTTCAAAGTCAGATTCAAGCTCCACTAATATAATTATTACAAGTGTTAATTTCATATATTCAATGGTGCTAAAATATTTTTGTGCACTTTAAAGCTGCAACTCAATTTTCCTAAATACTTTTAGATTGAGATATTTAGCAGAACTTACTAAACAGCTGAAGTCTGAATATATATATATATATCTAATAACACTTCTAACAATCAGCCAAAAGTTCAATCTTGGTACGTATATAGACTTAAAAATTTTACTAACTTTTATAGCTATATATACTGGTGTATATAATCTCATTGGTACTATACTTTAGTAGCATCAAACCCCTCATTCACATTCCATTCTATATACAAATAGTGATGACAACTCAACGTGTGATTTTAAGCCCTTAATAAGGTTTCCTTGTTGAAATTTGCTGCATTCTTCGGACAATAGAGGGATAAAACAGGCTCATAATTTTGTCTTCATAATTATGTTGGAACGTCAAAGACCTTAGGGGTGTTTGTTATGGGTGATGCCGTAAACATAGATTAATACCGAGTATTTGATTATTGGTAATAGAAAATGATGGTATTGTGTTATTTTTATTTCGTAGAAGATATGTAACTAGTCATAGTTATTGCGAGTGTTTAGTATGAATTCAATATTACCGGTATATCATTATACTAATTTTAGTAGAATGATTCACCCATATAGTTATTGAGTACTATCAAACTAATAAATTCAGTATTCCTTAGTAAATCGCATTAAAAATTTTAATATATTTATAAAATAATAACTCATCATTTATTCATTATTAAGCACAAAATTTTTAAGTATGTCGTTAATAATACATTAAATTATAATAATAAATAATAAACAGCAGCACATACTTTGTATAGACATTGAGTTATTTTAGTTAAATTAAACATGTCAACAAACAAAAACAAGATCAAAAAGTTTAAAAATAAATATAAATTATGTGACTAAGAAAGATATTTATGTCCCAATTATTAAATATAAAAGATATTTTTGTCAAAATAAAAATTTCAAGATGACTACTACATGGTAATCTCATATTATCATCTATTTTTTGATCACCTGATTACTAAAAATTTTGGCACTTTATAAACACAATTTATAAAGATGATCAACCATATTTCTGAATATTTAAGATTACCACTTTAGCTGATATGTACCAAACGTTTCCTTAATTAATCTCATCTCCAAGTTAAATTCTTCTAGTTTTATTTCCTATATTTAACTAGATCTTTTACATCTAATAATAGTCCTTCCCGACTTATTAGTTACTCCCTCCCTTCCAAAAAAGTCTCATTTTCAAAATATATTTATCCCTAACATATTTTTGAAACTTAATTGTCCAGTTTATGATCAAACATTCAGGTTTTTATTTTACAAGGACTTAATGACTAAAGAAAAACAATTAAACTTTTGTCAAGTTATCAAAAAAACATACAAATTATTTTTTTATACCAAAAACTATTGAATTTTCAAAAAAAATATCAAAAACAATTAAAATTTGATCTTATGAACTTACGTGTCTGTACATATGTTGTATTCTGGTCAAATTCCTTAGTCTTAGAAATGAATTTTGAGTTTTAAACAAAATTCCAAAGAAAAGATTTTTTTTCCCCAATTTCAAAGTCAAGTCTAGTGCTAGCTGGTAAGATGTGATATGTGCTACAGTATACAAATTATACTCTGACTCTTCTTTTGATTATTTTATTTCTTTTTTAGGGTATTAAGGTTTGCCTTAGCTATAACATTTTTCAATAATTATATCTTATTAAAAAAATCCTAGCTAGTTTTAACATTAAAAACTAAGTACATTTGCATGTAAAATCAGTAAAATGAAAGCAAACAGTTGAATTTCGATTAAGTTCAGATTCATTGGACTAAAAGTTCGATTCGAGTTCATTTTAAATATAAATGAGTCAAATATAAGCACATTTTAAAGTTCGATAAATTACTCGAACCTCCTCAAATTATAATTTTCTATTGATACTCGGATCATATTAGAGTTAGAAAAGTCCAAACCGCTTTCAAGCTCGATTTAGAATTGTGCTTTCATTTCGGTAGCTAAATGAAATTCAATCAAACTTTATTTTATACTTTATAAATTTTATAAACCAAATCGAAACAACTCAATATTCGAATCGACTTTTGATTTCGCTTTTCTTATTTGCACGCTGGCATCTCCTAGGCTTAACTTTGTTTTTCTTTTTCTAGTTTTGAACATGTACATCCTTAAAATTTGCCTATAGAAGTCAAAACATTAAAGCTTGCTCTTATTTATGAACCAAGGGAGTGTAATATATAGAAATTAATTAGGAAATTAATATTTACACGTGTATTTTTGATACTTACATATGTTCTTCTCTCAGTTGGTTCCACTTTTATATGAGAAGAAATCATACGAAAATATCAAAAATACATGTGAAAATAGTATTTTTCATTAATTATACCTTGAGAAGAATTATTTCTTGAAACAGAATGTTCATGAGAACTCTTTCTTCTTCTTTCATTGTGGCCTGCTAATCTCCTCCTGCAACTCCTCTTCGTATCATCAAACTCTGTCACTACATGAAACCTACACCAAACCCCACTAATTATGTCATTACATATATTAATTCCAACAATTAACCCCAACTGAATAGGGATAAAAGCTTACTGAGTTGAGTATAAACATATCAAAGATACCGTGTGTGTATATCTATATATATATATATATATATATATATAGATCCATATATATAAAATTATGCAAAATTCTTTAGAAATATATATATATTATCTCACAAGGTATTATGTATTGCCATCTAGTTGTCTCACCTCAAAAGTGCAGTGCAAAATAATGTCTAAGCATCGAACATTAATTGTGAATCATTTTTATATATAAAATATAGTATAATGGTCCATATATCTCCAAATTATATACTTATTTTCAGTCAACTCAACTATGTCGGTCCATATATATATATATATAATATAATATAATAATATATAATAATAATAAGATAAAAATCAATTTGAATTTGGACGAAAAAAATAAAGGATTTCATTCAGATTCATTCTATTACTTGCATTTGACGAGAAAAAAAAAAAAAAATTTCAGATTAATTCTAATTTTCAAATTGTAAAAAGAAGAGAAAAATTTTATTTACTCCTTAAAGACACGGACAATTATATATATATATATATATATATATATATATATATATATATATATGATGATGAAAAAAAAGTATTAAGAGTTAATGTTATCTACTAACAGTGTATACACTAACTCAAACAGTGTATACAATAACGATGTTAGAATTAAGCAGATGAATTACTTATGTCGGACAAAATTACTCTTATTTTGCGTTGTCGGTAAGGTTTTGCAAGTGTGGTTTTGGCTGCTTTAATTGTTTGTATTTCTTTGTGGTCCTATATATCCATAACTTAATTTTAAATAAATCCGAGTTTCTCTAATGAACAATGCTAAATGAATGAATTGGCTGAAATATATATATATATATATATATATATATATATATATATATATATATATAAGACTATAACCAACACATCATAGATCATTCATTCCCCTTCATATGAAGGTTTTCATATATATAAATTAAAAGATGCACAATAAACATATGTATGCAAGAATTTAAATAAACATGTATAATTATAGAGATAGATTTTTATTTATTTTTACACATACATACACATAACACATGACAGTTACCAACCATTTAAATAAATATGTATAAATATAGAGAGAGATTTTTATTTATTTTTTACACACGACAGTTACCAACCTGCTGCACTGTTGACAAAATCGCTGCTCAAGGCCAAGAACCACAACTCTTGCAGCCTTTGAGTGCAGTTCACACACCTTGTGCCTCCTGTGGTAATCCTTAGCGTTCAAAAGCGCCACTTGGCACCCCTCCACCTGACACCTAGGCACCATCGCCGGAATCGCCACCGTGACTGCTGCCGTTGCCGAAGGAACTATCATCCCACCGCCGTAGTAGGGTTTCCCTCGCTTCGATATGGAGAACCCCGCCACATGTCGCAAACTCGGACCGGTAGTATCCTCAAAATAATTCCTCTTCCCCAGCTTCAAGCACATGAGGTGTGGGTCCGGGTGGTAGTGGGTCCCAATCCCGGTGTAGGGAGACGAACAATGGTGGTTGCTGCCGCTCTCTTGTTGGGAAAACAACAGCGCGTGGAAGGCACTCTCTTCCGGGTTCCCGGTGGAGGTGCTTGTCACCACCGACGCCGTGGCGGCGGAGACGGCGGCGGCGGAGACGGCGGCGGCGGAGACGGCGGCGGCGGAGACGGCGGCGGCGGAGACGGCGGCGGCGGAGACGGCGGCGGCGTGGTGGTGGTGGAATGAGTTTTGACCGTTGGTATTAGTGCTAGTGCTACTCCAATGATGGTCCCAGATATCCCATGCAACGTTTGTGCAATTACCGTTTTGCCCTCTGCCGCTATTATTCAACAAGTTGCAAGCATTTTCCATGTCTCCCTGTGGGGGGTGAAATGGTGATGGATTTGGTGTTTCTATAGAATTGGGAAACAATACTGCATATCAGGGGAGTTCTGGTTCTGGTTCTTATAGAGAGAGAGAGAAATTGTAGAGAGAGAGTGTAAGGATTGTGTTGAAGTCCAATGGGGTTTAAGTGGAAATAGCAGAAAGGCTGCAGTGGCAGACAGATGATAATCGAAGTAATTAAGAGAATAGTATACAGTTGTAGAATGGACTATATATATATATCGACTATATTGAAGAGTATAGGCACGTGAGAGGTGGGATGTGCACGTGAGAAGGGCGAAAGTGGGACCCAACCCGTTGGATTTAGTTGAAAAATGGAATAGGAGAGAAAGAAACAGAGAGGTGATGACTTAAGTTCAGTTCAACTAGTTAAGGTTTTCTATAACTCATGAACGAAGAATATATATATATATATATATATATATATATATATATATATATATATATAGTCCGTTTATTTTTTTTTTTATATATTATGTTCATCTCTTTAGTAATAAATCGGATGATAATTTTTATTCTATCATTATATTAAAAATTATCGTCTTTATTTTTAATTTTTTTAATTAAAATGTATCGAACTATCGTTAAAAATTTATATAAAAAAAATATATATAAGATATGTAGATATTATCCCTTGATCCTTTATCATTTATATATATATATATATATATATGTATGAATCAAATATATAATCCAAATTTCAATATTATACGTGGATATATAGTCTTGAAGTAAACTTAAAATGAAAATAAATTAGTTTATATATATTTATATATATATACTTTTAAGTAGATATATATACACTATAATTAATCCGTATATATTTGGACTGAGTCAAGCATGCATGCATGCATGCATGCAAGAAAGAATGATCATCACTTTAACTTAAAATGAATTTAAAATCTGTAGAGAAGATCGAGCTGCATGCTAATTTAAATCCAAACAGTCTGTAAAGTGTTCATTCATTATTCAGACTTTCATATTACTACAATGTGGACCATACACGTGTCCACGCTGGCCCCTTTTAAGATCTTCCACCACCTCAAAGATTGACCAGATTGGCTTGACAGTGACCTCTCTTTCCTCATTCATTCATTCTTTTCTCTAACACAAAGCAGACAGACTCAAAATAGGAAAAAATGTATATTAATATACAATCGGCTATAACTATAATTTTTTAAAATTATGACGATGATTCAATTGTTAATATAAATATTCAATTGTCAACGATTTAATCGTGGTTATAAGTATTCAATCGTCGCTATAAATTAAAAAATTATCATCTTAAGTTAACTGTGTACTGCACGTACGTGTGTATATATATAACTCCTCAAAATATTAATACTACTGCTATTTTAATTTTACAAAAGTGAAATATAGTTTCTTATTTATTATACTCTTCTGAATTAATAAATCTTCCAATATTTATTTTAGTATCAAAAGTATTGATAAATTTATTTCTTTTATTCAAGAAAAGAGAGAATGTATTAGAGTAAAACAAACCAAAGTGGGGTAACTCCACCCCCACCCCCACTCCGACTCCCACCCCCACCCCCACCCCCACCCCCATATAGCACAAGTCATACACAATAAAGAAGATATTCCAAAGGAACAATAACATCAACTTCAAAATAAGTTTCATATTAAATAATACTCCCACTATTTTAAAATTAGATACTTTTTTTATTTTGTTTTAAAATTAATGATATATTTTTATTTTAAAACGATAAAGTGACATGATATTTTTAATTTATCATTATTTTTTCACTATTATTTTTAATATCACGCTACGACAAGGTCCACGCAACCGAATTCTTAGTTGCTACAAATTGTATTTGAGAACATAAAATTATCTTTAAAAATTGTCGTTTTATACGTGTATTTCTAATCTTGAAACCGAATGAATATATTTCTTTTGAATTTATTTATCTCGAGTTTGAAGGAATAAATTAAATCAAATTAAATTTGAATCTAATCTCATATTCTTTTTGACATCAAATCTTAAATATAAAGTAGGTGTTCAAACAGTTTTTGCTCTACTTGACGTGATTATAATCAATAAATCCTCTTAATTAAAAGGGAGAGAGAATTAATATTTCATTTTGAAATATGGAGATCTTTAACGGAATAAACTAACTGTTTTTCTTAATTTTCAAAATAAAATAAAGAATAAACTCACAAAAAAAAAAAAAAAAAAATCTCTACACTATATGCCTTTTCAATTAAGTCAAAAAGCAAAAAGATTAGGTTACATTAAAATGGCATGTTTGGTGAATAAGTGGAAGAGTAAGAGCTTTTTACAGTACTACTTAACGACAGAGTTGCACTAACTTTATTTTGATGTGAAAAGTTGAGACAATCAGATTGACAATCATGACAGTGTAAATAGCAAAGATGACTTGCTCAGATGAAGACTAAAAGATAATATACACCCCAAATTTTATATTTATGTTGAATTTTGCATCTTAAATCAAAAAAAAATGTCTAAGTATACTCCAAATTTTAATTAAATATAACAAAAAGTACACTTTCAATTGTTAACCGGTCAAAAGTGATCAGCTAAGACTATAATATTTATTATAGAAGGGTAAGTTTGGTAGTTTACATTTATTATAAATTACAGTTACATTTACACCGGATAAAATCAAACTGAGTATACAACCTTGCATCATCTCTGGGATATAGCGATGGCCGATGGGGGTGTTCAAATTCCACATGCATTAATAACTAAACATAACCCACATCTACATAATAATAACACTGTATTTGTACTAATTCAACACATTCATCTGCGGATGTAAAAGACAGCCCCTTAATACCATTATGATTGAGCTCTGGGGGAGATGTGAGTAAGCAGGGGGTTTTCATGACAACAGTGAACACTTGCTTCTCTGAAAGATCAACATTAGCATCAGCACCAACCTTTCATTCAAAGTATCAAATCAAATTGGCCACAAAATATTCCAAGTGAAGCAGAGCCAAACCAAAGCCAGAGCATATCTTCCTCCCTGCACTAAAAGGCATCATTTTGATTTCCCTACTCCCTGTTATATCAAAACCTTCTCCTCCATCCATCTTACTTTCACCATTTATATTCAAGAATCTCTCAGGCTTGAACTCCTTTTAACTTCCCATTTTAACTGCTCCAAGCTCTCACCATTTATACTTACGGATAACATATTATATATGAGCCACATTTAACTGCTCCAAGCTCACCATCCCTCCAATGCTATCCGGCAACGGCCCCATTAATTCGTTGAAGCTCACATCAAACACTGTTAGCTCCTTCAAAAGTCCGACCTCTACCGAAAAACATAACTGCAACCCATTATCCATCATAATTACCTCATTCAGCGTACCAGACATGTTCCCAATACTGGCTAGAAGACAACTGCGAAAAATCATTGCCGGTTAATACAATTATAGATTCCGATGTATTCCCAAAATAATCAGGGATTTCAAACCGGAACCGATTATGATTAATGAAAATTGCATCCAAATCTTTGTCAAATAATTCTTTCGGAACCTTTCCTTCAAACTCATTAAATCGGAGATCTAAGAACTTTAAATTGGGTAATCCAAGTACAACATAAGGGAATTTACCGGCAAACCTATTGTTACTGACGTCCAGTTCGTATAAAATTCTCAAGTCCTTGAACTTTCAGGTGTGGGCCCAAGTGCAAATTAGGGTTCACTTGACCTAATTGAATTAAATGCATAAATTAAGCTTCACATTATGATTAAATGAAAAGACGGAAGAGTCGAAAATAAAGAAGCAAGACCTGAGAGAATCTTTCACGTGTCCCGAGACAGAAGACACGTGGAGGTGACTCATTTTGAGAATTGATTGAGGGATTGAATTAGTGGCTAGAAGGGCAGGACGATTTAGACATTACTCTGATGACTAAGGGTAAATTTAGATTTTTCACGAGGACATGTACCTAGCACATGACAACCTTCCAAAAAAACCCTATAAATACCCTTCCACTCCATTGGGAAGGGGACCTCACTTTTGACTCTTGGACCTTTTGGAAGACTAGGAGACTTGAAAATTCTCTCTCAACCCGAAGACTCAAGAAGGCTCTCTGAATCCTTGCTACCCTAACAAGGTTTTCGGATTCTAAGAGTTCTGCCACGTGTCGTTGGAGTAATCGCTCACCTGTTCTTCTCCCCTCTTCAATCAATCAATCAATTCCGTACTTTTCGTGAATTTCTCTCCTCCACAGCCAACATGAAACCCTAACTCTAGCAAGGTACGATTTTCTTGCCCACATTTCTTTGGCGACTCTGCTGAGGAGGTGTAGGATTTGTGAAGGGTATGCTCACAACTCGAAGTGGGAGAACAATAAGAAGAGCTTCACCAACAAATAACATTACCTCACCAGATCCAGTTCTAAGGCAAGCAAGTCAAGCTTTCCAAGGCGTGAATCTAAATATCAATTAACCCATCCTTGAAGACGCCTCGGAAGGAAGTTTAACATCACCATACATGGCTGATCAACAACCAACGAATGTCAGGCAAACTGAAGCGGGAAGGCCAGGTGAGGAAGGAAGTGGAGAGCATGAAAATGCTGTGCAACTGGAGATGCTCAAGGCGTTGAAGGAAGCACGGGAAGGACAAAGGATGATGATGGTTATAATGCTGAAGATGTAGAGGAAGCAAGAGGAAATGGGAAATTTCCGTCAGCACTTGATGTAGATCCCCGTTTTCAAGGCCATGTTCCCAGATAATTCACAAGGAGAACAAGTAGGAGTGGAGGACAACAACAACGATAGCAACAATAAAGAAAATCAGAATGCACCTCTATTGACAGAGAATCAGTCTGTTCCAATCATCCACTTAGAACTTCAGAACAGTGGTGACGTGTCATAACCCAGACTGGAAGTCAGCCAGCCTTAAACAAACATCATTCCGAACACTATCCCCGCATTTTCATAAGTGTAGATACTAACCATCCCAAGCCTCGTCCAACAAACCAACCCACTAACACAACCGATACAAAATTTACATGATGCCAATGTACATCAACCAATTTTTGTACCATACATCACAACACCACAAAGAGTCCATACCACGAGCCAATATGTGACAAAGGATGATATGATCAATGTGATCAATCAACTTCACAAGCAGATATCCCGACCTTTGGAGTTAGACTTTACTCCACCTTACCCGGCACATATTCGGAGACAACCTTACCCGACAGGGTATATCGAGCATCCCCCGCAATTTCCAAAATACAATGAGGAGAAAGGAAATGCCAGGGAACACATTGCCAGGTTCGTGGAGTCGATGTCTCCATGGTTAGGATATGATGAAACGAACAATCATAATTTGTTGATGAGGGAATTCAACAAGACTTTGACGGATAATGCCTTCAGTTGGTACTACAACTTGGAGAAGGGATCAGTCATGATTGGGATGATCTAAAATTACAATTTTTTAAGAAATTTTTCTATGTGCAGAAACAGGTAACCATCGTAGAGCTCATGCGATTCAAGCAGAAGCCAAACGAGGAGCTGTCAGATTACGTAGATAGGTTCAGGGCCCAAGCACAGAAGTGTATAGAGCCAATTAAAGAAAAGAACTTGGTTAGCATATGCAATAATGGTGCTTTAGACACCTTCAAGCCCTACCTCATTACCAAGGCTTGTGATTCATTTGCGACCCTCTCATCTTTTGCACAAGACTTGGGAGGAATCATGACATTTCCCACTAGCCATGCGATGGTTACATGGAAGAGCAAGAGGATAGCAACTGTGGCTTTGGCGGATTCTCAGTCAAAACATAAGGGGGAAAATGTGGGCCCAAGTGAAAATTAGGGTTCACTTGACCTAATTGAATTAAATGCACAAATTAAGCTTCACATTATGATTAAATAAAAAGACGGAAGAGCCGAAAATAAAGAAGCAAGACCTGAGAGAATTTTTTATGTGTCCCGAGGCAGAAGACACGTGGAGGTGACTCATTTTGGGAATTGATTGAGGGATTGGATTAGTGGCTAAAAGGGCAAGACGATTTAGGGATTACTCTGATGACTAAGAGTAAATTTAGAATTTCCCCGAGGACATGTGCCTAGCACATGACCACCTTCCAAAAAAACCCTATAATTACTCTTCCACTCCATTGGGAAGGGGACCTCACTTTTGACTCTTGGACCTTTGGGAAGACTAGGAGACTTGGAAATTATCTCTTAACCCGAAGACTCAAGAAGGCTCTCTGAATCCTTGCTACCCTAACAAGGTTCTCAAATTCTAAGAGTTCTGCCACGTGTCGTTGGAGTAATCGCTTACCTGTTCTTCTCCCCTCTTCAATCAATTAATCAATTCCGTACTTTTCATGAATTTTTCTCCTCCTCAGCCAACACAAAACCCTAACTCTAGCAAGGTACAATTTCCTTGCCCACACCTGGGAATAGTACCACAAAACCAGATCCGTGAGAAGTCCAAGTTCCTCAGGCAAATACCCAGCAATGTCGTCGTGGTTGAGGTCAATACCGGCCACGGTACGATCGGAAGAATTGTCCAAATATGAAATGCACGAGAAGACCCTGGTGTAAGTTGCAAACATCGATCCCACCCAATTCAGCGGTGAGATTAAGGGGATCCGATAAAATAGCTTGTTTGCGTGCTTGTAAAGCAATGTAAGCATTTTTAGCCTAGGGTTTTCAAGACGAGAGATGGGTCCACCGTCACGTTCTCGCTTTGTCGTCATACTCATCTCTCGTAATACAAAAGTTGTCGCTATTGATGTAAAGGGTTTTAAGGCGTCGGTGAGGGGCCATTGGTAATACTTTTCGCGACGCCCCAAAATAGGTATACATCACCTATTCTGAGTCGCCAAATATATGGCATGTAATACAAATACAATCTTAAATATACAACATGAAATCATGAGTTTTAATACAAATATTGTCTTCTAGACATTATTCAAACTCAAAATAAGTCCTCAATACATTTATTATCACACTATTTTATAGAATAGTGAGAACTACTAATGCTATCATCCGGACCGTAACTCTGCTCCCCAGACTAGTCCCCTCGCTACGCTCTCATTTCCAAGAGAACAATGAAAGCAAAAGGGTGAGCTCAACTAGCCCAAAGAAGAAATATTATGACTAAGATAATGCGAGAATAAATTATCGTTAGCCTTCAACAGTGTTAAACTGATACAATATAACCAACATTAAGTTTAACTGCAGCGGAACAAGCAATCCATTAGAAGAGTCAAGTAGAGCATAAAATCTACTATCTTCTACGATTTAAAAGATTTATCATCAATTTTATCGCTGAGACTCAGCTTAATAAATAATCCACATCATCAAATCATCCCTGCACTATAGACCAAAGATATTCTTTAGTATCACGACCACAAATTATCCATGCACTACGGGCCAAAGATAATCGTGTTTTCATCAACGATCCTGATCATGCCATAAAACAATTCATCAATGCACTACGGGCCAATTAGGACTTTTTTCACATCATTTGTAACATTATGGTCATGATTATACCGAATAATCCGTGGTCATAATCATACCAAGTCCATCTATGCACTACAGGCCACATATGACTTTCATCATAATATAAGCATGAGGATAATGACAATGATATAAAGAATCAATCAAATGAGATAAAGGATAAATATTAAACATTTATAATACAATTTATCCAGCGTTCAATAATAACCAAATGTTATCAATCACTTAATAATCTCATAATCTAATATCATTAATATTATAACAATATTTTAATCATTTCTTAAACTTATAAACAATTTATTTTAATTGTTTACACTTTACTAATTAATGCATTTAATCATCCTAAAATGCCAAACTTATAAGATTTCATCATCAATAACCAAAACTCTCATCACAAATCTGCATATACCTTATATAGGATTTTCAAGCCATAAAATCCTATTTTTCAATTTTGTTACTTCACATAACATATTTAATTCATTTACTCATAACTAGTTTATTTTCATGAAAAATACCAAATCAGTCCTAAAAATATTTCTTTTCTGGGATTTAGCAGAATATAGTCTCATATTAAATATATATTTTTCTCAAAATTTTAAAAATTCATTTACTATTTTTCATATGGCCAAAACTACCGAATATTTAGACATTTTTTATAAACTGTACTTTTGTCCAAAAATTTCGAAATTTACAAGGTATACTTCTGTTATATACATGTACTCCCAATAAAAAATTCACCAATTTTAGAGTTAACCACAAGGAGTTATAAGGGTTTATTTTTAAAATAGTCTTTTCCCATAAAATTTATAACTCTTAATTTATACATCCAAAAATTGTCATTTTTAGACACAATATAGAAAACTCATCAAATTATCATTTCAAATTTTTCCAGAATTTTTGAGGTTCAGAAAAATTACGAAACTGCAAATGGATTTTCGCCCGCCATGCGGTAATCCACGTAGACAAATTATTTCAACAGAATAATAAAGAATGGAATAATAGAAGAATTCACCATGCATGCGATTGACCGCACAGACATGTTATTCCCAATAGAATAAATAAAAAGATGGAACCAAGTCATGCGTAATCCGCACAGAAAGGATGTTCCAACAGAATAATAAAGAATGGAACTAGGTCATGCGTAATCCGCATGCATGTGATATTCCGGCGTAATAATAAAGAATGGAATAACAACAGAATTCACTGTGCATGCGATAAACAAGATGCATAAAGTTATTCCAATGAATAATAAAAATGGAATAATGTAAGAATTTCACAATGTATGCAGATTGTGGCATGACAATGTTATTCCAACATAATAATAAAGAATGGAATAATGTTCTTTACAAAGCATGGAAAGAAAATAACTCTCTACATGATACGAAAGAATAATAACCCTTACCTTAGAAAGAAGAGTATTCCGAATTTGGTAGAGGCGAGGATATTCTTGAAGAAAACTTATAATTTTTTTTTCTACGCCAAAAGCTTCTTAAAACTCTAAAGAAATACGCCAAGATTATAGAAGAAGAATTCTCTCTAATTTCTAGTGTGTTTTCAATTCTAACTAAGCATCCTATTTATAGGAGAATGGAAAGGATACTATGCAATAAAATATAATATATTCTATTTAATATATATATATATATATATTTTATTTAAAATCTAATAAAATAAATAACTTTATAAAAGTATTCTGCTTTATATAAAAAGATTTTACTATATCAAACACTATCAGAGATACTTATTCAAACACTATGTATAATAAAATATAATATATTCTATTTATAATCTAATAAAACAAATAACTTTATCTCTATTTTATATAAAAAGATTTTACTATGCAAACACTATGCATAATAAAATATAATATATTCTATTTATAATCTAATAAAACAAATAACTTTATAAAAGTATTACATTTTATATAAAAAGATTTTACTACGCAAACACTACGCAGAAATTATCATGCAAACACTATGCATAATAAAATATATTATATTCCATTTATAATCAAATAAAACAAAACTTTATAAAAAGTATTCTATTTTACATAAAAAAAATTTCTATTTTATTACATTTATAATAATAATAAAACAAAATTCATCATCATTATTATAATTCACACTATTAATTGACCAGGTCTTTTCCAGGAAAGAGGGGGCTTTCCAATAAGGATTTCTCCCTATTAGGCGCAATTAGGTGACCAAACCTCTCCTCGACGTAACTTACAGACATATCGTTAATATTACAAATAATAATATTAATAACTTTGTTATCTCAATTATTGATTTAATAATATATAAAATATTGATAATAATTGAATCAAATAACGTGAGATACTACGCACGAATTATCATGAATAATAATTGAACAAAACCGAGTGACTTTTCACGTAAGCATCAATAATCAATACCGGTATTGCTACTTATGCAACCACGCCAGACATCGCTTTTTTTAACACCGGGTGTTTCAACAGTTAACGGTAAAACTTCCGCCGTTATTTTCATAAAATATTTTTTTGTCGTTTTCTCAATCCGACAATAATTCCGTTGTGGGGTCCACCAATGATTGTGCCGTTGTACGAATATTTCCTGTTAAAACGAATATTTCCCGACCAATCGAATATTATATAACAACTTGCGTACTTTGCAAAATTTATAAATATTACCTACAATTATAATATTATATCAAATTCATTCCATAATATTCAAAAAAAATATTTCGAGAAATTTAAATCTTTATTCATAAAATCTGGGGTCTCACACTTTCAGCTTGAAGGAAGAAGAAGCAAAACAAAGTGAAGATGGTAAGGAGAGAGAATGAGAAAAAACTCTGTACTGAACTGCTCTTCTTCTTCATCTCACACTATTTAGGCCACAAAAGACTTAAACACCCCTCCAGATTCATACGTGTGCCTTAGCCGGTCACTTTTGACCGATTAACTGACGAAAGTGTATTTTTTTTTTGTTACGT
The DNA here is from genome assembly GCA_020205605.1 of Panax ginseng. Lineage (NCBI taxonomy): Eukaryota > Viridiplantae > Streptophyta > Magnoliopsida > Apiales > Araliaceae > Panax > Panax ginseng. The sequence goes on from CM035133.1 coordinate 146,164,353, forward strand.
TTAATTGAAGTTTGGGGTGTGCTTAGATACCTTTTTCGATTTAAAGTGCAAAAGTCAACATAAATATAAAATTTATGATGCACATTGTCTTTTAGTCTCAGATCAATTACTTATTGCCCATTCTGCTAAATTATAGTAAAACTCTATAAAAGAAAATAAAAAAATCACAGAATTAATTAAAACTATACCTACACTTGTAAAGTTTGCTTTTCTTTACAAGCCAGGGCTATAAATAAAGAAATATAAATAGGAGAGGAATAAAATGTTCAAGAACCGTAATCGTTGTGTAACTAGATGTGCATCTATTTATAGAGAATTGATATTTTTATAATTTTTTTTTATATTTTTACATAATTCTCTCTCGTATGAGTATAAAGTGAGTCTCACCTTCATATGAGAAAGAACCATGTAAAAATATCAAAAATACATATAAAAGTAATTTGTTTTAAACATAAATATATAATTTATTTAATTCACAAATAAATAAAGTTCGTAAAATTGTTCGTCTTAAGCTAAACAGACCCGTCATTATTATAATGTCTGATTTATTTATCTCAAAACATTATTCAAATTGTTATTATTTATTTATTTTTGCCCAACTATAAAAAAGTGGGAAGCATGCAGTAGGAGTAATATTTTACCCAAAAAAACAATCACCATAAAAAAACAAAATAGTTAAAGTTTTCAATCATATTGATTGCTATATGGATAATGTATATGTTGGTAAAGTTTCCACTCATATATATTGATTGCTATATAGATTAGATAATGTTGAGTTTTATACAGTCAGAAACCTTCATTATTATGTTGTGAATAAAGTAAAAATCTGAGCTTGATAATTTTTACTCTTCTTCCTTATGGCATCCCAAGTTTTTGGTACAGCCTGCCTGCATGCAGGGTGGTGTGTGTAGTAGTACATTTGTGACAGATACTTACTTTTTTACTCAATAATTCTGACCCAAATTTGAATGCAAGAACTCTTAACTTTTTGTGAGTGAAATGGGTTTTTGACACGTGGACATATCAAGAAACTCCCTACAAATTCTACCGTACCCGCAGATAGGGTTTGTGAACTCAGAAACTACTTCTCATGGGGATCCCATAAACACAAACATACCACAATATTGTTTCTTTTAATGAAACACCAACAAAAGGAAAAACAAGAAGATTCAAGGATAGTTTCTAATATTGGGGACCATTTTCTTCTTCTTCTTCTCTCTTTTTCTTTTCTTTTTTTTTAAAAATCTTTATTCCTTTTAGCTTAAATTTAAAGGGGACCATTCTATATTTTGTTGGATGTTGGAGTTTTGGGGATCAATTTAGTTTGCAGACAGTATTTTAATATGTTTGCTTAGAGAATTAATCATAAGACATATCAAAAGCCAGAAATGTTTGAGTAGTACAACAACAACTCAAACAAAAATATATTCTAATTAATTTGGTCAAATTAGTCTCCACTTTAACACCATTTTGAACTTTGAATGTATGCCTAAATGTACCTACAATCAGTACTAGTGCATTTACATATTTAGTGGGAATTTTTTAAAATTTGCAGCCCCTTTATGTTTTGTGATTTTGCATATTCAACCCTAGCAAAACTTATTCATTACAAAACAAAAAAATAAAAAAATTATACTACAAAGAATGTTCATGAATTAAATAATTAATTTTAAGCACCACCAAACAAATTCAAATAAAATATTGTAGGTAGGTAGGGCTTCAATCATTTTTTTCTGTTTGCATGCCTCTCTGAACTTCCAAAGGTCATGGGCCCAAAGTCATGAGTAGATATGACTATGAGGTGGGGGTTATATATATATATATATATATATATATATATATATATATGTAAATATGTGTATGTTATTATCTATCCACAAAGAACCTGGTTCTTTGTGGAAGCAATTCCTTTTTTAGCCTTGTGTCAATTTTTTTTTTAATTTTTTGCTCCAAAACTGCTACAACACAAGGCTAAAAAAGAGTTCTTCCACAAAGAATGATCATAAGATGGATACTATATATATATATATATATATATATATATATATATATATATATATATATATATATATATATATATATATATATATATATCTTGTTAAGTACTCCCATGCAAGAAAATTAAATCCCAATAATTCAGAAGTTGATCATTTGAATTAATCTTTTCAACCTTCATGCATGTCCTCAGACACATTATTAGTTAGAACTTAGACACGCCATCTAGATTCACCAAATTATTGAGAGAACCAGTACCTATATATCTGGCAAAAGCTCCATGCATCTCAGAGACTTGGCAAACATTTTTATCACTAGACTTGTTATTTATTAAGGTTGTACATTACATTGAGAAAAAATTGATGTTATCGAAGCAAATATACATTTAATAACATTTTTTATAATTATTCTAGCAACACTTATTGTTCTGATGACAAGCTTTGGGCAATGCAAAAAAGAATGAGAGATTATTCCTTGCCATGACGACACGAAATACAATTTACTGAATTTTGTATGGAGTCAGAAATTTTCATCAAGAAAAAACACCACTGACTAATTTTTTTAAAATTTTAGTTGGTCAAAATTGTAATTGTAACGTATTTTCCTTCAAAATCAAGGTGGACAAAGTTATACATACAGTTTTAGGCAAACTTATATTTCTTGGTTTTAAGGGCTGTCTTGCTGGATTCGGATCTTCTCTATTTTAATTTAAAATAGAGAGTTTATTTAAAATTATTTAATTTAAGGTTTAAAAATTGTCAAAATATTTAAAAGTCATTAACCTAACTCTAATCAACTCATTTAAAAGTCATTAACCTAATTAGCCATTAATTTAATATATTATTATTATTATTATGAGCACTTTATTATGTCTCTCATTATTTTTTAATAATTATTATTATTATTATTTTGTATTATATTTTTTTTTTTTTTTTATGTGTGAAAGTTATGTACCTATTTTGTCTAAATATTTATTGAGTGGATCTTTGTAATGAGCACTTTATCATGTTAAAAAATTATGCTACATAAATTTACATGTTCTTTAAATGTCGTTTATTCTATTAAAAAATTACATGAATTTTAAAAATATTTCTTTAACGAATCTTGATATCTATGAAATAACTTAAAAGAAAATTAGTTTTTGTGACGCCCCCAAAATAGGTATACATCACTCATTTTGAATCGTCAAATACATGACACATAATTCAAATATGACTCCAACTGTCGTGTAAAGTACGACAAAACATAAGTTGAGAGTTTCAACACGAATATTGTCTTCTAGACAATATCAGAACTCAAATTCAATATTATTACAATTATTATCACACTATTTCACAGAATAGTGAGGACTACTAATGCAACATCTTGGACCATCACTCCATTCCCCTACTAGTCCCGGCTATGTTCTCATTTTCTGAAGAGAACAATGAAAGCAAAGGGTGAGCTCAACTAGCCCAGTAAGAAATATTATGACTAAGATAATGCAGAATAAATTATTGTTAGCCTTTAACAGTGTTAAACTGATAAAATACAGTAGACATCAAGTTTAGCTGTAACGGAACAAATAATCCATTAGAAGAGTCAAGTAGAGCATGATATTTACTATCTTCTATGATTTAAAAAATTTATCATCAATTTTATCGCTGAGACTCAGCTTAATAAATAATCCACATCATCGAATCATCCTGCACTACGGCCAAAGATATTCATTAGTATCACGACCACGAATTATTCATGCACTACGGGCCAATGATATTCGTATTTTCATCAATGGTCATGATCATGCCAACAACTGTCCATCAATGCACTACGGGCCAATGAGGACTTTTACCACATTATTTGTAACATTATGGTTATGATTATACCGAATAATCCCTGGTCATAATCATACCAAGTCCATCTATGCACTACGGGCCACATATGACTTTTATCATAATATAAGCATGAAGATGATGACAATGATATAAAAATTCAATTAAAAGAAAGCAAATGATAAAATTTTAAAGATTTATAATTTAATTTATCCAGAATTCAATAATATTCAAATTGTCAACATGATACTACTTTGTACAGTAAAATTCAAGAATAATATTGTATCAAAAATGATTTGGACCGAAAAGAAATCAATTTTTGTCATGAATAATACCCCGGGTGAATAGTAACCGAGTGAATAGTACCCCGTGAATAGTACTTCGGGAATAATAATCCCGTGAATAATACTCCGGCATAAAAAAATTAAAACTTATCAAGAATGCTCATAATAATATTTTCATGTAAAGATAATGGATGAAGTGCAAATATCAACGATATTCTACTAATTTCATGGAGCATAGAAGCCAAAACTTTAACAAAATGAGTGTAGAATTCAAAATCTGAAACGAAATAATATTACTTACATACTACAGAGTATGGAAGAAAATATTATTTCATATGAATACGGAACAAAAATAATATCCCTTACCTTAAAAAGAAGAGTATTGCAACTGGTATAACGGGGATATTCTTGAATAAAACTTTCACTGTTTTCTACACTCAAAGCTTCTTAAAACGCTAAAGAAATACGCTCAATATTATAGAAGAAGAATTCTCTGATTCTGGTGTGATTTTCAATTCTAACTAAGCATCCTATTTATAAGAGAATGGAAGGGGTACTGTTAAGAAAAAATTACAGAAGAAATAATTTAAAATTCACGGATGCAATACGCAAGGTCACGAACTGACTGCTACTGACCATCAGACGCTTACTATCAAAATAATACACCAACTTTATAACATATATATATATAACTATCATTTTCATTCCCCCCACCAAAGACAAATCTCTTCCACCACACACACACATGCCCTCCCCCAAGGCATCTTCCCCCACCCCCTTTTCATTCCATCACACATACACATATACTTCCTCTCTTTTTTTCTCCCGGGTATCCTCCACCACCCACCACATTAATATTACAAACACACACACACACACACACATCACTTTCACCACACTCATTTTACACTCTCACACACATTTCACTATCACCCACACACATATCACTATCACACACGCACACATACACATACACACACACACGTTCTCTTCTTTTTTCTTCCCACCACCACATTTCTTCTACCTATCACTTTCACTCCTTTTCCACCACTTTCCACTCACACACACACACATTATATTATATATATATATATATATATATATATATATATATATATATATATATATATATTCCACCCACCACACACATCACATACATTTATATATATATCCCCCCATTTCTAAAATAATTTCTTCCACACGGGCCCTGTGACGCCCCCAAAATAGGTATTTATCACCCATCTTGGGTCGCTAAATACATGGTACATAATACAACTACAAACTTCTTTTATACAACTGTCGTGTAAAATACGACAAAACATAGTTGAAAGTTTTAACACGAATATTGTCTTCTAGACAATATCCACACTCAATGGAGTCCTCATTACAATTATTATCACACTATTTCATAGAATAGTGAGGACTACTATAGCCACTTATCCTGAACCATCACTCCATTCCCCAACTGCCCTCTCATTTATATTCTCATTTCACAAGAGAACGGTTGAAAGCAAAAGGGTGAGCTCAACTAGCCAGTAAGAAATATTATGACTAAGATAATGCAGAATAAATTATCGTTAGCCTTCAACAGTGTTAAACTGATAAAATATAATAAACATCAAGTTTAACTGGAGCGGAACAAACAATCCATTAGAAGAGTCAAGTAGAGCATGATATTTACTATCTTCTATGATTTAAAAAGTTTACCATCAATTTTATTGCTGAGACTCAGCTTAATAAATAATTCACATCATTGAATTATCCATGCACTACGGGTCAAAGATATTCATTAGTATCACGACCACGAATTATCCATGCACTACGGGCCAAGGATATTCGTGTTTTCACCAATGGTCATGATCATGCCAAACAACAATTCATCTTTGGACCCTTGGCCGAAGAGAACGCATGGTTATAATCATACCAACATCTGTCCATCAATGCAATACGGGCCAATGAGGACTTTTACCACATTTGTAACATTACGGTCATGATTATACTGAATAATCCCTGGTCATAGTCATACCGATCAACAGTCCATCTATGCACGTAAGCCACAGATGACTTTCATCACAATATAAGCATGAGGATGATGACAATGATATAAGAATTCAATTAAATGAATTAAAGCAATGATAAATTTTAAATATTTATAATTTAATTTATCCAAAATTCAATAATATCCAAATTATCAACATGATACTGCTTTGTGGAGTAAAATTGAAGAATAATATTGTATCAAAAATTATTTGGACTAAAAAGAAATTAATTTTTATCATAAAAAGTACTTCGGGTGAATAGTACTTCGAGAATAGTACTTTTTGAATAGTACTTTATGAATAGTACCCCGTGAATAGTACTTTGTGAATAGTACCCCATAAAAAGTACTTCGTGAATAATACAGTATTTATAAATAGTACCGTATTTATGAATAGTACCCATGAATAATACTTTGTGAATAGTATCGTACGTATGAATAGTGTCGTATAAATAAATAGTACCCATGAATAGTACTCCGGCATGAAAAGCTTAAAATTTAACAAAAATATTCAGAAAAATATCCTTGTGAAACGATACTAGATGAAGCGAAAATTTCAAGGATATTCTACTAATTTCATAGAGTATAGAAGCAATATTTTAACAAAATGAGTGTATAATTAGGAATACGAAATGAAATAATATTACTTACATACTACAGAGTATGGAAGAAAATATTATTTCATACGAATATTGAACGAAATAAAATTCCTTACGAATACGAAAAATAATATCGTAAGCGAATATGAAATAAATAATACCCTTTACCTCGTAAGAAGATCGGATCTTTGGAATAAAGAAGTAGTAGAGACTTCACTTCTTCTTTCTCTCTATAGCTTCTCTCTCTATAATTGCTCTTGTGAGTCTTAGTGCATTGGTGAGAATGAAAGAAGAATGAGCTTCTATTTATAGGAAAATATAGTTTTGATAATTGCTCGTTTTGGGGCTCGAAATAGTACAGTATAATACCTTCATCTTTTCCTCAACTTTTAATTTAGTCCTACAAATATTATCAAACTTGCACCACCTCCCCTAATAGTACATGCATGTGAATCAATAGTACATACATGTAAATAAATAGTTATAAGCATGTGAATTAATATCAATTAATTGCTCATTTATCTGATTAATTACCCGATTGATCAATATAAACTCCAGAAATTAATTATTATCGAAATAAATGTCGATTTCCACTAACACTAATAATCTCAACACAATGGAAATATCAATTTCATCTTTAATCAACACGAACTTATTCATCATTAATATTATAACTCACAATATTTAACAACCAAATCATTCCCAGGAAATAGGGAGCTTTCCGATAAGGATTTCTCCCTATTTGCACGCAATTAGGTGACCAAACCCCTTTTCTCGACAGAACTTTCTAGACATCATCAATATTATAAATAATAATATGAATAACTTTGTCGTCTCAATTATTGATTTAAAAATATAAAATATTATGCAGATGATACTGTGACAATAATTGAATCAATAATATAAGAGATATTATGCAGTAATTACTATAGCAATAATTGAGTATAACTGAGTGACTTCTCACGTAAGAATTTATAATCAATACCGTAGTGCTACTATGCAACCACGCCAGACATTCGTACTTTTTTACTAACGGGTAGTTCAACAGTTTAACAGTAAAACTTTCGTCGTTATTTTTATAAAAGATATTTACATAGTTTTTCTCATTCCGACAAATAATTTTGTTGTAGGGTCCACCAATGATTGTCTTGGTCATACGAATATTCCTGTTAAAACGAATATTCCCTGACCAATCCAATATTTTATAACCACTTGATTACTTTGCAAAATTTATAAATATTACCCACAACTATAACATTATATCAAATCCACACCATAATATTTTAAAATATATTTCGAGAAAAATTAACCTTTATTCATAAAAGTTGGGGTTTTACAGGGCCCACATGTGGCCCCCACCTTTATTACAAAGAATAAATTTCTACCGATTATTTTAAAAAATGGGTAAATGGGGCTCCAAATAATACGCCAATATTTACAACAAATACTTCATAAAATCTCCTCAATATTTTTAACAACATTTATTCATCACTATTATTATTTGTAATATTTAACAACCAAATCATTCCCAGGAAAGAGGGCGCTTTTCGATAAGGATTTCTCCTTATTGGTGCGCAATTAGGTGACCAAACCTCTCATCGACAGAACTTTCTAGACATCGTCAATATTATAAATAATAATATAAATAACTTTGTTATCTCAATTATTGATTTAATAATATAAAAAATATTGATAATGATTGAATCAAATAACGTGAAATTCTATGCAGGAATTACTGTAGCAATAACTGAATAAAACTGAGTGACTTCTTACGTAAGCATCAATAATCAATACCGTGTGCTACTATCCAACCACGCGTATTACTGTACTTTTACCACCGGGTATTTCAACAGTTTAACGGTAAAAATTTCGCCGTTATTTTTATAAAAAGATATTTCTGTCGTTTTCTCATTCCGACAATAATTTCGTTGTGGGGTCCACCAATGATTGTGTCGTCATACGAATATTTCTTGTTAAAACGAATATTCCCCTTCCAATCGAATATTTTATGAAAACTTGTATACTTTACAAAATTTATAAATACTACCCACAACTATAACATTATATCAAATCCACACCATAACACTTAAAAAAATATTTTGAGAAAATTAATCTTTATTCACAAAATTTGGGGTCTTACAATCTCCCCTCCTTATGAAATTTTGCCCTCGAAATTTTACGTACGTACTTGGTATGTCGAAGAGGTGAGGATACCTCGTCAGATTCTAACTCTTAAGGTATAACCTTTGAGTGTAGAATATGTTTCTTCTTATCCAAGATTTTAATAGGTACCTCTTCATACGTTAAATCTTCCGCTATCTCGTCCGGTTCTAATTCAATAATGTGGTTTAGGTCATCCACATATTTACGTAACATCGATACGTGAAAAAAAATGTTATGAACACGCGACATACTTGGCGATAAGGCGAGTCTATAGGCCACAGTTCCTACTCGATCGAGGATTTCAAATGGACCAATAAAATCGAGGGTTGAGATTTCCTCTGTTCATCGATTCTTACTTCTAGAATAACGCCTTTTGAACCTTCTTCTTCATCAGCTCTGAATCTGTAGCTTGAGCAGCTTTAAATTTATCGATTAAAGTCGGTTCTAATGGTATATTCAATATCTTCACGTAGGTTCTTGGAGTCTTTAACTCTATCTCCATCCTATGTAAATTGTACAAATGGGTTATTGTGTTAATTACGTCGTACTTGTAACCGCATACGATCTTCTACTCAACGCGTCAGCTACCATGTTCGCTCTTCCACAATGATATTGAATGGTATGGTCATAATCTTCAACAGCTCGAGCCAACGTCTTTGGTGCATGTTACGTTCGTTTTGAGTGAAGAAATATTTGAGGGTTTTGTACCGGGTTCAAGGTCGATACAAAAATCTATTTCATGCTCTGGGGGTAGGCTAGGAAGTTCTTCAGAGAATACGTCAGAAAATTTATTAACAATAGATATATCATTCAAATCTGACGTATTTTTGTTTAAATCCGTGACATGGGCTAAGAAAGCTTGACATCCATTTTTCAATAAACGAATAGCTTTATGGCTTGATATGACAGTGATTGACTTTAGTTGGTTTGGTTGTTTGAATTCGCATAATAGGTTGGTTAGAATATGAAAGCTAACAACCTTATGAAAACAATCAATTTTTGCATGATGAGTAGTTAACCAATCAATCCCTAAAATCACATCAAATGCATTTATTTTCAAAGAGATAAGGTCGACAGGTAATGTGCGGGTGCCGATTTAAATCAACAAGATTTATAAACAGTAGATGTAATGAAGGTTTCTCTCAACGGAGTTTCAACAAATAAATCAAAGTCTAATTTCTCCGGAGTTAAATTTAAACGTTGAGCACAAGTAGGAGAAATAAAAGAATGGGTAGAACCGGTATCGAATAAGGTATAGACTTCTCTAAAGTTTATGATTAGCTTACCCGTGATGACCTCGTTCGAGTTCCTTGCTTTTTGGGAGGTCACGACAAAAGCTCTCCCTTGAATTACTGGCTTTGACTTCTCTGGGACGGCCTTTGGTGCCTCTGTCCCAGCTAGACTTGGCTTTCTTGCATGACAAAATCAAGCTAAGTGACCTTCTCTTCCACAATTGTAACACATTTTGGACTGCTGCATGCAATTTGGACTGATGTGTCCCTCTCCTCCGTATTTGAAGCATATGATAAGTGGTCGTTCTCCTTCCTTAACAATAGGTGCTGGTGCTGACTTCTTTCCATCATTGTTGAATCTCCTTTTCTTGAAATATCCACATTTATTATCTTGGCCATGATTACCACCGAAGTGGTTACCATTTCTGGCCTGTTGATTCCCTCCACGTTTGTTGTCACCGCTTCGATGACTGCTACCACTGGTATTATCATTTTTCCGGCTGCTCTCTCTTGGTTGGGTTGACTCATTATCGCGCTCCAATAACTGAGCCCTATTTATAACATTTGAATACAAACACAATTTGTGAGAAATGAGGTATTGGCGTATTTTGGGTTTTAAACCTCTTAGAAAAATCTGCGTCATTCTCTCCTCATTATTAACCAAGTGGGACGCAAACCAGGACAACTCGGCAAACTTAGCTTCGTATTACGACACGGTCATATTATTTTGCTCTAGCTTGATGAACTTTACCTCCTTCATGTGACGAATACTTTCGGAAAAGTACTTGTCGTTGAACAGTTCTTGGAACTTCTCCCAAGACATCTTTAGTGCTGCAAGTTGAGTACGCTTTATAGATTCCCACCAGTAATCTGCCTCTCCTCGCAACATGAAGGTGTTAAAGGGAACCTTTTGCTCCTCGGAGCATCCTAAGACTTCGAATATCTTGGTGATCTGCTTTATCCACGTCTCCGCCTTAAGTGGTTCTGGCTTTCCCCAAAACTCCGATGGTCCCAGCTCCTTGAATTGCTTAGCGGTGACCATCTATGAGTTGTCAGTGTTTCCACTGGCATTTTGAACAGGAGCTGCTCTCGCCTGATGTTGCATGAATTACAGAAAGCCTCTGAACATTCCGTCGTTCATCATTTGGTTGGTGTTATTATTTACCTGAGGATTATTTCCTTCTTGATGCACATTATCCTGGGTATTGCTCTGTGGTGACGCAACGGTCTCCTGTGCTCCATTGCTATTCTCAACATTTTCGGAAGTTATTTTCAAATACTTTCACAAAAACAAGGGTTAATTTACATGCCACATATTATCCCTATAGTCTGGCCGACCAATTAAATAATAAATAAACTTAGGTAGGTCATACTAGCGAAAGAATTACCCGTCTCTCCCCTCCTAGTTCTAGTCTCACATCTCAGCCAGGGATCATATCCCTAAGCTTTGATACCAACTGTGACGCCCCCAAAATAGGTATACATCGCCGTTTCTGAGTCGCCAAATACATGGTACAGAATTCAAATACGACTTAATTATACAACTGCCGTGTAAAGTACGACAAAACATAAGCTGGGAGTTTCAACACGAATATTGTCTTCTAGACAATATCCAAACTCAAATTTAATATTATTACAATTATTATCACACTATTTCACAGAATAATGAAGACTACTAATGCAACATCTCGAACCATCACTCCGTTCCCCGACTATTCCCAGTTATGTTCTCATTTCCTGAAGAGAACAATGAAAGCAAAGGGTGAGCTCAACTAGCCCAATAAGAAATATTATGACTAAGATAATGCAGAATAAATTATCGTTAGCCTTCAACAGTGTTAAACTGATAAAATACAATAAACATCAAGTTTAATCTGCGGTGAACAAGCAATCCATTAGAAGAGTCAAGTAGAGCATGATATCTACTATCTTCTATGATTTAAAAAGTTTATCATCAATTTTATCGCTGAGACTCAGCTTAATAAATAATCCACATCATTGAATCATCCCTGCACTACGGTCAAGGATATTTATTAGTATCACAACCACGAATTATCCATGCATTACGGGTCAAAGATATTCATGTTTTCATCAATGGTCATAATCATGCCAACAACTCTCCATCAATGCACTACGGGCCAATAAGGACTTTTACCACATCATTTGTAATATTACGGTTATGATTATATCGAATAATCCCTGGTCATAATCATACCAAGTTCATCTATGCACTACGGACCACAGATGACTTTCATCATAATATAAGCATGAGGATGATGATAATGATATAAGAATTCAATTAAAAGAAATCAAATGATAAATTTTTAAAAATTTATAATTTAATTTATCCAGAATTCAATAATGTCCAAATTTTTAACATGATACTGAGTAAAATTCAAGAATAATATTGTATCAAAAATAATTTGGACCGAAAAGAAATCAATTTTTGTCATAAATAGTACCCCGGGTGAATAGTAACGGAGTAAATAGTGTCCCGTGAATAGTACTTCAAGAATAGTAACCCCGTGAATAGTACTCCGGCATGAAAAAGTTAAAACTTATCAAGAATGCTCAGAATAATATTTCCATAAAAAGATATATTGGATGAAACACAAATATCAAAGATATTCTACTAATTTCATGGAGTATAGAAGTCAAAACTTTAACAATATGAGTGTAGAATTTGAAATCTGAAACGAAATATTATTACTTACATATTACAGAGTATGGAAGAAAATATTATTTCATATGAATACTAAACAAAAATAATATCCCTTACCTTAAAAAGAAGAGTATTGCAACTAGTATAACGGGGATATTCTTGAAGAAAACTTTCACTGTTTTCTACGCTCAAAGCTTCTTAAAACGCTAAAGAAATACGCTCAATATTATAGAAGAAGAATTCTCTGATTTTGGTGTGATTTTCAATTCTAACTAAGCATCCTATTTATAGGAGAATGGAAGAATCTTTGTTAAGAAAAAATCACGGACGAAATAATTTGAAATTCACTTGATGCAATACGTGAAGGTCACTTGACCGATCCGCTGCTGACCATCAGACGCCTACTATCAAAATAATACACCAACTTTATAACATATATATACAACTATCATTTTCAGTCCCCCCCCCCACCATCACAAATCTTTCACCACACACACACACATGCCCTCCCCCATCCCCCAAGGCATCTTCCCCACCCCCATTTTCATTCCATCACACATATACACATACTTCATTTTTTTTCTCCCGCGTATCCTCCACCACCCACCACATTAATATTACAAACACACACACACACACACACATCACTTTCACCACACTCATCTTACACTCTCACACACATATCACTATCACCTACATACATATCACTATCACACACACACACACACACACACACACACACACACACTTTCTCTTTTTTTTTCTTCCCACCACCACATTTCTTCAACCTATCACTTTCACTCATTTTCCACCACTTTTCACTCACACATATATATATATATATATATATATATATATATATATATCCTCCCTTTTACGTATATTCGCGCCCCCCCCCCCCATTTCTAAAATCATTTCTTCCACACGTGGGCCATTACACCACACGTATTCCCCATCTTTATTATAAAAAATAAATTTTTACCGATTATTTTGAAAAATAGATAAATGGGGGTCCAAATAATAAGCCAATATTTACAACAAATACTTCATAAAATTCTTTAATATTTTTAACAACATTTATTCATCACTATTATTATTTGCAATATTTAACAACCAGATCATTCCCAGAAAAAAGAGGGCTTTCTGACAAGAATTTCTCCTTATTGGCGCGCAATTAGGTGATTAAACCTCTCATCGACAGAACTTTGTACACATCGTCAATATTACAAATAATAATATGAATAACTTGTCGTCTCAATTATTGATTTAATAATATAAAAAATATTGACAATAATTGAATCAAATAACGTGAGATACTATCCATCAATTACTGTAGCAATAATTGAATAAAACTAAGTGACTTCTCATATAAGCATCAATAATCGATATTGTGTGCTACTATGCAACCACGCGTATTACTGTATTTTTACCACTGGGTATTTCAATAATTTAACGGTAAAACTTTTGCCGTTATTTTTATAAAAAGATATTTCTATCGTTTTCCCATTCCGACAATAATTTTGTTGTGGGGTCCACCAATGATTGTGCCGTTATATGAATATTTCCTGTTAAAACGAATATTCCCCGACCAATCGAATATTTTATGAAAACTTGCATACTTTGGAAAATTTATAAATACTACCCATAACTATAACATTATATCAAATCCACACCATAATACTTAAAAAAATATTTTCAGAAAATTAATCTGTATTCACAAAATTTGGGGTCTTACAGTTTTTACCAGTCATTTAATTAATGAACGTAGCAAAAAAAAATTTAATATTATTTTATATGTAGTTTAACTCAAAATTGTAGGTTGCCATGTGTAAGTTAGGATTATATGTAGTCAAGTAAAAAAATTGAGTAAATTACAAGTTATAATTTCTATTTTATTCTTCTTCTTTTTTTGTTCTTCATAACTTTAACATGATAACATGTTTATCACAAAGCTCCACTCAATAAATATTTAGACAAAATAGGTACATAACTTTCGCACTAAAAAAAGAAGAAAAAATAGAATACATAATAATAATAATAATAATAATAATAATAATAAAAAATAATTATTAAAAAAACAATGAGGGAAATAACAAAGTGCTCATAATAATTATAATAATATATTAGTGTTATATTAAATTAATGGCTAGAGTTAGGTTAGTGACTTTTAAATGAGATGATAAATTTTAAGCATTAAATCCAATAATTTTAAATCTAAACATTTAAATAGAGACTCACCATTTTAAATTGAAATTGAGAGGATATATCTGAATCATGTCTCGCGATACCTTGTACAACTTGGCCTATTTTTTTATATAAAAATTAACTCTATCATTTACATTTTATTCTCCCTTTATATACAAGGTTACAATTGCTCAGCTTGACCATAGGGTATATCTCCCTGTGCATTACACCCTCGTATCGTATGTAAGTGAGAAATATTGATACGTTAGAGACGATCTAATATAATACTATGCAAGGTTTATATGATATTGACCACTGGAAATGAATGTGAATTAGGATTGAATAATTTGTCTTAATTTAATTGTATTTCGAACTATTTAATTTTTTGAATAAAGACTATTAATCCTATAAAGTCATTTGAAAGCTTAAAATAGAAAAACTATTAATCACACAATCATCATGGTCTGTCATAAATAGCCTTAGAAATGACAAAAATAAGACTATTTAAAGGACTATTAATACCCATCATGGGATAAAATTAAAATCAAATTACTAAATTACCCTTTTTGGGAACGTAAGTATTCTGGAAGTAGAAGAAAAGGTTGAAATTAAAAAGAAGTATTGCACTTAGAAAAATGAGATATTTTAGGGGTAATCTAGGAAAATAAGAGAAAAATTCTCCTAAAAATCTGGAAACGACAATTAATTAGTAATCAATTTTTTTGGCTAAAGCGACTGTAAGACCCCAATTTTTATGAATAAAGAATAATTTTTTCGAAATATATTTTTGAATATTATGGTGTGGATTTGATATAATGTTATAGTTGTGGGTAATATTTATAAATTTTTCAAAGTAAGCAAGTTTTTATAAAATATTCGATTGGTCGGGGAATATTCGTTTTAACAGGGAATATTCGTACGACGGCACAATCATTGGTGGACCCCACAACGGAAGTATTGTCGTAGTTAGAAAATGACAAAATTATCTTTTTATAAAAATAACGCACGAACGTGTTACTCGTTAAAACCGTGAACTACCCTATTATTAAGTACAATAATACGCGTGGTTGCATAAGTAGACACTCAGTATTGATTATTGATGCTTACGTAAGAAGTCACTCAGTTATACTCAATTATTGCTATAGTAATTGCTGCATCATATCTCTCATATTATTGATTCAATTATGGTCACAATATCATCTGCATAATATTTTATATTATTAAATCAATAATTGAGACGACAAAGTTATTCATATTATTATTTGCAATATTGACAATGTCTAGAAGTTCTGTCAAAGAGAGGTTTGGTCACCTAATTGCGCGCCAATATGGAGAAATCTTTATCGAAAAGCCCCCTCTTTCCTGGGAACGATCTGGTTGTTAAATATTGTGAGTTATAATATTAATGATGAATAAGTTTGTGTTGATGAAATTGATAATTCCATTGTGTGATAATTATTAGTGTTAGTGAAAATCGACATTTATTTCGATGATAATTAATGTCTGAAAGTTATATTGACCAATCGAGTAATTAATCGCATAAATGAGTAATTAATTGCTATTAATTCACATGTTTATAACTATGTGTTCACATGTGTGTACTATTGATTCACATGATTTACTATTAGGGGAGTTAGTGCAAAATTGATAATACTTGCATGACTAAATTAAAAATGGAGGTATGATTGAAGGTACTATACTGTAATTAATTTTTTTCACATGTTTAGAACTATTGAGTCACATGATTTACTATTGATTCACATGATTTACTATTAGGGGAGGTGGTGCAAGTGTGATAATACTTGCATGACTAAATTAAAAATAAAAGAAAAGATAAAGGTATTATATTGTAATATTTCGAGCCCCAAAATTTGCAATTATTGAAACTATATTTTCCTATAAATAGAAGCTCATTCTTACTTCATTTATCACCAATTCACTAAAGCTATAGAGCAATTATTATAGAAAGAAATTATAGAGAGAAAGGAGAAGAGAAGTCTGCTAACTCACTATTCCAGTTTTCTTATAAGATAAGGGGTATTATTCTTTCGTATTCATGAAGAGAGTTATTTTCTTTCAATACTCGTAAGGGTTGTTATTCCATTCTTTATTATTATGTTGGAATAACTCGCCTCATGCAAGTACCGCATACATGTTGAAATTCTTCATTATTCCATTCTTTATTATTCGTTGGAATAACTCGTCTCGCATGCGATCTATCACATGCACGGTGAATTCTTCCATTATTCCATTCTTTATTATTCGTTAGAATAACCATGCCTATGTGGATTATCGCATGCATGGTGAATGATCCTTCGTATTCATTCCTTATTAAATTGTGGAAATGATCTCTCGTGGATTACCGCATGGCGATTTAAAATCCATTTGCGCTTCATATATTCTATTATACTCAGGTTGGTTAAAGTTTTGGCTTTTATACTCTATGAAATTAGTAGAATATCCTGGATATTTGCGCTTCATCTAGTATCTTTTTCATGGAAAAATTCTTACGAGCATTCTTGAATTTTACTCCACAAAGCGATGATCATGTTGACAATTTGGGCGTTATTGATTTACGGATAAGTTAAATTATAAATCTTTAAAATTTATCCTTGAACTTATTTTATTAAATTATTATGTCATTGTCATCATCCTCATGCTTATATTATGATGAAAGTCATCTTTGCTTACGTGTATAGATGGACTTGGTATGATTATGATCGTGGATTATTCTTATAATAATCATGATCGTAATGTAACGAATGATGTGGTAAAAGTCCTCATTAACTCAGTAGTTCATTGATGGACAAGTTGTTGGTATGATTATGACCAGGATTATTCGATAATCATGACCATTGATGATTACTGAGAATATCCTTGGTAGTGGTGCATGGATGATTAGATTTTATTTATTAAGCTAAGTCTCAAATGATAAAGTTGATGAAAAACTTTTTAAATCATAGAAGATAGTAGATTTTATGCTCTACTTGACTCTTCTAATGGATTGCTTATTCCATCACGCAGTTGTTGATCTAAAACTTGTTGTTTATTATATTCTATCGGTTGTTATATTTGTTGAAGGCTAAGGATAATTTATTCGCATTATCTTAGTCATAATATTTCTTCTTGGGCTAGTTGAGCTCACCCTTTGCTTTCATTTTTCTCTTGAAATGAGAATATAAATTGGGGACTAGTCGGGGAACGCAGATGATTTTATCCCGATGATAAGATTAGTAGTCCTCACTATTCTGTTAAATAGTGTGATAATAAATATAATGAGGACTCCATTGAGTGTGGATATTGTATCTTACACGAATGTTGTATAATTAAGTTGTATTTGAATTTTATACCATGTATTTGGCGACTCAAGATGGGTGATGTATACCTATTTTGGGGGCGTCACAGTTGGTATCAAAGCTTAGGGATATGATCCCTGGCTGAGAATGTGAGACAAGAACTAGGAGGGGAGAGATGAAGAATTCTTTCGCTAGTATGACCTACCTAAGTTTATTTGGTATTTAATTGGTCGGTCAGAGTATAGAGATAATATGTGATATGGTAATTAACCCTTATTTTGTGACAGTGTTTGAAAATGACATCTGAAAATGTTGAGATCAGCAATGAAGCACATGAGACCGTTGAGTCACTAACGATCAATATCCAGGATAATGTGCAACAGGAGGACAATAATCCTCATGTAAATAATAACACCGATGACACTACAAAAAAATAGGCCTTTAGCAACGATTTTTCGGGCAACAACTTTATAAGTCGTTGCTAAAAGTATATGTTTAGCAAAGAAATTTGTCCTTCGTTGCAGATTGTGTCAGGTTTTCACTTTTTTCAATGAAATTCATAAGTCGTTGCAACATTTCGTTTATTAATTCATCAAGGAAAAATTTCGTTAGAAATTGCTTGCAAAATTTTTGAGCACTTGATTTCCGTCCATCGTGGCAATAAAAAGTTTTTGTTGCTAAAAATGGGGCTTTAGCAACGATTTTTTAGGCAACGACTTATAAAGTCGTTGCTAAAAGTGTATGCTTAGCAACGAAACTTGTCCATCGTTGCAGATTGTGTCAAGCTTTCACTTTTTGCAACGAAATTCATAAGTAATTGCAAAATTTGGAAACAAAATTTGTTAGAAATTCGTTTCAAAATTTCTAACCACTTGATTTCTTCTCATCGTGGGCAACGAAAGTCTTTTTGTTGCTATATTTTGTTGCCTGATATAGACCACATTCATTGGCAACAATTTTTATTTTCGTTGCATATTTTATACAACTTTTTGCAACGACTATTAACATGTTGTCTTAAATTAAGATAATAATAATAATAATACTAATAATAATAATAGTAGTAATAATAATAACAATAACAATAACAATAACAATAACAATAACAATAACAATAACACGTGGCAGACCTGGCGTAGTATTTAATATTGTAATTTGACACGTGTCCGCTGCTGATGTGGTGTCTTTTGAATTTTTTTTTAAAATTGTCTCTCCAAAGATTTGAACTCACAACCTCACATTTGGAATTTTGGACATATGACCACTAGAGCAACATGAGTCAATTGTTAATATTTTGCAATGATTAATATTTATATCAAAACATGAGATTTCCTCCATATATTTCTTTCTTCTCCTTCACTAATAATAATAGTACTAATAATAATAATAACAATAATAAAATAATAATAATAATAATAATAATAGTACTAATAATAATAATAATAATAATAATAATAATAATAATAATAATAATAATAATAATAATAATAATAATAATAATAATAATAATAATAATAATACTACTACTACTACTACTAATAATAATAATAATAATAATAATAATAATAATAATAATAATACCATAATAATAATAATAATAATAATGATAATAATAATAATAATAATAATAATAATAATAATAATAATAATAACAATAACAATAACAATAACAATAACAATAACAATAACAATAACAATAACAATAACAATAACAATAACAATAACAATAATAATAACAATAACAATAACAATAACAATAACAATAATAATAATATATATTTAGTTTAATGTGGAGATTTATGGTAATAGAATTTACGCTACCACTGAGCCAATCTAATTTATTAGTTAACTAAACTATTGTCATAACTTGTAGCAGTAGACAGTGTAGCACATGAGCAAATGAGGGGCGAATGAGTAATTTCTCATGTCGCTACAGCCCGTAGCGGCAGGGGGAAATCCATTTCAATCCGTGTCATCCAATGTTACGATCAATGGTATGGATTATGGTTGTTGAAATAGTATCCGTGACAACCGATTGCCAAACATGTTAGTTCCGGGCCTCCGACCCAAATAAACCCAACCTCATCAAACCTGATTATTATATCTATGCTTTCCAATGTTTCCTATTTGTAGATAGAAGTAAGATATACTTACAAGTAGTCCCTCACTCCGAGAATGAAAGTGATGATTGATTTTATGCGAATTTAAAAAAAATGTCAAATGATAAAATTATTCATATTTAAATTCTAAACTAATTGCATATTTTTCTATAAATGACTAGTGATATTATATAAATAATAAAAATATGACATTTAATACTAAGGATATTACGCACAAATTATTGTAAGAAAAATAGATTTTTTAATATAAGTAAATATTTAACTTGAGATTACATAAAATAATAAGAACTTTTATTCTTAGATGGAGGGAGTAACTTAAATCATGAACATGTTTTTACGTCAAAAAATAAAACATAAAAAGAAGAATAGTAATGGTATACTCCTAGCTATTCCTAGTTCTCCTTTTACTCTTTTTTTTCAAATATATTATAAAATTAAATTATAATACTATCAGTTCTAAGAGAAAATATAAAAGATGAAGAAAAATTTATTATGTTATATGAACTAAAATAGAATAAATTTATTTAAAAATGACTTATAAGTCATTCCTAATAAGTTAGTTTGACTCAAATTAATGTAATATCAATTTTATCCCTATTTTATTTAAATTTAAAAAAAAACGAATTTGTAAAAAAGAATAGTAAGATGCAACGTCACTTTAATTGGCGTTAGAATTTTTATTTTTTATTTTTTATAGCTGAAGTCTTATATACTCATTCATTTCCAATGTCGGTGACAGAGAATAAATATAAAAAAATATTGATGTTTGTAAACAAGTACAAGAGATCAAAGAAATTAAAAAAAGAGAGATTCCAATGTCAGTTAAAGTGATGTTACATCTTACTTCTTTTTTACAAATTTGCTTTATAAAAAAATTTAGAAAAAATTACAATGCCGGTTAGTTTGGCATTGAATCACATTTTTATTTTTTCTAAATTTCTTTAAAAAAATAAAATCTTTTTAAAAAAATTAAGATAATTTTTTTTTAAATTCATTTTTATAAAACAAATACACGACATGAAACTAAAACCACTCATAAGTCATAAATTAAAAGAAACAGTCAGCTATCTCGCAAATAATATACTTAAAAAATAAGAATCTCTCTTCCGGACCCTATTATGGTCCATTGAAGAAGGAATTGCGATTGATTTCCGTAATCTGCAAAGGCAAGTATCAAAAGCCGTGAAAAAGTGGGTACTTTCTCTCTCTTGGGTTTCGTTCTCTAATGAAAACTTTAACTTCTTCCTTAACTATCGCCTCTTCCCTTCTTACCTTCAATCTTTTCTCCCAAATCTAAAGACCCATCTTCTATCGGCGGAAGGATTCTTCGATTCTCCATCTCTCCCAAGAGTAAGCTCTATCAATTTCCTTCCAATTTTTTCCAATTTTTGTTGATTATTTTCTAACAAACCCACCCTTTTCCCCCAGAGATAACAAGAATGAATCCAGACTTCGATCGACTCTAAAGATTCAAGTCTCGTCCCAATCCTCAACAATCGTACTCTTTCCAAGGTAATTTATAATTTTTTTTTCTAAGATTAATGATTGAGTAAGCGATATTTAGGATTTGAGTTTGATATTGGGAATTAGGATTTAGATATGGATATTTTTGGGTATTTTAGGATGCTGGCGATGGGATTGGTTATGAGTCAACTAACGTTAGAGGTTGGAATACTTGTTCGGGCATGGAGGGCCCTCCAGCTTCCCATGGGTTGAGTCGAAATCCAAAGACGGAGAAAATCTCCACCTTCCCCGGTCCTCTTCACCAAGCGCCACTAAGGTCAGATGCGTGTTTTCTTCATCAAGGACAAATCTATAAAAGATAACATTTAAAAGATGATGTTTTATAAAAAAAGTATTTTTTTTTTATAATTTTTTTAATAAAATTTTTATATATAAAAAACGTTATGTATTTATAAGAGTAATTTTTGATTTTAAAAAACATTTTAAAAAAAAAACTCACGGAGCAAAATTGAAAATTTAAAATTTAAAATTTAAAATTAAAACAAGGTTTAGCCTGTCTTTGTACTTTCTCTCTCTACGACTTCCGGACTCTCTCTTTCAAATCCATGAATTCCCCAACTCTCTCTCAAATCCACGACTCCTTTCTCCTTCTTCGAAGCTTAATAGGAATTTTTTTACATGCCTTTACCATCAAGGTTTCAGTCTCCCTCTCCAAAGAAGATTCCAAGCATGCCCTAGATGAATATCTTACCTAGTTAGAAGGTAATTTTGATGCTGGCTCTAGGCCTTTCTTCTCTCAAAAATTTGTGCATAAACCCTTCTGTGGTTTCTGTGGAGAATCGAGATTCAGTGGATGCAGGAAGCTGACGGCGAGCTGGGTTAGGGCTTTCGCTGTTGAAATGTTCCCACATGCTCCTTTTTATTTTGCCTCCCGGAGTTTATACATTGCAGGTTTGATTAAAATATTTAGCAAGTTTTAATATTATTTTGTTGCAGAGATTTTGCCAAAGCTAACCAAAAAATGAGATTTTGATGCATGTTCTGCAAGTTTTAGTCTTTATTTGCAATATAATTTGAAAGCTCAAATGAGTATGTATGTAAAAGGGGTTCATTTTAATCAATTTTAGTTATTCCTTTTTTAGCATTTTTTCAGTCTGGTATTGCCTACTTTCGGGTAGCAGTTGAAAAAGAAGTGTTCAAAGATTATAGTTTGTATCACACACACTTGGACATATTTTTTGAATGAATTTTTGCAATATTAAACTTTCAATACTAAATTTTAGTAAATATTGAAATTTTTTATGTTTAAGTTTGGCATGTGCAAACTTTTTTTAATTAGAAATTAACAAAATAGTAGGTGTCTCATCTCCATTCAGAATTAGAACTATTTTTGAAAAATTAAAGAAGAGTAACACCCTTCAGTTTTTTGCTTTTTGGTTGAAGACATGCCTAAAACAGAGCAATGATCTTTTTGTTTATTTGGTTTCAACAGATTGTCTTTTTTTTTGTCAAGTGATTGTCTTTTTATATGTAGGTTTTTACTATGCAAGAATCATATAATCTTTGGCTCTCTATATGAAATTTAGAACAAGGATTAAGGATAATTATCTGCAGATAAGACAGAATGATCGACTGGCTGTTAGTAAGCTAGTTACAAGCTTGACCAGGGGAACTGTCCGCTCACCTTTGGCCCAATGCCTATCGATTCGCTATACTAGCAATGAATTGTGAGCGTGAGCGTTCTATGTCTTCTTTCCTTCAGAACTTAGTTTCCTATATTGAAGAGATAATGCAATAACAAAGTGAAAATTTCCACAGCTCTAGGGAAGCCTCAAGCTTTTATAGCGGAAGAAAGCTACACTGCAGCGGCCACTGAGTTCTCATCCATATCAGAAGATCATATCAGAAGAAAATAATCCATTGTAAAAGCTAATCAGGACAAGAAAAAGGGAATGGTTCTTCCTTTTGAACCGCACTCCATAACCTTTGATGAAATTAAATATTCTGTTGACATGCCTCAGGTAAGTAGAAAGAATAGTGTGTGTGTTTTGATCCAGTTAGCTTATGATTTCAGTGAGCTTAAATGGTCAAATATGACTTGTTCAAGGAAATGAAAGACCAAGGCATTGTTGAAGATAGATTGATGCTTCTGAAAGGTGTGAGTAGAGCATTCAGGCCAGGCGTTCTCACTGCATTAATGGGTATCAGCGGTGCTGGTAAAACAACTCTGATGGATGTGCTGGCAGGTAGAAAAACTGGTGGATACATTGAGGGTCACATTACAATTTCCGGGTATCCAAAAAGGCAAGAAACCTTTGCTTGGATTTCTGGATACTGTGAGCAGAATGACATTCACTCGCCTCATGTTACTGTCTACGAGTCCTTGCTCTACTCAGCATGGCTTCGCCAACCTCCAGAAGTTGATTCTGAGACCAGAAAGGTTGGAATCTAATCCATGGCAATTTTTTTAACTTCAATTCATGAATGGTATTGAAATTCTAACTAATTTCTGCAGATGTTTGTCGAAGAGGTCATGGAACTTGTGGAACTAAAATCATTGAGGGATGCACTCGTTGGGTTGCCAGGTGTAAATGGCCTCTCAACTGAGCAGCGAAAGAGGCTAATATTGCTGTTGAGCTGGTGGCAAACCCATCCATAATATTCATGGACGAGCCAACTTCAGGTTTGGATGCAAGAGCTGCTGCAATCGTGATGAGAACAGTCAGGAATACAGTAGATACAGGAAGAACTGTTGTTTGCACCATCCATCAGCCAAGCATTGACATATTTGAAGCTTTTGATGAAGTAATAATTGCCGATAGATAGATATATAACGACTTGGAACTATATCTGCTTCACTTCTTAATTAATATATATATAGATACTGAATATTGAAATATGGGGTTGCAGTTATTACTGATGAAGTAAGGAGGACAGGAGTTATATGTAGGACAAATGGGTCGGCACTCTTGCCAGTTAATCAAGTACTTTGAGGTGAGATAACAACAAACAACCACCATAAACTAGAAGCTATAAGTTTTAACTGTGTTAACAAGTAAACTGAGTTCTAAAACATGAATTTAGGTTTGGTTATAACCTACTAACAGAGATGATGTGCTATACTGTGTTGCAGCCTCGCATTTTTATTTTGTTGAGACGCTGTCTCTATGACAGTGATGATGAGGTCAGTTGTATTTTTATTTGAAGTCTATAGTTTATGATTCTTATACACTATAGTGATATTTTATACTGGTTTAGAAGTTGGAGCATAAATTGGGTCTTCTAGTTTGTTTTCCTTGTTCATGGTGGTTTATTCTTTTCACATTCACAAGCTTATCATTTAAAGGTGGAATTCTCAATTGTGATGTTTAATGTAGTGTGGGCAAGGAATCATTTACACTGTAAATGATAAGCTTATCATTTACACTGTCTGTATTTCTGATGACGGTGATGTATATGCATTTGGGATCTGGTACTGATCAAGCTGCAATACCAATGAGATAAGTAGTGCTTCACTTGCAACGTCTGTGGTCAGCGAACTACGCGTGCAATCAATCCCCATGCCTACACCAATGGTACTGTCTTTGTTTAGGTATTGGGCCTTGATAGTTTAATGGAATGCAGCTGAATATGATTACATGTTAATGCTATAGAAATTGGAAGTTGTATAATGTATAACACATAGTACAATGGCATTGTTCAACATTCAGTTTGGCATTATTAACAGAATAAGCTCTGATGGTGCTCCCTTATTCCTAAATGAGAATGCAAATTTTAAAATCATGCATGTTGAGAAAAGTTGTTATTTCGGAACATTATGTAAATTATACTCAAATTCAAGAAACTTGACCCTTATATCAAGACTGTTATTAGTCTTTGGTTTATTACTTTACATGTGTGTGGTACTAATTTATTTTATTTTTGTGATGTTGTTGTAGTGTTGCGGATGCAATTATTTCATAAGCTGGTGGATAATTTGTTACCTGAGAGGCTTAGCATTAGCAACATGCTGCCATCATCTTTGTCAGTGGAAGCATTACATAAGTAATCTCTTTGTCGTACCCCTAATAAACAAATGACAACAGAGGCAATCTATTGTTGTTTGAATTTCAAGTGTCCTTGTATAGTTACTTACTAAATTTGGCTGACCTGTAGATGAGTGATATATACCTCTTATTTAACCAGTGCCAATTAGGGCAATTTGTTCTTGTTTGAATTTTAATTTCCTCGTATTGTAACTTGCGCTGAATTTGGCTGATCTGTAGATCAGCAATATATGTCAACTCTGGGGATTGCCAAAGAAGATTTCCATGCAATTACATGGTTTACCAGCTGGGCGATAGATGCAGATCATGGTTCGGGCCTATCTGGTGTTGTTGATAGCACCTCACATCTGGGGATAATGTAATCATTTTACAACTGTTTTGCCAAAATTTGACAAATATTTTGTTTCTTCAAATTTCCAAACAACTCAGATATTAATGCCATCTTTATTTCTTTTTCTTTCCCTTTTTATTATTTATTCTGGACAGATGGAGTGTTAAATTATTTATGTGACATCTTTTCCTTTGTTTTAGCAGTGGGAAGGAAGAATGTGGCAGGGATTTTGATATATGCGGAGTCAAAGGAATTTTGAGAAACATGAGTGCTGTAGAGAGGGCAGTACTTGGCTTCATGTGCAAAGATATAATCGACATGGGGAGATTTATGTGGCTCAAGGAATATGGTTTAGAATCCCAACTTGTAAAGTATGTCCCAGCTAACATCTCCCCCGAAAATCATTTGCTGATTGCAAGGTACAAGAGTGTATACTAACTATAAGCCGCTGGAGGCTCTTCCATATGCTCGTTCATATCATCGGTAGATGATACGAATTAAAAATATTCTTAGAAATTTTTGTGGCAAAAACCAGATGATGATTGAAGATAGTCTATGATTGAAGATAGTCTCCAACGCCAACAACGTCATCAAATGGAGGGGCTGCAGTTCCTGGGTAATGTTTTATATCCTTTGTTATTTCTTGGGCAGGTTTACTATCTTCACAATTATTAAAGCATTAAACCTTGATACTGTTTGGTCTAGTCGGTTAGGAGGATGACAGGAAGGATAGGAAGACTGATAAGTATATGCATATGGACAAGGAGCTATCTTTCCCTTCCTATTTGGTTGAGTTGGTGAGAGGGAAAAAAAATTCAAAGAAAAAAAGAAGCTTAAATTCTCATTTTCCTATCAATGAGAGAAACTTGTTATTGTTTTTTTATTTTTTTACTTTTACCAAATAGACAAACAGACCAACAGTATGATACTTGAAGCTATTAGACCAACAGGGTTATTCTAAAGTAGTTTTTACCCCCCCCCCCCCTCTGTTATTTATGTTTGTTGTATTCCTTTTCTTATGCAGGTCTTAAACGTATTGACATCATCCAAAGAGCTGATTGATCTCATTAAGAATGTAGACATTGTCTTCCATTCTAAGCCCTCTGGCTCATCTAAATCGATGCTTAATAACTTGTATATATTTGTTCCATCGATCAGAGAACAATTACAGGTATCTCAACATCTATACATCCTCATATGCCCCATATAATTCATGTAGTGAAACACATACCTCATGTGACAAGTTTACCGGTCTATTCTTATAAAATAATAACAGGAGATATTAACAACATTTTTCTTTTTTTAGTGATCTTTCAAGGATGTGCTTTAAATTATTTTATTTCTCATGTGTTGGTTCAGTTCACATTCTTTGTCTAATATAGTGGAAAGAAGAAACATTCTCTCTAATGTATGGATAATTAAATTCTCGTTTTGAAAGCGGTCTTTGTTTTAATTTTCTTTGTCATTTTTTCCTATGATCCTATAAATATACTGCCTGCTTTCTTTGCTTCTTGGAATACTTTTATATAGTTTACTTACTAAAGAAAATATTATTATCTGTTGAAATTGAGATGCAAAATTTCAGCTGTTAATTTTATATATTCACGTCTCATGAAGGTTTTCTTATGCCCGTGACTTTTGTGTTTGACTTGCTGGTCTAACTACCATATGTCCCTTGTGCCGGTTTATCTAATAGCTTCAAATATCATACTGTTGGTCTGTTTGTCTATTTGGTAAAAGTATAAAATTAAAAAAACAATAACCCTGCTTAAATTCTCATTTTCCTATCTAATCCTGGAAAAAAATCCCCCAATAAAATAGCTTCTCCGACCCTCCTTTTACCTTAGCTTCTATAGCCTGCTTAGTAAGAAACTAATACTTGCCATCACCTTTGTTCTTTCGACTTTTTGCAGCTCAGTTTCTCCTCCAACAGTGTTAAATGGAAGCAACCCTCCACCAGGCTCCCCAATAGGTTTTGGTGAAATTCCTCCAACTGGTTTCGGAGAAAGCCCTCCAACTGTGAATGACACAACATCCATATCAACTAATTTAAAACCATTCATCGGATGCATAATTTTGGTAATTTCAATAATCACGGGGAAATTCATTCTGGATATGTAGAGGACCAAGTCATCAATGGATCAAAAGCTCATTGCTTTAACAACATACTAGAGTTCTGGGTGCTCAACTTATGTACATAACTTTATTTGCAGGACAAAAGGGCAGAGGTGAGTTTCTGAAGGGTTGATCTAAACTTTCAGTTTCTGCTTAAACACTCTGGAATAGTTAGCTTGGGCGTTACTAGATGTAAAGACACTAGTTTCTAAATATGCAGTTTTGACATGAAAACTGTCGCATGTTTAGCATTTTTTATCTAAGGTAGTATTTATATCTTTTATAACTATAATTAAGCAATCAGGTCTGCCTATGCCGGGGGAATTTTGGGTTGGGTTGGGTTGGGGTGGGTTGGGTTGGGTGGGTTGGGGTGGGGGGTCTAATCCTCATATTTTGTCCATTGACCTCAAAATGTAACATTTTAATCATTACAATTTGCAAGAACCAGTGGCTCGAAATGATTCTCCCCCATGGCGAGAAGATGACAAAGATGGACATTATATGTTTGCGGTTGGAGATAATTTAACATCTCACTGTAACTACCCTTTTCAACCATCAAGGAAATTTATATTCATTGCTTATCGTTCTTAATGCCTTGTTATTTTGTAGGATTTTTCAGCAAGTCATCTAAAAAATATGTTGTCATAATGCTTCTTTTAAATATTATCTTAATCTATTGCGTCAGTTAGCCACACTTGTTTTTAGTTTCAAGGAAATATTGTTGTCAAATTTTTAGTGTATTCTTTGAAGATTCCTCCACCTTGCAGGCTCATATCTAGTTACTGGGCAATATATACGTACCTTTTGTTTATGAGTTTCATGCTTTTTCTTGTTTTCTTTTCTAGAAACACAAGTTTATTTGTTCTTCAATGGTTGTTTTTGAGTGTTCTTGTTTTCCCTGTTTGTCTTTATAGACAAGATTTTTAGCAAGATTGAGCCTCAATTGAGCTTCATTTCCAAGTAAGAAAATAAAAAGGGTATTACCTTCTTCCATGTCCCTTGATTAGTAAGAAAATAACATAACATTGTTGTCTTTGTGTATTGATTTTGGCACTAAGTGCCTCTGGTGACCTATTTGTTTCATTTTTCTGACTTGCTATTATTTTTAAATATGTGCAGGAAGACTGCTTCTACGACCTACCTTACAATACTGGGTATCAAATTTCTGTGCTATATTTACAGAAGATAACGGACGAAATTATGAAGTGTACTCTCTCTATATATGTTGATATATACTTTGATTGAAGAACTGTGGTAGCTTTAGATGGTTAATTGTAAAGATAATGAATGATTATGTAGTGGATGATTTTATTAAGTTAATAATATTTTAGTTTTTTGTATATTTTGTCATTATTTTCTATGGGGACATTGAGCCAGCCAGGTACATAAAAAGAATGTCAAATTTTGATTTGACAACAATATAATTTGTTACCAAAGCATTGGACAAGTTTTAATATAGCAACAATTTTTTATACATTTAGCAACAAATTTTCGTTGCTAATGGCATTAAAAATATAATATTTGGCAACGAAAAATTAACCTAATAACAATGGATATGATATTGTTGCTAATACTAAAATAAAAAAGACAATATTTTTATCGTTAAAATCATATCAACTTTCGTTTTATTATATAAAAGCGGCAACATATATAATGTCGTTGCTAATCGACGACTTTCGTTGCTATTGAAAAATAACCAGCAACAAACATTTTTGTTGCTGATTCAACATAATGTCGTTGCCAAATAATATAATCAGCAACGAAAATCGTTGCTAAAAAGTTTACATTCCGCAACGAAAGCAAGCTTAGGCAATAATTTTCATAATTTACTGCAACGAAAAATGTCGTTGCAGAATGGTATCAATTGCAACGAAAATGCATGGTCATTGCAAAAAAAAAAGAGTTCATTTCGTTGCCAATTAGCAGGCTTTTGCAACGAAATGGGGTTTTTAACAACGAAATTCTAATTATTCTGCAACAATACATTTTGTTGCTAAAGGATCGATGTATCTGTACGGAAGCCAAATTTCGTTACAAAATGTATTACTTTTGGTAAAGAAAAAAATATGTTCGTTGCGGAACAATTAGCAACGCTTATTGCGCAACGAAAGATGCAACGACAGTAAAGTCGTTGCCAAAAATCTTTAGCAACGAAATTTGGCACCTTTAGCAACGAAAATCAGTTGTTGCTGAAGCCCCATTTTTTGTAGTGTGAAATGATGAACGATAGGATGTTCCGAGGCTTTATGCAATTTATGAAACATCAGGCGAGAGAGACTCCTGTTCAAAATGCAGGTGGAAACAATGGCAACCCACGGCTGGTCACTGCTAAGCAGTTCAAGGAGCAAGGACCGTCGGAGTTTTTGGGAAAGCTAGAACCACTTAAGGCAGAGATGTGGTAAAAGCAGATTACCAAGATATTTGATGTCTTAAAATGCTCAGAGGAGCAAAAGGTTTCCTTCGCCACCTTTATGTTGCATGAAGAGGCAGATTACTGGTGGGAATCTGTAGTACCCAGCCTGACGCACTCAAGATGTCTTGGGAGAAGTTCCAAGAGTTGTTCAACAAGTTCATCAAGTTGGAGCAAAACAATATGACCGTGTCGCAATACGAGGCTAAATTTGCGGAGTTATCCAGATTTGCATCCTATTTGGTCGATAATGAAGAGCGAATGACGCGAATGTTTCTAAGAGGTTTGAAACCCGATATACGTCAATACCTCATTTCTCACAAACTTTGTTTATATTCAGATGTTGTGAATAGGGCTCACTTATTGAAGGACGATAATGAGTCAGCACAACCAAAAGGCAACGACCAACAACACGATAATAATCGTATTAAAGGCAACAACCCATCTGAACAATGATAACCATCGTGGGGGAAATTATCATGCCAAGAATGGTAACCACTTCGGTGGTAATCATGACCAAGATAATAGAAGTGGAAAATTCAAGAAGAGAAGATTTAACGATGATGGGAAGACGTCGGCAACAGCACTAACACCAGCAACAAATTCTAGGGGAGGAGAACGACCGCCAGTTAGATGCTATAGATGCGGAGAGGAGGGACACATAAGTCCAAACTATTCACAGCCTTCCAAGGTATGTTTTAGTTGTGGAAAAGACGGTCATATAGCTCGATTTTTCCCTGTAGCGAAATCAAGTCCAGCTGGGACGGTGGCACCAAAGGCGGATACGGACAAAACAAAGTCGGTGGTTTCAGGGAGAGCATTTTTCGTGAATTCTCAAAAAGTGAGTAACCCGAGCGAAGTTAGCACGGGTTAGTTAATTATAAATTCTTGCGAAGTCTATACCTTATTAGATACCGGTTCTACCCATTCTTTTATCTCTCTTGCTTGTACTCAACGTTTAAATTTGACCCCAGAGAAGTTAGACTTTGACTTATTGGTTGAAACTTCATTAGTAGAAACCTTCGTTACCTCCACTGTTTATAAATCTTGTTGATTCAAATCGACACTTTCACGTTACCTGTCGATCTTATCTCTTTGAAAATACTTGCCCTTGATGTGATTTTAGGAATCGATTGGTTAACTACTCATCATGCCAAAATTAATTATTTTCTTAAGGTTGTTAGCTTTCATATTCCTAACCAACCTGTTATGCGAATTCAAGCAACCAAACCACTAAAGTCAATCACGGTCTTACCAAGCCATAAGTAAAGAGCCCCGAGCCTTTCGCTGGTGACTTCCAAGTCTTGGAAAACACCGAAGCCAGACTTTTTATAGGCGACGTCATGAATGATGATGGCAAGTTGGTAGGTATCAATGTGACGTACTATCCAAGTCTTGGATGAGAGTCACAGTTTGGAATGATATTTCTATTGTTAATAAATTTCCTGACGTATTTTTGAAGACTTCCTAGCTTACCCCTAGAGCGTGAAATCGAATTTTGTATTGACCCCAGTACAAAATCTATTTCTAAAACCCTTAAATATTTCTTCAACCAAAATGAATGTATCATGCGCTAAGGACGTTGGCTCGAGCTGTTGAAGATTACGACTATACCATTCAATATCATCGTGGAAGAAATGAATTGTGGTAGGCGACGCGTTGAGTAGAAGATCGTATCGTTCTGAGTGCGATGTTGTTAACACAAAAACCCATTTCGTATAACTTACAAATGATGAAGATAGAGTTAAAGACTCTAGCGACCCACGTGAAAATACCGAATATACAAGTAGAATCAAATTTAATCAATAAAGTTAAAGCCGCTCAAACTATACACCTGGAGCTGATGAATATGAAGAAGAAGGTTCAAGAAGGCGTTATTCTAGAAGCAAGAGTCGATGAATAGAGGAAATATCAACCCTCGATTTAATTGTCCCATTTGAAATCCTTGATCGAGTAGGAACTATGGCCTATAAACTCGATTTGCCGCTAAGTATGTCGTGTGTTCATAATGTTTTTCACGTATCGATGTTACGTAAATATGTGGACGACCCAAACCACATTATTGAATTAAAACTAAACGAGATAAAAGAATATTTAACGTATAAGGAGATACGTGTTAAAATCTTGGATAAGAAGGATCATATTCGACATTCAAAGGTTATACCTCAAGAGTTAGAATCTGAAATGAAGTCAAGATATCCTCACCTCTTCGATATATCAGGTACGTACCTTAATTTTGAGGACGCAATTTCATAAGAAGGGGAGGTTGTAAGACCCCAACTTTTATGAATAAAGAATAATTATCTCGAAATATATTTTTGAATATTATGGTGTGGATTTGATATAATGTTATAGTTGTGGGTAATATTTATAAATTTTTCAAAGTAAGCAAGTTGTTATAAAATATTCGATTGGTTAGGAAAATATTAGCTTTAACGGGAATATTCAATGCGTCGTCGCATCATTAGTGGACCCCACAACGGAAGTATTGTCGTAGTTAGAAAATGACGTAATTATCTTTTATAAAAATAACGGCGAAAGTGTTACCGTTAAAACTATTGAACTACCCAAAGTAGTAAAAGTACGATGTCGTGTGGTTGCGTAGTAGCACCGCGATATTGTTTATTGATGCTTATGTAAGAAGTCACTCAGTTATACTCAATTATTGCTACAGTAATTGCTGCATCATATCTCTCATATTATTGATTCAATTATGATCACAATATCATCTGCATAATATTTTATATTATTAAATCAATAATTGAGACGACAAAGTTATTCATATTATTATTTGCAATATTGACAATGTTTAGAAGTTCTGTCAAGGAGAGGTTTGGTCACCTAATTGCGCGTCAATAGGGAGAAATCCTTATCGGAAAGCCCCCTCTTTCCTGGGAACGACCTGGTTGTTAAATATTGTGAGTTATAATATTAATGATGAATAAGTTCGTGTTGATGAAATTGATAATTACATTGTGTGAGAATTATTAGTGTTAGTGGAAATCGACATTTATTTTGATGATAATTAATGTCTAGAAGTTATATTGACCAATCGGGTAATTAATCGGATAAATGAGCAATTAATTGCTATTAATTCACATGCTTATAACTATGTGTTCACATGTGTGTACTATTAATTCACATGATTTACTATTAGGGGAGTTGGTGCAAGATTGATAATACTTGCATGACTAAATTAAAATAGAGTAATAGTTGAAGGTAATATACTGTAATTAATTTTTTTCACATGTTTAGAACTATTGAGTCACATGGTTTACTATTGATTCACATGATTTTCTATTAGGGGAGGTGGTGCAAGTTTTATAATACTTGCAGGACTAAATTAAAAATGAAGGAAAAGATAAAGGTATTATACTGTAATATTTTGAGCCCCAAAATGTGCAAATATTGAAACTATATTTTCTTATAAATAGAAGCTCATTCTTCCTTCATTTATCACCAATTCACTAAAGCTATAGAGCAATTATTATAGAGAGAAATTATAGAGAGAAAAGAGAAGAGAAGTCTGCTACCTCACTATTCCAGTTTTCTTCTAAGGTAAGGGGTATTATTCTTTCGTATTCATGAAGAGAGTTATTTTCTTTCAATACTCGTAAGGGTTGTTATTCCATTCTTTATTATTATGTTGGAATAACCTGTCTATGCGAAGTACCGCATACATAGTGAAATTCTTCTGTTATTCCATTCTTTATTATTTTGTTGGAATAACATGTCTGTGCGGTCTATCGCATGCATGGTGAATTCTTCTGTTATTCCATTCTTTATTATTCTGTTGGAATAACTTGTCTATGTGGATTATCGCATACATGGTGAATGATCCTTCGCATTCATTCCTTATTAAATTGTGGAAATGATCTGTCTACGTGGATTACCGCATGGCGGGCAAAAATCCATTTGCAGTTTCATATATTCTATTATACTCAGTTGGTTAAAGTTTTGGCTTCTATACTCCATGAAATTAGTAGAATATCCTGGATATTTGCGCTTCATCTAGTATCTTTTCATGGAAAAATTCTTCTGAGCATTCTTGAATTTTACTCCACAAAGCAGTATCA
Organism: Panax ginseng; assembly: GCA_020205605.1. NCBI lineage: Eukaryota > Viridiplantae > Streptophyta > Magnoliopsida > Apiales > Araliaceae > Panax > Panax ginseng. The sequence goes on from CM035133.1 coordinate 146,199,176, forward strand.
TGTTGACAATTTGGACATTATTGATTTCTGGATAAATTAAATTATAAATCTTTAAAATTTATCCTTGAACTTGTTTTATTGAATTATTATGTCATTGTCATCATCCTCATGCTTATATTGTGATGAAAGTCATCTTTGGCTTACGTATGCGTAGATGGACTTGGTATGATTATGACCGTGGATTATTCGGTATAATCATGGCCGTAATGTAACGAATGATGTGGTAAAAGTCCTCATTGGCCTGTAGTTCATTGATGGACAGTTGTTAGTATGATTATGACCAGGGATTATTCGGTATAATCATAACCATTGATGATTACATGGATATCCTTGGCCATGGTGCATGGATGATTCGATTTTATTTATTAAGCTGAGTCTCAGCGATAAAGTTGATAAAAAACTTTTTAAATCATAGAAGATAGTAGATTTTATACTCTACTTGACTCTTCTAATGGATTGCTTATTCCGCTGCAGTTGTTGATCTAAAACTTGTTGTCTATTATATTCTATCAGTTGTTATACTATTGAAGGCTAAGGTTAATTTATTCTGCATTATCTTAGTCATAATATTTTTTATTGGGCTAGTTTAGCTCACCCTTTGCTTTCATTGTTCTCTTCAGGAAATAAGAATATAGTTGGGACTAGTTGAGGAATGGAGTGACGGTCCAGAGGATAGCATTAGTAGTCCTCACTATTCTGTTAAATAGTGTGATAATAAATATAATGAAGACTCCATTGAGTGTGAATATTGTTTAGATGACAATATTCTTATGAAAACTCTTATATTATGTTTTGTCGTATCTTACACGACTATTGTATAATTAAGTTGTATTTGAATTTTGTACCATGTATTTGGCGAATCAAGATGGGTGATGTATACCTATTTTTGGGGCGTCACAGCGACACTTATATAGGAACCGGGGAAGTATTAAATTAAGATAAATAGTTAAATTCTAAACATACTTTTTGCAAACAAATATAACCTCGAAAAATAAATAGGAACATTTACATTTATTAGTACATTTTAATTAAAAATTACAACAAAAGTGCATACATAAAATATTTACAAATTAATGCATATGCAATATTTTATTTACAAAATTAGTGCATTCTTATCCCTTTAATTTAGTTGAGTGTTTTAATAGGTTGCAATTCAGCACTTTCTCTCTCCTCCCTTCTATCCCCCTCCGCTGAACTCCTTTCCATAACCATCCATAACTGACAACAAAGTTTTTCAGAACTTTATCTTTCAAAACATTAAATGCTTTAGTATTTCTCTCTTTTCAACAAACAGATATCAAAATAGCTAGAGATCTATAACGAAAACCGAATTTAAATGAAGATTATCCTTATCGTTGGCAGCGCGTCCCTTGGCCTTGCCATCGTGAAGTAACTTCTTGTCCTTGTCGAGGCGGAGCTTGTCTTTTAATTATTTTATAATGTTGTTGGTAACCAAACCTTAATTCAGTTTTATTGGATTACCAATTAATTATAAAAAAAATCTATTATAGATTTTTTTTATTTCATATTGTAGTTGGTAGCCAAACCTTTATACAAATGTAACCAATTCAGTTTTATTGGGTTACCAATTAATTAAAAAAAAATTATTATAATTTTTTTTTTTCATAATGCAGTTGGTAGCCAAACCTTAATACAAAGGTAACTAATTCAGTTTTATTGGGTTACCAATTAATTATAAAAAATCTATTATAGATTTTTTTTCATAGTGCAGTTGGTAGCCAAATCTTAATTCAAATGTAACCAACAAAAACTAAAATGGTTACCTTTGTATGAAAGTTTTGGCTACCAACGACACTGGAATTTCTCTTGGTTACCCACAAAAACTAAAATGGTTACCTTTGTATAAATGTTTGGCTACCAACTGCACTAAAATTTATCTTCTTCTCTTTTTAATTTCTGGACTAAATCAACCTTCGTCATAATGGCAGCTGTAGCCGTAATGAATGAGGTGATAGGCGTCCAGGGCGGCGACGGAGAGATCATCGACGTAGCAGGCGCTGTAGGTGACGTCACCGAGGACGAAGCAACGGTCCATGGCGACGAAAGAGGTGAGGATGTCAGAGATGACGAGTGAATACATGAGGAGGCATTCGGGGAACTGGAGACCGACGCACTTGGTGTTGGTGGAGCGGACACGCCAGACGGATTTGTGAATTTCAAAGTTGTAGTTTGAAAAGAATTGGTAATTGCCGATAATGGCAGTTACTCCCCCATGATTTCAGCGTTTGAATGATATGAAGTGGATTTAATTTCACCTTGTTTGAAGGGTTTTCTATTTTTGTTGGGTTGGATAATATGACGTGTATTACACTATTCTTGATATTATTATATATTATTCCACTATAATTTTAATTATTTTATTGATGTACTATTCTTATAATTATTTACTGTTTATTGTATATTATTGTAAAGAAAGAAAATTGAAAGAAATAATAAAATGGCATCAAAAGATTCAAAAGCCCAATTATGTTGCTCAGCATGTTAAGGCCCCAAGTACTGGTAAAGTTTGGACCAAATTGGGATTCAATTGGTGTAAGTTATTTTTTGGACTTTTTTGGTGTACAGTTTATCCCAAAGTCCATACTAAAACGGAATAACCCAATTCCGATGAGAGAGGTTGATGCAGATTTGAGCCTTTTGTCCGGCCGATGACTAGTTATCTTTTTTTTTTTTTTTTTTTTTTTTTCTTAAATGGTGAGAATTATAATGACTAGTTATTTTTTTTTATCGTTTATTATGATTAAAGAAATCATATACTAACTCCGTTATACAATATGAGAATTAATTTCAAATTAATTGTATGATTCATTTAAAGGTTAATAATATTAAATCTTGTAATTTATAGTTATTGGTGAAGTTTTATTTGAACTTTAATTTAGATGTGATTGTAAAGCTACTCAAAAGATAATTTTGTACTTTCGAGTTGAATTTTATATTGTGTTATATAAGAAGGAGATCCTGCAATTGTAGAATATACGAATTTTCTAAAAGAGTGAAATTGATCAATCGTCGACCGTAAAATTTGTTGGATATTTTCATTATTTAAAAGTATGTAATAAATATATTATATGTTATCTATGTAACCAACAATTAATATTGGTTCAGTTGGATAAGAGAGATGTGTTGATATTAAGGACTTGGATTCAAGTCATGGCAACAAGAATTGGGATGCCATGTTTGGATATCAACACAACTCTTCAAGGGGTGTTCGGAAACCTATAAATAGGTTGTCAATCTAACCCAAACTTACATCAACAACTTCAATCCTTCTCAAGTTCTTAAATTCTCAAATCATACTAAATTATTTTCAAGTTCATAGAAAATTATTCTAAATAATTTTCTAGTTATATTTTCTTCTCTCAATTATAGTTTGCACTATTTTTGTTTCTACACAACAAATTCTAGTCTGAGCCTGTCTTATCTTGAAAGACTAATTCGCAGTAAACCTGTGTAGAAAAAATAAGGGACAAATATAGTCTTAAGGAAAGAGTGGCCAACTATTCGCTTCAGACAGTAATATTGTTGTTCTATATAATACTACAAAGCGGGTTACAACAAAATAACCTAACGTTAAATTTTGTCTTATGTAATTATTTTCTTTCAATTTTTTATTTATTATTATTTTGGCTGCATTGTTATTTTCTAACAATAATAACTTTTTAGATTGTGAATAATTAATATCTATAATTTTATTGATTAAAAATTAAACAAATTCATATCTAAAATTTACTTTCCTTTTTACACAAAACTTGTTTCTAAAGGTTAGCTTTGAGTCTTGTACACGTGCTAATATTAATGTATGAAACTCTTTCTCACAAAATCTGACTTATTCTTGAGTCCTCAACACGTCCAAAGCAAACTGTGAGTTTTTGTGCGTGTGAGAGGGGGAAAAGTCACAAAAAAATAATAATAGTAGTAGTAGTAGTAACAGAGACGTAGCCACAACAATGATATGACGACCATTATACCATCTACCTTGCTTCAAACCGTTGCCCATTCTTCACTTCAAAACCAAACAAACCATACCCCCAATCGTCATATAGTAAAAATTGTCATTTTTGTATCTATTGTATTATTATTATTTTGTCTCAAATTATTTACAAAATTATTATTGCTCAAAATAATTATATTTTAATGCCAAATATATCAATGATTATATGGTTTAGGTTATTAGGTCTATCCATTTTTCTATTTCCTCTAGTTTAAGCAACCATTATGTTTTATTAATTAAATGGTTTAGTTACAACAAATTCATTTAATCTTATTGTTTCTTAATTATCAATTATGCTCACTTTTTGAATCAACATGCATGTATTAGTCATACCCTAATTATGTATTTGACTGATCAACTTTCCAAATCATAGTTATTTTATGATCACCTCTTCACCTTTCCTTTATAATAAAGCTACGTAACCTTCATATCTCAGACCCTAACTACCATGTTTCCATTCTTTGCTTTCTTCTCTCTTGTCTTCTTCATTCTCCGGCCGACATGCATTCCAGCCAAAACAACTCCAGCCTGTATTGGAAAGCCTATAACTGTCGCAACTGCAAAAAACCATAGTCATACGTGGCATGATTTCAAAAGGTTCCGAGATGTGAGGAAAGGCAGCCACGTCAACGGCATGTCTGAGCTCAAGAAGTACTTCCATCGCTTCGGTTATCTAGCCATGCAAGAGACGAATTTTACCGATAAGTTTGATGATCATTTGGAGCATGCAATAAACCGGTATCAAGTAAAACTCGGGTTATCGGTTTTGGGAAAACTTGACTCTGTCACGCTCTCTCAGATAATATCACCTAGATGTGGTGTGTCTGACGCATCAATTACGTTGCATGATAAAAGAAAGTATGAATATTTTACCGGCCGGCCGAGATGGACACGTAAAATTCCAATGACACTCACCTACGCGTTCTCGCCGGAGAATATGATAAAATCTTTGAGCTTGGTTGATATTAAAGTAGTATTTACACGTGCTTTCAACCGTTGGGCGTCAGTTATTCCGGTTACTTTTTTGGAAACTAACCAATACGAACATGCAGATATCAAAATAGGGTTTTGTAGCGGTGATCACGGCGACGGAGAGCCGTTTGATGGAGTTCTAGGGGTTTTAGCCCATGCATTTTCACCGGAGAGTGGTAAATTTCATCTTGATGCGGCCGAGACGTGGGCCATAGATTTCAGAAAGGAGAAGTCTGATGTGGCGGTTGATTTGGAATCGGTGGCTACACATGAGATTGGGCATGTGCTAGGTTTAGCTCATAATTCTATAAAAGAATCAATAATGTACCCAAGTTTGAAACCTAGAAACAAGAAGGTGGATTTGAGGCTTGATGATATAAGGGGAATTCAAGCTCTTTATGGTTCAAACCCTAATTTCAGATTAGGGGAATTGTCTGAGTCTGATATTTCTTCAAATCATGCTGTTGATTTGAGGGATAGACCGTCAATTTGGACCAGCTTTCTGCTGATTTTAATGATCATTTTGTGGTTGTGCAACTAATTTTGCATGATAATTAGGTAGGTTATGATTTTCTCTAATACATAGGGAAAATGATGTCCATTTATATGTATAGGTATTCACAATTAACTTTTAGGCTTTATTTTATTTTCACACATGGACCTAAGAAATTCTTAATTTTTTTTTTAATGAATTAGGATCTTCTCTATTTCAATTAAATGAATTGAAGAATTTTCATTTCATGATTCAAATTTTAAATTTGTTGAAATATAATATCATAATGATGATAAAAGAGAAATGATAATGAAAATTATACAAAGAATAAATACTTTCTATTTTATTTATAATGAAGAGTATCCTAACTAGATTCATATATATTATTTATATAGTCTTCAAAAGGGATGCATGTATTTTTGTGAATATTTTATGCAAGTATATAAAAGCAGACTTGGGTTTGGTGACCAACAATATTTTCCAAGAAATTATATTCTAGCCAATATTCAAAAACTTGACTCATGAGTTGAAGTGCCCAAATTCCTCTTTTACTCCTCTCTTTCTATATATATATTATTTTCCATTGACTAACAAAAGAAAAATCAATACTCTCATAAAAAATTATTTCTAAAGAAAAGTACAAAAATATATGCCTAGAAAGGATTATCTTTTTAAGATGATAGAGGGGAAGAGATTTGATTACCATGAAATTAATTTCATACATGATAAGTTGGTTAATTGATCAATATAATGCTAACACGCAGAGAAATCACCTCCCAACCTGCATATTGACACTGTATTGATCAATTGACCAAAGACAACTTCATACTAAACACTCCATTGCTGAAGAGAGAACACAAACAAAAGAAATTATACTTCCTCCCTTTATTATTAAAGAATTTCTTTTAGACAAATTATAAACTTTAAAAATGTTTTTTTATTCCATGAATAATTTAGAGTTTCATTTAAAAATTTTAAATATATATTTTTATTTCCATATTTAATTATTTTTAAATTTATTGAGTATTTATATAATAGTACTATAAAAATATAATGTGACGTTATATATATTATATTATTTACCATAAAAATATTATGGGGAAAATACTTTTGAAATAAAATATTGGAAAAATGGGGGTTAATCTTATTGCGGGACCGGTGTCTTTCACATAAGCTATCCATTTTACCTTCTGAGGACGAACATTAGAGGTAAAAATATAAATAAGTAAAATTAAAATTATTTATATTTAATTTTCATGTTTAATTATCGTGTCCGTATAAAAGAGCTTTCTAAGGACTAGCCCCCAAATAAATTTGGATATGGATATCAAATGTACTCTTAATAAATGTGAAACTTGTGACGCCCCTAAAATATGTCTATTATACACAACTCATTTTGAGTCGCCAAATACATGATACAGAATTCAAATACAAATTTTTTATATACAACTAGTAACTGTCGTGTAAAATACGATAAAACATAAGCTGTGAGTTTCAATACAACTATTGTCTCGTCACTACTAAAAATATGGTCATTTGTGAAGGTCAAAATCCATCACAAAAACTAGAAAAACCATCACAAAAGGTTTACGTAATGACTTTAAGCATCACAATGGTCGTCTTGTATACGCCCATCATGACAGGCTTTACGTGATAGTTTTAGCAATCACACAAATGCTTAGTGCTTTTGTGATGATTAATACAATCTTATTAATACGTAATCTATTATGATTGTAAAAGTCATTACAAAAAAACACGACTTTAGGGATCAAAGGTAAGAACAGAATTTCTATTTACGGACAATTTATTTTACTATATTAATTGTATGAAATGATACTTGTAGGATTCGAATCATCCCCTTATTTGCAAACTAAATAATGGGTAGTACAAATACACCAAAGCCCGGAACATGATTATAATTTTAAAACAAAATATTAAAGGAAATATATGTGAGTTGACTTACTAAACAAGATTACTTCAACATAAAATTTGGTGATTATAATGGCAGTCACAAATACTCTATAATGATGGTAAAATTAGTTATCACTGTGAGCCATCATATTTTTTTTGTGATGGCTTGAAAAATTCATCACAAAATACCTTATTTTTGTAATTGCAAATAAAAGTCGTCACAAAATTTATCTTTTTTAATGATTTTCATGGCCATCATAAAATATTATTTTGAATATTTCTTACATTAAAATATTAATGATAGCTTAAATGCAATCACAAAAAAGGGTATATCTATAAGTGATAACTTAGTGCGTCACAAAAAGAAAATTTATTTTGCGTGAAAAATTTGGTGATTGACATGACCATCACAATTATCATACATTGATGGCAAAATTAGTCATCACTAAGAGTCATCATATATACTATTATTTTGTGATTGCTTAAAAAGTCCATCACAAATTACTATCTTTTGTTATTGTTTTTAAAAAATGTCCCAAAGTTCCGTCACGTATTCTTATTTTTCTAGTAGTGCGTAGACAATATCCAAACTCAAATAAAATCCTCATTAAAATTATTATCACACTATTTTATAGAATAGTAAGGACTACAATAGTAACCATCTTGGACCATCACTTCATTCCCCGACTAGTCTCAGTTATATTCTCGCTTTTAAAAGAGAACAATGAAAAAAATGATAATCTTAACTAGCCCAGTAAAGAATATTATGACTAAGATAATGTAGAACAAGTTATCCTTAGTCCTCGGTAGGAAAAAATCTTATAGAATACAATAGACAACAAGTTTTAGATCAACAACTGCAACGAAAATTAATTAATAATAATCCATTAGAAGAGTTAAGAAGAGTATGATGTTAACTATCTTCTATGATTTAAAAGTTCATCATCAATATTTTATCCCTGTAACACCAATCAGTAATTATTTACAATCAACGAATTATCTATGTACTACGGGCTAAAGATAATCGTTTGTATCACCAGTGGTCATGATCATGCCAAACACGTGTCCATCTATGCACTACGGGCCAAAGAAGACTTTCACCACAAACCTTTATATGTAACATTAAAGGTCATGATTATATCAATACACAATTTCTGGTCATAATCATACCAATCAACAGTCCGTCTTTGCACTATATACGGGCCAAAGATGACTTTTACCACAATATAAGCATGAGGATAATGACAATGATATAAAGAATGAATCAAGTGAGATTAAAAATAAATATTAGAGATTTATAATTTAATTTATCTAGAGTTCAAGAATGTCCAAATTATCAACCTGATCACCAATTGTGGAGTAAAATTCAAGAATGATATTTAAAATTCATATTTCAAAGAAAATTTGGACAAGGAAATTAAAATTAATTTCTGTCATGAATAGTACTCAGGCATGAATAATACCCCGGATGAATAATACTCTGATATGAATAGTACCCCAGATGAATAATACCCCAGATGAATAGTACCCCGACATGAAAAGATTAAAATTTAATAAGAAAATATAAACCAATATTCCAGTGAAATGATATTAGATGAAGCGCAAAACTCAAAGAATTTCTAATCATTCACTACAAGAAAAAGGCCTATCAATGATCACTTTATCGATGACAATGACGCGGTCATGAGATCCAGATCGGCGATCGACTGGCGATCGCTGATAGGCTTCGCATAAAATTTGGTCACTGGAATGCACATCAACGACCACTATTAGCGATCGACGTATCTGCTACCGATATTAGCGACCGAATTCGTCATTTCGGTCGCTAAGCTGAGTCAACATGGTTTAGGGCAAAGTCTGACGTGGGCCATATGGTAACGACTATAATCACGCGGTCGTTGATACCCTCAAATGTTTAGCAGTCGCTAATAATTATCAGCGACCGCATGCGGTCGCTGATTTTAAAATACTGAAAACCAAATTTTTGCTGTTTTGCAGAATTCCCAAAAAACTGTACCTGTTTTGTACCTGCTTTATCCCAACACACATACATAACAATATAAACAATATGCACAATAATATAAACATACATCGTCCACCGACACATACACCAAACTAGTATATAAACCTTTAAAAACCAATATGAATTGAATAAATAACCACAAATCTAATGTTTAAGTAACAAACAAACATCTAAAGAATGAATATAAAACTACAAGTTTATCAAATAACTACAAAACAACACTAAATCGGTCATCAAGCATCATTGTCTTGAGTAGCTTCTCCTTGATCACCCTGTAATTAACAAAATAATAAAACAAGTTACAAATATAGTAACTATGTTGATACTTGTATATATTACGACAATATTCAATAAATTAATTACCTCGTCGCCATCCCCATGATGTGCTGCTGCTGCTGCCGCCACTGCATCAATTAACTCATCAGGACTCAAAGCCTCCAGATGCCCGCCCAGTATCTTGAGAAGATCGCGATCTCGACATATAACTCTCACACGGTCGGATGAGTATGAATAATTTGGATGACTCGATGATCAGAAGACTAGGTAAAGACAAATTGCCTAAAGCCACCGAAGGATGGGCGTCGTCGTTGTCCTTGACCTTTAATGCAGTTCTTCTTTATAACAGACGCCCTCTCCCACAACTCTTGATCAATTTGCGGACGTGGAGTGCCTTCAGGATATCACTCATTCAATAAACGCTTATAAGTATCATGTCATCATGTTAACAATTAAATAGTTAAAAATAAATTCTGTAAGCATTGATAAACAAGATCAAGTTGTTAAAACTTATTACCGCTACCTGGATAGCATCAGGCAGACCATCATGGGTGGCCACGTATACATCCAGCCAATGGATAGGCTAACCTTGAGATTGAGACTCCTATACAAAATTAACAGCCAATATTACTAAGTAAAAACATGATATATATTCTACAATTAATGATTGTAAACATATTAAAACTTGTAAATCGTTACCACTGGTAGTGATATCTTTACTTATTTCGTGAAATCTTGCCGCCTTGTATGTTCCTTTAGCCTTTTAGCCATCGAATTTTTAGGATCCATTGGGTATCCAAGACCCAACTTCTTCACTATTTTCTTACAAAAGTAATAGTTACCAGGTAATTTCTCACCGTCAGGCAACATAGTCTTAATGGCCTTCAAGAGCGACTCAAAACACTCATGGCTCATGTTGTGATCAGCCTTGATGTTAAGTAATGTCGCCACTGCAGACAATGTAGTGTGTTTGGTGTAAGCATGCCACAATGGTTCGCTACCCTCGTCTAACAACTTAAAGAAGTCTTTGGCATCAGAATTCATAGGTTGCTCTCTGCCTTGTTCCTAATCAAAATTTGGCCCTGCAATATCATGAACCATTTCATTCATACGAGGAGTACTACTGCCCGAATTGTGTACTTCTGTGATGCCACCACCTCTTCTCTGTCCATGTGCCCACCAGCATTCTTCGTAATTTTTTATGAACCCAGAAATAAGTAAATGATAGTTTACCACGTCTCTGTCCATGTAATTTACATTCTTACACTTTAAACATGGACATCATATCTGCGATTGACCATTCATACATTCCGGGTGACTATATGCATACTCGAAAAGCACTTGGCAACCAGCTCTAAATTCAGCTGTAACACCTATCTGGGCACTTGACTTTCGTCGTGCCATCCAACTACGGTCTGAATAGAGGTCCATGATACCACGGTACCTATGTTGACATGAATTATTGTATTCCCTTATTAGAGATTTACAATTCAGCTCAATCCCATTTATGATGCTTATAAATACATATAGATGTATATGTACATATATAACATAAGTGTGCATCATATATGATTATTCAGGAATTGAACAAGGATACATGCCAAAACAAATTTACACAGCTTGTTCGCGACTACCCAAAGGCATGGTATATTGTTGTCATCCTACATATTTTAACTGACACCAACCTAAAGACAATAGATTCCTAGGGGTAGAATATAAATTATTGCATCATGCATGGTCTGCATATGCATTGGGACAAGTCTAAATTATTTTTCTTTGCATATATGTAGGTATAATATAAATATACACCTTTGTTCAAATTTTGCCTAGCGGTCGCTGATAGAGATTGGGGGTGGTGAAGAAGGATTAAGTATCGCTTAGTTCATAAAGGTTTCACATTGAGTTTTATTTTTGTTTCAAAATGATTGAGGCTTTATTAAAAGTCAAAAGGTAATCTTAGTGCAAAATGAATGACCATATCAGCCTTTTGAGAAAACCAAGTAGACATAATTTAAACATCAACATCCTCAATACTTATCAAACATAATATTTCAAGAATAGTAACAGAACAAATCATAGTCAAGAGGCAAACTTAGGTGTGAGGTGGATAAACTTGTTATTAGGTTTGTGAAATGTAATTCTTTGATATTCCAATACATTGAGTCACAGGGGAAAACAGCTCGTGAAAGAATTCAAACTTAAAAGTTATAATATTCCACTCCTTAAATTATCATTACAAATAAAGACATTTGAAAGAAGAATGGTGCATAATCAGAACCAAATTCAAATTATATATATAATATTTTCGATTGATTCTCGACAATTACTAGTTAAAGCTCCAATTTTTAACATGAAAGACATTACCATCATTTGTTTCTCCTTCAACTTGCCGAAGAACAGAAAACAATTATAAAATTCAATAACTGAATGCAAATCTCCAACACATTTTAAGACCCTCCACTCCAATCAGCAGAGACAAAAGAAAGCATCACTTTAAATTGAATCAATAAACTATTACTATTAACCAAAAACTATGAAACAGTCGCAATGAACTAGATCAAATTCACTGAAAACCCTACCAACAATCCATATAATCAAGATACTCAACCCAAGACCCACAAACACAAACAAAATTCAATTAGGCATTGCCCCATCTAATATGCAAAGGTCTTAAAACTTTGCATATCATACACTATTTGGGACACTTTGCTTCCATCTAATATGCAAAGGTCTTAAAACTTTCTGCAAATTTATAGGAAAACAAGGCATTGAACCAAAAGTTATGAAAAAAAAATTGAAGATGTTTTTTGATAATGCAAAACTCTTGCTGATTTATAATTATCAAAATTTCCCCCATCAACCAGTTCAATGCACAAAATAGCGAGAGGTGTGCGACGTATTATACGAGAAAGATTGATAAAATAAATAATAAAAAGATTCTTGTATATAAATAAAACATAAACCCAGTTAACATTATGTCCAAGTACCTACAAGAACTATACAAATAATACTCATTTGGCATGACCATATTAGCTAAGAGAGCAAGCCTAGTTCTTCTAGACTTGTTTATTTTCAAAAAATAACAAGAAAAACTATGGGATGGAAATATTCAACAAACCCCCAACAAAAAATTAGAGGCAAAGCCTACCAACAATCCATATAATCAAGATACCCAACCCAAGACCCACAAACAACAACAAAATTTAATTAACCTAATAAAAAAAGGAGAGAATACCTCATATAGCGAGATTGACAGTCAATAGGAGAGGCGGTGGCGGAATGGGCAAGGCAATGGCGGTGGTTGGCTTCTCCTTCTTCACCCCCTTTCTCCCTCTTTTTTTTTCTTCTTCACGTCTGTAATCGAAATAATGACCAAACCCAGTAACATTAAGAATGATCAATGACCGCGTCACGCGCGTCGCTAATTTTAATGAGCGTGGACACATCAATGACCTTTAGCGGTCATTGATAGAGATGGTCGCCTGAAAACAAATGCGTCAAAGTTTTGCACTAATTTTTGGGAGGGAAATTCATGCCAGCGACCGTATGCGGTCACTGATAGAGATTAGCGACTAACAGCAATACCGGTCGCAGATGGCAGTCGCTATTATTGATATCAGCGACCGAAAAGGGTGGTCGCTGAAAGGTTTGGTCGCAGATAGAGATTTTTTCTGTAGTGATTTCAGGAATTATAGAAGTAATACTTGCCATATTAAGTTTAAATTTAGGAATATGAAATGAAATAATATCCCTTACATAATATGGAGTATGAAAGAAAAAGATATCACTTACGAGTGTTGAAAGAAAATAATATCCTTTAACTTAATAGGAGACTAGCTCTGACTGGTATAATGGAGAAATCTTGCACTATTAATTACACTCAAAGTATCCTTATACTCAAACAAAATACGCACAATATTATAGAAGAAGAATATTTGATATTGTGATGGTGTATTTTTCATCGTCTGAAGATGTATCTTTTTATAAGCGAGGTTTAGTAGATATGCGTCTGTTACTTACAGAATTTTTATCACGGGTTTGCAACTCATCAGTATATAATTTGAAACCTTCAACCAATAAGGGAGTACCCTTTAAAACACTTCACACATTGCCAGAATAAAAATGTTTCCATTAAATTTTTTTGACCAATCAGGGACTACCCCCTTATGAAGGTAACTACCAATATTAAAAGAAAAGATTTAGACAATCAGAGGCTACCCCTTTGTGAAGGGAATACCAATATTAAAAAGAAAAAAATGTTTAGCCAATCAAAAACTACCCCTTTGTGAAGGGAACTCCATTTGCCAAATTTAAAAGAAAGGAAGACACGCCTCTTTGAAGTTTTAGCAAATTAGGGGCTACTCCTTGTAAAAGAATTCCATATTTTTCAAAATCAAATATAACAATACCAATTTATTTATCAATTATTCATATCTTTTCAATTGTGCAACAATTATTAATATTATTATAGACTCACAGTATTAACAACCAGATTATTCCCAAGAAAGAGGGGGCTTTCCGATAAGGATTTCTCTTTACTGGCGCGCAATTAGATAACCTAACTCATTTCCCTCGATAGAACTTTCTAAACATTGTTAATAATGCTAACTTATAATAATATCATATCAAATAATATGAATTACTGTGCCGTGACAATTATTGATTTAATAATATAAAATATTGTGTAGATGTTATTGTAACAATTATTGAATCAATAATATGAGATACTATGCAGCAACTACTGTGACAATTATTGAATGAAATATTGAGTGACTTCTTATGTAAGAATCAATAATCAAAGATAATGTGCAATACGGTGTGCTACCGTGCAACAACGCGTATTACTGTACTTTTATCACCGGGTATTTCAATAGTTTAATGGTAAAAGTTTTGTCAGTTTTATAAAAAGATTATTTCTGTCACTTTCTATATCTGACAGTTATACCGTTGTGGTTCCACCAATGATTGTGCCGTCGTACGAATATTCCCCAACAAAAAAAATATTTCCCGACCAAACGAATATTTTATGACAACTTGCTTACTTTATAAAATTTGCACACATCACCCATAACTATAGCATTTATTAAATTATCACCTTACTATTTAGAATACTATTCAAAGAAAATTAAATCTTTATTCATAAATGTTAGGGTCTTACAACCTCTCCTCCTTATGAAATTTCATCCTCAAAATTGATGTGCGTACCTGATATGTCTAAGAGATGAGGATACCTTATTTTCATTTCAGATTATAACTCCCAGGTCATTTCCTCGATATCATGGTTTCTCCATAAAACTTTGACTTGAGGTATAACCTTTGAGCGTAGAATACATATGTTTCTTCTTATCCAAGATCTTGACAGGTATCTCCTCATATGTTAAATCTTCTACTATCTAATTTGGTTCTAATTCAATAATTTGGTTTGGGTCTTCAAAATATTTATGTAACAT
Organism: Panax ginseng; assembly: GCA_020205605.1. Lineage (NCBI taxonomy): Eukaryota > Viridiplantae > Streptophyta > Magnoliopsida > Apiales > Araliaceae > Panax > Panax ginseng. Next base: position 146,214,313 of record CM035133.1, read on the forward strand.
AGACACGTGAAAAACGTTATGAACACGAGACATACTTGGCGGTAAGGCAAGTCTATAGGCCACAATTATTACTCTATCGAGGATTTCAAATGGACCAATAAATCGAGGGTTGAGATTTCCTCTCTTTCCTAATCTCATAAATCCTTTCTAAGGAGCAACACGTAACAATACATGATCTCCGACGTTGAACTCCACGTCCCTTCGATGTAGATCAGCATAACTCTTTTGTCGATCTTGTGAGGTTTGTATACGTTGTCGGATCATTTGAATCTTTTTCGTAGTCATGCGTACCAATTCTGGTTCCAACAATGTTGCTTCACCCACCTCGTCCCAATATATTGGAGAACAACACTTTCGTCCATACAACACCTCGAATGGATTCATGCCTATACTAGCTTGATAACTGTTGTTGTAAGAAAATTCCACCAATGGTAAGTACTTGTCCCAACTTCTTTTGAAGTCTAGTACGCAGAGTCTCAATAGATCTTCAAGAGTTTAAATCACTACAAGAAAAAGGCCTAACAAAGACCAACAATATCAGTGACCGCATATGCGGTCGCTGATGTTAGTCTGCGACCGTAATTTAATCCAGTCGCTATTCAATATCAGCGACCGCATGCGGTCGCTAGCACAATTTTTCCTCCAAAAATTTGTCAGGAAATATTGGCACGACGATTTTGTGCGACTACTTAATATCAGCGACCCCATGCGGTCGCTGATAAGTCCATATCATTAAAAATTAGCGACCACATGCGGTCATTACTGGCGGTCACTGATCAAACTTAATGTAACCAGTATCAGTCATTCGCTCGACACAGACGAAAAAAAAAGAGGGAGCAGGTAGAGAGAAGAGGGAGAAGAAAAGAAGGAGAAGAATTAGCCACCCGCCATAGCACCACCATCGCCATTCATGTACGCCACCCACACAGTGTAACCCTAATCGCAATAATTTTATAGTTTTTAAATTTGAAGATTAATGTTGAATGTGGTATATAGATTTCTGAATTGGGTGTTATGTAGATATCTGAATTGGGTATTATATAGTTTTCAGCATAATAACCCTAACATTGCAATAATTTTTATAGTTTTCTAGTTTTGATGTCTCTATGTAATTTTTTTTGGTCAAGCCTTTGTGTTGTGGGAAAGAAACTGGAGATGGTTTTTGGTTTCATTTGCACTTTGTGTAAGTTTTATGTATTGAAATAAAACTGGAGATGGTTTTTGGTTTCATTTGCACCCTAACATTGCAATAATTTTTATACTCTCTGTGTAAGTTTTATGTATTGAAGATATAGGGCATACAATTATTGTGGGTAGTTGTTATGTTCATTTGGTACTGTTAGCCACTGATAACATGAGCTAAACAACATGTTCTTTACTATGAAAAAATTGTCTCATCATTCATAGAAACCAAATGATATCAGGAAAATCATCTGATAGAGAATTCACATGTGTAATTCAAAGTTGAGGAAAGTGACTCTTATGTTTGGGACTGTTGTGCAAGATCGTCTATGGGTAATAGTTAGGCTTTTCTTCACATTACTTGTGCATAGCGAAAAAAGTCTCTTATTGTAATGCATTCCATAGCAGAAAATAGAGTAAATATGAAATAACAAAACCCTTACTCCTTGTAGAGTTTATCCTCACCAACCTCACTAAAATCCATTTTGGTCTCCTAAAACAAAGGATTATTCTACTAGTGCAATAGTTACCCATATTTAAACTAAAAATAAAAATAAAAGATTGAACTCCTTGCAAGCCCAACAATAATATGATATGGAAAAACGCAAAACATACCTATGGGTTTGGCAAGAGCCAACCATTATACATCTTATCAAGTAATTGTCGTGCATCCAGCCTCCTAAAAAGACTTTTGTTGTTTGGTAAACCAGTCTCTAAACAAACAGCACACACAAGTTTCCCTCGAGCTGCACAATAAATCATAACTAGTCACTTGAAAGAATTTCAAAGTTAGTCCGTCAGAAGAATAAAGAAACAAAATACACCAGTTTGAGGTATATATATATATAGGGTTGGCAAATACATACCATCTTTACTATCTGAAACAATGTTTGAGAGAATAATTTTGAAAAAGTAGCGTGCCTTCATCGGAGAATTAGTCCGGGGCGAGGCCATGTTGTCTCCCCACTGGCGAAAGTAAAATCTTTTAGGGACTGGTGTCTGCCTCTGGGTTTGGACATGAGAAAAGAATGGAGACGTATCTCATAATTGCCTACAACTCCAAATAAATATCAAATATACAACAAAAGCCAAGACAAAATTAAAATTATTATTAATTAATCACTAAGAGGTACCTATTCAAGTCTTGAAAGCCACTTTGTAGTTTTCAGTCTCATCTTTTCATATATACTAAATGTTACAGCTTTCCTTGCACGTTAATACTCATTTTAGCTATATAATAGTAAAAGCATGACAACCATGGATTCCAGTGTCTTATCTCCAAAAATAACGTAATTATTACAAATAGAAATAACGTTAATACTCATTTTAACTATCATTTACTTGTTTCTGGGTTCATGAAAAATTACAAAGAATGCTGGTGGGCACATGGGAAGAGAAGAGATGGTGGCATCACGTATACACAATTAAGGCGTTAGTACTCATCGTATGAATGAAATGGTTCATGATATTGCAGGCCGATTTTGATTGGGAACAAGGCGGATAAAGAACCCTATGAATTCTGATGCCAAAGACTTCTTTAAGTTGTTAGACGAGGGTAGCGAGCTATTGTGGCATGGTTGCACCAAACACACTACATTGTCTGCAGTGGCGACATTACATAACATTAAGGCTTATCAAAACATGAGCCATGAGTGTTTTGAGTCGCTCTTGAAGGCCATTAAGAGTATGTTACCTGAAGGTGAGAAATTACCTGGTAACTATTACTTTTGTAAGAATATGGTGAAGAAGTTCGGTCTTGGATACCAAAAGATCGATGCATGTCTTAACGATTGTGTGACGCCCCCAAAATAGGTATATATCACCCATCTTGAGTCGCCAAATACATGGTATAAAATTTAAATACAACTTAATTATACAACAGTCGTGTAAAATACGACAAAACATATGCTGTGAGTTTTAATACAAATATTATCATCTAGACAATATCCACACTCAATTGAGTCCTCATTACATTTATTATCACACTATTTAACAGAATAGTGAGGACTACTAATTCTATTATCTGGACCGTCACTCCGTTCCCCGACTAGTCCCTGCTACGTTCTCATTTCCTGAAGAGAACAATGAAAGTAAAAGGGTGAGCTCAACTAGCCCAGTAAGAAATATTATGACTAAGATAATACAAAATAAATTATCGTTAGCCTTCAATAGTGTTAAACTGATACAATATAACAAACATCAAGTTTAACTGCAGCGGAACAAGCAATCCATTAAAAGAGTCAAGTAGAGAACAAAATCTACTATCTTTTATGATTTAAAAGGTTTTTCATCACTTTTATCATTGGGACTCAACAATAAATAATCCACATCATCCCCAGACTTCGACCAAGGATATTCATTAGTATCACAACCATAAATTATCCATGCACTACGGGCCAAGGATATTCGTGTATTCATCAATGGACATGATCATGCCAACAACTGTCCCATCAATGCACTTCTACAGACCAATGAGGACTTTTACCACATTATTTGTAACATTACGGTCCATGATTATACCGATTAATCCTCGGTTATAATCATACCAAGTCCATCTATGCACTACAAAGCCACAGAGATAACTTTCAACATAATATAAACATGAGGATGATGACAATGATATAAGAATTCAATAAAACAAGTTCAAGAATTAATTTATCCAGAACTAATAACGTCCAAATTGTCAACATGATACTTCTTTGTAGAGTAAAATTCAAGAATGCTCGAAGAATATTTTCATGAAAAGATCTTTGGATGAAGCGCAAATATTAAGGATATTCCACTAATTTCATGGAGTATAGAAGTCAAAACTTTAACCAACTGAGTATAATAAAGAATGGAATAACAAAAGAAATCATCATGCATGCGATAAACCGCATGCATAAAAGTTATTCCAATAGAATAATAAATAACGGAACCGTGTCAAAGTAAATTACAACCGAGGATATTCCAAATGAATAATAAAGAATAGAATAACAACAAAATCACCATGTATGCGATAGATCGCATGCATGTGTTATTCCAAAAGAATATTAATTAATGGAACCGAATCAAAGTAATACTGAGACGCATGTGATATTCCAACAAAATAATAAATAACGGAACCGGTGTCATGCATAAACGCACGCATGTGATGTTCCAACAAAATAATAAAGAATGGAATAATGTAAGAATTAAACCATGTATGTGGTACTTTTGCATGATGTGTTATTCCAACATAATGATAAAGAATGGAATAACGTAAGAATTTACGCCAAGTATAGGGTAGCCAGCACAGATATCTGAGTTATTCCAATGTAATAATAAAGAATAGAATAATGTAAGTTCTCTTCATGAATACGAAAGAAATAATACCCCTTACCTTAGAACAAACTGGATATAGGAGTAGTGAAGTAGCGAGATACTTTTCTTCTTTCTCTCTATAGTTTCTCTCTCTAGAGTTTCAATGAATTCATAAGAAATAATGAAGTAATGAGCTTCATTTATAGGAGAATGAACCTAATAAAGTAACTAATTCATGAATGATACTGATTGATTTACTTTTAAACCAGACGGTCCATATTGATTTACTATGCAAGATTAATAAAATATTATAATAAAATAAAATCTTTTAAATAAAATATAATATATTCTATTTATAATCTAATAAAATGAATAACTTTATAAAAGTATTCTATTTTATATAAAAGGATTTTACTATGCAAACACTATCACAGTAACTATGCATAATAAAATATATTATATTCTAATTATTGTCTAATAAAACAAATAACTTTATAATAGTATTTTGTTTTATATAAAAAAGATTTTACTATGCAAAATACTATGCAGCACTATGCAAAACACTATGCATAATAAAATATAATATATTCTAATTATTGTCTAATAAAACAAATAACTTTATAAAAGTATTCTATTTTATATAAAAAGTTTTTCTGTTTTATTACATTAATAATACTAATAAAACAATATATATATATATATATATATATATATATATAAACTTCCGTGACTTCATAAAAAAGACACCTCAATATATTTAACAACATTTATCATCATTATTATAATTCACAATATTAATCGACCAAGTCGTTCCCAGGAAAGAGGGGGCTTTCCAATAAGGATTTCTCCCTATTGCTGCGCAATTAGGTGACCAAACCTCTCCTCGCGTAACTTCTGACATCGTTAATATTGTAAATAATAATATTATTAACTTTGTTATCTCAATTATTGATTTAATAATATATAAAATATCGACAATAATTGAATCAAATAACGTGAGATACTATGCAACAATTACTCAGTAGCAATAATTGAACAAAAGCGAGTGACTTCTCACGTAAGCATCAAAAATCAATACCATGTGCAACTATACAACCACGCCAGACATCGTAGCTTTTACTACTAAAAGTAGTTCAACAGCTTTTAACGGAAAACTTCCGCCTGTTATTTTCATAAAATATTTTTGTCGTTTTTTTAATCCAATAATAATTCTGTTGTGGGGTCCACCAATGATTGTGTTGTCGTACGGATATTCTCCGACAAAAAGAATATTCTCCGACCAATTGAATATTATATAACAACTTGCATACTTTTCAAAATTTATAAATATTACCCACAACTATAACATTATTTGAAATCCACACCATAATTTTGAAAAAAATATTTCGAGAAAATTAAATCTTTATTCGTGAAATTTGGGATTTTATAATCTCCCCTCCTTATGAAATTTCGCCCTCGAAATTCACGTACGTACCTGGTATGCCGAACAAATGAGGACACTTCATCAGATTATAACTCTTGAGGTATAACCTTTGAATGTTGAATATATTTCAAGATTTTAATAGGTACATCTTCATACGTTAAATTATCCACTATCTCGTCTGGTTCTAAATTAATAATATGGTTCGGGTCGTCCACATATTTACGTAACATCGATACGTTAAAAATGTTATAAACACGCGGCATACTTGGCAGTAAAACAAGTCTATAGGCCACAGTTCCTACTCGATCGAGGATTTCAAATGGGCTAATTAAAATCGAGGGTTGAGATAACGCCTTCTTGAACATTCATCAGCTCCAGGTGTGTAGTTTGAGCGGCTTTAACTTTATCGATTAAAGTCGATTCTATTCGTATATTCGTTATCTTCACGTGGGTCCCTAGAGTCTTTAACTCTATCTTCATCATTTGTAAGTTGTACGAAATGGGTTTTTCTGTTAACAACATCGCACTCGTAAAAGCATATGATCTTCTACTCAACGCGTCAGCTTATACATTTGCTCTTCCACGATGATATTAAATGGTATAGTTGTAATCTTCAACAGCTCGAGCCAATGTCTTTGGCATGTTATACGTTCGTTTTGGGTGAAGAAATACTTGAGGGTTTTAGAAATGGGTTTTGTACTGGGGTCAGTACAAAATTCGATTTCACGCTCTGGGGTAGGCCAAGAAATCTTCAGAAATACGTCAACAAATTTATTAACAATAGAAATATCATTCAAAACTGTGACCTTCATCTAAGACTTGATAAGACGTCCCATTGATACTATCAACTTGCCACCAGTATTCACAAATATCCCCTACGGAAAGTTCGGCTTCGGTGCATTCCACACAAGGAAGTTACCAGCGAAAGGCTCGGGGCTCTTTACTTATGGCTTGATATAACAATGATTAAATTTAGTGGTTTGGTTGCTTGAATTCGCATAACAGGTTGGTTAGGAATATGAAAGCTAACAACCTTATGAAAAACATGATGAATAGTTAACCAATCGATTCCTAAAATCGCATCAAAGGCCAGTATTTTCAAAGAGATAAGATCGACACGTAACGTGAAAGTGTTGATTTGAATCAACAACATTTATAATTAGTGGAGGTAACGAAGGTTTCTACTAACGAAGTTTCAACCAATAAGTCAAAGTCTAACTTCTATGGGGTCAATTTAAATGTTGGTATGCAAGCAAGAGAGATAAAAGAATGGGTAGAACCCAGATTCAATAAGGTATAGACTTCATGAAGAATTTATGATTAACTAACCCGCTAACTTCGTTCGTTACTCGCTTTTGAGAAGTCACGAAAAACGCCTCTTCCCGAAACCACCGACTTTGTTTTGTCCGTATCCGCCTTTGGTGCCACCGTCCCAGCTGGACTTGACTTCACTATACGACAAAATTGAGCTAAATGATCTTCTCTTCTTGAAATCTCCACTTCTATTATCTTGGCCATGATTACCACCGAAGTGGTTACCATTCTTGGCATAATAATTTCCCCCACGATAGTCATCATTGTTCCGATGGCCATTGCCACTGGTACGATTATTATCGTGTTGTTGGTCGTTACCTTTTGGTTGTGCTAACTCATTATCACACTCCAATAACTGAGCCATATTCACAACATCTTAATATAAACAAAGTTTATGAGAGATAAGGTATTGACGTATCTCGGGTTTCAAACCTCTTAGAAACATTCGCGTCATTCACTCCTCATTATCGACCAAATGGAATGCAACCCAGGATAACTCCGCAAATTTAGCCTCGTATTGCGACACGGTCTTATTGTTTTGCTCCAACTTGATGAATTCCACCGCCTTTATGTGACGAATACTTTCAGGAAAGTACTTGTCGTTGAACAACTCTTGGAACTTCTCCCAAGATATTTTCAGATGCCATTTTCAAACACTGTCACAAAACAAGGGTTAATTAATATATCACATATTATTACTATACTCTGACCGACCAATTAAATACCAAATAAACTTAGGTAGGTCATACTAGTGAAGGAATTCCAAGTCTCTCCCCTACTAGTTCTTATCTCACAGCTCAGCCAGGGATCATATCCCTAAGCTTTGATACCAACTGTGACGCCCCCAAAATAGGTATACATCACCCATCTTGAGTCGTCAAATACATGGTACAAAATTCAAATACAACTTAATTATACAACAGTCGTGTAAAATACGACAAAACATATGTTGTGAGTTTTAATACAAATATTGTCATCTAGACAATATCCACACTCAATTGAGTCCTCATTACATTTATTATCACACTATTTAACAGAATAGTGAGGACTACTAATTCTATTATCTGGACCGTCACTCCGTTCCCCGACTAGTACCTGCTACCTTCTCATTTCCTGAAGAGAACAATGAAAGTAAAAAGGTGAGCTCAACTAGCCCAGTAAGAAATATTATGACTAAGATAATACAAAATAAATTATCGTTAGCCTTCAATAGTGTTAAACTGATACAATATAACAAACATTAAGTTTAACTGCAGCAGAACAAGCAATCCATTAAAAGAGTCAAGTAGAGAACAAAATCTACTATCTTTTATGATTTAAAAGGTTTTTCAACACTTTTATCGCTAGGACTCAGCTTAATAAATAATCCACATCATCCCTGCACTACGACCAAGGATATTCATTAGTATCACAACCATAAATTATCCATGCACTACGGGCCAAGGATATTCGTGTATTCATCAATAGACATGATCATGCCAACAACTGTCCATCAATGCACTACAGGCCAATGAGGACTTTTACCACATTATTTGTAACATTACAGTCATGATTATACCGATTAATCCTCGTCATCATAATCATACCAAGTCCATCTATGCACTACGAGCCACGATGACTTTCAACATAATATAAACATGAGGATGATGACAATGATATAAAAATTCAATAAAACAAGTTCAAGAATTAATTTATCCAGAACTAATAACGTCCAAATTGTCAACATGATACTTCTTTGTAGAGTAAAATTCAAGAATGCTCGTAAGAATATTTTCATGAAAAGATATCGGATGAAGCGCAAATATCAAGGATATTCCACTAATTTCATGGAGTATAGAAGTCAAAACTTTAACTAACTGAGTATAATAAAGAATGGAATAACAAAAGAAATCACCATGCATACGATAGATCGCATGCATAAAAGTTATTCCAATGTAATAATAAATAACGGAACCAGTCAAAGTAAATTTGCAAATGGCAGTGATATTCCAATGTAATAATAAAGAATGGAATAACAACAAAAATCACCATGCATGCGATAGACCGCATAGACATGCATGGGATGCTTTGACGGATCCTAGTCATTTCTTCAAAGACTTATGTTCAAAATCATTAAATGAGAAGGACATGTCTGTACTTGAGAAGAATATCATAGAGATCACGTGTAAACTGGAAAAAATATTCCCACCTGGTTTTTTTGACTCCATGGAGCATTTCCAAATCCATCTTCCCTATGAAGCTCGTGTTGGGGGTCTTGTTTAATATAGATAGATGTACCCTTTCGAGAGGGTGATGGAAAACCTTAAGAGGAAGATAAAGAATAGAGCTTATGTCGAGGGGTCGATATGTGAGGCACAGTTTCGATGAGATATCTATGTTTGTCTCAGACTATTTTTCGGACGAAGTCTTGACAAAGGCTAATCGAGTATCGAGACATGATGATGGGGGAAATGTTGAACTAAATGGTTGGCTCTCTATATTTGGTCTATCGGGCCGCGCTTATGGAAAAGGGAAGCGCATATTCCTCTCTGAGCAAGAATTACATGTTGCACATACTTACATTCTTCTCAATTGCGAGGAGATTGTCGAATTTGTGAGGTACACATGTAAACTTGATAATTTATCTTTTAAGTTAAAAATTTATTCCAATATGTTAATGTTTATAACATTATATAGATTGTATGATGACGAAAGTTAAAAGTGAAGCATCCCAAGATAATCGATAAAGATATTCAAATCAATCGTGATAAAAATTTGCACTTTGCTAAAGGACAAAGTAAGTTCAATTTCTTAAGCACGACATATATATATATATATATATATATATATATATATATATACACTCCATATTAACTATGATTTCATTTAATAAGATGGAGTTTTTGTAGGCTTTGACTGAGGGATCAACGATTTCGGCTAATGTACAAGTCCTAGCTATGGGACCAGACAGGGACCAAGTAAGCCGTAATGGTTACAAAATAAATGGTTGTGAATTTCATACAAAGGCATATAGGCGCGGTAAAAGAACAACGAACTTTGGAGTGTGTGTCCAAGGAGATTGTTACAATGAGCTTGGTCGTGCCTTTTATGGAGAGTTGGAGGAAATCGTAGAGTTATCGTACAAAGGTACGTACGGGGGTCATATTAACTTTGTCAAGTGGCGTTGGTTTGATTCAGAAAAAGGGATACATGTTGATAGACATGGAATCGTCGATATTGACCTCCATAGGTCTGTGTACTCCAACGAATCGTTTGTTTTACCAACTCAAACAGTACAAGTATACTACACTCCTAGTCCTGTTAGGAAAAGGGATAGACCGCCTACAGATTGGAAAGTTGTAATTCATACTCCCGCGCCTAGTCGTGTAAAAGTAGTTGATGGGGAGATTTACCAAGACCAGATGCTTCATAGTCAAACTATAATAAATGTGGAGGACGACAATGAAGTAATCCAAATTTAGATGGTGGAGATGAACCACATGAATTAGATCCCGAGTCAATACTTACGCCCCAAAATAGGTATACAACACCCATTCTCGAGTCGCCAAAATACATGGTATGTAAAGCAAACTACAACTTTGATAATACATATGTCGTGGTAGAATACGATAATACAACAACTGAGTTTGAATACAAATATTGTCTTCTGTATAATATACACACCCAAATAAGTCCTCATTAATTATTCATACACTATTTTACGTAAGTAGTGAGGATAAATAAAACATCTTCCTAGAACCATCACTCCATACCCCGACTCGATCCTCGCTATGTTCTCACCTCCCGAGAAGAAAAAATGAACAAAAGGAAAAGGGTGAGCTCAACTAGCCCAAGAAAGAATATTATGACTAAGATAATATACAACAAATTATCGTTAGTCTTCAACAGGAAAAATCTAATGTAATACAATAGACAACAAGTTTTAGATCAACAAATGCAATGGAAAAAAGAAGAATCCATTGTAAGAGTCACGTAGAGAAAGAATTCTACCGCCTTCTAAGGTTTAAAAGTCCATCATCAATAGTTTATCCCCTCGTAATAACAATCAATATACATCTTTAATCATCTTTGCACTACAAAAGCCAAAGATATTCATTCAGATCACCAAATGGGTCATGTTCATCTCAACACTGCTCATCTTTGCACTACAGTGCCAAAGATATTCATCGCTAATCGCTCATCTTTGCACTACAAAGCCAAAGATATTCATTTATATCACCATTTAGACCGAGGATGATGAAAAACATTTTTAAAGAAACGAATCCAAAGGAAACAAAATGACAAGGATTAAGGATTAAGGATTCGTATTTGTTTTACCCATGTCCAAAAATACTTCAAAATAATCATATTGGTGTAAAATTCAAGAATGATCAAAACATGGATACAATCAAAGCTAGTATCCGTATTAGATATTTTGGACAAAAAGAAAAATTTTATTTTTTCTATGAATAAAGGCCGATTCGTGAATAAGGTCGTCGATACGTGAATAAGGTCGATTCGTGAATAAAGGTCGTGATACGTGAATAAAGCCGATACGTGAATAAGAACCCCGACACAACAAGTTCCAAATTTGATAAAAAAGTTCACCAATACTTTTCTAAGATAATGATATCAAGAAAAAAAATATCATTTAAGAAGAAAATAATACCCCTTTACCTCAAAATAATCGTATTTCCGATCGAATTTCTAGATAAGGTCGATGTAAACCCGCACCAGATAAAGAACACTCAAAGTATACTCACAAGAATACGCCGATAATTTAGAGAGAGAAAGAGAGAAAAAACTTAGTTTCGTGTGATTTTCAATTCTAACTTAGCCTCTATTTATAGAAAATGTTAAAACGCCAAAGCGAGACTAAATTAATAAATTATTATTATTAAAATCAATTTCTACGCATGCTAGCCATCAAAGACCAGCATGCCACTCTTGAAAATAATTTTCCAAAGAAATTTCACATGTTGTCAAACAAGAGTGGGTCCCACCCATTATTTAATAAAAAAATTATTTTATCTTCCTAAACTTCAATAATTCAGAGAAAATAGCTCGCTTATCGTAAAAATTCAAACTCATGACTTTCCATGGGAAATTCCATTCTCTACAACTTTGCGTAAGAAAATTTTTCCAAATTCCAAATGTAAATTGACCAAATCCATAAACCATTTATTTTACGCCTATAATCAATTTTCTAAGAAGAATTGTGTCCACCGACACACAAAACATATATGTTAAACATTTAATGCCACAAAATACTCTACCTCCTCATATACTCATATATCCCACAATCATTATAAAAATATCACCAAGTAATATATTATTAAAATAATATATTTAAATGTATTATTTTATCGTAAAAGATAAAATATTAATTTTCAACAATTGTCACATTAAAAATTTTCTCCATCTATATCCACATAAAATAAATATTTTCTTTATCATAATAATCAATAATTAATTATTCAAAATAATATTACGTAATCACAAGATCGACAACCGTGCCGCTCCTCAGAGAAAGGGGGCTTCCAATAAGGATTTCTCCTTACCTGCAAGCAATTAGTGACCAAACCTCTCCTTAGATGTAACTTTCTAGACATTGCCAATAATGTTATCTCGATAATATTATTCAAATAATATGAATTATTGATTCGATAATGGAAAATATCGTAATGACAATTATCAAAAATAATAATATAAAATATCAACGCAAAGAATTATCAATCAATAAGATAAAATAATGAATAAAGAATTATCGTAATAATTATCGAGTAAAGGCCTTCACGTAAGGATCAATAATTCAACAATACTGCAGGCAATACCGCAACATCACGCGTAACCACGCCAGACATCAGATTTTAACCACCGTAACCCCCAACAAAGTTAATTCAGAATAATTTACGCCGTTATTTATAAAACTCAATCTTTGTCGCTTTCCTTCATCCAACCGCTTTTCCATGGGGGCCCACCAATGATCATCGCGGGCTACATTTGAGAGATTCCCGACAAAAAGAATATTCCACGCACCAAACGAATATTCCCCGATAATAATGAATATTTTATAACCACTTGCTTATTTTGTAAACTTTGCACATTTCACCCATAACCAAAGAATTATATCAAATTAACCCTTATTAATTTAGAATAATGAATAAAGAAAAATTCAATTTTATTTATAATAAGTCAGGGGTCTTACAACCTCCCTCCTTATGAAATTTCGTCCTCTAAATCGACATACGCACTGGTATATCGAAAAGGTGAGGGTACCTTGCTTTCATCTCCGATTCCAACTCCCATGTCATTTCCTCAATCGCATGGTTTCTCCACAAAACCTTAACTTGTGGTATAACCTTCGTATGTAAGACATGCTCTTTTCCTATCCAAAATCTCAACAGTATCTCCTCGTAGGTTAAATCTTCCGCTATCTCGTCTGTTCTAATGCAATAATGTGGTTCGGTCTTTCACATATTTACGAAGCATAGATATGTGGAATACATCAGAACACGAGACATACTGAGGTAACGCGAGTCTATAGGCTACGCTCCCTATTCGGCGTTAATCTCAAATGGACCAACAAACCTCGATCGAGCTTTCTCTTTTCCCAAATCTTGTAACTCCTTTCCATGGAGCAATACGTAATAATACATGATCTCCAATATTAAACTCCACGCCCTTTCTATGAAGATCAAGATAACTCTTTTGTCGATCTTGTGAAGTTTGAATACGCTGTCAAATCATTCGATCTTTTCTCGTAGTCATGCGCATTTCAATTCTCGTCCCAACAATATTGCTTTCTCCCACCTCGCCCCAAAGATAATCGAGAACGACATTTTCGGCCCATACAACGCCTCAAATGGAGCCATGCCTATACTTGCTTGATAACTGTTGTCAGTAGGAGAATTCCACCAAAGGTAGGTACTTATCCCAACTTCCTTTGAAATCTAGGACACAGTAGTCTTAATAGATCTTCAAGGGTTCAATAGTCCTCTCTCGATTGTCCGTCTGCTTCGAGGATGGTATGTCAATCAATCAGAACTGCGCTCATAGCTTTCTCGCAAGCTAACCCAAAATCTTGAAGTGAATCTCGTCACGATCCAAACTATGGATACCGGCATGCCATGCAATCGCATAATCTCATTCACGCATATACGAAAGCAAGACGCTCAAGGAATAAGTCTCACAGACGGTAAGAAAAATGGGCGACTTGGTTAATCTATCAACAATAACCCAAATCGCATCTACGCCTTTGAGAAACTTTGGGAAGACCTCAGAATAAAATCCATAGTAATGTGTTCCCATTTCCATTCCTAATCTCAAGTGGTCAGAATGGACCTTTTGGCACTTGATGCTCCGCCTTTACACGCCGACAAAGTTAAACATCTTGAGATAAACTCCGCAATCTCTCTCTTCATATTGTTCCACCAAAATGTATGTCAATATCATGATACATTTTGGTACTTCCGTGATGGATCGCAAACGGGTGTCAGTCAGTGCCTCCATCATGATTTTATGCTTCGTGTCGTAATCGTTAGAACGCAAAGTCTAGAATTGACTCAAGTATTCCTTCCTCATCAATTCTTGCTTCCTAATAGCTCCTTCTTGCACTTTCTTCTTCATACGACGCCCCCTGTGTCCGTAGCTCGAGCAAATTTTAACTTTATCGATTAAAGCTTGCTCTACTCAGATATTCGCCATCATCATGCTGGGACCCTCGAGTCTTTAATTCTATCTTCATCCTTTGTAAGTCGATAAAATGGGCCTTTATACGATAATCAGACTCAGATTGTGATATGATCTTCTACTCAATGCGCCACCACCACGCTCGCTTCCGTGATGATATCAATAAAGGTGATCATAATCTTTAATGCCTCCAACCAACGTCACGCCGCAGATGTTGAGTTCTTTTTTTGGGTGAAGAAATATTTGAGGCTTTTTATGGTCCGTATAAATCTCCACTTTCTCTCCATACAAGTAGTGTTCCATATCTTCAACGCTAATACGATCGCCGCTAATTCTAGATCACGAGTAGGATAATTCCTCTCATATTCTTTGAGTCACGTGAGGCATAGGCTATGACTTTCCCATGTCGCATGAGAACACATCCTAACCCCTTTCCGTAAGATCAGAGATAACAAATCCATCCGAACCAGATGGTATTGTCGTAACAGCCAAATGAGTCTCCTCTCGAGCTCTCGGAAGCTCTTCTCGCATTCCTCGCCCCATAAGAATTTTGCATCCTTCCGAGTCACCGAGTTAATCTGAGTAGCGATTCGAGAAAATCCTTCCACAAATCTCCGATAATAACCAAATAAGCCCGTAAAGTCACAGATTTCTACACACCGACTTTGCGCTGTTCCCCTAACTTTGTAGATTGCTTCAATCTTCGCGTCAACAGATACTCCTTTGTTTTGACACCACGCGCCCAAGGAATGCTACTTCCTCGCCGTAACTCGATTTCTTCAAATTTTGCATAAAGCTTGTGTTCACGAAGTCTTTGTAGTACCAAATTTCAAATGGTGCTCATGATCTTCACTATTTTGAATAGATGAGGATGTCATCAATAAAGACAACAACGAACCGATCCAAATATTCCTTAAATACACTGCTCATCATATCCATGAAAGCAAAGAGGAGCATTAGTCAATCCAAAAGACATGACCAAGAATTCATAATGCCCAGACGAGTCCCGAATGCCGCCTTTGAATATCCTCGCTTTTAATCTTCAAATTGATGATATCCGTAATCTAAGATCGATCTTTGAAAAGAATCAAGCCCTCAGAATCGGGTCGAACAGTCATCAATGCGAGGTAATGGATACCTATTCTCGATGGTGACATGGTTCAATTCTCGATAGTCAATAATAAAGTCGCATACTCCCGCCTTTCTTCTTTACGAATAAAACAGAGCACCCCAAGGAGACGATTAGATTTAATGAAACCGGCGTCTAATAACTCCTCGTAGTTGGACTTTTAACTCCTCAAGTCAATAGAGCCATTCGATATGGGGTTTTAGAAATGGGCTTTGTACCCGCTCAAGGTCAATAAAGAATTCAACATCACGCTCGGGGTAGACCGAAGCTCTTCAGAAATACATCGTGAATTCTTTAACCACGTAAATATTATTCAAATCGATTTGTTTTTATTCAAATCCATAACATGGGCTAAGAAAGCTTGACATCCGCTTTTCAATAAACGAATAGCTTTTGTGGCTTGATATGACAAAGATCGATTTTAGTGGTTTAGTGGTTTGAATTGTATGACAAAGTGTGGTTAGAATATGAAAACTAACAACCTTACGAAAAACAATCAATTTTGGTACGATGAGTGGTTAACCAATCAATTCCTAAAATCACATCAAAAGCAAGTATCTTTAAAGAGATAAGATCAATGTGTAATGTGATAGTGCCAACTTGATCATGCAAGATTTATAAACCAGAGATGTAACGGTTTTTCACCCAACTGAGTTTCAACAGATAAATCAAAAATCTAATTTCTCCTGAGTCAAGTTTAAACGCTGAGCACAAGCAGAGAGATAAAAGAATGGGTAGAACCCCAGATTCAGTAAGGTATAAACTTCGCAAGAATTCAAGATTAGCTTACCCGTGATCACCTCGCTTGTTCCTCACGCTTTGTCCAAATACGACAAACGCCTTCCAGAACCGCCGATTTCGACTTATCCGGATGTTTCTTTTCGAATCACCACTCCTCGCCGAACTTGGTTTCGCGATAAGACAATCTCGAGCGATGTGGCCTTCCTTTCCACAAATTGTAACATACCTTGATTGTTGTGATGCTTAATGATATGTCCTCCTCCTCCCGCATTTGTAATATCTAACCAAGGCCGCTCTCTCCCCCTAGCATTTGTTGTTGGTGCCGGTGTCCGCCGCTGATATCTTCCCGCCATTGTTGAATCTTCTTCAAATTTCCACTGAGTCACCTCTCCTATTATCATGTCCACGATTACCACCGAGTGGTTACCTTTTGTCCGTATTCTTTCCTCCTCACCGGGTTATCATCGCTCGATGACTACCCCGATCAGGGTCCCCATTGAGTATACTCACTATCTCGCTCTAATAATCGAGCCCCGCTGACAACATCCTAATACGTAGAAAAAATTATGAGAGATAAGGTATCGACGAATCTCCGGTTTTAGACCTCTCGTAAACATACGCTGCCATTCGCTCTCATTCTCCACCAAATGAGGTGCAAACCTCGATAACTCGCTAACTTTGCCTCGCATCGAGACACCGCCATGTTGTTCTCGCTCGAGTCTAATAAACTCTACCTCCTTCATACGACGTAATACTTTCTCGAAAGTACTTGTCATCAACAGCTTCAAATCTTTCCCAAGACATGTTAAGTGCATCCGGTCAGTACGCCTACGTATTCCCACCAAAGAATCGCTTCACCACGAAAAACATAAAGGTGGCGAATGGAACCTTCTGTTCTCCGCGCACCCCAAGACATCGAATATCTCTTGTAATTTGCTTGACCCACGCTTCGCTTTGATCGGATCCGCTTTCCATGGAAATCGTGGTCCCAACTCCTTAAACCGCTTTCATCGTGATGCACCGCATCGCCATCATTTCCACCCGTATTTTGTACACGAAGTCTCCTCGTCTCGATTTTGCATGAACCGCAAAAAGCTTCTAAACATCCCGCTGCTCATCATTTGCTCAAATGGGCGCTGTTCACAGAGAGAACATTGCCACTGCTGCACGCTCTCCTCGCAGCAGTGAGTACCTGCTGCTCCACTGGCCTCATAAACTCCATTGTTAACGCTCTCAAAGCAGCCCATTCTTAACATCGCGCCATAAAACAAGGGTTAATTAAACAAATTAACATATCACATAATATCCTATATTACGACCGACCAACAAATAAGCTTTAGTAGACACACTAAATAAGGATTTACTCGCCTCCCCTCCTAGTTCTATTCCCCGATCTCCGCCAGAGATCATATCCCTAAGCTCGATATTAACCGCGACGCCCCCAAAATAGGTATACAACACCCATTCCGAGTCGCCAAAATACATGGTATAGAAAGCAAACTACAACTTTGATAATACAGTATGTCGTGTAGAATACGCACAATACAACCGTGAGTTTGAATACAAATATTGTCTTCTGTATAATATACACACCCAAATAAGTCCTCATTAATTATTCATACACTATTTTACGTAAGTAGTGAGGATAAATAAAACATCTTCCTGTAACCATCACTCCATACCCCGACTCGATCCTCGCTATGTTCTCACCTCCCGAGAAGAAAAAATGGGAACAAAAGGAAAAGGGTGAGCTCAACTAGCCCAAAGAAGAATATTATGACTAAGATAATATACAACAAATTATCGTTAGTCTTCAACAGGAAAAATCTAATGTAATACAATAGACAACAAGTTTTAGATCAACAAATGCAATGGAAATAAAGAATCCATTGTAAGAGTCACGTAGAGAAAGAATTCTACCGCCTTCTAAGGTTTAAAAGTCCATCATCAATAGTTTATCCCCGTAATAACAATCAATATACATCTTTAATCATCTTTGCACTACAGCCAAAGATATTCATTCAGATCACCAAATGGGTCATGTTCATCTCAACACTGCTCATCTTCGCACTACAGCCCAAAGATATTCATCGCTAATCGCTCATCTTTGCACTACAAAAGCCAAAGATATTCATTTATATCACCATTTAGACCGAGGATGATGAAAAACATTTTTAAAGAAACGAATCCAAAGGAAACAAAATGACAAGGATTAAGGATTAAGATTCGTATTTTTTTTTACCCATGTCCAAAAATACTTCAAAATAATCATATTGGTGTAAAATTCAAGAATGATCAAAACATGGATACAATCAAAGCTAGTATCCGTATTAGATATTTTGGACAAAAAGAAAATTTTTTATTTTTCTATGAATAAAGGTCAGATTCGTGAATAAGGTCGATATACGTGAATAAAGGCCAGAACGCGAATAAGAACTCCGACACAACAAGTTCCAAATTTGATAAAAAAAGTTCACCAATACTTCTAAGATAATGATATCAAGAAAAAAAATATCATTTAAGAAGAAAATAATACCCTTACCTCAAAATAATCGTATTTCCGATCGAATTTCAGATAAGGTCGATGTAAACCCGCAAGACCGTGATAAAGAACACTCAAAGTATACTCACAAGAATACGCCGATAATTTAGAGAGAGAAAGAGAGAAAACTTAGTTTCGTGTGATTTTCAATTCTAACTTAGCCTCTCTATTTATAGAAAATGTTAAACGCCAAAAGCGAGACTAAATTAATAAATTATTATTATTAAAATCAATTTCTACGCATGCTAGCCATCAAAGACCAGCATGCCACTCTTGAAAATAATTTTCCAAAGAAATTTCACATGTTGTCAAACAAGAGTGGGTCCCACCCATTATTTAATAAAAATTATTTTATCTTCCTAAACTTCAATAATTCAGTAGAGAAAATAGCTCGCTTATCGTAAAAATTCAAACTCATGACTTTCCATGGGAAATTCCATTCTCTACAACTTTGCGTAAGAAAATTTTTCCAAATTCCAAATGTAAATTGACCAAATCCATAAACTGACGATTTTACAAATATATAATCAATTTTCTATCAAGAATCAGTCCACCGACACACAAAAAAACATATGTTAAACATTTAATGCCACAAAATACTCTACCTCCTCATATACTCATATATCCCACAATCATTATAAAATATCATCACCGCTAATATATTATTAAAATAATATATTTAAATGTATTATTTTATCGTAAAAGATAAAATATTAATTTTCAACAATTGTCACATTAAAAATTTTCTCCATCTATATCCACATAAAATAAATATTTTCTTTATCATAATAATCAATAATTAATTATTCAAAATAATATTACGTAATCACAAGATCGACAACCGTGCCGCTCCTGTGAAAGAGGGGCTTCCAATAAGGATTTCTCCTTACCTACAAGCAATTAAAGTGACCAAACCTCTCCTTAGATGTAACTTTCTAGACATTGCCAATAATGTTATCTCGATAATATTATTCAAATAATATGAATTATTGATTCGATAATGGAAAATACTCGTAATGACAATTATCAAACAATAATAATATAAATATCAACGCAAAGAATTATCAATCAATAAGATAAAATAATGAACAAGAATTATCGTAATAATTATCGAGTAAAGGCTTCACGTAAGGATCAATAATTCAATAATACTGCAAGTAATACCGCGCATATCGCAAGAACCACGCCAGACATCAGATTTTAACCACCGTGTAACCCAACAAAGTTAATTCAGAATAATTTACGCCGTTATTTATAAAACTCAATCTTTGTCGCTTTCCTTCATCCAACCGCTTTTCGCTATGGGCCCACTAATGATCAAGGCCACAGCATTTGAGATTCCCGACAAAAAAAAGATATTCCACCACCAAACGAATATTCCCCCCACAAATAATGAATATTTTATAACCACTTGCTTATTTTGTAAACTTTGCACATTTCACCCATAACCAAAGAATTATATCAAATTAACCCTTATTAATTTAGAATAATGAATAAAGAAAATTCAATTTTATTTATAATAAGTCAGGGTCTTACAACCTCCCTCCTTATGAAATTTCGCCCTCGAAATCGACATACGCACTGTATATCGAAAAGTAGGGTACCTTGCTTTCATCTCCCATTCCAACTCCCATGTCATTTCCTCAATCGCATGGTTTCTCCACAAAACCTTAACTTGTGGTATAACCTTCGTATGTAAGACATGCTCTTTCCTATCCAAAATCTCAACAGTATCTCCTCGTAGGTTAAATCTTCCGCTATCTCGTCTGTTCTAATGCAATAATGTGGTTCGGTCTTTCACATATTTACGAAGCATAGATACGTGGAATACATCAGAACACGAGACATACTGAGGTAACGCGAGTCTATAGGCTACGCTCCCTATTCTACAAAGAATCTCAAATGGACCAACAAACCTTGATCGAGCTTTCTCTCTTTCCCAAATCTTGTAACTCCTTCCACGGAGCAATACGTAATAAATACATGATCTCCAATATTAAACTCCACGCCCTTTCTACGAAGATCAAGATAACTCTTTTGTCGATCTTGTGAAGTTTGAATACGCTTGTCGAATCATTTGATCTTTTCTCGTAGTCATGCGCATTTCATTCGTCCCAACAATATTGCTTTCTCCCACCTCGCCCCAAAGATATCGAGAACGACATTTTCGGCCCATACAACGCCTCAAATGGAGCCATGCCTATACTTGCTTGATAATCGTTGTCAGTAGGAGAATTCCACCAAAGCAGTAGTACTTATCCCAACTTCCTTTGAAATCTAGGACACAGTAGTCTTAATAGATCTTCAAGGGTTCAATAGTCCTCTCTCGATCATCCGTCTGCTTCGAGGATGGTATGTCAATCAATCAGAACTGCGCTCATAGCTTTCTCGCAAGCTAACCCAAAATCTTGAAGTGAATCTCGTCACGATCCAAACTATGGATACCGGCATGCCATGCAATCGCATAATCTCATTCACGCATATACGAAAGCAAGACGCTCAAGGAATAAGTCTCACAGACGGTAAGAAATGGGCGCGTATTTGGTTAATCTATCAACAATAACCCAAATCAGATCTACGCCTTTGAGAAACTTTGGGAAGACCAGAATAAAATCCATAGTAATGTGTTCCCATTTCCATTCCTAATCTCAAGTGGTTGCAATGGACCTTTTGCACTTGATGCTCCGCCTTTACACGCCGACAAAGTTAAACATCTCGAGATAAACTCCGCAATCTCTCTCTTCATATTGTTCCACCAAAATGTACGTCAATATCATGATACATTTTGGTACTTCCAGATGGATCGCAAACGGGTGTCAGTGTGCCTCCATCATGATTTTATGCTTCAGTGTCGTAATCGTTAGAACGCAAAGTCTAGAATCGACTCAAGTATTCCTTCCTCATCAATTCTCGCTTCCTAATAGCTCCTTCTTGACTTTCTTCTTCATACGACGATCCCCCCTGTGTCCGTAGCTTGAGCAAATTTTAACTTTATCGATTAAAGCTCTGCTCTACTCAGATATTCGCCATCATCATGCTGGACCCTCGAGTCTTTAATTCTATCTTCATCCTTTGTAAGTCGATAAAAATGGGCCTCATACGACAAATATCAGACTCAGATTTCAGATATGATCTTCTACTCAATGCGCCACCACCACGCTCGCTTTTCAGATGATATCAATAAGGTGATCATAATCTTTAATGTACCCAAACAACGTCACGCCGCCAGATGTTGAGTTCTTTTTGGGTGAAGAAATATTTGAGGCTTTTATGGTCCGTGATAAATCTCCACTTTCTCTCCATACAAGTAGTGTTCCATATCTTCAACGCTAATACGATCGCCGCTAATTCTAGATCACGAGTAGGATAATTCCTCTCATATTCTTTCGAGTCATCGTGAGGCATAGGCTATGACTTTCCCATGTCGCATGAGAACACATCCTAACCCCTTTCCGTAAGATCATCAGAGATAACAAATCCATCCGAACCAGATGGTATTGTCGTAACAAAATAAAAATGAGTCTCCTCTCGAGCTCTCGAAGCTCTTCTCGCATTCCTCGCCCCATAAGAATTTTGCATCCTTCCGAGTCACCGAGTTAATCTGAGTAGCGATTCGAGAAAATCCTTCCACAAATCTCCGATAATAACCAAATAAGCCCGTAAAGTCACAGATTTCTACCACCGACTTTTGCTGTTCTAACTTTGATTGCTTCAATCTTCGCCGTCAACAGATACTCCTTGTTTTGACACCACGCGCCCAAGGAATGCTACTTCCTCGCCGTAACTCGATTTCTTCACCTTTTGCATAAAGCTTGTGTTCACGGGTCTTTGTAGTACCAAATTTCAAATGGTGCTCATGATCTTCACTACTTTTGAATAGATGAGGATGTCATCAATAAAGACAACAACGAACCGATCCAAATATTCCTTAAATACACTGGCTCATCATATCCATGAAAGCAAAGAGGAGCATTAGTCAATCCAAAAGACATGACCAAGAATTCATAATGCCCGACGAGTCCCGAATGCCGCCTTTGAATATCCTCGCTTTTAATCTTCAAATGATGATATCCGTAATCTAAGATCGATCTTTGAAAAGAATCATATCTCAGAATCGGGTCGAACAGTCATCAATGCGAGGTAATGGATACCTATTCTCGATGGTGACATGGTTCAATTCTCGATAATCAATACAAAGTCGATACTCCCGCCTTTTCTTCTTTACTTAATAAAACAGAGCACCCCAAGGAGACGATTAGACGAATGAAACCGATGTCTAATAACTCCCAGAAGTTGGACTTTTTAACTCCTCAAGTTCAATAGAGCCATTCGATATGGGTTTTAGAAATGGGCTTTGTATCCTGCTCAAGGTCAATAAAGAATTCAACATCACGCTCGGGGTAGACCGAAGCTCTTCAGAAATACATCGTGGAATTCTTTAACCACGTAAATATTATTCAAATCGACTTGTTTTATTCAAATCCATAACATGGGCTAAGAAAGCTCGACATCCGCTTTTCAATAAACGAATAGCTTTGTGGCTTGATATGACAAAGGATCGATTTTAGTGGTTTAGTGGTTTGAATTGTATTTACAAAGTCAAGGTTAGAATATGAAAACTAACAACCTTACGAAAAACAATCAATTTTGGTAATGATGAGTGGTTAACCAATCAATTCCTAAAATCACATCAAAAGCAAGTATCTTTAAAGAGATAAGATCAATGTAATGTGATAGTGCCAACTGATCATGCAAGATTTATAAACCGTAGATGTAACGGTTGGTTTCACCCAACTGAGTTTCAACAGATAAATCAAAATCTAATTTCTCCTGAGTCAAGTTTAAACGCTGAGCACAAGCAGAGAGATAAAAGAATGGGTAGAACCCAGATTCAGTAAGGTATAAACTTCGCAAGAATTCAAGATTAGCTTACCCGTGATCACCTCGCTTGGGTTCCTCACGCTTTGTCCAAATACGACAAACGCCTTCCAGAACCGCCGATTTCGACTTATCCGGATGTTTCTTTGAATCACCACTCCCGCCGAACTTGGTTTCGCTGATAAGACAATCTCGAGCGATGTGGCCTTCCTTTCCACAACAGTAACATACCTTGATTGTTGTGATAATAATGATATGTCCCTCCTTCCCGCATTTGTAACATCTAACCGGCTACCGCTCTCCTCCCCAGCATTTGTTGTTGGCCGCCGGTGCCGCCGCTGATATCTTCCCGCCATCATTGAATCTTCTTTCAAATTTCCACTGAGTCACCTCTCCTATTATCATGTCCACGATTACCACCGAGAGTGGTTACCGCTTTGTCCGTATTCTTTCCTCCTCGCCGTTATCATCGCTCGATGACTACCCCGATCAGGGTCCCCATTGAGTATACTCACTATCTCGCTCTAATAATCGAGCCCCGCTGACAACATCCTAATACAGAGAAAATTTATGAGAGATAAGGTATCGACGAATCTCTCGGTTTTAGACCTCTCGTAAACATACGCTGCTATTCGCTCCTCATTCTCCACCAAATGAGGTGCAAACCTCGATAACTCGCTAACTTTGCCTCGCATCGAGACACCGCTATGTTGTTCGCTCGAGTCTAATAAACTCTACCTCCTTCATACGACGAATACTTTCCGAAAGTACTTGTCATCAACAGCTTCAAATCTTTCCCAAGACATGTTAAGTGATCCGGTCAGTACGCCTACGATTCCCACCAAAGAATCGCTTCACCACGAAAACATAAGGTGGCGAATGGAACCTTCGTTCTCCGCGCACCCCAAGACATCGAATATCTTGGTAATTTGCTTGACCCACGCTTCGCTTTGATCGGATCCGCTTCCATGGAAATCGTGGTCCCAACTCCTTAAACCGCTTGGTCGTGATGCATCGCGTCATCGCCATCATTTCCACCCGTATTTTGTACACGAAGTCTCCTCGTCTCGATTTTTGCATGAACCGCAAAAAGCTTCTAAACATCCCGCTGCTCATCATTTGCTCAAGGGCGCTGTTTTCACAGAGGAACATTGCCACTGCAGTACGCTTCTCTCTCGCAGAGTACCCTGCTGCCCACTCATTCATAAACTCCATTGTTAACGCTCTCAGCAGCCCATTCTTAACATACGCCATAAAACAAGGGTTAATTAAACAAATTAACATATCACATAATATCCTATATTACGACCGACCAACAAATAAGCTTAGTAGACACACTAACAAGGATTTACTCGCCTCCCCTCCTAGTTCTATTCCCCGATCTCCGCCAGAGATCATATCCCTAAGCTCGATATTAACCGCGACGCCCCCAAAATAGGTATACAACACCCATTCTCGAAATCGCCAAAATACATGGTAATAGAAAGCAAACTACAACTTTGATAATACAGTATGTCGTAGTAATACGACAATACAACTGTGAGTTTGAATACAAATATTGTTTCTGTATAATATACACACCCAAATAAGTCCTCATTAATTATTCATACACTATTTTACGTAAGTAGTGAGGAGACAAAAAAAACATCTTCCTGTAACCATCACTCCATACCCCGACTCGATCCTCGCTATGTTCTCACCTCCCGAGAAGAAAAATGGAACAAAAGGAAAAGGGTGAGCTCAACTAGCCCAAGAAGAATATTATTACTAAGATAATATACAACAAATTATCGTTAGTCTTCAACAGGAAAAATCTAATAATACACAATAGACAACAAGTTTTAGATCAACAAATGCAATGGAAATAAAGAATCCATTGTAAGAGTCACGTAGAGAAAGAATTCTACCGCCTTCTAAGGTTTAAAAGTCCATCATCAATAGTTTATCCCCTCGTAATAACAATCAATATACATCTTTAATCATCTTTGCACTACAAAAGCCAAAGATATTCATTCAGATCACCAAATGGGTCATGTTCATCTCAACACTGCTCATCTTTGCACTACAGCCAAAGATATTCATCGCTTAATCGCTCATCTTTGCACTACAGTGCCAAAGATATTCATTTATATCACCATTTAGACCGAGGATGATGAAAACATTTTTAAAAAACGAATCCAAAGGAAACAAAATGACAAGGATTAAGGATTAAGGATTCGATTTTGTTTTACCCATGTCCAAAAATACTTCAAAATAATCATATTGGTGTAAAATTCAAGAATGATCAAAACATGGATACAATCAAAGCTAGTATCCGTATTAGATATTTTGGACAAAAAGAAAAATTTTTATTTTTCTATGAATAAAGGCCGATTCGTGAATAAAGGTCGATACGTGAATAAAGGCCGTATACGCGAATAAGAACTCCCCGACACAACAAGTTCCAAATTTGATAAAAAGTTCACCAATACTTCTAAGATAATGATATCAAGAAAAAATATCATTTAAGAAGAAAATAATACCCTTACCTCAAAATAATCGTATTTCGATCGAATTTCTAGATAAGGTCGATGTAAACCCGACCAGATAAAGAACACTCAAAGTATACTCACAAGAATACGCCGATAATTTAGAGAGAGAAAGAGAGAAAACTTAGTTTCGTGTGATTTTCAATTCTAACTTAGCCTCTATTTATAGAAAATGTTAAACGCCAAAGCGATACTAAATTAATAAATTATTATTATTAAAAATCAATTTCTACGCATGCTAGCCATCAAAGACCAAAGATGCCACTCTTGAAAATAATTTTTCCAAAGAAATTTCACATGTTGTCAAACAAGAGTGGGTCCCACCCATTATTTAATAAAAATTATTTTATCTTCCTAAACTTCAATAATTCAGAGAAAATAGCTCGCTTATCGAAAAAATTCAAACTCATGACTTTTCCATGGAAATTCCATTCTCTACAACTTTGCGAAAGAAAATTTTTCCAAATTCCAAATGTAAATTGACCGAAATCCATAAACCACGATTTTACGCCTATAATCAATTTTCTATTAAGAATCAGGTCCACCGACACACAAAAAAATATATGTTAAAACATTTAATGCCACAAAATACTCTACCTCCTCATATACTCATATATCCCACAATCATTATAAAATATCACCGCTAATATATTATTAAAATAATATATTTAAATGTATTATTTTATCGTAAAAGATAAAATATTAATTTTCAACAATTGTCACATTAAAATTTTTTCATCCATCTATATCCACATAAAATAAATATTTTCTTTATCATAATAATCAATAATTAATTATTCAAAATAATATTACGTAATCACAAGATCGACAACCGTGCCGCTCCTCAGAAAGAGGGGCTTTCCAATAAGGATTTCTCCTTACCTACCGCAATTAATTAGTGACCAAACCTCTCCTTAGATGTAACTTTCTAGACATTGCCAATAATGTTATCTCGATAATATTATTCAAATAATATGAATTATTGATTCGATAATGGAAAATACTGTAATGACAATTATCAAAACAATAATAATATAAATATCAACGCAAAGAATTATCAATCAATAAGATAAAATAATGAATAAGAATTATCGTAATAATTATCGAGTAAAGGCCTTCACGTAAGGATCAATAATTCAATAATATCGCAAATACCGCAAAGCATCAGCAACCACGCCAGACATCAGATTTTAACCACCGTGTAACCCAACAAAGGTTAATTCAGAATAATTTACGCCGTATTTATAAAACTCAATCTTTGTCGCTTTCTTCATCCAACCGCTTTTCAAGCATGGGCCCACTAATGATCGCTACTGCAGATTTGAGATTCCCGACAAAAAAAATATTCCACCACCAAACGAATATTCCCCGACAATAATGAATATTTTATAACCACTTGCTTATTTTGTAAACTTTGCACATTTCACCCATAACCAAAGAATTATATCAAATTAACCCTTTATTAATTTAGAATAATGAATAAAGAAAAAATTCAATTTTATTTATAAAAGGTTTGCCTATCCATTGGCTGGATGGGTACGTGGCCACCCGTGATGGTCTGCCTGATGCTATCAAGATAGCAGTAATAAGTTTTAACAACTTTGATCTTATTGTTTATCAAGTTTTACATCATTCTTTAGAATTTGACCAATTTATTTTTAACTATTTAATTGTTAATATGATGACAGGATACTTATAAGCATTTATTGAATGAGCGCTATCCTGAAGACACCCCACGTTCGCCAATTGATCTAGAATTGTGGGAGAGGGCATCTGTTGTGAAGAAGAACTACGTCAAAGGTCAAGAAAAACGACGACGCCTATCCTTTAAAGGGCTCAAGAACTCATACCCCATCTTCATAGCCATCGAGTCATCCAAATTGCTCATACTCCTACCGACTATATGAGAGCTATATGTCGAGATCGAGATCTTCCAAGATATTGGGGCATTTTTATTGCGGCTCTGAGTCCTCGATGAGTTAGTCATTGCAGAGCAGCAGCAATAAAGAAAGACACAAGACGGGATGGCGGCGAGGTAATCAATTTGTTGTATATTTTATATATATATATATATATATATATATATATATATATATATATATATATATATATATATACCATTATCAACATAGTTACAATATATTTGTAACTTGTTTTATTATTTTGTTAATTACAGGGTGATCAAGGAGGCGATGATGTTTGACGACCGATTTAGTGTTGTTTTGTAGTTATTTGATAAACTTATACTTGTATATTCATTCTTTGGATGTTTGTTTGTTACTTAAACATAAGATTTTTGGTTATTTATTCAATTCATATTGGTTTTAAAGGTTTATATTAGCTATATACTAGTTTGGTGTATGTGTCGGTGGACGATGGATGTTTATATTGTTGTGCACATTGTTTATATTGTTGTGTATGTGTGTTGGGATAAAGCAGGTACAAAACAGGTAAAGTTTTTCAGGAATTCTGTAAAATAGCAAAAATCTGGTTTTGAGGTTTTTAGAATCATCAGCGACCGCGTGCGGTCGCTGATATCTATTAGCGAATGCTAAGCATTTGAGGGTATCAGCGACTGCAGGTGGTCGCTGATCATAGTCGCTGCCACGTGAACCACGTCAGCCTTTAGCCCTGGACCATGATGACTCAGCTTAGCGACCGAAATGACGAATTCGATTGCTACTATCGGTCGGTCGCTAATAGTAGTCGCTGATGTGCATCCCAACGACTAGATTTATAAGACGCTTATCAATGACCGCAATTGGTCACGATAAGGATCTCACGATCGCAATCGATCAATCGATAAGGATTTATGATCGCATGCGATCGCCGATAAAGCGTCACGATAGCCCCTTTTCTTGTAGTGAATAGTCCTTTCTGACTGCTCGTCCATCTGAGGATGATATGCAGAACTAAATCATAAATCCATGACTATAGCTTTCTATAAGCTGAGCCAAAATTGTGAAGAGAATCTAGGGTCTAGATCAGAAACTATGGATACTGGCATACCATTCAGTCTTACAATATCATTTATGTATATACGAGAAAGACGTTCAAGTGAATAATTTTCTCGTATAGGCCAGAAATGAGTAGACTTGGTTAATCTATTGAAAATGACCCAAATTGCATTTATGCCTTGAAAAACCTCAGTGTTAGTTCCCGGAGGCACAAGAGATCTAGAAGGGGGGGGGTTGAATAGATCCTATAAAAAAATTTCTTTTTCTTTACTTGCTAAGTGATTAGCAGAAAATTTATAGTAGAATCAATTCATGCTTAGCGGAATAGATTACAAAACCCTTCAAGGATAAAGCATTAAACACAGTTCTAATATTGAGTTAGTCGCAAGCTGTGACGCCCCTAAAACAGGTATACATCACCCATCTTGAGTCGCCAAATACATGGTACATAAATTCAAATACAACTTAATTATACAACAGTCGTGTAAAATACAACAAAACATAGCTGAGAGTTTAACAAGAATATTGTCATCTAGACAATATCCACACTCAATGGTGTCCTCATTACAATTATTATCACATTATTCCGTAGAATAGTGAGGACTACTAAAGCCATTTATCCTGGACAATCACTCCATTCCCTGACTCGTCCCAACTATATTCTCATTTCCTGACGAGAACAATGAAAGAAAGGGTGAGCTCAACTAACCCAAAGAAGAAATATTATGACTAAGATAATGCGTAATAAATTATCCTTAGCCTTCAACAAAGATAACAACCGATAGAATACAATGACAATAAGTTTTAGATCAACAACTACAAATGAAATAAGCAATCCATTGAAGAGTCAAGTAGAGCATAAAATCTACTATCTTCTATGATTTAAAAAGTTTTCATCAACTTTATCACGAGACTCACTTTTAAAAAAAATAAACCACATCATCGAATCATCTATGCACCACGGCCAAGGATATTCATTAAATCATCAATGGTCATGACTATACCGAATAATCCTTGGTCATAATCATACCAAAAACCGCCCATCAATGCACTACGGTGCCAATGAGGACTTTTACCACATCATTCGTCACATTACTACCATGATTATACCGAATAATCCTCGGTCATAATCATACCAAATCCATCCATGCCGTAAGCCAAAGATGACTTTCATCATAATATAAGCATGAGGATGATGACAATGACATAATAATTCAATAAAACAAGTTCAAGGATAAATTTTAAAGATTTATAATTTAATTTATCTAGGAATCAATAACGTCCAAATTGTCAACATGATACTGCTTTGTGGAGTAAAATTCAAGAATAATATTCATGTACCAAAAATAATTTGGACAGAAAAGAAATATATTTTTCAATGAATAAGATCTCTAAAATAAGTACCCGTGAATAAGTACTTCCTAATACCTAAAAGTGTGACAAATACCCGAGTGAATGATACTAGAGTGAATAGTAATCGGGTGAATAGTATCCCATGAATAGTAACTCGTGAATAGTACTACGACACGGAAAGTGACCCGAATACCCGAGTGAATAATACTAGAGTGAATAGTAACTGGGTGAATAATAACCCATAAATAGTAACTTGTGAAAAAAATACTAAAGAAAATGATATTCCATGACGAGTACAAAAGAAATGATATCTCATACGAGTATAATAGAATATACGAAACTAGAAATGGATTTTCATCCGCCATGCGATAATCCACGTAGACATATCATTTCCACAATTTAATAAAGAATGAATACGAAGGATCATACACCATGCATGTTGTAATCCACATAGACAGGTTATTTCAACAGAATAATAAAGAATGGAATAACAAAAGAATTCACCATGCATGCGATAGACCTTATGCATGTGTTATTCCCAATAGAATAATAAAATGGAACCAGTGTCATGTGTAATCCGCATGCATGTGATATTCTAATGTAATAATAAAGAATGAAACCAGTCATGCGTAATTGCGATGTAGGCGGATATTCCAAATGTAATAATAAAGAATGGAATAACAACATAATTCACCGAGCATACGATGAGATCGCATGATGCATGTGTTATTCCAACAAAATAATAAAGAATGGAATAACAACAGAATTCACTGTGCATGCGATAGATCAGCATGCATGTGTTATTCCAATGTAATAATAAAGAATGGAATAATGTAAGAATTTCACCATGTATGCGCCACTTGAGATAGACAAGTTATTCCAACATAATAATAAAGAATGGAATAACAACCCTTATGAGTATTGAAAGAAAA
Organism: Panax ginseng; assembly: GCA_020205605.1. Taxonomy (NCBI): domain Eukaryota; kingdom Viridiplantae; phylum Streptophyta; class Magnoliopsida; order Apiales; family Araliaceae; genus Panax; species Panax ginseng. Next base: position 146,246,245 of record CM035133.1, read on the forward strand.
TAACTCTCTTCATGAATACGAAAAAAATAATACCCTTACCTTAGAAGAAAACTGAAAACTGGAATAAAGAGGTAGCGGTACTTCTTTCTTCTTTCTCTCTATAATTTCTCTATAATAATAATTGCTCTATAGCTTTAGTGAATTAGTGAAAAATAATGAAGGAATGAGCTTCTATTTATAGAAAAATATAGTTTCGATAATTGCAAGTTTTGGGGCTCGAAATATTACAGTATAATAATTTCCTCTTTTCCTTCATTTTTAATTTGGTCCTGTAAGTATTATCAAACTTGCACCACCTCCCCTAATAGTAAATCATGTGAATCAATAGTAAATCATGTGAAAAAAACAATTACAATATAGTACTTTCATCTATACCTTTATTTTTAACTTAGTCATGCAAGTATTATCAATCTTTCACCAACTCCCCTAATAGTAAATGAATGTGAATCAATAGTACACACATGTGAATAAATAGTTATAATTAAGTGAATAAATAACAATTAATTGCTTATTTATCCGGTTAATTACCCGATTGGTCAATATAACCTCCAGACATCAATTATTATCGAAATAAATGTCGATTTCCACTAACACTAATAATTCCAACACAATGGAACTATCAATTTCATCCTTAATCAACACGAACTTATTCATCATTAATATTATAACGCACAATATTTAACAACCAGGTCGTTCCCAGGAAAGAGAGGGATTTTCGATAAGGATTTCTCCTTATTGGCGTGAAATTAGGTGACCAAATTTCTCCTTGACAAAACTTTTAGACATTGTCAATATTGCAAATAATAATATGAATAATTTTGCCGTCTTAATTATTGATTTAATAATATAACATATTATGCAGATGATACTGTGACAATAATTGAATCAATAATATGAGAGATATGATCGCAATTAATTATCGAGTATAACCGAGTGACTTCTTACGTAAGCATCAATAATCAATACTGGTGTACTACTATGCAACCACGCCAGACATCGTACTTTTACTTTACTGGGTAGTTCAGTTCAACAGTTTTAACGGTAACACTTTCACCGTTATTTTTATAAAAAGATAATTCTGTCATTTTCTAACTACGACAATACTTCTGTTGTGGTGTCCACCAATGATTATGTCATCGTACGGATATTCCCCGACAAGAAGAATATTCCCCGACCAATCGAATATTATATAACAACTTGCATACTTTGCAAAATTTATAAATATTACCCACAACTATAACATTATATCAAATCCACACCATAATATTCAAAAAAAATATTTCGAAAAATTTAAATCTTTATTCATAAAATTTGGGGTCTCACACAAGCAGATATATCAGTTATAGTACTATATGTAAATGACATAAAGTAAATGATACCAGAAGTTTTAAGTGGTTCAAAGACTAAATGCTCCTAATCCACTCTTCTGCTTCAACAAGCAAGGATTCCACTAAGGATTTGATCAACTTCGAATCACTAAGATTCCTTCAAGACCAACAACCATGGAACTCTAGTTCACTAAGAACTCTTCAAGCCCAGTAGATTTGGAAACTCTAGTTCACCAAGAACTCTTCAAGCCCAGTAGACTTGGAAACTGTAGACTAAGCCCAGCAGACTTAGAATTTCTTGTACCCTCCGGTACTCAGCAAGCCCAACAGACTTAACTTTGATTTAGTTACAAAGACAAAGACCCCTCAGGTCTTGGATGTTTGGATGCTTCTTTGTTGTTGTTGTTGAGCTGCTAAGATGACATTTAGATTTTAATCTTGTTAGTTAAGACCCTCAACTTTTTTTGTAAAGATGTTTATTTTATCTATAAATATCATTTTCATCGCTGAAATATTATGGAATGAATTTGATATAATGTTATATTCTACCTCAGTCTTCTTCTTCACCAAGTGTGTTCATGGTGAAACGTAGAAAATATTTATAAATTTTGTCTTTAAGTTCCCGGCGCAAGTTTTTAATAAAGATAATTTTTCTATAAATATCATTTTTAAATATTATGGAATGAATTTGATATAATGTTATAGTTGTGGAATATTTATAAATTTTAACAGTGGAATATAATATTCGATTGGTCATATTCGCTTTAACAGGAATATTCAGACAACGACAATAATCATTAGTGGACCCCACATAACGGAATTATTGTTTGATTAAGAAAATGACAAAAATATTTTTATGAAAATAATCTACGGAAGTTTTACAGCTTAAATTGTTGAACTACTCGAGTAAGTAAAAGTACAAAGAATACGCTGTGGTTTGCATAAGAGCACACTCAGTATTGATTATCGATGCTTACGTGAGAAGTCACCGCTTTTGTTCAATTATTGCTTCAAAGAATTGTTGCATATAAGATCTCACGTTATTTGATTCAATTATTGTCAATATTTTATATATTATTAAATCAATAATTGAGATGACAAAGTTATTAATATTATTATTTGCAATATTAACGATGTCTAGATGTTCGCCAAGGAGAGGTTTGGTCACCTAATCATTGCGCTACTAATAGGAGAAATCCTTATTGAAAGCCCTCTTTTCCGGGAAACGACCTCGTCGATTAATATTGTGAATTATAATAATAATGATAAATGTTGTTAAATATATTGAGGTGTCTTTTTATGAAGTCACGAAGTTTATATATATATATATATATATATATATATATATATATATATATATATATATATATATTGTTTTATTAGTATTATTAATGTAATAAAATGTAAAAGCTTTTTATATAAAAAATGTAATACTTTTATAAAGTTATTTGTTTTATTAGACAATAATTAGAATATATTATATTCTATTATGCATAGTGTTTTTTTAGTAGTAATCTTTTTATATAAAATGTAATACTTTTATAAAGTTATTTGTTTTATTAGACAATAATTAGAATATATTATATTTTATTATGCATAGTATTTGCATATATATAGTATTTGTATAGTAAAATTTTTTATATAAAATGTAATACTTTTTATAAAATTTTGTTTTATTTGATTATAAATAAAATATATTATATTTTATCATTATAAATATAGTATCCTTTTCTATTTTCCTATAAATAGATGCTTAGTTAGAATTGAAAACCACACCGTAAGTTCGTAGAATTCTTCTATAATTTTGAGCGTATTTCTTTAGAGTTTTAAGAAGCTTTGAGCGTAGTGCAAGTTTTCTTCAAGAATATCCTCGCCTCTACCAAATTTAATACTCTTTTTTACTATGGTAAGGGGTATTATTTCTTTCTTTCGCCTTCATGAAGAGAACTTCATTATTCCATTCTTTGTTATTATGTTGAATAACTCAGCTCATTCAAGTACCGCATACTTGGTGAAATTCTTCTCATTATTCCATTCTTTATTATTATGTTGAATAACTCGCCTATGCGCGCAAGTACCGCATACATGGTGAAATTCTTCTCGTTATTCCATTCTTTATTATTCTGTTGAACATCCTGTCTGCATGCTTACGCATGACCCGTTCCGTTATTTATTATTCTCGCTGAATATCCTGTCTCCGTGGCGCATTTACGCACGACCGGTTCCATTCCATTTATTATTCTATGGAATATCCTGTCTGCAATATCGCACGACCGTTCCATTATTTATTATTCTTTATGAATATCCTGTCTGGCGCTTACGCATGACCGTTCCATTATTTATTATTCTCGTTGAATAACTCTCGTCTGCGCGGCCTATCGCATGCCGGGTGATTTCTTTTGTTATTCCATTCTTTATTATACTCAAATGGTTAAAGTTTTGGCTTTTATACTCCATGAAATTAGTGGAATATCCTCGATATTTGCGCTTTCATCCAAAGATCTTTTCATGGAAATATTCTTCCGAGCATTCTTGAATTTTACTCCACAAAGCAAAGATCATGTCGACAATTTGACGTTATTGGTTCCTCGGATAAATTAATTCTTGAACTTGTTTTATTGAATTCTTATATCATTGTCATCATCCTCATGTTTATATTATGTTGAAAGTCATCTGTGGCCCAGTAGTGCATAGATGGACTTGGTATGATTATGACCAGGATTATTCGGTATAATCATGACCGTAATGTTACAAATGATGTGGTAAAAGTCCTCATCGGCCCGTAGTGTATCGATGGACGCTTGTTGGCATGATCATGACCATCGATGAATACACGAATATCCTCGGCCCGTAGTGCATGGATAATTTGTGGTCAGGATACTAATGAATATCCTCGTCAGAAAAGTGTGGGGATGATGTGGATTATTTATTGTCGAGTCTCTCAAATGAAAAAGTGATGAAAAACCTTTTTAAATCATAAAAGATAGTAGATTTTATTCTCTACTTGACTTTTTAATGGATTGCTTGTTCATACAGCAGCTTAAACTTGATGTCTATTATATTTTATCGCTTTAACATTGTTGAAGGCTAATGATAATTTATTCTGCATTATCTTAGTCATAATATTTCATCGGGCTAGTTGAGCTCACCCTTTTTACTTTCATTGTTCTCTTCAGAAAATGAGAACGTAGCAGGACTAGTCTGGGAACCGAGTGACGGCCCAATGATGATAAGATTAGTAGTCCTCACTATTCTATGAAATAATGTGTTAATAAATGTATTGAGGACTTATTTTGAGTTTTAATATTGCCTCTAGAAGACAATATTTGTATTAAAACTCACAAATTTCATGTTTTGTATATTTAAGATTATATTTGTATTCTCAGTACCATGTATTTGGCCATGTACTTCGTATAAGTGATGTGATATACTATTTTGGGGCGCCACAACTTGGTATCAAAGCTTAGGGATATGATCCCTAGCTAAGATGTGAGACAAGAACTAGAGGGGAGAGACGGGAATTTTCTTCGCTAGTATGACCTACCTAAGTTTATTTGGTATTTAATTGGCTCACGCCGAGTATAGGGATAATATGTGATATGTTAATTAACCCTTGTTTTGTGGCAAGATTTGAAAATGACATCCGAGAATGTTGAGAACATCAATGGAGCACAGAGACCGCTGAGTCTCCACAGATCAATAATCGTGATAATGTGCATCGAAAGGCGACAATCCTCGTGCAAACAACAACAACACGACCAAATGATGAACGATGGAATGTTCAGAGGCTTTATGAAATTCATGCAACATCGTGCAAGAGCTTCTCTCATCCAAAATGCAGTGGAAACACCGGCAACTCTCTGACGATCCACCGCTAAGCGCTTCAAGGAACTGGGACCACCGAGTTTTTTGAGAGCCAAAACCACTTAAGGCGAGACGTGATAAAGCAGATCAACAAGATATTTGATGTCTTGGGATGCTCCGAGGAGCAAAAGGTTCCTTTGCCACCTTCATGTTATGTTGGGCAGAGGCAGACATCGGTGGGAATCAGAAAGCGACTCAACCCGCCGCACTAAAGATGTCTTGGGAGAAGTTCCAAGAACTGCTCAACGACAAGTACTTTCCCGAAAGTATTCGCTATATGAAAGAGGTAGAGTTCATCAAGTCGAGCAAAACAATACGACCGTGTCGCAAAGACGGGGTTAAGTTTGCCGAAATTTATCCCGGCTTATATCCCCATTTGGTTGATAATGAGGAGAGAATGACGCGAATGTTTCTAAGAGGTTTGAAACCCGAGATACGCCAATATCTTATCTCTCATAAATTGTGTTTGTATTCGATGTTGTTAATAAGGCTCAATTATTGAGCGCGATATAACGAGTCAACCCAACCAAAAGAGAGCAAAAAAAATGATAATACCAAAGGATAATAAATCATCAAAGCTATGACAATAAGCGTGGAGGAATCAACATGCCGTAAAAATGGTAACCACTTCTTGTGGTAATCATGGCCAAAATAATAAGAATGGACATTTCAAGAAGAGAGAGATTCAACAATGATGGAAAGACGCCAAAGATCAAAGACCGTCGTTAAGGAAGGAGAACGACCACCTATCATATATGCTTCAAATGTGGAGGAGAGGACACATCACCCAAACTCACACGATGCCATCCAAAGCATGTTATAATTGTGGAAGAGAAGGTCACCCGCCCGATTTTGTCGTGGCACCAAGACAAGTCCAAATTGGATGGAGGCATCAAAGGTCATTCCCCAGCATAAGACAAAACCGGTAGTTCAAGGGAGAGCGCTTTGTCGTGACCTCCCGTAAAGCAAGGAACCCGAACGAGGTCATCACGGTAAGCTTATCATAAACTCTAGCGAAGTATATACCTTATTTGATACCGGTTCTCTACCCATTCTTTTATTTCTCCTACTTGCGCCAACGCTTAAATTTGACTCGAGAGAAATTGACTTTGACTTATCTGTTGAAACTCCATTGGGAGAAACCTTCATTACATCCACCGCTTATAAGTCTTGTTTGTTCAAATCGGTACCTCACATTACCTGTCCGATCTTATTTCATTGAAAATACTTGCATTTGACGTGATTCTAGGGATTGATTGTTAACTACTCATCATGCAAAAATTGATTATTTTTCGTAAGGTTGTTAGCTTTCATATTCCTAACCAACCTATTATGCTAATTCAAGCAACCAAACCATTAAAATCAATCACCGTCATCTCAAGCCATAAAGCTATTCGCTTATTGAAAAATGAATGTCAAGCTTTCTTAGCTCATGTCACTTGATTTAAACAAAAATACGCCGCTTTTGAATGATATCTCTATTGTTAATAAATTTCCGACGATTCCCAAGAACTTCCCCGCCTACCCCAGAGCGTGAAATTGAATTTTGTATCGACCTTTGAACCCCAGACAAAACCCATTTCCAAAGCCCCATATCGAATGGCTCCTATTGAACTTCGTGAGTTAAAGACCCAACCGCAGGAATTGTTAGACATCGGGTTTCATTCGTCCCCTAAGACGCCTCCTCGGGGTGCTCCTGCTCTATTCGTGAAGAAGAAAGATGGGAGTATGCGACTTTGTATTGATTATCTGGAGTCAATCATGTCACCATCAAAAATAGGTACCCATTGCCACGTATTGATGACCTGCTTTGACCAGCCATAAGGAGCCAAATTCTTTTCAAAGATTGATCTTCGCTCGATATCACCAATTGAAGATTAGAACCGATGACATTCCAAAGACGGCTTTCGTAACTCCAGACGGCATTATGAATTCCTAGTCATGTCCTTTTGATCGACTAATGCTCCGATGCTTTCATGGATATGATGAACCGAGTATTCAAGGAATATTTAGATCACTTTGTGGTCGCCTTTATTGATGACATCCTTATTTATTCCAAAAGCCGTGAAGATCATGAGCAACACTTGAGGTCGATACTCCAAAAGCTTCGTGAATATAAGCTTTATGCCAAGTTGAAGAAATGCGAAGTTCGCTCAGGAAGTACATTCCTTGGGCACGTAGTATCAAGTCATGGAATATCCGCTGACCCAAAGAAAGATCAAGCTATTCAAAGTCGAGCAACCTAAATCAAAGGATCAAGTACGAGCTTTTCTTGCTTAGTTGGTTATTATCTGAGATTCAGAGAAGGGTTTTCTCGAATCGCTACTCCATTAACTCAACGACTCGAAAAGATACAAAATTCTGTTGAACGAGGAATGAGAAGAGTTTTCAAGAACTCAAGAGGAGACTCATTTCAAAGACTGCTCGACAATACCATCCGCTCGAGAGGGATTTGTCATCTATAAAGATGCTTCGGGCAAAGGGTTAGATGTGTTCTCATGCAACATGGGAAAGTCATAGCCTATGCCTCTCTCGACAACTCAAAGAATATGAGAGGAATTATCCTACTCATGATCTAGAGTTGGCAGCTGTTGTTTTTGTACTTAAAATTTGGAGGCATTACTTGTATGGGGAGAAAGTGGAGATCTTTACTGATCATAAAAGCCTCAAATATTTCTTCACTCAAAAGGAACTCAACATGCGACAACGACGTTGGCTTTGAACTTTTGAAAGATTATGATCATACCATCCAATACCATCCTCGAAAAGCGAACGTGGTAGTAGCGATTTATCGAGTAGAAGATCATATACGGCACGAAAAGTGATATTGACAACGCAAAGGCCCATTTTGTGTGACTTGCAAAGGATGGAGATAGAGTTAAAGACTCAGGACCCATGTGATGATGGCAATATATACGAAGAACCGACTTTAATTGATAAAGTTAAAGTCGCTCAAGTTACGATCCGAGTCGATGCGCGATGAGGAAGAAAGTGCAAGAAGGTGCTATGCCTAAGCAAGAATCGATGAAGAAGGAATACTTCGAGTCAACTCCGCACTTTGTGTTCCTAACGACCTCTAATTTAAAGTATAAAATCATGATGGAGGCGCATAACACACCGCTTGCAATCCATCTCGGGAGTACCAAAATGTATCGTGATCTTCGCCATACATTTTGGTGGAGCAATATGAAGAGAGAGATATACGTTGTTTATCTCAAGGTGTCTAACTTGTCAACGAAGTCAAGGCGAGCATCAAGTACCAAAAGGTCCATCAGAACCACTTGAAATTCCGAATGGAAGTGGGAGCACATTACCATGGATTTCAAGCATCGGTCTTCCCAAGGTTTCTCAAGGCATAGATGCAATTTGGGTCATTGTTGATAGATTGACCAAGTCCGCTTATTTCTTACCAATACGAGAAACTTATACACTTGAACGCCTTGCTCAGATATATATAAAACGAGATTATAAGATCTACATGGTATACCAAGATCCATAGTTTCCGATCGAGACCCAAGATTCACTTCACGATTTTGGGTTAGTTTGCAAAAAGCTATGGGCACGACTTTACGATTTAGTTCGCATATCATCCTCGTATTTTACGGAAAATCGAGAGGACTATTCAAACTCTTGAAGATTTATTAAGACTCGTGTCCTCGACTTCAAGGAAAGTTGGGACAAGTTCTTACCATTGGTGGAGTTTTCCTACAACAATAGCTATCAAGCAAGTATCGGCATGGCTCCATTCAAGGCGCCAGATGGAAGAAAGTGTCGCTTCTCCAAAGATGTCGGGATGAGGTGGGTGAAGCAACGTTGTTGGGACCGAGTTGGTACGTATGACTACGAAAAAAGATTCAAACGATCCGACAAACGTATAAAAAACCTCACAAGATCGATAAAAGAGTTATGCTAATCTTCATCGAAAAGGACGTGGAATTCGATATCGAGATCATGTGTTGTTACGTGTTGCTCCATGGAAAGGAGTTACGAGATTTGGAAAGAGAGAAAAGCTCAATCCTCGATTCATTGGCCCATTTTTAATCCTCGATCGAGTAGAAACTGTGGCGCGATAAACTCGCTTTTACCGCCAAGTATGTCTCGTGTTCATAACATTTTTCATATATCCATGTTACGTAAATATATGGAAGACCCGAACCACATTATCGAAGTTAGAACCGATAAAATAATGGAAGATTTGACGTATGAAGAGGTTCCTGCTCAAATCTTGGATAAGAAGGAACATATTCTACGCCTCCAAGGTTATACCTCAAGTCAAAGTTTTGTGGAAAAACCACGATGTCGAGGAAATGACCTAGAGTTAGAATCAAATGAAATCAAGATATCCTTACCTTTTTTCGACATACCAGTATCGCATTCTAATTTCGAGGGCTTAAATTTCATAAGGGAGGTCAGTAAGACCCTAACTTTTTAATAAAGATGATTTTTCTATAAATATCATTTTTAAATATTATGGAATGAATTTGATATAATGTTATAGTTGTAGGTAATATTTATAAATTTTGCAAAGTACGCAAGTTGTTATATAATATTCGATTGGTCTGGGAATATTCGCTTTTAACAGGAATATTCGCATTTACAACTAAGAAATCATCGGTGGACCCCACAACGGAATTATTGTTTGATTAAGAAAACAACAAAAATATTTTTATAAATAACGACGAAAGTTTTACGATTAAAACTGTTGAACTACTTGAGTAAAAGTATAAAGAATACGCTGTGGTTGCATAGTAGAGACACTAAGATTGATTATTGATGCTTACGTGAGAAGTCACCAGCTTTTGTTCAATTATTGCTTCAAAGAATTGTTGACATAAGATCTCACGTTATTTGATTCAATTATTGTCGATATTTTATATATTATTAAATCAATAATTGAGATGACAAAGTTATTAATATTATTATTTGCAATATTAACAATGTCTGAAGTTCTCGCCAAGAGAGGTTTGTCACCTAATCAAGCTACCAATAGGAGAAAAATCCTTATTGAAAGCCCCTCTTTCGGAAACGACTTCGGTCGATTAATATTGTGAATTATAAAAATAATGATAAAAGTTGTTAGATATATTGAGGTGTCTTTTTATGAAGTCACGGATGTTTATATATATATATATATATATATATATATATATATATATATATATATATATATATATATATTTTTGTTTTATTAGTATTATTAATGTAATAAAATGTAAAAAGCTTTTATATAAAATGTAATACTTTTCTAAAGTTATTTGTTTTATTAGACAATAATTAGAATATATTATATTCTATTATGCATAGTGTTTTGCATAGTAAAAAATCTTTTTATATAAAACATAATACTTTTATAAAGTTATTTGTTTTATTAGACAATAATTAGAATATATTATATTTTATTATATTATGCATAGTGTTTTGCATAGTGCCTCGTAAAGGTTTCAATAGTAAAATTTTTTATATAAAATGTAATACTTTTTATAAAGTTTTGTTTTATTTGATTATAAATAAATATATATATATATTTATATTTAGCATAGTGAAAGATAGTATCCTTTCTATTTTCCTATAAATAGATGCTTAGTTAGAATTGAAAACCACACCGTAAGTTCGTAGAATTCTTCTATAATCTTGGCGTATTTCTTTATAGTTTTAAAAAGCTTTGAGCGTAGTGCAAGTTTTCTTCAAGAATATCCTCGCCCTATCAGTCGAAATACTCTTCTTTTATGGTAAGGGGTATTATTTCTTTCTTTCGTCTTCATGAAGAGAACTTCTGTTATTCCATTCTTTGTTATTATGTTGGAATAACCTGTCTATGCGACGTACCGCATACTTGGTGAAATTCTTCTATTATTCCATTCTTTATTATTATGTTAAAATAACCTGTCTATGCGAAGTACCGCATACATAGTGAAATTCTTCTGTTATTCCATTCTTTATTATTCTGTTGGAACATCATGTCTGTGCGTTACGCATGACCTAGTTCCGTTATTTATTATTCTGTTGGAACATCCTGTCTGTGCGTTTACGCATGACCTGGTTCTGTTGTTTATTATTCTGTTGGAATATCCTGTTTGTGCATTTACGCATGACCCGATTCCATTATTTATTATTTTGTTGGAATATCCTGTTTGTGCGTTTTCGCATGACCTGGTTCAATTATTTATTATTCTGTTAGAATAACCTGTCTGTGCGGTCTATCGCATGCTTGGTGATTTCTTTTGTTATTACATTCTTTATTATACTCAGTTGGTTAAAGTTTTGGCTTTTATACTCCATGAAATTAGTTGAATATCCTTGATATTTGCGTTTCATCCAGTATCTTTTCATGGAAATATTCTTCTGAGCATTCTTGAGTTTTACCCCACAAATCAGTAACATGTTGACAATTTGGACGTTATTGGTTCCTGGATAAATTAATTCTTGAACTTGTTTTATTGAATTCTTATATCATTGTTGTGACGCCCCCAAAATAGGTATACATCACCTATCCTGAGTCGCCAAATACATGGTACAGAATACAGATACAATCTTTAATATACAACAAAAGCGCTGTGAGTTTTAATACAAATATTGTCTTCTAGACAATACCCACTCTCAGAATAAGTTCTCATTACATTTATTAACACACTTTTTAACAGAATAGTGAGGATTACTAATACTATCTTCTGGACCGTCACTCGCTCCCGACTAGTCCCATTTACGCTCTCATTTCACGAGAGAACAGGGAAAGAAAGGGTGAGCTCAACTAGCCCAAAGAAGAAATATTATGACTAAGATAATGCGTAATAAATTATCATTAGTCTTCAAAATGTTAAACCGATAAAATACAATGAGACATCAAGTTTAACTGCATGAACAAGCAATCCATTAAAAGAGTCAAGTAGAGAATAAAATCTACTATCTTTTATGATTTAAAAGGTTTTTCATCACTTTTCTCACCGACTCGACAATAAATAATCCACATCATCGAATTACCCCTTTACTGACCAAGGATATTCTTTAGTATCACGACCATAATTATCCATGCACTACGCGCCAAGGACATTCGTGTATTCATCAATGGTCATGATCATACCAACAACTGTCCATCAATGCACTACGGGCCAATGAGGACTTTTATCACATCATTTGTAACATTACGTCATGATTATACCGAATAATCCTCGGTCATAATCATACCAAGTCCATCTATGCACTACTGAATATAAATGACTTTCAAAAAAATATAAACATGAGGATGATGACAATGATATAAGAATTCAATAAAACAAGTTCAAGAATTAATTTATCGAGGAACTAATAACGTCCAAATTGTCAACATGATACTTTTTTGTAGAGTAAAATTCAAGAATACTCAGAAGAATATTTCCATGAAAAGATACTGGATGAAGCGCAAATATCAAGGATATTCTACTAATTTCATGGAGTATAGAAGTCAAAACTTTAACCAACTGAGTATAATAAGGAATGGAATAACAAAAGAAATCACCAAGCATGCGGTAGACCGCACGACAAGTTATTCCAACAGAATAATAAAGATTTAAACCGGTCCCATGTAAAAACACACCGTATGTGATATTCCAATGAATAATAAAGATTTTAACCAGTCCCACAGAAAGCATGATGAGGATGTTCCAACAGAATAATAAAGAATGGAATAACAGAAGAATTTCACCATGTATGCGGTACTTCGCATAACCAGGTTATTCCAACATAATAATAAAGAATGGAATAACAGAAGTTCTCTTCATAAAGACGAAAGAAAGAAATAATACCCCTTAACTTTGAAAGAAACTAGATATAGGAGTAGTGAGGTAGCAGGCTTCTCTTCTTTTATAGATTTTCTCTCTACAATTTCTCTCTATAATAATTGCTCTATAGCTTTAGTGAATTGATGAGAAATGAAGGAAGAATGAGCTTCTATTTATAGAAAAATATAGTTTCAATAATTGCACGTTTTGGGGCTCGAAAAATTACAGTACAATACCTCCAACTTTTTCTTTATTTTTAATTTAGTCATGCAAGTATTATCAAACTTGCACCACCTCCCCTAATAGTAAATAATGTGATTCAATAGTAAATCATGTGAATCAATAGTTCTAGACATGTGAAAATACGAATTACAGTATAGTACCTCCATCTATACCTCCATTTTAACTTAGTCATGCAAGTATTATCAATCTTGCACCAACTCCCCTAATAGTAACAAGAATGTGAAACAATAGTATACACATGTGAACAAATAGTTATAATCATGTGAAATAATAACAATCAATTGCTTTCATTTATCCTAGGTTAAATACATTCATCGTCAATATAACCTCCAAACATCAATTATTATCGAAATAAATGTCGATTTTCACTAACACAAATAATTCCAACACAATGAAACTATTTTTATCAAAAATATAAATTTTGAAATTTTGAAGTTTGACTTTTCCTAAAAAAGTCAACTGTTGACTTTTTGTCCAAATAGTAAAATCCAAAAAATTTTGTGTTTATAGTCTATTTTTACTAATTTCATCGTTCCGGACTCAAATATAACGTCCGCGTCTCCAAATTCAACTCCGAGCACAACTTCAATTTTAATAACATTCATCATTAATATTATAACTCACAATATTTATCAACCAGGTCGTTCACAGAAAAGAGGGGGCTTTCCAATAAGGATTTCTCCCTATTGGAGTGCAATTAGGTGACCAAACCTCTCCTTAACAGAACTTCTAGACATTGTAAATATTGCAATTTAATAATATGAATAACTTTGTCGTCTCAATAAAATAACATATTATGCAGATGATATTGTGACAATAATCGAATCAATAATATGAGAGATATATGATGCAAAGAATTATCAGTAGCAATAATTGAGTATAACCGAGTGACTTCTCACGTAAGCATCAATAATCAATACTGTGTGCTACTATGTAACCACACGCATTACTGTACTTTTACTACCGAGTAGTTCAACAGTATTAACGGTAAAAAATTTGTCGTTATTTTTATAAATATATTTTTGTCGTTTTCTCAATCCGACAATAATTCTATTGTGGGGTCCACCAATGATTGCGTCGTTGTACGAATATTCCCTGCTAAAACGAATATTCTTCGACCAATCGAATATAATATAACAACTTGCATACTTTGCAGAATTTATAAATACTACCCACAACTATAACATTATAACAAATTCATTCCATAATATTCAAAAATAATAATTATAGAAAAATCATCTTTATTCATAAAAGTTGGGGTCTTACAATTGCCATCATTCTCATGTTTATATTATGTTGAAAGCCATCTGTGGACTGTAGTGCATAGATGGACTTGGTATGATTATGACCAGGGATTATTCGGTATAATCATGACCGTAATGTTACAAATAATGTGGTTAAAGTCCTCATTGGCCCGTAGTGTATTGATGGACAGTTGTTGGCATGATCATGACCATTGATGAATACACGAATATCCTTGGCCCGTAGTGCATGGATAATTTGTGGTTGTGATACTAATGAATATCATTGGCCGTAGTGCAGGGATGATGTGGTTTATTTATTAAGTTGAGTCTCAGCGATAAAAATGATGAAAAACCTTTTTAAATCATAAAAGATAGTAGATTTTATTCTCTACTTGACTCTTTTAATGGATTGCTTGTTCCGCTTCAGTTAAACTTGATGTCTATTGTATTTTATCAGTTTAACATTGTTGAAGGCTAATGATAATTTATTCTGCATTATCTTAGTCATAATATTTCTAACTGGGATAGTTGAGCTCACCCTTTTACTTTCATTGTTCTCTTTAGGAAATGAAAATGTAGCAGGGACTAGTCGGAGAACGGAGTGACGGTCCAGTCGATAGCATTAGTAGTCCTCACTATTCTATGAAATAGTGTGTTAATAAATGTATTGAGGACTTATTTTGAGTTTTAATATTGTCTAGAAGACAATATTTGTATTAAACTCACAGATCATGTTGTATATTTAAGATTGTATTTGTATTCTGTACCATGTATTTGGTGACTCAGAATAGGTGATGTATACCTATTTTGGGGGTATCACAGTACAAATGCCACTTCATTGTCATACTCCTTTGTATTGATTGAAGCTTGGTCACTGTAAGACTCTCATTAGGTACGCTTCAATGATCTCCTCATGGTATTCTTATTGTTAATGAGACATTTTTCTCTGTTAAGCTCCATATGACTCACTTCATCTCAAGTCAAAAACTTTTATCTCTTTGAAGCTTCAGCTCTTTATAGGTTCATCCATCATCTTCTCGTTGGAATATAGTCGTTGAGAGTTTCTTGAAAAGCTTCAAATATTCTGAGATCTTTGATGTAGACATTCTGGTTGATGTGACAGCCCTTTTTTGACTTGCCTAACACAATAGTCTACTCTTTCACCTAACAACTCTGAAATGTCACCTTCAACAGACTAGTTGGTAGTCACATTTGTATTTCCTTCTCTTTCCTCTGTTTAGACCAAAGATGTTGGTGAGTGCATCGAATTCTTCAATTAGCAATGTTCGGATGTTGGTCTTCATTGTTAGACATTGGTAAGTCTCATTAATCAGACAAATGAACTCTACGATTTTGGTGCTGACGTTCATGTACTTGGTCGCAGTTTGTCTGTGGAAATCGTAAGGTTACTTGACTGATAACTCTTCGGTTTCTAGAGAGCTCTGTGATTTGACAATGTTGTACCATCTTGTACTTTGCTCTTGCAGTCTTTTCTACGATCATGCTTGTCTTTGCCTTGCTTCAAGAACTAATAAATTGGCTGACTACTTTAGTCGTTTGGTCTGTATGTCTCTTTTGATTAGTCATGCTCAGTTTCCTTAAATTTCTGCCCTGTGATATCTTGATTATTCTTTATGGTGAGGCTGAGCATAGACAATCCTCTTTGTCTGTCCTCTATATGTTTACTCTTGTCTCTGTAAGTGCTTTATTAGACTCTGCTGCTAATTTGTAGACACTACGATCATTGTAGCCAACACTACGATTGTTATTTTCTGATGAGCGCTTGTAGGAGACTCCATCTGAATGGCTTTTCACTTCTCAATCAGTCTTGCTGATAGAGTTGGTGCTTTGATATTCTATTTTCTTGCAAGTCATACAGAGAATGATTTTTGATATTCTTCAAGTAGACAACATTCTGAAACTTGACTGCTCTTACCAGAGGATGAGATCTATGCATACACTTCGGGATTGCTCATCTATTGATCAGAATCGTAGAGTGCTCTACGATTATGCCTTAGCTATGTAAGCACTTTGCTGACTACGACTTTGGCTCTAGTTCTGCAAACTATGATTCTAATTGGTGAAGACTTGTAGACTTCACGATATCGAGTGAAGCCTACGATTCATGTTTTAGCTCGACAGGTGCTCGACAGACAACTTCTATGATTCAGAGTGTAGTCTACGTTTCTGCCTTACTTTATTGGCAGACTATAGTGACTGGTGCAGTGCTCTTCGATCAGACATGCCTATCTATTACACTTTATAGGATCAACCTAACAAGTTTGATCTTTCTATTCATTGTCCTTGTACATCATGATCTTCTGAAGGACTTTTACAAAACTATTCATTCATATTAGATTAATCTAACATATTTGATCAATTCAAACTAAGTCCTTGTCCATATTGTCTATCATCTATTAGGAACTTTATAGCTTTTACCAATGCAGACATATTTGCATATTCATTCATTAACTTCATTATCAAATTATATAAATAAGGAATAATATTCACATGCATATTCCTGACACTTGGGAAGACCCATAATGAAATCCATGTTGACGTGTTCCCACTTCCATTCTAGAATTTTAAGTGGTCGCAATGGACCTTTTGGCACTTTATGCTCTACCTTGACACGTTGACATGTTAAACACCTTAAGATAAACTCCGCGATCTCTCTCTTCATATTGCTCCACCAAAACTTATGTCAAAAATCATGATACATTTTGGTACTCCCAGGATGGATTGCAAACGGTGTGTTGTGTGCTTCCATCATGATTTTATACTTTAATTTAGAGTTGTTAGGAACATAAATTCTAGATTTGACTCAAAGTATTCCTTCTTCGTTGATTCTTGCTTCTGGAATAGCACCTTCTTTCACCTTCTTCTTCATATTCATCAGCTCTAGATCTATAGCTTGAGCAGCTTTAACTTTATCGATTAAAGTTGGTTCTACTCTTATATTTGACATCATCACGTTGGTCCTTCGAATTTTTAACTTAATCTCTATCATTTTTAAAACATACAAAATGGGCATTTTTGTTGACAATATCACACTTGTTCCTACATATGATCTTTTACTCAATGCGTCAGCTACCACGTTTGCTTTTCTACGATGATATTGGATGGTATGGTCGTAATCTTTCAACGGCTCAAGCCAACGTCGTTGTCGCATTTTGAGTTCCTGTTGAGTGAAGAAATATTTAAGGCTCTTATGATCTGTATAGATCTCCACTTTCTCCCATACAGGTAGTGTCTCTTTAGCACGAAAATGACTGCTGTCAACTCTAGATCATGAGTTGGATAATTCCTCTCTTATTCTTTGAGTTGTCGTGAGGCATAGGCTATTACTTTTCCATATTGCATGAGAACACATCCTAAACCTCTGGCTGAAGGATCAATGTAGATGACAAATCCCTCCTGTGACACCCCCAAAATAGGTATACAACACCCATTCTGAGTCGCCAAATACATGGTACAGAAATAACTACAACTTTATTAAAACAATTGTCGTGCAAAATACGACAACACATAAACTGTGAGTTTAAAAACAAATATTGTCTTCTAGACAATATCAACACTCAAATAAGTTCTCATTACAATTATTGATACACTATTTTACAAAATAGTGAGGACTACTAAAACGACTTTCTAGAACCTTCATTCCATACCCCGACTAGTACTCGCAACATTCTCGACTCCTGAGAAGAAAAATGGAACAAAAAGGAAAAGGGTGAGCTCAACTAGCCCGGTAAAGAATATTATGACTAAGATAACATAGAACAAATTATCGTTAGTCCTCAACAGGGTAAAATCTGATAGAATACAATAGACAACAAGTTTTAAATCAATATTCGCAGCGAAAATAATAATTCATTAGAAGAGTTACGTAGAGGATGAAATCTACTATATTCTATGATTTAAAAAAAAATCCATCATCAATATTTTATCCCTGTAACATCAATCAATATACATCTTAAATCAAATATTCATCTTTGCACTACAGGCCAAAGATATTCATCATTAATCATGTTCATCTCAACACTTTGTACATCTTTTGCACTACGGGCAAAGATATTCATAAGAAAATCAACCATCTTTGCACTACAAAAGCTAAAGATATTCAAGAATATCATCATTTAGGACCAAGGATGATGAAAAATAATTTAAAAGAAAAGCGAATCCAAAGGAAACAAAAGAACAAATAATAAGGATTAAGTACTTTAAAAGCGATCCAAGTTCAAAATACTTCATAAATAACCATAGTGAAGTAAAATTCAAGAATGATCAAAATATGGATACAATCAAAGCTAGTATCCATAATAGATATTTTGGATAAAAATGAAAATTTAATTTTTTGTGAATAATTAATCGTATTCGTGAATAAAGGTCATATACATGAATAGTCTTGAGTATATCGTGAATAAGAACTCCACACACTAAAAGATAAGAATTTTACAAGAAAAATTTTACCAATATTTCGGCATAATGATATTGAAAGAAATAATATCATTTATAAAAAAATAACATCCCTTACCTTCAAAAAAGACATGTATTTACGATTAGAATCTTTGGATATAGTCTTTGAAGGAACTTGCACCAGATATAGAACACTCAAAGTATCAAAATACTCACAAGAATACGCTCGATAATATAGAGAGAGAAATATTTAGTGTCTGGTGTGATTTTTAATTCTAACTTAAGCACCCTATTTATAGGAAAATGCTTAAAACACCAAAGCAGAAAATTTAATAAAATAATATATTTATAAAAATTATTCACGCCCACCTCTTTGACAACTGAATTCAACATGTTTACAACACCAATGGGGCCCTCCAAATGAAAAAAAATGTTTTTATTAAAAAAACTATTTAAAACTTCAAAAATCAATTATTCTGGAACTTCGAAACTTCAATAATTCATAATAAATAGCCCTTTTATCAGAAAAATTTGAACCTTATGTCCATTCCATAGGAAATTCCATTCCCTACAACTTTGTAAGTTTAAGTTTTTTAAAATTCCAAGCAGAAATTGGCCGAAATTCACATACGGACGATTTTACAAGCTATAATCAAATTTCAGTCAAGAAAAATGGGGTCCACACAAGGTTGCGCCGTCGTACGAATATTCCACGACAGTAAGAATATCAAACGAATATTCTCCGACAACAATGAATATTTTATAACTACTTGCTTATTTGAAATATTTGCTCATTTTACCCATAACTAACCACATTAATCAAATCAACCCTTACTATTTCAAAATAATAAATAGAGTAAATTTAATTTCATTTATAATAAGTTGGGGTCTTACACCTCCGAACCTGGGTATTGTCAGAACAGGTGCTAAAATGAGTCTCCTCTTGAGTTCTTGGAAACTCTTCTCACATTCCTCGCTCCAACTAAATTTTGTATCTTTTTGAGTCAGCTGAGTTAATGGAGTGGCGATTCAAGAAAATCCTTCCACGAATCTCCGATAATAACCAGCTAAGCCTAGAAAGCTACATATTTTGGTTACAGATTTAGGTTGTTCCTAACTTTGTATTGCTTCAATCTTCGCTGGGTTAACTGATATTCTATGTTTCAATAACACGTGCCCAAGGAATACTACTTCCTTAAGCCAGAACTCGCATTTCTGTAACTTGGCATATAATTTATTTTCACGAAGCTTTTGGAGTATCAGCCTTAAATGTTGCTCATGATCTTCACGGCTTTTGAAGTAAATGAGTATGTCATCAATAAAGACAACCATAAAATGATCCAAATATTCCTTAAATATTCGGTTCATCATATCCATGAAGGTAACAAGAGTATTAGTCAATCCAAAAGACATGGCTAAGAATTCGTAATGCTCGTACCGAGTTTTGAAAGTAGTCTTTGGAATCTTATCAATTTTAATCTTTAACTGATGATATCTGGAACAAAGATCGATCTCTGAGAAGAATTTAGCACCTTACAACTGGTCAAATAGGTCATCAATGCGAGGTAACAGGTACCTATTGTAAGACCCCAATTTTTATGAATAAAGATGAATTTTTCTATAAATATCATTTTGAATAATTATTGTGTTGATTTGTTATAATATTAAAGTTGTGGGTAATAATTATAAATTTTTCAAAGTAAGCAAGTTGTTATATAATATTCGATTGGTCGAAGAATATTCGTTTTAACAGGAATATTCAATGCGGCAGACAATCATCGTTAGTGGACCCCACAATGTAATTATTGTCGGAATGAGAAAACGACAGAAATATCTTTTTATGAAAATAACGACGGAAGTTTTATCGTTAACTGTTGGAATAACTAGTATTAAAAGTATAGTAATACGCGTGGTTGCATAGTAGCACACGGTATTGATTATTGATGCTTACGTGAGAAGTCACTAAATTTTGTTCAATTATTGCTACAATAATTGCTGCATAGTATCTCACGTTATTTGATTCAATTATTGTCGATATTTTATATATTATTAAATCAATAATTGAGATGAAAAAGTTATTCATATTATTATTTGCAATATTCACAACGCCTGAAGTTCATCGAGGAGAGGTTTGGTCACCTAATTACGCCATAAGGAGAAATTCTTATCTGAAAGCCCTCTTTCCCGAGAAACGACTGGTTGTTAAATATTGCAATTATAATAATGATGATAAATATTGTTAAAAAATATTGAGGTGATTTTTATGAAGTATTTGTTGTCGGTTTGGCGTATTATTTAGACCCCATTTACCCATTTTCAAAATTGTCGGTGGAAAGTTATCTCAATTTTGTTATATATATATATATATATATATATATATATATATATATATATATATATATATATATATATATATACGTTTAGTCGAATGGGTGGGGGAGAATTGGATTGTCACATGAAAAATTGGAAGAAGAAAATAAAATGAGTTCACGGGGTTTTCACCCGTGATATTTTTTCTGCACAGGTTATATATATATAATATATATATATATATAATATATTATATTATATTTAAAAGTTTTTTTTTTATTAGAATATTTTATTGCATAGTATCCTTTCCATTCTCCTATAAATAGGATGCTTAGTTAGAATTGAAAATTACACCAGAATCAGAGAATTCTTCTTCTATAATATTGAGCGTATTTCTTTAGAGTTTTAGAAAGCTTTGAGCGTAGAAAATAGTAAAATTTTTCTTCAAGAATATCTCCGCTATACCAGTTGGAATACTCTTCTTTTCAAGGTAAGGGATGTTATTTTTTTTCAATATTCGCTTGAAATAATATTTTCTTTCATACTCTATAGTATGTGAGTAATATTATTTCGTTTCAGATTTTGAATTCTATACTCGTTTTGTTAAAGTTTTGGCTTCTAAACTCCATGAAATTAGTAGAATATCCTTGATATTTGCGCTTCATCCAGTATCTTTTCATGAAAATATTATTCTGAGCATTCTTGATAAGTTTTAACTTTTTCATGCCGAAATACTATTCACGGGGTTACTATTCCCAAAGTACTGTTCACGGGGTACTATTTACTCGAGTACTATTCTCCTGGGGTACTATTCATGATAAAAATTTATTCGTTTTCGCTCCAAATTATTTTTGGTACAATATTATTCTTGAGTTTTACTCCACAAAGCAGTATCATGTTGACAATTTGGACGTTATTGATTTCTGGATAAATTAAATTATAAATCTTTAAAAATTTATCCTTGAACTTGTTTTATTGAATTCTTATATCATTGTCATCATCCTCATGTTTATATTATGTTGAAAGTCATCTGTGGCATGTAGTACATAGATGGACTTGGTATGATTCTGACCAGGGATTATTCGGTATAATCATGACCGTAATGTTACAAATGATGTGATAAAAGTCCTCATTGGCCCATAGAGCATTGATGGACAGTTGTTGGCATGATCATGACCATTGATGAATACATGAATATCCTTAGCCCGTAGTGCACGGATAATTTGTGGTCGTGATACTAAAGAATATCATTGGTCGTAGTGCAGGGGTGATTCGATGATGTGGATTATTTATTAAGCTGAGTCTCAGCGATAAAAGTGATGAAAAATCTTTTAAATCATAGAAGATAGTAGATATCATGCTCTACTTGACTCTTCTAATGGATTATTTATTCCGCTGTAGTTAAACTTGATGTCTATTGTATTTTATCAGTTTAACACTGTTGAAGGCTAACAATAATTTATTCTGCATTATCTTAGTCATAATATTTCTTACTGGGCTAGTTGAGCTCACCCTTTTGCTTTCATTGTTCTCTACGACAGAAATGAGAAACGTGGCGGGACTAGTCGGGGAACGGAGTGACGGTCCAGATGTTTGCATTAGTAGTCCTCACTATTCTATGAAATATTGTGATAATAAATGTATGGAGGACTCCATTTGAGTTTGAATACTGTCTAGAAGATAATATTCGTATTAAAACTCTCAGTTTATGCTTTGTCGTATTTTACACGATAGTTGTATTATTAAGTTGTATTTGAATTTTGTACCATGTATTTGACGACTCAAGATGGGTGATGTATACCTATTTTGGGGGCATCACACCTATTTTTTACGGTGACATGCTTTAACTCCCGATAGTCAATGCAGTGTTGCATACTCCTATCCTTTTTCTTTATGAATAAAACAGGAGCACTCCAAGGAGATGTACTAAGACGAATGAAACCAATGTCTAACAATTCCTATAGTTGAGTTTTTAACTTCTGAAATTCAATGGGAGCCATTCAATATAGGGTTTTAGAAATAGATTTTTTACCGGGTTCAAGGTCAATACAAAATTCGATTTCACGTTCTAGGGGTAGGCCGAGAAGTTTTTCAAAAAATACGTCATGGAATTTATTAACAACAGAAATATCATTCAAATATGACGTATTTTTGTTTAAATCGGTGACATGGGCTAAGAAAGCTTGACATTTATTTTTCCATAAACGAATGACTTTATGGCTTGATATGACATTGATTGACTTTATGGTTTTTTTGCTTGAATTCTCATAACAGGTTGGTTAGGAATATGAAAACTAACGACCTTACAAAAATAATCAATTTTAAATCAAATAAGATTTATAAACTGTGGATGTAAAGGTTTCTCCCAACGGAGTTTCAACAGATAAGTCAAAGTCTAATATCTCAGGGGTCAAGTTCAAACGTTGAGCATAAGCAGGTGAAATAAAAGAGTGGGTAGAACTGGTATCTAATAAGGAATAGACTTTGCAAAAGTTTATGATTAGCTTACCCGTGATAACTTCATTTGGGTTCTTCGCTTTTTGGAAAGTCACGACAAAAGCTCTCCCCTGAACACTGAATTTGACTTGTCCGTAGCCGCCTTTGGTGTCACCATTACAACTCGAATTAACTTTACTACAGGACAAAATCGATCTATGTGACCATCATTTCCATAACTAAAACACACCTTGGAAGGCTGTGTAAAGTTTGGATTGATGTGTCCCTCTTCTCTGCATCTGTAACATCTAACTGGTGGTCATTCTCTTTTCTTAAAAATGGGTGTTGGTGCTGCTGCCGATGTCTTTCCGTTGTCATTGTTGAATATTCTCTTTTTAAAGTTGTTTCCACTTATTTCACTTCTCCTATTATCTAGGCCAGGATTACCACCGAAGTGGTTACCATTTCTAGCATGATAATTTCCTACAAGCTGGTTATCATTGCTCCAATGACTGTTGCCATTGGTATGACTATTATCGTGTGGTCGGTTGTTGTCTTTTGGTTGAAAAGTCTCATTATCTCGCTCCAATAATTGATTCATATTCACAACATCTGAATACAAACAATGTTTATGATAAATGAGGTATTGACAAATTTTAGGTTTCAAACCTCTCAAAAATATTCGTGTCATTCATTTCTCATTATCCACCAAATGGGATATAAACCGAGATAATTCCGCAAACTTGACCTAGTATTGTGATACAGTCATATTGTTCTTTTCTAGTTTGATGAATTCCACCTCCTTCATATGACGAATACTTTCTAGAAAATACTTGTCGTTGAACAATTCCTGAAACTTCTCCCAAGACATCTTAAGTGCTGAAAGATGAGTACATTTCATAGATTCCCACCAGTAATCTACCTCTCTATGCAACATAAAGGTGGCGAAGAGAACCTTTTGCTCCTTTGTGTATCCTAGAACATATTTTGGTGATCTGCTTAATCCAAGCTTCTGCCTTAAGTGGCTCCGACTTTCCCAAAAACTCAGGCGGTCCCAACTCCTTGAATTGTTTGGCAGTGACCAACCGTGATTTGGGAGCTGTAAGGGCAATATGGGATTTTTGAACTAAAAATGGCATTTTGGTAATTATCTCGAAGTCCAGCGTCGGGGCACTGGTTCTAGTGTTAATGTTAGCGTCGGGGCGTTGAAGCCCGGCATCAGTTGACCAAAGACGTGCGCGTGTTGACCAACGTGTTGACTTGCATAATTGGGGTGCTAATTGACAAGTTGATTGGAAAAAGGATTGTAATTAGAGGAGAAGAGTATATAAAGGCTAATTGGCTGAATTAAAAGGGGATCTACCACAATTGAAGACTAAGCAAGGGATTACTTGAAAATTGAAGATTTTACTTTAGAGTTTCTTCCTCTCCTTATTTTCAATTTGTGTAATTCCTTAAGGATGATTTGCAAAAGATTTGTGGTTTTAAATTCTGTTATGAACTAATTCTTTAATTAAGATTTCAATTGAACCTTCTATGTCTATAAATTAGTTATTCGATTTATTCCAATTATTTATGTCAAAGTGAATTGTTTATCTTGTCTTGTGCCTATTGTTTAATTATTTGGCCAGTAATTACCTTGTTACTCTAGAAGGAATTGAAAGAGGAGATCTAGGGTTAAACTGGGCATGATAACATGTATGCTTAATTATTTGTATGACGAATAATTAGGATCGTGAAATGAATTAGAATATATGTTCACTACATGTAACAGTGGGAATTGGGATTGAAAGAGTTTATTTTAATTGTTTTACATAGGAATATAGCAAGAATAATTGGATTAAATAGAAGTTAATTGATCACTTGGAAAAGGGCTTTTGACATTTGAGAATTCCTGTTAACAATTCAGTAAGCATAATAATTGGGATAATTGGATAATTGATTTATAGTTTATAATTAGGGATATTGGAGTCTTAATCTTTATTTATCTGAATTCATTCGTTAAAATTTTATTTTATTTATTTTATTTATTTTTAGAATAATCTATTTTAATTGTTTATTTTAGTTTCCATATTTAGAAAAATCACATTTATGGTTGTTTAAATAAAATTGAATTGATATAGTGCTAGTAGTTGGGATTTTTTGATTAGAATTATCTGTGGGATCGACACTTTATCTTATCCCTGTATTACTTGTTGACTGTGTACACTTGCACAAATTCATTGATTGTGAAATCAATCAACAGGTTTTTGGCGCCGTTGCCGGGGAGACTAACCTAGTCCTTAACTGGGAAAAATGTCACTTTATGGTGCAAGAGTGGATAATTTTGGGGAATAAGGTTTCTGCAGCAGGGTTAGAGGTGGACAAAGCGAAGATTGAGATAATTTAGAAACCACCTCCTCCATCATCTGTAAAGGGAATTCGGAGCTTCTTGGGACATGCGGGTTTCTACAGACGTTTCATTAAAGACTTCTCCAAAATTTTGAAACCTTATATTCCCTCTTGGAGAAAGATGTACCGTTCAAGATGGATCAGTCATGCATTGAAGCTTTCGAAGTACTAAAGAAGAAATTGGTGTCAGCTCCAATTATTGTGGCACCCGATTGGTCTTTACCGTTTGAATTGATGTGCGACACCAGTGACTACGCAGTTGGAGCAGTATTAGGACAACATCGCGAAATTTTTTTCACATTATCTACTACTCCAGCAAGACATTGACGAATGCTCAGTTGAACTACACGACCACCGAAAAAGAATTACTTGCGGTTGTGTTTGCCTTCGACAAATTTAGAGCATATCTCATAGGGACCAAGGTAATTGTCTACACTGATCATTCTGCTATTATGTATTTGATTGAGAAGAAGGATGCCAAACCACGGTTAATACGGTGGGTACTGTTGCTATAAGAATTTGATTTGGAGATCCGAGATAGAAAAGGTACCGAGAACCAGGTGGCGGATCATCTTTCTCGATTGGAAAACACAGAAGTTCAGCAAAAAGACAACGTCATGATTAATGAGAGGTTTTCCGGATGAACAGCTTCTTCGAGTAACAACGACATTGCCGTGGTATGCAGATTACGTGAATTATTTAGTTGGTAAGGTGTTACCCCCGGATTTGAATTCACAACAACGAAAGAAGTTCCTCCACGATGTTAGGCAATATTATTGGGATGAACCATTTCTGTTTAAGACTTAAATGATGTGTGCCACACGAAGAGATGGATAACATATTAGGTCATTGCCACTCATCAGATTACGGAGGTCATTACGCCGGTGATCGGACAGCGGCCAAAGTGTTGCAATCGGGATTTTTTTGGCCTTCTCTATTCAAAGATGCTTATCTTTATGTGCTAAAGTGTGATCGGTGGCAACGAGTAGGTAATATTTCCAAGCGCAATGAAATGCCACTTAACAAAATTTTGGAGGTTGAACTATTCGACGTGTGGGAAATCGACTTTATCGGACCTTTCCCATCATCCTTCAATATTCAGTACATTCTGCTAGTGGTCGATTATGTTTTCAAATGGGTAGAAGTCGCAGCTTTACCCACTAATGATGCCAACGTCGTATTACGATTTTTGAAGAAATATATCTTCACACGATTTGGGACACCGAGGGCAATAATCAGTGATGAGGGAATTCACTTCTGTAATAAATAGTTCACTAAATTGCTCACAAAATATGGGGTTCGTCATAAAATTGCAGCTCGTATCATCCCCAAAACAATGGTCAAGCGAAAGTCTCGAATCGAGAGGTAAAGAGAATTCTGGAAAAGGTAGTCAATCCGTCACGGAAAGATTGGGCAATGCGTCTAGATAATGCCCTATAGGCATATCGAACAGCGTACATGTAAGACCCCAACTTATTATATAAAAAATTAAATTTCCTCTATTTATTATCTTGAAATAATAAGGAGTTAATTTTATATAATATTTTGGTTATAGGTGAAATGTACAAATTTTGCAAAATAAGCAAGTGGTTATAAAATATTCATTTTGTCGGGGAATATTCGTTTGGTCGTGGAATATTCTTGTTATCGGAGAATATTCGTACCACGGCGCAACCATTTGTGAAACCCATAACGGAAAACGGTCGGATGAAGAAAATGACAAACTTGAGTTTTTATAAATAACTACAGTCGTTATCAAGTTAACACTTTGTTGAATACCCTTGGTTAAAATATAGTAATACTGGCGTGGTTGCACAAAGAAGACGCCAGTATTGCACAAGATATTTTTGAATTATTAATTCTTACGTAAGAAGGCACTACTCAATAATTGTTACAGTAATTACTGTTCAATATTTTATTTTATTGATTGTTGCGTTGATATTTTATATTATTGTTGTTTCAATAATTGTCATTGCACAATATTTCCCATTATCAGATCAATAATTCTTATTATTTGAATAATATTATTAGATAACATTATTGGCAATGTCTAGAAAGTTCTTTCAAGGAGAGGTTTGGTCACCCAATTGCGCGCCAGTAAGGAGAAATTCTTATCAAAAAGCCCCCTCTTTCCTGGGAACTGCCTGGTTGTCATAATTGTGATTCTGTAATATTATTTGTAAATAATTAATTATTGATTTATATGATAAAGAAATATTTATTTGATGTGGATATAAGTGATGGATTTATTTATGTGGTTATAAATGAAGGAATTAATGTGGAGATGTTTTATCATTATTTTGTCGGATTGGAGGTATTAAAAGATCAAACCAGTGTTCTTGAGATATATTGCGTGAGTTATAATTTTTAATACTGACGACCGTTGGATCGTTGTGATTTTTGGATATGTTATACATATATAAGTTAAGTATATGTCCACAAATTTTGAACCGTTAAAAATGAACGTATGATTTGTTATGAATTTTAAGAGGTGACTGATTCGGAAATTATGTTATAAATGATTTTTGGTGGAAAATTCTAGAATTAGTGGGCCCCACTTTTGGTTGGTGAGAAATGTGCTCAAATTTTATTTCAAATGTGGTGGGTGGCAATAGTAGCAGGTAAAGTCACCAGTAAAGCAGTCAAGTCCCTTGACGTCTTAGCATTTTCCTATAAATATGTGCTTAGGTTAGAATTGAAAATCACACCAGAAACATAAGTTTTCTCTCTCTATATTATCGAGCGTATTTTGTGAGTATTTAAATACTTTGAGAGTTGCTATTCAGTACAAGTTTCATTCAGCATCATATCCGATATTCCATTCCGAAGTACGGTTTCTTTGAGGTAAGGGATGTTATTTTTTTCTTAAATGATATTATTTTCTTCAATATCATTATCTTGGAGATATTGTTATGAATTTTATTGTGGAATTTTTACCTTTTGTGTCGGGTTTACTATTCACGATAATCTGAAACTACTCACGATACTTGATCTTATTCACGAAATACTGACCTTTATTCAAGAAAAATGAAATTTTCTCTTTTTGGTCCCAGATGTCTATTATGGTTACTATCTTTGATTGTATCCATGTTTTGATCTTCATTCTTGAATTTTACTCCATTATGGTTTATTATGGAGTGTTTTTGAACTTGGATTATCTAAAGTATGAATCTCTAATTTTTGTCCTTTTATCTAATTGGATTCGTTCTCTAAAATGTTTTTCATCATCCTCAGTCCTTAATGGTGATACTTGATGGATATCTTTGGCCTGTAGTGCAAAGATGTATGATTACCTGATGAATATCTTTTGCCCGTAGTGCGAAGATGAATATTTGATTCATGATGTATATTGATTGATGTTACAGGAATAAAATATTGATGATGGACTTTTAAATTCATAGATGATAGTAGATTTCATTATCTACTTAACTCTTCTAATGAATTGTTGTGTCCGCTGCAGTTGTTGATCTAAAACTTGTTGTCGATTATATTCTATCAGATTTTTCCCTGTTGAAGACTAAGGATAATTTGTTGTATATTATCTTTAGTCATAATATTATTTATTGGGCTAGTTGAGCTCACCCTTTTCCTTTCTGTTCCATTTTTCTTCTCTTGAAGCAAGAACATAGCATGAACTAGTCGGGGTATAGAGTGATGGTCCTAGACAGCTGTTTTAGTAGTCATCACTGTTTTTTATAAAATAGTGCATCAATAATTATAATGAGGACTTTATTTGAGTGTGGATATTGTCTAGAAGATAATATTTGTATTTAAACTCACAGTTTATGTGTTGTCGTATTTTGCACGACAATTGTATTAATAAAGTTGTAGTTGTTTTTGTACCATGTATTTGGCGACTCAGAATAGGTTGGGTGGATTGAAACTATTTTGGGGGCGTCACAGTTGGTATCAGAGCTTAGGGATATGGTCTCTGGTGGAGATTGGGGAATAGAACTAGGAGGGGAGAGATGAGTAAATCCTTCGCTAGTGTGTCCTACCTATGCTTATTTGTTGGCCGGTCATAATATAAGGATATTATGTGATATGTTAATTTGTTTAATTAACCCTTGTTTTATGGCAGTATTTAAGAATGGCAGCTAAGAACGTTAACAATGGAGTGTATGAGACTGTGGAAACACCTTTAGTCACCAATTAGGAGAACGCGTTGGCAGCGAAATTCAATATTCCTTCATAGAAAACAACACTAACGAGCAAACGATGAATGATGGGATGTTTAGAAACTTTTTGCGCTTCATGCAAAATCGCAACGAGGGAGACTCGCTCACAAAATACTGGTGGAAATGATAAGAACGCGTGGTTTGTCATAATGCGATTCGAGGAGTTGGGACCACGAATTCTTTGGAAAGCCGGATCCGATTAAAGGCGGCGTGGGTCAAGCAAATTACCAAGATATTCGATGTCTTGGGATGCGGAGGAGAAATGAAGGTTCAATTTGCCACCTTTATGTTACGTGGTGAGGCGATTCTTCGGTGGGAATCGTGAAGCGTACCGACCTTATCGCACTCAATATGTCTTGGGAAACGTTTCAGAAACTGTTCAATGACAAGTATTTTCCTAAAAGTATTCGTCACATGAAGGAGGTAGAGTTCATCTAGCTGGAGCAAAACAATATGAACGTGTCACAGTACGAGGCTAAGTTTTTCGAATTGTCCCGATTTGCATCCCATTTGGTTGATAATGAGGAGAGAATGACGCAAATGTTTCTGCGAGGTTTGAAACCCAAAATACGTCAATACCTCATTTCTCAAAAACTTTTTTTATATTCAGATGTTGTGAATAGGGCTCAGTTATTGGAGCACGAGAATGAGTCAACTCAACCGAAGAATAACGACCAACAACTCGATGATAATTTTACCGGTGGCAGCGATCATCGGAACAATGATAACCATCGTGGAGGAAATTATCATGCCAGAAATGGTGACCACTTCGGTGGTAATCATGGCCAAGATAATAGAAGAAATAATTCAAGTGGAAATTTCAAGAAGAGAAGATTTAATGATGACGGGATTCAAGGGGAGGAGAACGACCGCCGGTTAGATGCTACAGATGCGGAGAGGAGGGACATATAAGTCCAAACTATTCACAGCCTTCCAAGGTATGTTATAATTGTGGAAAGGAAGGTCATATAGCTCTAGATTGTTCTATAACGAAACCAAGTCCAGCTGGGACGGCGACACCAAAGGCAAATACGGACAAAACAAAGTCGGCGATTTCTGGAAGAGCATTTTTCATGACTGCCCAAAACGTGAGGAACCCGAACGAAGGTATCACGGGTTAGTTAATTATAAATTCTTGCGAAATCTATACCTTATTAGGTACCAGTTCTACCCATTCTTTTATCTCTCCTGCTTGTGCACAACGTTTAAACTTGACTCCGGAGAAATTAGACTTTGACTTATCTGTGGAGACTCCGTTAGGAGAAACTTTTATCATATCCACTGTTTATAAATCTTATTTGATCCAAGTGGGCACAATCACATTACCTGTTGATCTTATCTCTTTAAAGATACTTGCATTTGATGTGATTTTAGGGATTGATTGTTTAACTACTCATCATACCAAAATTGATTATTTTCGTAAAGTTGTTAGTTTTCATATTCCTAACCAACATGTTATGCGAATTCAAGCAACCAAACCATTGAAGTCAAACACTTCCATATCAAGCCATAAAGCCATTCGTTTATTGAAAAACGGATGTCAAGCTTTCTTAGCCCATTTCATGGATTTAAACAAAAATATGTCAAATTTGAATGATATTTCTGTTGTTAGTGAATTTCCTGACGTATTTCCTGAAGAATTTCCTGGCCTACCCCCAGAGCGTGATATTCAATTTTGTATTGACTTTGAACCCGATACAAAACTCATTTCTAAAATCTCATATCGAATTACTCATATTGAACTTCAGGAGTTAAAAATCCAACTATAGAAGTTGGTACTCGAGCCTCTATCTGGTGACTTCCTTTGTGGAATACACCAAAGCCAGACTCTCCGTAGGGGACGCTATATTTGTGTGCTGGTAAAACGATAGGTGCTATTGTGACGTGATATCCAAGATTGGGATATGAATCACAGTTGAGAGCAACCTAAGTCAAGAATCAAGAAATCGTAGCTTTACGGGCTTAATGGTTATTATCGAAGATTCGTGGAAGGAGTTTCTCGAATCGCTACTCTCAGATAACTTAGTTTGACTCGGAAAGATACAAAATTAAATATGGAAGCGAGGAATGCGAGAAGATTTTCCAAGAGCTCAAGAGGCGACTCATTTCGGCACCTGTTCTGACCATACCATCTTGGAAAAGTGAACGTGGTAGCTAACGCGTTGAGTAGAAGATATTATGCGAGTACGAGTGCGATATTGTTGAACACAAAGACCTATTTTGTATAATTTGCAAACGATAAAGATAGAGTTCAAGACTCTAAGGACCTACATTATGATATTAAATATACGAGTAGGATCGACTTTAATTGATAAAGTTAAAACTGCTCAAGCCACACACCAGAGCTAATGAATATAAAGAAGAAGGTGCAAGAAGGCGTTATTCTAGAAGTAAGAGTCGATGAAGAGAAGAAAACTCAAACCTTCGATTTATTTGAAATCCTCGATCGAGTAGGAACTGTGGCCTATAGACTCGCCTTAACGCTAAGTGTGAGACCCCAGATTTTATAAATAAAGATTTAAATTTCTCGAAATATTTTTTTTGAATATTATGGTGTGGATTTGATATAATGTTATAGTTGTGGGTAATATTTATAAATTTTGCAAAGTAAGCAAGTGGTTATATAATATTCAATTGGTCGGAGAATATTCGTTTTAACAGGGAATATTCGTACAACGGCATAATCATTGGTGGACCCCACAACGAAAGTATTATCGTAGTAAGAAAACGACAGAATTATCTTTTATTAAAAATAATGGCGAAAGTGTTACCGTTAAAACTGTTGAACTACCCTTAGTAGTAAAAAATACGATGAATACGCTGGATTGCATAATAGCACACACTAATTGGTTATTGATGCTTACATGAGAAGTCACTCGCTTATACTCAATTATTACTTTCTGATGAATTGTTGCATCAGATCTCTCATATTATTGATTCAATTATTGTCACAGTGTCATCTGTATAATATGTTATATTATTAAATCAATAATTGAGACGGCAAAGTTATTCATATTATTATTTGCAATATTGAACATGTCTAGAAGTTCTGTCAAGGAGAGGTTTGGTCATCTAATTGCGCGTCAATCAGGAGAAATATTTATCGAAAAGCCCCCTCTTTCCTGGGAACGACCTGGTTGTTAAATATTGTGAATTATAATATTAATGATGAATAAGTTCGTGTTGATTAAAGATGATTTGGATAGTTCCATTGTGTTGGAATTATTAGTGTTAGTGAAAATCGACATTTATTTCGATAATAATTGATATCTGGAGGTTATATTGACCAATCGGGTAATTAACCGGATAAATGAGAAATTAATTGCTATTAATTCACATGATTATAACTATTTGTTCACATGTGTGTACTATTGATTCACATTCTTGTACTATTAGGGGAGTTGGTGCAAGATTGATAATACTTGCATGACTAAGTTAAAAATGGAGGTATAGTTGAAGGTAATATACTGTAATTCGTATTTTCACATGATTATAACTATTGATTCACATGATTGAACTATTGATTCACATTATTTACTATTAGGGGAGGTGATGCAAGTTTGATAATACTTGCAGGACTAAATTAAAAATTAAGAAAAAGAGGGAGGTATTATACTATAATATTTTGAGCCCCAAAACGTGCAATTATTGAAACTATATTTTCCTATAAATAGAAGCTCATTATTCCTTCATTTCTCACCAATTCACTAAAGCTATAGAGCAATTATTATAGAGAGAAATTATAGAGAGAAAGGAGAAGAGAAGTCTGCTGCCTCACTATTCCAGTATCAAGTTTTTTCTAAGGTAAGGGGTATTATTCTTTCGTATTAATGAAGAGAGTTATTTTTCTTTCAATACTCATAAGGGTTGTTATTCCATTCTTTATTATTATGTTGTAATAACCTGTCAATGCGAAGTACCGCATACATGGTGAAATTCTTCTGTTATTCCATTCTTTATTATTCTGTTAGAATAACCTGTCTGTGCAGTCTATCGCATGCCTGGTGAATTCTGTTGTTATTCCATTCTTTATTATTCTGTTGGAATATCCTATTTGTACGGATTACGCATGACCTGGTTCTATTCTTTATTATTCTATTGGAATATCCTGTCTGTCCGGGTTACGCATGACCTGGTTCCATTCTTTATTATTCTGTTGGAATAACCTGTCTGTGCGGATTACGCACGCCTGGTGAATTCTTTTGTTATTCCATTCTTTATTATTCTATTGGAATAACTTGTCTATGTGGATTACCGCATGCATGGTGAATGATCCTTTGTATTCATTCCTTATTAAATTGTAGAAATGATCTATCTACGTGGATTACCGCATGGCGGACAAAAATCCATTTGTGGTTTCATATATTCTATTATACCTAGCTGGTTAAAGTTTTGGCTTCTATACTCTATGAAATTAGTGGAATATCCTTGATATTTGCGCTTCATCCAGTATTCTTTTTATGGAAATATTCTTCTGAGAATTCTTGAATTTTACTCCACAAAGAAGTATCATGTTTACAATTTGGACGTTATTGATTTCTGGATAAATTAAAATTATAAATCTTTAAAATTTATCCTTGAACTTGTTTTATTGAATTATTATGTCATTGTCATCATCCTCATGCTTATATTGTGATGAAAGTCATCTTTGGCTTACATGCATAGATAGACTTGGTATGATTATGACCAGGGATTATTCGGTATAATCATGACCGTAATGTGACGAATGATGTGGTGAAAGTCCTCAGTGGCCTGTAGTGCATTGATGGATAGTTTTTGGTATGATTATGACCAGGAATTATTCGGTATAGTCATGACCATTGATGATTTAATGAATATCATTGGCCCGTAGTGCAGGGAAGATTCGATGATCATATGGTTTATTTATTAAGCTAAGTCTCAGCGATAAAAATTTATGAAAACATTTTAAATCACAGAAGATAGTAGATATCATGCTCTACTTGACTCTTCTATTGGATTATTTATTTCGCTGCAGTTAAACTTGATGTCTATTGTACTTTATTAGTTTAACATTATTGAAGGCTAATGATAATTTATTCTGCATTATCTTAGTCATAATATCTCTTACTGGGCTAGTTGAGCTCACCCTTTCTTTCACTGTTCTCTTCAGAAAATGAGAATATAGTTGGGAAGAGTCGCGGAATGGAGTGACGGTCCAGATGATAGCATTAGTAGTCCTCACTATTCTGTTAAATAGTGTGACAATAAATGTAATGAGGACTCTTTTAAGTGTGGATATTATCTAGATGGCAATATTCTTGTTTAAATTCTCAGCTATGTTATGTCGTATATTACCCGACAGTTGTATAATTAAGTTTGTGATGCCCCCAAAATAGGTATACATCACCTATTCTGAGTCGCCAAATACATGGTACAGAATACAAATACAATCTTAAATATACAACAAGAGAGCTGTGAGTTTTAATACAAACATTGTCTTCTAGACAATATCCACTCTCGTAATAAGTTCTCATTACATTTATTAACACACTTTTTAATGTAATAAGGAGGACTACTAATACTATCTTCTTGGACCGTCACTCCGCTCCCCGACTAGTCCCGGCCACGCTTCTCATTTCCTCAAGAAAACAAAGAAAAGAAAGGGTGAGCTCAACTAGCCCTCAGAAGAAATATTATGACTAAGATAATGCGTAATAAATTATCATTAGTCTTCAACAATGTTAAACCGATAAAATAAAATAGACATCAAGTTTAATCATAATGAACATGTAATCCATTAAAAGAGTCAAGTAGAGAATAAAATCTACTATCTTTTATGATTTAAAAAGGGTTTTCATCACTTTTATCACCGGGACTCGACTTTTAATAAATAATCCACACCATCCCCAAGACTACGGCAATGATATTCATAAGTATCACAACCATAAATTAT
This sequence comes from Panax ginseng, assembly GCA_020205605.1. NCBI lineage: Eukaryota > Viridiplantae > Streptophyta > Magnoliopsida > Apiales > Araliaceae > Panax > Panax ginseng. The sequence continues at coordinate 146,282,323 of CM035133.1, forward strand.
CCATGCACTACGTGCCAAGGATATTCGTATATTCATCAATGGTCATGATCATACCAACAACTGTCCATCAATGCACTACGGACCAATGAGGACTTTTACCACATCATTTGTAACATTACGGTGGCCATGATTACAATCGAATAATCCCTAGTCATAATCATACCAAGTCCATCTATGCACAACAAAGCCACGATGACTTTCAACAAAAAATATAAACATGAGGATGATGACAATGATATAAGAATTCAATAAAACAAGTTCAAGAATTAATTTATCCAGAACTAATAACGTCCAAATTGTCAACATGATACTTCTTTGTAGAGTAAAATTTAAGAATGCTCGAAGAAGATTTTCATGAAAAGATATCGGATGAAGCGCAAAATATCAAGGATATTCTACTAATTTCATGGAGTATAAGTCAAAACTTTAACCAACCGAAAGTATAATAAAGAATGGAATAACAAAAAGAAATCACCATGCATGCGGTACTTCAGATGACAAAAGTTATTCCAAATGTAATAATAAATAATGAGATTCAGGGTCCCAAAGTAAAACGCATGCAGACGGATATTCCAACAGAAATAATAAAGATTTTAACCAGTCCCACAGAAACGCACAAACAGGATGTTCCAACAGAGTAATAACGAATGGAATAACAACAGTAAATCACCAAGTATAGGGTGATCACAGCGTATCACAGTTATTCCAATGTAATAATAAAGAATGGAATAATGTAAGTTCTCTTCATGAATATGAAAAAAAAAATACCTTACCTTAGAATGAAGAGTACTGGATATAAGAATAAAGAAGTAGCGAGTAATACTTTTCTTCTTTCTCTATAGTTTCTCTCTAGAATTTCAATGAATTAAATGAAATAATGAAGGAATGGGCTTCTATTTATAGGAGAATGGAAGGGCACTGTTCATGGACGAAATAATTTTGCAGATTCAATTTCAATCAACCATCAAAAAAAACAAAACACAAAAAAAAAATATAATATATATATATATAAACACATGTTTTCAATTTATATATATCAATATTATATATATACCACTTGATTTTTATCCCCCCATAACCAACATCAATCCCCCACCCCCCCCCCCACAAAATCACTTTCACTACACTCTTACACCTTTCACTATCACACACACACACACATCTTACACCCATCACTTTCATACTATCATTTTTCCATCATTTTCCACTCACACATACATTATATATATACACACATCATATATATATATATATATATATATATATATATATATATATATTCCTCTCCTATACGTAACTCCCTCCCACCCCCATTTCAAAAATCAATTTTTCAACACATATGGGCCCCACATGTGGGCCCCACCTTTAAATAATTTTCTACCGATTATTTTGAAAATTGGGTAAATGGGGGTCCATAAAATAAGCAAAATTTCATAAAAATTAACTTAATAATTTTAACAACATTTATCACCTTTATTATAATTCACAATATTACTCGACCAGGTCGTTCACAGGAAAGAGGGGGCTTTCCAATAAGGATTTCTCCCTATTGGCGCGCAATTAGGTGACCAAACCTCTCCTTGGCAGAATTTCTGGACATCGTTAATATTGCAAATAATAATATTAATAACTTTGTCATTTCAATTATTGAATTAATAATATATAAAATATCGATAATAATTGAATCAAATAACGTGAGATACTGGGCAACAATTATTGTGGCAATAATTAAACAAAACTGAGCGACTTCTCACGTAAGCATCAATAATCAATACTGTGTGCTACTATGCAACCACGTGTATTACTGTACTTTTACTACCGAATTGTTCAACAAGATATCGGTAAAACTTCCAAGTTAATTTCAATAAAATATTTTTGTCGCTTTCTCGATCCGACAATAATTTTGTTATAGGGTCCACCAATGATTGTCTTGCCGCATTTAATATTCCTGTTAAAGCGAATATTCCCGACCAATCGAATATTATATAACAACTTGCGTACTTTACAAAATTTATAAATATTACCCACAACTATAACATTATATCAAATTCATTCAAAAATGATAATTATAGAAAATTCATCTTTATTTATAAATGTTGGGGTCTTACAAAGTTTGTATTTGAATTTTGTACCATGTATTTGACGACTCAAGATGGGTGATGTATACCTGTTTTGGGGGTGTCACACTAAGTATGTCGCATGTTCATAACGTTTTTCACGTATCAATGTTACATAAATATGTGGACGAAACAAACCACATTATTGTGTTAGAACCAGACGAGATAGTTGAAGATTTAACGTACGAGAAGGTACCTGTCAAGATCTTGGATAGGAAAAAGCATATCCTACGCACAAAGGTTATACCACAAGTTAAGGTTTTTTGGAGGAACCATGCTATTGAAGAAATGACCAGGGAGTTGGAATCAGAAATGAAAGCGAGGTATCCTCACCTTTTCGAAACACCAGGTACGTACGTCAATTTCAAAGACGAAATTTCATAAGGAGGGGAGGTTGTAAGACCCCAACTTATTATAAATAAAATTAAATTTCCTCTATTTATTATCTTGAAATAATAAGGAGTTAATTTTATATAATATTTTGGTTATAGGTGAAATGTACAAATTTTGCAAAATAAGCAAGTGGTTATAAAATATTCATTTTGTCGGGGAATATTCGTTTGGTCGTGGAATATTCTTGTTATCGGAGAATATTCGTACCACGGCGCAACCATTTGTGAGACCCATAACGGAAAACGGTTGGATGAAGAAAATGACAAACTTGAGTTTTTATAAATAATCTACAGAATCGTTCACTGCTAACACCGTTGGAATACCCGGTGGTTAAAATATAGTAATACGCTGGCGGTTGCACAAGAAGACGCTTGGTATTGCACAATATTTTTGAATTATTGATTCTTACGTAAAAGGCACTACTCAATAATTGTTACGTAATTAATTCTCGCTCAATATTTTATTTTATTGATTGTTGCGTTGATATTTTATATTATTGTTGTTTCAATAATTGTCATTGCACAATATTTCCCATTATCGAATCAATAATTCTTATTATTTGAATAATATTATTAGATAACATTATTGGCAATGTCTAGAAAGTTCTTTCAAGGAGAGGTTTGGTCACCCAATTGCGCGCCAGTAAGGAGAAATTCTTATCAAAAAGCTCCCTCTTTCCTGGGAACTGCCTGGTTGTCATAATTGTGATTCTCAGAATATTATTTGTAAATAATTAATTATTGATTTATATGATAAAGAAATATTTATTTGATGTGGATATAAGTGATGGATTTATTTATGTGGTTATAAATGAAGGAATTAATGTGGAGATGTTTTATCATTATTTTGTCTGGATTGAGGTATTAAAAGATCAAACCAAAGTGTTCTTGAGATATATTATGTGAGTTATAATTTTTAATCGTAGTTGGATCGTTGTGATTTTTGGATATATTATACATATATAAGTTAAGTATATGTCCACAAATTTTGAACCGTTAAAAATGAACGTATGATTTGTAATGAATTTTAAGAGGTGACTGATTCGGAAATTATGTTATAAATAATTTTTGGTGGAAAATTTTAGAATTGGTGGGCCCCACTTTTGGTTGGTTAAAAATGTGCTCAAATTTTATTTTAAATGTGGTGGGTGGCAATAGTAGCAGGTAAAGCCATCAGGTAGCAGGTCAAGTCTGCTTCGGCGTGCTAGCATTTTCCTATAAATAGGTGCTTATGTTAGAATTAAAAATCACACTAGAAACATAAGCTTTCTATCTCTATATTATCGAGCGTATTTTGTGAGTATTTAGATACTTTGAGAGTTGTTATTCAGTACAAGTTTCATTCAGCATCATATCCGATATTCCATTCCGAAGTACGGTTTCTTTGAGGTAAGGAATGATATTTTTTTCTTAAATGATATTATTTTCTTTAATATTATTATGCTGAGATATTGTTATGAATTTTATTGTGGAATTTCTACCTTTTTGTGTCGGGGTTACTATTCACATATACGGCACTATTCACGTATATGACACTATTCACCAAAAAATGAAATTTTCTCTTTTTCATCCCAGATGTCTATTATGGTTACTATCTTTGATTGTATTCATGTTTTGATCTTCATTCTTGAATTTTACTCCATTATGGTTTATTATGGAGTGTTTTTGAACTTAGATTATCTAAAGTATGAATCTCTAATTTTTGTCATTTTATCTTATTGGATTTGTTCCCTAAAATATTTTTCATCATCATCTGTCCTTAATGATGATACTTGATGAATATCTTTGGCCTTTAGTGCAAAGATGTATGATTACCTGATGAATCTTTGTCCCGTAGTGCAAAGATGAACAGGTGTTGAGATGAACATGACCAACTGGTGATACAAATGAATATCTTTGGCCCGAAGTGCAAAGATGAATATTTATTTCATGATGTGTATTGATTGATATTACAGGGATAAAATATTGATGATGGACTTTTAAATTCATAGATGATAGTAGATTTCATTCTCTACTTAACTCTTCTAATGAATTATTATTTTCGCTGCAGTTGTTGATCTAAAACTTGTTTTCGATTATATTCTATCAGATTTTTCCCTGTTGAAGACTAAGGATAATTTGTTGTATATTATCTTAGTCAAAATATTCTTTACTGGGCTAGTTGAGATCACCCTTTTTCTTTTTATTCTATTTTTCTTCTCTGGAAGCGAGAACATAGCAGGAACCAGTCGGGGTATAGAGTGATGGTCCTAGACAGTTGTTTTAGTAGTCCTCACTATTTTTGTAAAATAGTGCATCAATAATTGTAATGGGAACTTTATTTGAGTGTGGTTATTGTCTAGAAGATAATATTTGTATTTAAACTCACAGTTTATGTGCTGTCATATTTTGCACGACAATTATATTAATAAAGTTGTAGTTGTTTTTGTACCATGTATTTGGCGACTCAAAATAGGTTGGGTGGATTGAACCTATTTTGGGGGCGTCACAGTACAAGAATCTGATCGGCATGTCACCCTACAGAATGGTCTACGGAAAGGCATGTCATCTCCCGGTCGAACTAGAACACAGTGCACACTAGGCCATTCGAAAACTTAATTTCGATCTACATGCAACGGGTGAGAAAAGGTTACTTCAACTAAATGAGATGGACGAATTCCGGTTCAATGCCTATGAGAATGCAAAACTCTACAAGGAGAAAGTCAAAACCTGGCACGATAAGAAAATCCTTGATCAAAAATTTGATCCGGGTCAACAAGTCTTGCTTTTCAACTCATGTTTGCGTTTATTCCCTGGAAAGTTGAAATCTCGCTGGTCCGGGCCGTTCGTGATTATATCTGTCACTCCACACGGAAACAACGAAGTCGAGGAACCGAATTCAAAGCAAACATTCAAGGTGAACGGCGGCTCAAGCATTATTGGAGTGGACCCGTCGAACGCCAATCTACAGCCGTGTACCTTTCCCATCCGGCGACCAATTGAGCAACACAGAAAAGTCGGGCTGATAACTATAAACCAAGCGCTCTGGGGAGGCAACCCCATTTCTTTTGTTTTGTTCATTTCAATTATTCTTCTGTTAACATTTGCAATACTTACATTTCATAGTATACTATATTAAACTAATACTCTTCAAAATGTTCCTGTCTATTTCAGTGCTCACTGGTGATTACGATTAAAGCCAAAGAAATAAGTGACTAGAGTGGCAAGAAATGGGCTAAACAAGTCAAGCACCCCGGCACATAGTACACAAGAGCTACAATGTAAAATCCTACAAAAACACTCAGCGCCCTTGGCTCAAGCAAACAGAAGAATCACAGGCGCCCGTTTGCCATGAGGCCTCATCACCACGCATCAGAACCCAAATACCCCGACGTCAAATACAAAGGCAACAAATACCTTGGTTAGGACTCTACACCAACATCGCCTTGAGCGCCCAGGCCTCTGTCATGCTTATAACTCAGCGCCACAATGGCTGAGATCACGCCAGACGGTTTAAATGCATGCACTCCTTTTTCCTCATAAATTAGATGTCTTTTAGACTTCTATCTTCCCCACACCACTCCCACACGTTAACTCCTCTGTTCTTTCTCTGGTATTTGTCCAATCTTATCACGTTTCTTCATCTCATCGCACTTAGCACTACCACTTGGTGATTCAAGCAATTTCCTTCCATACTTGTTTTCAATTTCTTCTTTGCCGATAAAAGGTATGGTGTACACGTAAATTCCTCTCGTATTTTGTACAAATATCTAGATTATAGGTATCTACGCCTTGAATTTTACATATGTGAGGCCCAAATTTTACGTATTTTGCCTATTCTGTTTTCTTCGTATGGGTCATTTATCTTCTAAACTGAATGTTGGATGCCATGCTTGTGCTATTCTATATATGGGTTTGTTTATATGATGTGCCCTATGTGTGGATCTCAAGAGACTTACACCAAGCCTAAAAGGTGTTTGCTATATTGCCTCAATGAACTATAATTATTTTTTTAAGGCTTGTATATCTTTCCCTCTAATCATGTGGCTATCTTTGCTTATTCTTAATCTACATGTTCCTACTAGTATACGGGCTAATTTCCCTCGTGAACTGTTCATACTATGCACCGGCTATTTCAATTGTCACATTATCATCAGCATGTAGGTTCTCCTCCATAATTCGATATTTTGGGAGTCGGCTTTTTGGGCAATATCATAAAACTCTGCCATTTATCTCTATCATACAAGGCTATTTTAATTCAAAGTTTGGGGGTGTAGTACAGGTACAAGTTGATTTATATACCATGCACTTCATTCTAACTTGTATATTTTCATGTGTAGAGTTTCTAATGGCTTCAAAGCGTCAACGCGGACAGGGTTCCGGGACAGCCTCGGCTCCACCTCCAAATTTTGATAGCCGAAGGTTCGTAAGTGCCGTAGCCCAAGATCGATACAATAAGATGGCCACCCGTTGTCTCATCCCCGAACAAGGTTTAAGGCCCGATCAATCCAAATATGGGGACATAGCGGTCATGATAGCTGAGAGGAATTGGTTCATATTCACCGAACAACCCAATCCAGCAATAATTGCAATCGTCAAAGAGTTCTACGCCAACGTGTCTGAGCACTTCCACTATGGGGTGTTTATGAGGGGAAAGACTATCGAATTTGGCGAATAAGACATTAACGGTTGCTATCAACTGCCGTTAGAGGGACACAACGACGAGTATGCTAAGCTTGTGAGTCAAGGCCCTAACTATGAAGCAATTATCCGCGAGCTTTGTCAACCGGGAACTACATGGACCATGCATGAACGGGGTAGTATGACATTTCCTCTGTCGCACCTCAGCTTATACGAAAAGGCTTGGTATGCCTTTATATGCGCTAAACTAATGTCGTGTACACATGTGAGCCATGTTACCAAGGAACGGGCGGTGCTGTTATATTCCATAATTCAAGGCTTGAAAATTGATGTCGGCCACCTTATTCAGCAGTCCATTCTCCGAGCGGCACGACGAGGGACCACGCGAGGTTTACCCCATCCGTCTCTCATTTGTGTTTTATGTGCCAAATTTGGGGTAAAATGGAAATCAGATGAGATGATTCAAATACCTATGCCAGTGTTGGACCATAAGTTGATCAGTAGGTATAAGGTGTGGACAGGCGGTGCTAATCACCCACGTGGATTGGGTTTTATAATCCCTCAAGCTGTTGCTCCACCTAGTCCACCAGCTCAAGCCCCACCCACATATGGTCCTTCCTCCGCAGCTCACCGCGGTGTTGTCCCTGAAGCTGTCCAACGTGAAATTGACGGGTGGTTCTATAATTTAGAATCACAGAATGTCCGCCTGTCTAAACGTCAAGATGTCATATACAAATATTTGGTCGACCAATTTGCTCCCTAAAATGCCATGAACGTTCAACTGTATCCGGGCGTTAATCTTAGCCAGTTCTCTACTGCTCCTGTTCTACCTGTGTTTCCCCCTTCCGATCAAGAGATGAGCGAGGATGATGATGTTGCACCCGAGGAATAAGCTCATCAGGGAAGTCCTCTATTATTTTTTTTGCTAAATTTTTCGCATGAGGACATTGCTCTTGATAAGTTTGGGGGTAGTTAATTTTTATTTGCATTAGTAGATTGTTAGTAGTTTATGGATAATTTTGGTTTTTATTGTTGGTTAAGTGTTGCATTTAGGATTGTATATTAATTCCAGCTGTTTAATAGTTACGTATGTTTGGGGCCAATGATGAAATTAAAATTGCATGAAAAAGTCTAGTACGGATTATTAAGCTAGTGATGTGATTTCCTTGACATAATTTAAATCTTTATCTATTTGACACTGATATTATCAGGATAGCACATTTTGAAAAATGACTATGTTGGCTAAGAAAGTTTAAATGGATAGATAATAGAGTTCTACAGGATGAATGCTAGTGAAATGAAGGCACAATTTGAATAACTAGTGATGGCTGAAATTAGATATAAATTTAAGTTTGGGGGGAAAATATTTGGAGTATATAATATAAAAAAAAATCCCGTGGCATGCTTGTCTAGTTTTGTGGCCTTTGTTACTTGAGTAAGTAAGCCCGAGGGGATTGTCTTTACACCTAGCGCCCTAAGGTCTTAATGGTTTGGGAGTCGTTGGTCGAAAGCTCGTTAAGGTAACACTGGAAAGCCTAAGGGAATAGGATAAAGCATGGCTATGAGAAAATAAAAATAAAAATTTATAAAGTAGGAAAAGTGTAAAAAGCCCCCGTTAATAAAAAATATATATATTAGTAAAGCATAGGTATTCCATGTTGACCCTTGGACTTTGGTAAATGTTTGATTTTGGCCAAATCTAGTTTATTTGAGGAGTTTCTGAAATTAAACTGTATGATGCATTCTAAGAAATCTATTATGTTTCATATTTGGCTTATCGTTGGTTAGCATGGTTGTTGAACACACACGCACGATATCAGTAATAACAGATGTAGATTTATTGAGTGTTGGGATATTATTAATCTGTTTTGATATGAGGTACTAGCATGTTATTGTGATTTTTCTGAGGCTTAATGAATATACATGTGCTATTTGATTGCTGGAATTACGAACATGTAGATAGTTTTAGGTGCATTCGCATTTTTGTTTAGTTTGTCATGTTGTTTTATGTTTTGTTGTTTGAGAACAAGCAACGATTTAAGTTGGGGGTATTTGATGATTGGGTAATATACTCATGAATTGGATATACTTGGGCTTAGATTTGTGTATTCTTTAGTCGTTTTGAAGCATTTTTACTGTGTTTAGTTGTTATTTTGCAGATTTGGGAGTTGTTGGGGTAATATGGGATTTTTGAGCTAAAAATGGCATTTTGGTAATTATCTCGAAATCCATCTCCGTATACCGGTTCTAAGTGTTAATGTCGTATGAAGGGATACTGAAGCCCTTGACATCGATTGACCAAAGACGCTGCAGTTGTTGACCAACGTGTTGACTTGCATAATTGGTGTACTAATTGATAAGTTGATTGGAAAAAGGATTGTGATTAGAGGAGAAAAGTATATAAAGGCTAATTGGCTGAATTAAAAGGGGATCTACCACAATTGAAGACTAAGCAAGGGATTACTTGAAGATTGAAGATTTTACTTTAGAGTTTCTTCCTCTCCTTATTTTCAATTTGTGTAATTCCTTAAGGATGATTTGCAAAAGATTTGTGGTTTTAAATTATGTTATGAACTAATTCTTTAATTAAGATTTCAATTGAACCTTTTATGTCTATAAATTAGTTATTCGATTTATTCCAATTATTTATATCAAAGTGAATTCTTTATCTTGTCTTGTGCCTATTGTTTAATTATTTGGCCAGTAATTACCTTGTTACTCTAGAAGGAATTGGAAGAGGAGATCTAGGGTTAGAACTAGGCATGATAACATGTATGCTTAATTATTTACATGACGAATAATTAGGGTCGTGAACTGAATAGGAATATCTGTTCACTGCATGTAACATAATGGGAATTGGGATTGAAAGAGTTTAATTTAATTGTTTTGCATAGGAATATATCAAGATTAATTGGATTAAATAGAAGTTAATTGATCACTTGGAAAAGAGCTTTTGACATTTGAGAATTCTTGTTAACAATTTAGTAGGAATAATAATTGGGATAATTGGATAATTGATTTATAGTTTATAATTGGGGATATTGGAGTCTTAATCTTTATTTATCTGAATTCATTCGTTAAAATTTTAGTTTTATTTATTTGATTTATTTTTAGAATAATCGCTTTTAATTGTTTAATTTAGTTTCCATATTTAGAAAAATTACATTTATGGTTGTTTAAATAAAATTGAATTGATATAGTGCTAGTAGTTGGAATTTGTTGATTAGAATTCTCTGTGGGATCGACACTTTATCTTATCACTATATTACTTATTGACTGTGTACACTTGCACAAATTCATTGATTGTGAAATCAATCAACAAGGATGATGACAATGATATAAAAAATGAATCAAGTGAGATCAAGGAAAAATATTAAAGATTTATAATTTAATTTATTCAGAGTCCAAGAATGTCAAAATTATCAACATGATCACCAATTGTGGAGTAAAATTCAAGAATGATATTTAAGATTCATATTTCAAAGAAAATTTGAAAAAAGGAAAAGAAACTAATTGTCGTCATGAATTGTACTCCGGCGTGAATAGTACCCCGACATAAAAAGATTAAAATTTAATAAAAAAGTTCAGACCAATATTTCAGTGAAATGATATTAAATGAAGCGCAAAACTCAAGAAATTTCTAATCATTTTCGGAATTATAAAAGCAATACTTATCATAGTAAGTTTAAATTTAGGAATATGAAATGAAATAATATCATTAACATAGTATGGAGTATGAAAGAAAATGATATCCCTTACGAGTATTGAAAGAAAATAATATCATTTACCTTAATAGGAGACTAGCTTTGACTGGTATAACGGAGAAATCTCGCACTATTAACTACACTCAAAGTATCCTTATACTCAAAAGAAATACACAAAATATTATAGAAGAAGAATTTCTGATATTGTGATGGTGTATTTTTCATCGTCTGAAGATGTATCCTTTTATAGGTGAAATTTAGTAGATATACGTCTATTACTTACAGAATTTTTATCACGGGTTTGCAACTCATCAGTATACAATTTGAAACCTTCAACCAATTAGGGAGTACCCTTTAAAACACTTCACACGTTGCCAAAATAAAAATGTTTCCATTAAATTTTTTTGACCAATCAGGGACTATCCCCTTGTGAAGGTAACTACCAATATTAAAAGAAAAAGAAAGGGTTAGCCAATTAGAAGCTACCCCTTTATGAAAGGAATACCAATATTAAAAAGAAAAAAAATATTTAGCCAATTAAAAACTACCCATTTGTGAAGGGAACTCCATCTTCCAAAGTTTAAAAAGAAAGGAAGACACGCCTCTTGGAAGTTTTGGCAAATGAGGGGATACTCCTTGTAAAAGAATTTTATATTTTTCAAAATCAAATAGAACAATACCAATTTATTCATCAATTATTCATATATTTTGAATTGTGCAACATTTATTAATATTATTATAAACTCACAATATTGACAACCAGATTATTCCCAATAAAGATGGAGCTTTCCGATAAGGATTTCTCTTTATTAGCGCGCAATTAGATAACCTAACCCATTTCCTCGACAGAACTTTCTAAACATTGTCAATAATGCTAACTTATAATAATATCATATTAAATAATATGATTTACTGTGTTGTGACAATTATTGATTTAATAATATAAAATATTGTGCAGATGTTACAGTAACAATTATTGCATCAATAATATGAGATACTATGCAGCAACTACTGTGGCAATTATTGAATAAAATACTGAGTGACTTCTTACGTAAGAATCAATAAACAGAGATACTATGCAATATCGTAAAGCTACTTTCATAATAACGCTAGACATCAGATTTCTTTTATCATCGGACATTTTAACAGTTTAACGGTAAAAATTTTGTCGTTATTTTTATAAAAAAAAGTTAATTCTGTCGCTTTCTATATCCGACAGTTATTCCATTGTGGGGTCCACCAATGATTGTGTTGTCGTATGAATATTTCCCAATAAAAAGAATATTCTCTGACCAAATGAATATTTTATGACAACTTACTTACTTTATAAATTTTGCACATATCACCCATAACTTTAATATTTATTAAATTATCACCTTATTATTTAAAATATTATTCAGAAAAAATTAAATTTTTATTTATAAAAGTTGGTTCTTACAAAACTATGACTTTAAATAATGAGCAAATTTTTTATAGATCATTTTAGCTGCTAGCTTATTACTGAATATAAATCCATTATATATAATAAAGCTCAGATATATAATAGACAAATAAGATGGGGCCATAACAAAAAATAGTGACAAAGAAATATCCTTGTTAAGCCTATCAGATCTGCCTCAACTTAAGAAACTCAGTCATCCCATATATATATGGATCGGGAAAAATCACATTTACTTTATTGTAGTCGTCGTGTTTTAAGCAATTAATTATTATATTTTTAAAAAATGCAATTGACTCACTGTGTTTTTTAAAAAATTTTAATGAGGTCATTCCGTCCAATTCCTTGGGCGGACGTCAAATATTTTCAGACGTGACATTGAAAAAAATAATCAAAAAATCATTATTTTTTTATGTGGCAACACAAAAAAAAATAAAAAATAAAATCATTAATTATGTGGCAAAAAATAATTTTCTTTATAATTTTTTCTTTTCCTTATCGCTTTTCCTTTCTTTTAATAATTATTTTTATTTTGAAAATTAATAATACTATTAATACAATGAAATCATTAAATTTAGGCTTAAACATAAAAGAAACATACTATTAAAAATATTAAAACCTATTAATAACTAAACATAAAAATAAAAAATAAAAAACAGGACCAAATCAAAATCAAAATGTGATCAATCACGTGCTTCTTCTTCCTCTTAAAATTCTCAAATCAAAAATTAAAACAATAATTGATTTAATTTTTGGAAAGAATATCGAAAATTAAATCAATTATAAGATTATTGTCTAGACAATAAATTGATTTAATTAGCACATTATCAAAGTATGACCAGACAATAATTGATTTAATTTTTGGAAAGAATACCGGAAACATGATGTATTCTCTTTCTCTCTCTTTCTTCTCATTTTTTCTTCATCTTCTCTTCTTCCGCCTCAAGAGTTTCTACGGAAAGTACCTCATCGCCTCCAACCAGCCATTTCTCCTCGGCATGACCGGACGAAAAGTCCTTCAAACTCTCCCCTGCCGTCTCGATTCCTCCCTCGATTGGGAACCCATTCGAGATGGCCATAATTAGGTGAAACGCAGGACTTCATACGACCATTTCCTCCGCGCCAACGACGGCCATCCCCCTTGAAGAAACTCTGTGACTCATGACATCTTCTCTTCTTCATCTTCAATCTTTCTAGTTTTTGGCTTCATGACTTTTTTGAGTTTTCATTTTTTCCATTTGTCAAAGATGAAATTAGGACTTTTCTGAGTTTTCATCTTTTTCATTTGTCAGAGATGAAATTGGGGCTTTTCTAAGTTTTCATCTTTTTCATTTGTCAGAGATAAAATTGAGGCTTTTCTGAATTTTCTGAAATTGGGGCTTTTCTTAGTTGAGATTATATTTGGAGATTGTTTTAATAGGTGTTGGTGAAGAGATGGGGATTTCTGGTGAGGCAAAAACAATGGTAATTAATGAGTCGATGGGTGGGTTGGTTTGGGTTTGCAGGTGGAATGGGTCGTGGTGGCGGGACCAATTTTGGGTGCAGACGAGCATGTAAGTGTTTATTATTTCTATTATAATGTCAGTGTTGTAGTTTAGGAGTTGAAATTAATATGGTTGTTGTTGTTTGGTTTTCTGATGGCTGCGGTGGTCTATTGGCTTATCAATGTCGGAATCCATGGTGTGTTGCTGGTTGCAGGGGGTTTCCTTGACCCTGTAGTCGGAATTCATGGAGGAGTAATTTAAGCCCCTTTGTATAAATGTATAAATTTATATTAATTTCTTTTAAGTAAATAAAGAAGAAGAACTTGGGAAGAGGGAGAAATAATAAGAAAATTTTATTTAGTTGTCAAATCATTGCCCAGTCACTAAATATTTTGTTTTTTCCTTTTTTCTGACTGCCACGTATATAAATATACAATTTAACTTAACGTCCGTCCAAGAAATTGGACGAAATGACCTGATTAAGAATTTTTAAAAAGTATAGTGGGTCAATTGTATTTTTTTAAAGTACAGTGGCTAATTGCTTAAAACACGACAACTACAGTGGGATAAATGTGTTTTTTCTCTATATGGATCATTGAGCTAATATCTTGCAATGCCCAAAAACAATATATAAAACAATTAATATAATTGTAGTTGTTTTATTTCTTTATTCCGTTGAGTTGTTTTTTTTATAATTATTATTATTTCAATATAAGCTATTATTATATTGATAATTAAAACTTGAATTATTAGTTTGTTTTTGTTAGGCTATAATTAATTTGGACCTATTGAGCCACCTTCATTTGGGCCTTTGAAGTAATGAGTCATTATTTAAATAAGGGTATTTGGGCTTGGGCTGAAAATTATTAATGGACAGGTGTTGGAATGTAAGCCCAACACCTTAATTGAAGAGGATTTAGTCTAATCTTATTTAGTGGGGAACAGGGACGTGACCAACAGGTGATTTTGCATGCAATTAACTGAGATTACTTTGAGTCAGTGGCATGCAAGGCGGTGGAAGGAGTATATGAGTACAGAGCACTTCACAAGAAAAGGTAACATGTAAATTTTATACCAAACACTAGAGCACACCACCTTCATTGTTAACCATGCGTCGGACTGTACTAATTCTCACACTGGAGTTATCCCCCGGCGACCTAAACCGTCAAGTTTTTGGTGTTATTTTATTTTCTGTACAGAGTTGAACGCGTTTTTCGGTGATCGAGGCGCGTAAAAAAATCTTGGTGTTAACCGTTCTTATTATATTTTTGACTTGATATTAATTTGTTTGCTAAAACTGTTGTGTATTATTGTGGTCGACTAATGTTTCAATTGTGTTTAGTTTTCACACTTTCTCAAGTTTTTAATATTTTAGTTAATTTCTTTAATTATTAATGCAACTTTTATCGTAACAAATTTAATAAAAAATAATAAACTTACATATGATCAAAAATAATAACCCTAAAGTACGTATGTGAAACTCTCATTTCAATATGGTAGGAGTACAGAATACTTGATCATTTCATAGATTTTATGTCCAAATAAGTTGCGACATATGCAAAGTTAATTGACAACAATACAAAATTTGCAAGTTGCTTGTAAATTGGACTAGGAGAGGTGGAAGGGCACTGCACGTGAAGCCGAGCAACCATGTGAGTCTTGATGGTAGCTTATGTTATAAATGAATTGAGTCGAACAAAATATTAAATTATTTGAATTTGATTTATAAAATATATTGAGTATAAAATAAAGTTTGATTGAGATCAGTTACGAAGCCATAAATTTTATTGAGTGAAATTAAAATATTGTTATGCTATAAATAATTTGGATGGAGTTCGGGAGTAGCGCCTCCGAACCAATTTTTTTAGATAATTTTGTGTTTTTTGGCCGGTTACATATATAAAATATGTATTTGATTACAATATTATTAATATAAAAATTAATAATGATATATATATATATATAGAACGGATCTAAAGCATATCTCTCTTAAATAACATACATTTATTAAAACTACGTCGTTTTGATGATTCTTTTAAAAACAAGTGGGGTCGCGGGTAGTATTTTTGTAAATAAAAAAAAAAGTAAGTTGTACCACTCAATTTAATATTATTTTATTTTTTAAAAGAATTATCAAAACGGCGTAGTTTTAATAAAAGTATGTTATTTAAGAGAGATATATGATATTTAAAGAGATATGCTTTTAGATCTGCTTTTATATATATAGTCTACACACACACACACACATATATATATATATATATATATATATATATATATATATATATATATATATATATATGAAAAAAACTTTTATTGACATCTAATACGCATTTTTAATAATAAATTATATATAATAAATATTTAAATTTTTCATGTTATAAAAAATAATATAAATTTTAAATTTTTTATTATTTATAATATAAATTAGATTATCGATCCATCCATTACATACTTTTTCTGATTCGATTCTGAAATCCATCACGAAGGTACCCACAGTGCAATACTAGTGAACACCAAGCTTCTTTCCCCTTCAAAGTACACATACTGTTCACGTGAAGATCAGACATATGTAAGAGGGTTTTTTCTTTTTTCTTCTTTTAAATGCTTTGTGTATGTGTGTAGAGAATTTATGGCTTCCTGCGGGTCAATGCACAGACCCAATAAGAAGAGCTTTAGTTGGTTTATCAAAACATATATAAATGGCCTTAACATCTCCAGAAACAAAAACATTTATTTTTATCTTATCATCTCCTTGTGTGAATAGATTTTTAATTTTTCTATATATCTTCTTAAATGAATTCTCTACCTTTTAATTAAAAATGCAACAAGTAACAATTCTCTCTACTAATTAGTTAAGTCCAGATAATTCGTCTTCTTTGTTTTTATATAAACTAGAACACACGATTGTGTAAATTAATTAAAATAATTTTTTTAATAAAATTTGAAAGACAAAATATAAAAATTAAAAAAATAATATAAAAATAACAAAATACGAATTACTACAAAAGTTGAAGGACATTTTTAAAAGCCAAAAAGACTTCATAATTAAATTTGTTTATATCAAGCGGCCTCCTCTGACTTTATATATTAAATTTAACAGTATAACGTATTTCAGAAAAAGAATAAAATATCTTCCAAAAGAATAAATGTTAGAACTAACTAGTTTCATAAGTAGTATTTAATTAATTTCCTGCCAAGAAATCAATAATAGAGGAGGGGGAGGCGTAGGGGGAGGGGGATGGGGAGGGGGAAGGGGGGATGTCTCATAAGTACTTTCAATGAATCTGAAAAAGTAAGTAACTTTAGGTACCATGAATTTCTTTGGCAAAAAGGCAACCCAAACTGCATTTAATTCTCCTTAAGAGACTCAACAAATCAATGACAGTACAACTGCCACCTACAACCCTGTTGTGACAAACAAAAACCCTACTCAAAACCCTACCATTTCTAAACCCTAAAACATTTTTTCCATAATATTCCTCTCTAATATATATATATAACTAGGTCCCTCATACACCCAAACCATAATATTCCTCTTCCTCTCTCCTATATATATATATATATATATATATATATATATATATATATAACCAACAAACATGCACTTCATTTTTTTTATTAAATAAACATAGCTTATGGGTCGGACTCATTTAAGTATTATAATTATGACTTCATCAATAATTAGCTCAACCCTTCATGTGCAAGAAACGAGTTTGATGAACTAATCAATTGATTAGTCTAGTCTGAATTCAAAAATAATATATAGTACGTATCATGTCTTTATAAAACGTGTACTTTAATAATATAAATAAAATAAACCCTTATATATTTAGAGTAATTAATGTTACACCAACATAAGAATTCAATCGAAAATCTTCCAATAAAATTTCATGTTCAAATGAAAATTTTATTCCCATCTCTTCTCTCATTTTTCTCTGGGTAATACACTGAGTTTGATATTTTGTTACATTCTTTTTTTTGCCGATAAAAAGAAAAGAAAAAAAAAAGAATTGAGTTGAAGAGAATTAAATAGTTGAGACTCATTCATCACACATGATTATATATATATATATATATATATATATATATATATATATATATATATATATTTTCTTATGTATAACAACTTAATTAGTTATCAAAATCATAGTCGAAACAATAAGTCATTCAGGCAAAAAAAAAAAAAAGTCTTGAAAACAACTTATAACTTTAGGTTGCTAATGTACATATACACCCACTAAGTTCTTTTAATTTGCCACCGTACGTGCATATTAAGTAATGCACCGTAACTAGATAAAAACTGTTTAATTTAACTAGATAAAATATACATTACAATACATGAATATTTTGTCTAGGTACGTAAACTAGACAGTTTTTGCATGTCCTAGTTACCTGGCATTATTCATGCATATATATATATATATATATATATATATATATATATATATATATATATTATCATATTATCATGATCATTCAATTCAACACATGACATCCTTGAGAAGCTTGTACCTGCGAGTAGCGGTCCTCGGGGAAGGCGCTCCGGATCTCGGACTCGGATTCTTTCCCTTCTGATCGGACCCCTCTTCGCGTTGCTTGATCCTTTCACCCGAACACTCGGACCGCTTGGCGCTGATTATTAGGCCATTTCGAGCCACGGCTTTCTTGGAAGAACCTGCACCATGCCGGGAACTTCTTTGCTCACTTTGGCACCAATCGCATACTTCAATCGGCTCTGATGATTCACTATAGTAGTTGCTACAATACCTAGAATTAAATTCATAAAAAAAAATTATTGAAAATAAAATATTTAGGAAGAATAATTCAGTTCAAATTAGAAGCACCTCGGACAACACTACAACTGCTGAATATCGTAATTATGTTTAATTAGAATATATATATATATATATATATATATATATATATATATTTACCATAAAATAATAGAACTAGAGTGTTATATATAGTACGTATTTTAGTTATTGTTTTAGACAGCCTAGGATATTCCTATGAACCATGGTGATCAATTCATGGTGCTTGTTGGGATGGTGGTGTTTCATGTAGGTAGATGGCCAACACAAATATCTTACTATATACAATGATATATGGGTATGTGCCAATAATTAATGAAGATCTTATATATATATATATATATATATATATATATATATATATATATATATATATGTTTATGATAAATATCAACGATATTTTTCTTAGAAAATGATATTTCAACTCTAAATTTATCTATTTACACTACTATATATATATCTATAACTATAAAATGATGTAAATTTTCAGCTACATATATATAAATGATATAAATTTTGTTTTGGTTGTATCATTACGGGAGAAAAGAAAAACATTAAATTGTAACTGGTGAGACTGGAATCATACTCTCAATTTCTACGGGAGGAAAAGAAAAACCTTAATCTAATCTATCTATGCGAGATAAATAGAAAACATTATTGTAATTGGTGAGATTGGAATTAATCATACTTTCTTTGTAACTAACTATGTTTGATCACATATATATATATATATGAATGATATGAATTCATTATCGAACGATGGTACGAATTTATGAAATTGCATGTGCAAATAATGATGTTCATAATACATAACATGTGCATATATATATATATATATATATATATATATATATATATATAGAGAGAGAGAGAGAGAGAGAGAGAGGGTACGTACGAGTGTTGGAAGCGATTAAGGCAGTTGTTGCAGCGGAAGAGCTTATCAGGGAAGCCTATGTCACCACACATACAGCACTCTGTACTACTCATCTGAACCCTATCCACCATTTTTGTGCCTTGATGCTTCTTCTATTAAGAGAAAATAGAGATAAACCCAAGAAGAGAGAGAGAGAGACAGAGATAAGTACCAATTGATGAGAGAAACTTTAAAGGAAGAGCTAAATCGCTAGTAATGGTATGAGTCGGTGAATATATATATATATATATATATATATATATATATATATATATATAGGAT
This sequence comes from Panax ginseng, assembly GCA_020205605.1. Lineage (NCBI taxonomy): Eukaryota > Viridiplantae > Streptophyta > Magnoliopsida > Apiales > Araliaceae > Panax > Panax ginseng. The sequence goes on from CM035133.1 coordinate 146,302,087, forward strand.
ATATATATATATACAGGTAGACCACAGGTTGCTTGTAGTCGTTTTCAGTTAGAGAGATAGAAAAAGAAGGGTGAGACTTTCTCCCCAAAAATATTTTTTTAAAAAAATTAAATAAAAAAAGAATGAGATGTTTACCTTAAAATTTGGGTAGAAAATGACACTTGTGTCCCGGAGCTAACCTTACTTGATATCAATCTCCAACCTATTACTGTCCTTCCTTTGTCATTTTCTCTTTATTAAATAATTTTTTTAAGCCTATCTTTTGTAGGATCCTAATTTCATGTGTTTAAAATGGACGGTTTATTCGGACATATTATAAAAATAAGTTACATTTATATAATGAATAGTTGTAATGTATAATAAAAATCATATGCTGTACAATTTTCTATTATATTATCCTTTTCGTCCAATTTTACTTAATTAATTTTTTATAGGCTAACTTACCATATTTAGAATCAAATATTATTCGGAAATTTATTAGATATAGGCATAAAATTATTAAAACATTTTTTTTTAAAAAAGTAAAATTTGATCTTAAAAATAATATAAATCGTAAAATTATAAAATATTGACATAAACTACTTATTTAAAGTGTAATATATTTTTAGAGAACTGATATTTTTACATATATTTTATATATTTTTATTTCGTCCTCCCTCACATGAACATACAGTGGATCCTATATGAAATTAAGAATTTTATTTATGAGATAGCAACTCTAACCTTAACGCACCTATCTCAAAAGAGCTTTAAACACACTTCATATAATAATAATAAGAAATTATTATTAAATTTATAATAAAAATATTATTTTTATAATAAAAATGTCGCTAAAAATAAATTGTGAACGGCCTTTAAGTACTGAAAAACAATATAGAAACAAATATGTATCTATAGAATTATTATATATATTATTCTACTAAATAAATTAATTATTAATGTAATAAAGCAAGCTAGATTTCTACATCATAAAGCAAAATAGACATAAAGCAAGACTGATGAAACTTTCTAGAAAACAAACTATCCTTCGTTTAAAATATGTAGGGAAAACACATAATAAAGTGATTTTATATATATAGAAGATTTGATTGCATCACATTTCGTACGTGGACACTAATAATTGGTTTCAATTGAACATGATGAGACCTCCTTTTAGTGTTCCATCTAAGGTATCCAACAAATTAAGATCGACGGTCCACATCTTCCCACAAATTTTTTAAGTTTTTTATGAAACTTTTAATTAATCATACTATATATGCATCCAGAAAAAAAAAAGATAAATACACCGTACGTCATAATTAAGATTATTACACATAAATACCTAATTTAAAAGATTTTATTAATTATCGTGTGTCACACACATGAATGAATTTTTTTAAATTAATAAAAAAATTAAAAAAAAATAGAGAGCACAAGAGTTGCGGGGGGGAGACACCTACCGTTCTTGCGTGATGCATCCTTTATAATAAATTTATTTTGATAAATTATAAACAGGTATATATTTATATATAATTGAATAAAATATATTTAATTATACAAAACGACATTGTTTATCCCATTTTACCAAAATTTTATAATTTTAACTTGTAGCAAACACATTCAATCTTTTTTTTAATATTGTCTTCATATATAAATTATACATTTAGATTTTCTTGGGCATGTGATCACATAATTATCATGTAATATTGAATCTCCTCAAAGCAATCATGTTTACATGACCCTAACTATTGTTTACAAATTTGTCCTCAACCACATGCTGCATTAAATCTAATTAATATTCTATAATTATATATTAATTGGTCATTAATTAATTAACAATTCAAAATAATATCTTAAAAAATAAAAATAAAAATAAAAACCTCTACAAGTTAATATATATTATATTCAAACTTGATCTCGACTGTCTATCAAATTTTAATTTGTTCCTTTTTGTGCCCGTAGACATTGGCTACACTCATGTCACCTTGTCCCTCGTACTTTATTTATTTATATTTTAACTTTTTTCCGACGAACTTGTCCCTCACGTATACCTAATTAAAACTGTCTTCTTCTTCATTTTTTTTTTTTAATATTTTAAAAAAGACATTAAATTCTTGAATAACTTAAAAGGTACGTACATATATAATTAATTTGTATTATTTGATTGAAGTTCTTACCCTTAATGTTTTTTTTATTTTCAAATATTAACATTATTTTCTAATTATAAAATTTACAAAAAGAAAATCATTATTTATTTATTTTATTTCAAAAGACAAGCAAGTTTCACGGTTCATGCACACCAAAAAGAATACAAAACATGTTGCAGATGTGTAGTAGACATGCTTCGAGATAGAGCAGTACGTGATGGTGGTTTTCTTTATTTATTTATTTTCTTGACATGGTGAAGTAATGGTAAAAAAAAATTAAGAAAAAAGGTATAAATAATTAAATTAATATACTTTTTAAAAGGAAAATTTTGTCAGTTTCTGTACCTAGCATGTTACCATCATCATACGTGGGATGCATTTGTTATCTAAGTAATTGTGAGTGGGGACTAAAAAAGTAAGAATATTTATGAGCCCAAAGTACAGTCCTTATCTCCTTAGTATAGTATAGTATAGTTACCTTATATTTAATTATTAATTAAACTAAGTTTAATTCCAACATCTTTATAAAGATAAGAAATTGGATATATCCGGTTAGCATGAGTTCACTTCATAGTTGACATATAGACGGGAGGATGATCTTTTTATTTGTGTGTCAATAATGTATTGATTATAAAGTAAATTAATCATGAAATTCACTTCATGCTAATCACTCTCTAAGAAATTATATACTACTTCCTCCGTTTTCTTTTATTTGTCTTCTTAGACAAATAAAATTTATTACATTTTATTTGTCATCGGTAGATTTTAAGAAACCATTATTAACTTAATTTTAGTATATTATTCCTACATTAAATATAAATTTATTTTTCTTTCATCTTTTTTAATTAATTTTAGAAGGAATAATCTTGAAATTTTAATTATAATCATTTTGATTAATCAAACAAAGTATTAATTAATTTGTTTTTTATTTTGCCATAAACCCTCAATTATAAAGTAATGGAAGAAGTATAATTATTATAACTATAAAGTAATATATATATATATATATATATATATATATATATATATGCAAGCTCCATGCAAGTATAATTAAGTACTCTCTCTTCCCCAACTTAATTGCTCAATTTTAATTTTTTAAAGTTAAATTGACCATTTTTAAAACTAATCTTTTTACTATTTTTGCTAAAATATAGGTGAAGAGATTATAACCAAAAGAAAGTATATACAATTTATTACTGATCCTAATTTTTATAATTTTAGAAATATATTTATATATGCTTAATTATTAATTCTAAAAATAGTCAATTTGACTTAAAAAAATTATAACTGAGAAATTAATTTGGGACAGATGGAGTAATTTATTTTAATTATGAATAAGTATATACAGACAGAAAAATTAGACAAAAAAATTAGACAGGTGAAATAAAATAGATTTGTTCTACCTGCCCAATTTTTCTGTTCAATTTTCTTGTCAGTATAAAAGAATTATTTAATTATAGAAGATAAGTATGATGTGGGCCCGGCCTCTTTTTCATCGCCTTTGTGTTTATTTGCCATTATATTTTTTTTAATAGGCCAATATATTTGACCCAATTTAATAATGAAAAAGATGTAATCTAGGTTTCTTGAGCTCATAAATTGTCAAACTTGGTAATTAACTTATTTGGAAAAAAATGTTTATAAAGTTGATAAGCAGGATATTTATAATGTTGAAATTTCCTTGGTAGGGAACGTCTTTAAATCTCTTAAAAGAAAATCTCTACCCGTACTCCACGCTCTTCATAAGAGATTAAGACATTCAAATAAATGGTCGAATATATTGAAATTTTTATGGAAAATAATATGATAATGCGTGAATGACGAGACCGACCTAACAAGGCTCTTCTCTCTTTTGATGACGAATCTTGATTGATTGACACTAAAAATTAATCAAGGCTGATTGTGATGATCACGTCAAAAAATGTTACCAATGTTAAATTCATGAGAATAATATCCACGCCCTTCCAAGGGAGCTTCACAATAGCCCTTCTCATTGTGGGGAATGGACGTGATCGGGTCAATCGAGTCCAAAGCGCCATCGGTTTATCTTCACCATGATCGACTATACTTCACCAAGTGGATAGAAGCAGCCTCCTTCCCCAGGGTTACTAAAGAGGTGATCATTAATTTCATCAGAAACAATGTCATTTATCGATATGGACAAAGAAGCATAAAATGAAATAGGTGGCAGAAAAATTCCCGATAACAAATTACTTAACTTGATGAATAGAGAGAGAGCCTCTATCGATCCAGTTACAGTTATTAAAATAATCGTAATGGGTATAAAATATATAACAGATTTGTATCATCTTTATCTGAAAGTCGGAAAATAAACGTAATGACCTATAAATTATGTGACTAAAAAATAAGATATTTTAAAATTTAATTGTTTGTCCTTTAAATTTAGTTTATTAAAGTCACTTCAAGGACAAGAATTTGGTATGGAGAAAAAAAAAAAAAAAAAAGCTGTTTGGTTGCTTCCATATTAGTTTTCAATTATTGCATAGATTCTTGTTTCCCTGTTTGGTAATACGTACAACCTAATCCTACTCCTAGCTAAGGCTCCCCGCACACATTTCAAGGTTTCATAATTATGCAAAGCCTCCAACAAAATACTTCTGCCTTCAAAACTTCCAACTCATCTCTGTAAACGACCCTAAGGAGACGACCAACTCTCTCCTTATTTACGGTGAAGACGACATCAAATCATTTTTCTTCTTTTTTTGTAGGACCAAAATAAAGAGTACAATAATTATAATTTGGAAGATGCCCACTAAATTAAAACAATAAAACCAAAATACAGTACATCAATTGGTACTTTGTTGGATTTTTGCTATAAAAGTCATATTTATTTATGTTAGACATTTATTTATTAATAAAAATACTTCATTCACTATTCATTAAATTAATTATCATTTAGTTTGTTTATATATAGGAGTATCTCTCTATATTATGGTTTATATAAATGTTATACACGTACAGAAAAGCAATCTCTCTTACAAATCAGATAATCAATTAACATGTTGAATACTTGCGTTAGCCTACAGGGTAACAACCCTTCACTTCCACCACCTCCTAACAATCAAGAACAATAGGCAAGCTTTTGCTCAAATCTAACAACCATCTCATCATCACCCTCCACCTCCTCATAAGTCATATCCATCAAGAATTGATCCATACACATAGTGGACAATATACTGAACGCTCTCAACGTCTTATTCGCTGTGTTCCAAATCTGCGCATGCGAAATAGTCAAAGGAATAGCCCCATAGGCGTGAACGCCCTAGGGTCGACGATGAAAATATAATCAATCAACTGAGGGAGAATATAAACAATCTCCAATAGTAGTTAAATCTTGAAAGGGGTCTTAGGCAACTCCTAAGGTCATGATATCAGCTCGAGAGTAATTGATAGTATTAATGTCCACGTGGAGGAAAATGATCAAATGAAAAGTCAAAAGTGATTGGGGGGAAGTTTTACCTTTATATGTGAGAGAAGGGGATAGAGAGAAAATAGGATAACATGCAGAGGAACTAGTCCCAATTTTATTGAAAAATGTAGAATCGAAAAAAAAAACCCATAATATAAAACAAATGATCAGTTTTGCACCAGAAAGACAAAAGGTCATCAATAAAGAAGTGGAGAAATTATTTGAGGCCATAATTAAGGCCTAGAATTAGTCTATGGAGGCCAAAAAATCAAGGCAATGAAGGCCCAAAATTAAGGCATTGGAGTCCAGAATCAAGGTTATGAAGGTCAAGAATTAAGGTCATTGATGTAATATTCGAGGTCATTAAGCCAAAAATTAAGGCCCTAAAGGCCCAGAATCAAAGTCATGAAGGCTTATAATCAAGCTCATGGAGGACAAGAATTAAGGTCACGAAGGCAAGAATTAAGGTCAAAAATTAAGGTTATGTATGTCAGAATTAAGGTTATGTAGGCCCAGAACTAAGACAGTGGAGGCCGATAATTAGCGCCATGTGCATTTTAAAAAAGGGATCATAGGGACTTTAAATTAGCGTTATGGGCACCTAAAAAAAATCTATTATTACTTATCTACTCTTTTAAAAATATATTTTTAAATGAGTATGGGGAAATGATGTGGGTAAAAATAACCCACCAATGGCGAGTTGTCACGTGTTATTTTCTAGAATCTTATTAATAAAGGTTAATATAATAATTTGACTTATTAAGTGTTTTACAAGAATGTTCAATCCAATAAAGAATAGACGTCTCATAATCACTACAAGAAAAGAGACTAATTCCGACAGAATTATTTTCGACGAAAGAAATTCAGTCGGTATTATGTCATAGAATTCTGTCGAAAATAAGTGCTAGTAAAGGCACCAAAAAAGCCCGCCAGCACGAAAGCTTTTCTCGACGGAATAGTATTATTTTCGATGGTAAGTGCGTCGAATTAGCATATCCTTGACGGGCATAATTCTGACGAAATATTTCGTCGAAAATAATTAAAACCCTATTTCGCTAACAAACCAGATCTGCAAAATTATTTTTTCAGCAATTCTAAGTTAAAATAAAGGAGTTTATTTTGTACTTAAAATTGGATTTCTTGTTAGTTAAAAAAAGGAGTTTATTTTGATTTGGAATTTGATTAAAAATAAAAGAGTTTATTTTTATTCAAAATTGGATAAAATAAAATAAAGAAATTTATTATGATTTAAATTTTGATTAAAATAAAGGAGTTTATTTTTATTTCAAAATTGGATTTTTAATAAATTAATTTGAAATTGTCCATTAAATTGATATCGATTCATATATGGAATGGATTTATTATTCATGAGATGAATGTTATTTATTGATGGAGATAGTGATATGTATGATAATAAATAGGATTGATTATGAACTATTGACTAATGTGATTGGATTTTATTTTAGTTGGATGCATGAAAGTATGAGTTTTATTGTCACAGTAGTTACTGCATAATAGCTCATATTATTGATTCAATAATAAATACAGTGATAATTACATAGTATTTTATATTATTGACTCAATAATTATCTAAATAATATTTCACATTATTAAGATAATTATCACAACACAGTAACTCATATTATTGAAATGATATTATTAGATAGCATAATTGACAATGTCTAGAACATTCTGTCAAGGAAAGGGATTAGGTTATATAATTGTGCGCCAGTAAAAAGAAATCTTTATCGGAAAGCCCCCTTTTTTCTGAGAATGATTTGGTTGTCAGTATTGTGAATCTATATAATATTAATTAGGAATAATTATTGAAAGATTAAAAAATAGTAAATAACTGATGACTAAAATAAAAATTATTGATAAATATGATAAGTAAATATTTGTTCGATTTTGATATAAATGGAGGAATTTTAGCATGAGATATTTGTTGAAAGTCCTCTAGAAAATGACTCATATTCTATAAATAAGGAATGTTCCAACACATTCAAGGTACATAATTTTCACTCCCATAATAATTCTCCCTCGTCATATTAGCGTTCTGAATTAAGCATCGGAGAGTAAGGGTATAAATGAATCGAGTCGAGCTGAGTATTGAGTTGCTCAAATTTAGTTCACAAAATTTATCGAAGATAGAATAAGGTTTGATTAAGACTCGTTTAGCTACCGAGTCGGGCACGATCTTGAATTGAACCCGAGCAGTTTGAACCTTTCGAACAAATATGATCCGAGTATCAATAAAAAATTACAATTTGAAGATGTTTGAGTATTCATCATTTAAATTTTGAGTCGAACGCGAGTACGAATCAAGCCAAAACTGTTTGCAAATTTTACAGTCTTATTAGAGAGTCCTCATGGAGCCCCCCCACACACAAAAATTCTGGTAGACTTTTTGGAGTTTTTCTGACGAAATCGAGGTGGTTACATGACGGTCAAAGTCAAAATTTTATTGAAACCCTAATTTCAAGGTGACGCATCATTGCTTATTTAAGAAACACTTTAGTCTCAAAAAAATACTACAAGAAAAAATATTACTCCATCCGTTCCTTAATATAAGTCGATTTAGAGAAATATTTTTGTTCCTTAATATAAGTCGTTTGAGAATTTCAAGTAAGCATTAATTGCTTAGTTTCCAGTATTACCCCAAGTATTAAATGTAACTTTGGTTCTCTTACTATTTTTTGTCCAATAAATAATAAACTCTTCTTCCAATACAAGGGCAATATAGACAATTGATATTATAATTAATGCTATACAATCATTACATTAATACTTGTGCACAACCGTAAAATGACCTATATTAAGGAACGGAAGGAGTATTTCAAACGAGAATTTCTGTGAATTAACCATTTTTTTTTGTCTAAAATTCGGTCAAAATTATCATTATCAGAATTAATTGTAAGTGTAATAAAACTTTTTCCTGTATTGATTAAAGAATGAAAGAGGTAGGAATTTAATTATCATTTTAATTAATAGCTTTATATATGGTATGACACGGTCCAAGGTGGAGTCCAAGTAGAAAAAAGGGAGGAATTCCAAGTTTAAGATGGGTTGATAACTTTTGATCCATTTAAAATGTACGGGGCCCATAATATTTCAAATTGAAGCTTGCGACAAGCCCTACAAAACTTATTTCCTTCTATTAAGACAGACACCGTTTGAAGCCCAAAAAAGGCCTAGAAATAGGCGTTTTGACTTTTCGAAGTTTTTTTTCTAATTTTGAGTTTATTTGGATATTTTTGTACTTATATTATTCCTTGCATAATTATGTTTTTCAGCTTAGTGTTTAGCATTTAAAGGACGTTTTCATGTGTTTTAAGGTTAACTCTTATTATTATTATTCAAATTTATGAAATATTGTGGCTGTTTAGTCAATTTATTTCAAATTTTATAAATTTTTATTATTGTAAAATATGTAAATTCAATTCATATAATTATTTTTATTAGTTGATAGCCCGTGCAATGCACGGGCTAGTTTGAATAACGGGTTATATAATTTGTTAAAATTACAATGAGAAAAATATTTTTATATAAACTTTTCAATATATTTTTACATGACATGAAAAACAAACATTCAACAACATTCAATTGCTCAAAGTCGATCACGGACAAATTGCTATCTTCATTCACAAAAAAACTAGCTAATCTAAGTCCGACTCGAAACCCATAATCTAAGTCCCAGCACTCTGATGCACAATAATACAATCTACGATCTCCTATAATCATCAACAAATAAACTTAAAAAGTCCATTCAAGTATCAATATTGTAAGTGAGAGTGTGAGACTTACCAATTATTAGAAAAAAATCAAAAATAAGTAACCAAAAGAAATACCATTTAACTTAACCAATCAATATGTTAAAATAAATTTAGATAGTTTCAAACATCAAAAGTATTAACAATTTTAGAGGAACCAAACAAATTTAAGCAGCCTAAATGACAGACTAATTTCATGCCCAATAATTCAACAACAAAAATATAAATTTACTTTGTCTTGGTACTCTGACGAATTGCTCGGGCTTCTTGATGACAAAATTATCCCCCTTAGAGCTGTTGTTTCCTTCTAATTGCCCAATCTTCATTGCTTTTCCTTTCCTTCAAAACTACTTTTGAGATGGAAATCTAAGAAATACAATAAACAATGTTCACCATAAGCTGCAAGTTTCTAAGCTTTCTCATTCCAAAGCAATGCATGTTTTAAAAAGTAAATTATGAGAAAAATAATTTGGTATAATCCATTTGACATGTATTAATAAAACCATATTTATTTACAGCCAAGGAACAATTGACATAGATAAAATAATCTAGCAAAAATAAAATAAAATACATTGACATAGATAAAAAATTGAAGCCTACGAAAAGAACTATCAGTAGCTTGAACTTAAGCTTTTTGGGTTAACTTCATTGCATAGATCATTTTAACAAATAATAATCATCAAGAATTTGCACAATGTAGAATTGAGACATATTTGAAAGAGAATAAACAGAAGCCTAAAATAAGTTTTTCGAGATTTTGATCGGATAAAAAATGGAATTTTGGGTTTGAATTTTGATGGAATGGCGTTAAAAGAGGATTTCATTAATCCTACTCCTCCTCCTCTGTCCACCAAATTAGTCACAAAATCAGCTCAATTCTCAAAATTTATACTCAACGCCAAAATCAAAACCAACCTTTTCTGACAAATTATGAATCTCCGCTACTCGAGTCCTCTTCAAAAATCCAAGGACCGAATTCATTGGCACCTCCTAAGACTTCAGTTCCTTCCAATTTCAATTACATTCACCAATTTATTTTTTTAAAAAAAATAACAAATTCAAAACAAATTATTTACATAAATGTACTAAGGAAACTTAAAAGGCACCTCGCAACCAAAATCAAATTCATCTGTGTCGTTGCTATTATACGGAAGGTTCCTTCTAGAAGACGTGATCTGATCAGAATTTGCACCGACCGAACAAAACGGATTCACTGTGCTCTGATGATTGGATAATATACCCATGAATTGGATATATTTGGGCTTAATTTATTGTATGTTCAAAGCATTTTAGATTCGTTTTACTGTGTTTAGTTGCGTTATTATAGGTTTGGGAGCTGTAGAAACGTTTAGGAGTAATTGAGCTGAGAAAGGGCATAATTGAATTTTTCATTTTACAATGGGCGCTCAATATATACTTAATCCCAAATGGGGGCGCCGGGCCTCTATTTCATTGATCAAAGGTAGCGTCGTTGACTTCCGTTTGACTTGGCTTGGCACATGGAATTCAAAGTTGATTTGGAATTGGATTGAGGAACAAGTTAGGAAGTATATAAGGGTTTATTTACATTGAATTAGGGGACTCATCTACACTGTTAGTCCCTAGTAGGCACAAGTTATCTAGAAGGGGGGGTTGAATAGATATTTGAAAATCTTTTCGTTTTAACTTGTTCTTAGATAATGATTAAAACTTTGCGGAATTAATGTTTGTTTTAATCTTCTTTACCAAGCAATGGAGTTATGAGCGAGTAAGGCAGTTATGGTAGATATAGCAGTTATAGCAGTTATAGCATGAATGTAAATGACACAGTTGTTTTTAAGTGGTTCGGAGCACTCAAAGCTCCTAGTTCACTCTTCTACTCAACGAGTAGGATATCCACTAAGGATGTCTTATACAATCTTCTGAATCACACAGATTCCTTCAAGACCAAAGCCAGCCTAGGAACTTTTCTAGTTCACTTTTGAACTCTTCAAGTCCAAAGAGACTTGGCTTTCTTACGCTTCACTATTTAACTCTTCAAGTCCAAAGCAGACTTGGTATACTTCTTCATTGATTGATGATTGTTGTTGTTGCGCTCAAGGTTGCTACTCAGTTTTGTAAGCTCGTTCGTAATAGGTGAGTAAATTGAAAGCGTGCTTTGTAATATCTCGGATCGTAGAGTTGAGCCTTTAGAGAGTTCTTCACGTTAAATGTTTATGCTTGCGCTTTTCTTTTCATCCGTCTGATCCAGATATATGTGATGTTGAAAACTATCCGTTGGATCCATCCGTTGTGGCATTAAATGCATCTGAATTTTCTGTACTGTGATGGAGACATTCCTGCACATCTTCTGAATTTTGCATTCTGGACCACTGACACTGCAGGCTGCTTTTTCACCTAGCACCTGAAAAGGTGTTTTGACCCTTTCATTCATAGTACTATCCTTAGCTTCTTCAATACGCTTCTTTGTTGCATACTAAGGATATTTCATTTATTCTGGGACCGATGGGCACTACAAAGATCTAGGATCCATTCCTCGTATTGTTGAATTAATGTTTCACGAGGCTTTAACGCTTTTCCTCGACACGACGAGATGTTGCTCTACGCTTTTGGATTGTTGTACTTCATACGATCTGTAGAGCACACTATGATCTTTACTTGCTCGTGTTATTGGCTCTCTACGATCCCAAGAGCACACTACGATCTTTACTTGCTCGTGTTGTTGACTCTACGATCCCGAGAGCACACTACGATCGCTGACTCTGCACACTACGATCCAAATTTCTACCGTGCGTAATCTACGCTCCTCGAGATGCTTTGGCAAAGTCAGTACACTCGATCTTGAAGATGCTTCCAGCAGGCGAGACACTCACAATCCCGAGATCGATCTTGACACTCTACGATTTCGCGCCGAGAGCTTGTTGTCTTCATCCGATCTTGTCCGACTCACGATCTCTCAAGATTTGTTCAAAGTGGACTCTACGATCGCAGAGTGTGGTCTACGATCCTTGTCTTTGACTTTGGCATCGCTAGACTCTACGACTCTGAGCGTAGAGTGCATTTCATACTTAGCTTCGGCAGATTGTCGTTCGGCTTATAGGCAAATTTCCTCACGATTCGTAACACGACTTCCTCAAGACACTACGATCTCGAGGAGGCTCTTCTTGACACACTACGATCCTTCTTCGCTTCCCACGAAGTCTACGAACTCCGAGATCTCACTATCTTGCATACTCCTATTCTCGCCTCCGATAGCTCCCCGAGTTGACTCGATTCTCCGGCGATCACGACTTACAGTGCGAAAGTTTCGACGATCGATGCCTATCTATTACATCATAAGATCAACCTAACAAGCTTGATCTTTCTATATTTATAGTCCTTGTACATAAATTCAATTAAGGACCTTACAATAATCACAAGCATATTAAAACATCAAATCATGCTATGCATTTTCCCAACAATCTCCCCCTATTTGATGTTGACATAACTAAGGAGATTTGTTGTTATGATTATTGATTATATGCAAAGGCGTAAAAATAAACATGACTTAGTATTTTAGTGAAAGAATTGAAATTTCTAGAGAATAAGCATGAATTTATTGATGTATGAAGATAGATGTTACATTTGAAATAGATACATCAATAAGAAGTGAAATTCAACTTATCTCTATTTTCTTGGCTTCTTGCTCCTCGAGGATTTGCTTTTCTTCCGCTTCTCCTTTTCTAATCGGGCTTCATCTCTCTTAGCCAAATCTTCGAGCTCACTTTGGGACTTAATCTTGGATTGTGGTCGTGCTCGCTCATAAATGTCGGATCTCCAATTGGCATTCTTAGGCCCGCTTGCGGTTACTCTCTGTGAGCTAGAAGTCGCCCTCGACTTCTTAAAGGTTGAGCCACTAAGACTTCCTCACCGATCCGATCGCTGAGTCTCACGAGAGATATGCCTTGCAGCGGATTCCTTGTTGTTTGAATCCGCCCCTTATGTCCTTGGTCTTCACGATCTCCTTCCCGATCTCCCTTGCCTCTTTTCTCCCCCTTTATGTCAGCATCAAGAGTTCGAATGTCATCTGACAGACGAGCAACTCCTTGGATAAGTTCGTTTAGCTGACTTTTGGTCTGAGCAATGTCTTCTCTATTTTCTTCAATGAGAACTTCAGACCTTGCTTCTCTTTATTGAAGGATGGATAAAATGTTGTCTGTTTGTTGGACGCTGCTGACATAGAATTGTTGAAACTCTCTGACAGCAGTCTGAAGATTTTGAATGCTCTGCAACATCTGTTTGTTCTGAGATTCTTGATTTTGCTGTAAGATTAAGACAACATCCCTATGTCTTTTGGCTGCAAGGAAGTGAATGTCATCCATGTCCTTTATGCTTTGAAGCATTTCTCTGATGATCTCTTTTAGTGTTTTGGACAATTCAGAGCTCAGAGATTGTGGAAGGGTGTTTGCAGCATTAATCATGGATGTCGGGCCTCAAATTTAATTCGATTCGTAGTGATCTTCAAGACTCTTTTCTAGTTCCTTGATCACTTTCTTAGACATAGCTGATAGATCGGCCTTGGTAGACAATTCTGAGAGAATCTCATCCATCCGGGGAAATCTTGAGGAAGAGGGTGGTGCATTGTTGAATTGTTCTTTTAGGGAGCCAGAGAGCAAGTTCAAGATTAAAGCATTCATTTCGGATGAGGAAGGGATGTCCGATGGAGGGCTTGAGTTTGGATGGATGGGATAGATGACTCTCACGATTCCGATATTTGATTCTTCTGAGGACTATAGCCTTGAATCGTAGAAGCGTGGGATTTGTTGGAGCCGAGCAAAGTCAAGTTCTTCGGTTCTTCGCCATGTAATTTTGGGATTCAGAATCGAAACCCATTTATTGGGTTGAGAACCACTTCCACCATTTAGGAAATTCATAGAAATAACTAAATGAAGATGATGGTCGATGATTAACTCTAAAGCTTGTAGGGATAGTCAATACCTCGATTTGGCATTTGATGAGGAATGGTTTGTAATCAACTTTTTAGCAAAGATGACTTTCCTTGAAAATCCATGAGCCAGAACTGTGATTCACCGGATATTCCTCAAGCTCGTAACATGTGGTCCCATGATTTCATAATCTGAGCTTGATGGTATGCCATCATGGGTAGGTAAGAAAACATTTGGTTGTACAAATAGCTTCCAGATCCATATTTACCTACACCAGCTTATTTCAAGCTCATCATCATCATCCTCTTTCTTCTTCTTTTGTTGTCTTCTCAAGAATCCATTATCTCAATGACCTTTGGCATTGGTTCATCTTTATCTTGAGCAAGGACTTCTTCTTCACTATTAGGATATTGTGAGGCTCCCCTCAATATGATCATCTTCTTTTAGAAACTCCCCTCACCGAACTTCTTCTTGAGCGAAGAGACTTCTCCCCTCACCGGTGCATTCTTCTCTTCTTGATTACTTGGGGCAGTTCTACTTTTACAGCCATGCTTTTGGCTTCCTTCTTCAGAAATTTTTCATTTTCAAGAATATACTTCTTGACCAAATTTTCTCTTTGCTTTCTTTGGTTTTTTCTTTGGTTGTTTTGCCACATTGACCTACCAATCGTCCTCGGAGCAGCCTTCCTCCATTTCTCGCCACACTTGGCTTCGGTTTTGAGAAGAAAGAGTCTCTACGATTGAAGACACTGTTGGTCTTTTGGACTTATGACCAGCCTTATTCTTCTTTAAGAGTTGTGAAATGGTGGCTTGATCCTCTTCAGCCTCTTCTTGATGTTGTATGTTCCTCAGCCTCCTTAGAGTCTCTATGTCGAGAGACTCTACAGTGCATGTTAGTTCTGAGATCCTTGAGGCTCTTCGACTTGTGTTCCCCTCACTTTCTCTTGCCTTTGATTTTCCTCTCGACAAGAGCAGAGGGTTCTCCTTATCTCGCTTCTTCTTCTTCTTCACCTTCATTGACAATAGTCATTCCCCGCTTCCCTTGTTCCCCATTTCTCCCAATCGGACTCTGCCATCATTCTTGTATACTCAAAGCAGGTTTCTTTCCCAGCTTTTTAAACAACTCATTGTGTATGTCATTCTTCTATTTGGGTTGATGGCTTCTCCTTCATCATCCCCAATTTTATCACCCATGATTAGATTGCGTAATGATGCTAATAAATCTCCCATACAAAGATCTTCTCGAGTACTTTTTGATTTCTTTGAGCCTACAATCCACTCACCGATCCACTCAAGTAGTATGGCTCCATAATTTAGTTGAATTCCAAGAGTTATGGCGATCATGAGTTTAAGTTGAACTTCATTAATAGAGTCATGACTCAACTCTTACAAAGAGATACATTTCCCAACAATATCGCCTAGAAATTCATACCTTTGAGGGAATTCCTTCTTTTTATAACCTTTTACAGAGAGGAGTTCTTTTTGTGATGCATTCTCTTCAATCCTCTTCAAATCTTATCTCATCGAGTAAGTTGAGTGCCTGTATTCTTGAAACCTAGGGCCGATTGAAGTTTTCTTCCTTAGCGTCATTTCAACTCCTCTTACTCGTGTAGTGATGGTGATGTGTCGTACACTCCATTCTTGTAGAACTCCTTCACTAGCTTGGGATAGATGAGGTGTTTGGTGCTTCGGCGCCTCTTCGAGACCTCGCTTTTTTAGTAGAGTGCTAAGGTCTTGTGAAACTTTGGTGGAGCATCCTTGAACTCATCGAAAAGCAGTCTCAGAGCTCGAGATTACAGTTGAAACAACCATGATTCTGTGGTTGAGAAGTGGAATACGATTGAGCTTTCTCTTGAGTTAGGGTTTTGCTTTGAGAGAGAGATAATTTTTTGAACTTCAGATTTCAAAAATACGGTTCCAATTTGTACTTGTAGCTTCCCTCTCTCTTTTTGACTTAGTGGGACAGGTGTCGCCTTTTGTTTGGCTCTACGATTTTGATTTGCTTGAATGTACTGATTTGCCCTTTAAGTCTTCAGTGCTGAGATGTCCTTAGAATGACTACGATCATAGAGGTAGTCTTCTGGTCGTTGAGTCTGTCTACCATTCGTAGAGTCTGTCCTACGATCGTCGAGTCTGTTTTACGATCGTCGAGTCCGTTCGACAGTCGTTGAGTTTGATCATCATTCGTAGAGTCTGTTCGGCATCGTTGAGTCTGATCATCATTCGTAGAGTCTGTCCGGCATCGTTGAGTCTGATCATCATTCGTAGAGTCTGTCCTACGATCGTCAAGTCTATCCTTTCAACTCTACGGTCGTGGACTTTCCTTGATTATGTCTATGATATTGAGTTTAGCCTTTGTACTGTTATGGTTAAAGACAAATTCTAGAGCATATATTTCATGGTTGAAGATTAAGCATGCCTAGTTCTCTTAATAACTTATTGAACTGGATTCATCTAGTGGTTTAGTAAAAACATCTCGCAAGTTGATTTTCAGTAGGGATATACTGTAGTGATATAGTTCCATTTTGCACATGATCCCTAATGAAGTGATACCTTATTTCAATATGCTTGGTCCTAGAATGCATAACAGATTATGAGTTATTGCTATGGCACTTGTGTTATCACAAAGCAGTATGGGTATAGATTTGAAATCAAACCCATAGTCACTAAATGGGTTTCTCATCCATAGGATTTGAGCACAAAGAATGCTAAAGCGAAGAATATATTCAAATTTCTCCGAATGTGGACACCGAGTTTTGCTTTTTTCTTCGAACCAGACACAAGCCTATTTCCTAGCAATTGACAAAAGCCATCGGTACTCTTTATCTATCTATTTTACATCCCGCAAAATCAAAGATCTCAGTATCCTGTTAATTTAAATGAGGATTCCTCGGGATACCAAAGCCCCAAGTAAGGTGTGCCTTTGAGATACCAAGATCCTTTTTACAAAGATATAAATGAGACTCTTTAGGGTTAGCTCTGAAATCTAGCACATATGCATGTTGCGTAACATTATGTCCGGTCTACTAGCGAGCTAGGTATAAAAGAGAACCTATCATACCTCTCGTATTGAGTTATATCAATATCTTTACCATTCTCATCTTTGTCGAAGCTTAGTTGCGCAGAGCAATTGGTGTTTTCATGGGAGAAGTCGATTCCATGCCATACTTCTTTAACAAGTCTTTGATGTATTTGGCTTGATTTATGAATATTCCTTCATCAGTTTGCTTTCACTTGTAGTCCAAGGAAGAAATTCAAATTTCACCTATCATGCTCATTTCAAACTTGCTCTGCATTAGCTTAGAGAATCTCTTGCATAATTTTTCGTCAGTAGAACCAAAAATGATGTCATCAACATATATTTGAACTAGTAAGACTTTGTCTTTGTGCTTTCTAAGGAATAATGTGGTATCTACCCCCTCTTTAAGAACCCATTTTCTATTAAGAAGTTATTTAGTGTTTCATACCATGCTCTGTGTGCTTGTTTAAGACCATATAAGGCTTTATCTAATCTATAGACATAATTGGAAAGAGATGGATTGATAAAACCTAGAGGTTGTTCGACATAGACTTCTTCTTGAAGCTCTCCGTTTAGAAATGCACTCTTGACATCCATCTGAAAGACTTTGAACTTCATGTGGGCAACAAAGGCAAGAAAGATTCTGATGGCTTCTAGTCTGGCAACGGGTGCAAAAGTCTCATCATAGTCGATACCTTCTTCTTGAGAATAGCCCTTTGCCACTAATCTTGCCTTGTTCCTGGTAATGACCCCATCTTCATCCATTTTGTTTCTGAAGACCCACTTAGTTCCTATCACTGGATGATCATTTGGTCTTGGCACCAATCTCCACACTTTGCTTCGTTCAAATTGGTTGAGTTCTTCTTGCATAGCTTCTATCCAACTGGAGTCTTCCATTGCATCCTCTATTTTCTTTGGCTCAATTTATGACAGGAAGCTTAGATAGAAACATTCATTCTGAGTAGCAGATCTTGTTTTGATTCTAGCATTCGGATCTCCAATGATTAGATCCTGAGTGTGATCTCTTGCCCATCTGCTGCCAGTTGGAACATCTGTCCTGATGCCTTCCTGTCTTAAGTCTTCAAGGTCTATTTCTTCTTCTTGAAGTGGAGGTTCATTATCTTGGATGGTCCTCTCTACGATTGCATTATCATGCTCTACGATTTCTCTGTCTGGTACTACACTCGTAGTGTTGACCTCGACGACTTTAGTCGTAGTGTTCGCATCATTGGTCGTAGTGTCTTGAGGTACTGCTTTGTCTAAGTCAGTTTCATCAAAAATGACGTGTATTGAGACTTCGACATTCGGCCGCTTTTTTGTTGAACACTCAGATGCCTTCACGTCAGTAGGGCATACCCAAGGAAGATTCCTTCATCTGATTTTGGTTGAAATTTTGTCAGGTATTGTTTTCCATTGTTGAGAATATAGCATGCACATCCAAAGACATGGAAGTAGCTGACACTTGGCTTTCTTCCTTTCCATAGTTCGTAGGGCGTCTTCTTGATCGTAGAGTGAATTAGTGATCTATTCTGAGTGTAGCATGCAGTGTTGATCGCTTCCTCGCCTAAAAGTATTCAGCAGCAGTCATTCGCTAGTAAAGTTCTCCCAGCCTCTATCAGGGTTCTGTTCTTTCTTTCAGCGACTCCATTTTGTTGAGGAGTTCGTGGAGCTGAGAAGTTATGACTGATGCCATTGTCTGAGCAGAACTGATCCATTTCTGAGAAATCGAATTCTCTGCCATGATCACTCCTTATGGCCTTGATTTTCTCTCTTTCTCGCTTCATCGCCATTCGAACATCTTGATTAATTCGAGTTGTCTCATCCTTTGAAGTTAGGAAGAATACCCATGTGAATCGGGTGTAGTCATCAACTATGACTAGAGAGTATCTTTTTCCTCCGAGACTGGTTGTTGGGATTGGCCCAAAGAGATCCATGTGAAGCAACTGTAGGGGCTTGTCAATAGAGTTATCAGTCTTGCTTTTGAATGAGCTTCTGGTTTGTTTTCCAAATCGACAGTATCAGATGGCCTTTCCTTCACAAAGTTGAACTTAGGAAGGCCACCACGAGATCTTTTGATGCCGCTTTGGACATGCTTTTAAAGTTGAGATGGGATAATCTTCGATTCCATAGCCACTTTCATCTCTTCGTAAGCTTTAGCTAGAAAACATATTATCTCGCTCCCGAGCTTAGTTGTCCAAGATTTCTTCAGATAGACATTTCCTTCTCTTGTTCCGGTTAGCTTTCTGCAGATGTCTTCAAATCTCTCGACTTGACATTGATTATTGATGAATGTTACTTGATGTCCCTTTGTCGCAGAGTTGACTAATGCTTAGAAGGTTGTCTTTGCAGACCTTCCACATAGGCCACTTTCTTCGAATGATATCACACCATTTCCTACCGAGCCATAGCCTCTTGTCTTGGCGAAGACCATTATCTCCAAAGATGACCGAGGACCCTCATTTTCTACATAGTTGGATAGTAGAGCTTTGTTCCTGTCATATGCCTCGAGCAACCACCGTCCCGTATACCATGTTGAGGACGTGGAGCTCTTTTCCTGTCAAAACATTTGAACCTTCATTTTGGTACCCATATTTGCATGGGTCCTTCTTTTATTAGTACCTTTGGGGACCCAAATTTGTCTAATCTTGGGTCTCACATGCATGGAATTATAATAACACTTTGTGGCCCTATGACCATATTTATTGCATATGAAGCATCTATTATAATGCATGCCTGTGTGTGTGTGGTGATTCATCTTCCACTTGGACTTGTATGGTTCCTTAGTTAACCTTCTGTTAAACTGACTCTCTTTCTTCCACGTGTCCTTAGGTTTCATAAATAGTGATGAGTGTGCCTTACCTCTACTGTACCTTCCCAGTTGATTCGTAGAGTTGATTTTGTTTGACTCTACGATTCTTCGAGGTTGGTAAGTAGAGGTTGGGTTACTCTTTTCCTTGATGAAACCCAGACCAGCGTGAGATCCTTTACTTCTCTGAGTATAACTAGAGACAGTGGAACAAGGTTGAACTGGTTCTTCCAACTGTGAGGATTTCACACAAGCAGTGCCTCTACCAAAACTTGAGACATTACTGGTGCTAGTTTCCATTGTCTTTTCCATACTTAGCTCTGAGATGGATTCCCCAAAGCCTAAGCCCGTTCTGTCGAATGCGCTTCTCTGACTAGAGAGCGAAGTAATCCATGGAAGATGTGGATCTGCTCCATGCAGAGATAGTTTTCTAGATCCTTAATTTTAGAGGTTAACATATAGACTCTCTTTGAGCATGATGTGTGTTTGTCTGTTTAAAGTTTCATTCTCAACTTCAAGCTTGGAGAGAAGATTAGTACTTAGAAGGGTCAAGTTTCAAGCTCTTCTTGAACTTTCTTCTTCTCCTCTTGAAGAAGAGAATGATCTTTAGACAAGACTCGAACCACTTCATGTATTGATGTAGATCGAGTGGTTATGCCATGCAAAGCGCTTCTTAAGTCACTTATATCTACATCGGAGAATTAAAATCAAATACCTCATCGATACTTACATCATGTATGTTTAGGCTTTGTTTGTCCTTTGTATGTTTGGCCATTAAGCACAGATTGGCCATATGTGGTTCTTTTCTCATCTCCTGAGTCTCGTGATTTGAGTCATTATCTCAATCACTCCATTTATCCTCCCAAGAAACCGTGCCTTTGTCTCTTTTCTCGAGGCCTCTTGGTTCCTTTGTATTCTTTCTTTTCCTTGGATTTCTTCTTTAGCTCTTCTTTGATAGTTTGTTGCAATTTGGCAATGAAATGACCGTGTTTCTTGCAAAATTGTAGCATAAATCATTTATTTGTTCCTCGTCGATGAAGTTCGACTTTCTTTGGCTTGCCGATTCTCTTTGTCGCATGAACCTTCTTAGTCTCTTTACCAAAGATAAAAAAAGTCATCATCATCGTCTTCATCATCATCATAGTCGGTCTCGGTGATGACTTTTGATGCACCTTCATTTGCCCCGAGAGCAACACCTCGCCTTTTCTTCTTCCTTCCGAAAGGGTTTCAAAGACGTTGGGTTAGCTCCACTTCGTATGTCGAGAGATTGCCATACGCTTGTTGAATCTGTCATCTCATTAAGATTCTTTGACTCTCTTATTGCAGTGGTCTTTGCATCCCACTTGCTTCGGTAGAGAGCTCTCATGAACTTTATGGTCGATCTTTGTTAGATAGATCTTTCCATATGCTCGTAGAGAGTCGAAGCGTAATGTTGAATCTTTCATAAGTGGCGCTTACATTTTCGCTTTGCACATGAGCAAACATCTCGCATCGCTCTTGTGTTAGAAGAGACCGCTTTGTTCTCTCTCTAACTTCTTCGCCTTCTTCGTGCATGATCGCAGTGCTTCCCAAACCTCCTTAGTCGCTTTTGTTGCTTACAACATTTTCAAACAGATCGTCCTCTCAAGGATTGGAACAGATGTTCTTCGCTTTTTTGTCAAGTTGATGCCTCTCCTCTCTCGTGGTTCCGCCCATTCTTCTTTTTACTTTTATTTGTACTCTGCTTGGATCACCAATGGTTGGTGCAAGCTTTGTTGGTATATAGGGCCCATTAAGAATGGGGCTCAAATAGATCTTCATCTATTGAGTCCATGTAAGCTTGCATCCTGACTTTCCAGTTCGCAAATTTATCCTTGTTGCACATTGGTGGCTTGCTGCCTCCCCCGGTCCTGATTCGCTTGGTACGAGTGTCATTGGATCTTACTAAAGCGTGTAAGCTATAAAATAGAACCTGCTCTGATACCAATTGTTAGTCCCTAGTAGGCACAAGTTATCTAGAAGGAGGGGTTGAATAGATATTTGAAAATCTTTTCGCTTTTAACTTGTTTCAGATAATGATTAAAACTTTCTTTGAATTAATGTTTGTTTTAATCTTCTTTACCAAGCAATGGAGTTATGAGCGAGTAAGGCGCTTATAGCGAGATATAGCAAGCGCTTATAGCATGAATGTAAACGACATAGTTGTTTTTAAGTGGTTCAGAGCACTCAAAGCTCCTAGTCCACTCTTCTACTCAACGAGTAGGATATCCACTAAGGATGTCTTATACAATCTTCTGAATCACACAGATTCCTTCTAGACCAGCAGTCTAGGAACTTTTCTAGTTCACTTTTGAACTCTTCAAGTCCAGCAGACTTGGCTTTCTTACAGTTCACTACGAACTCTTCAAGTCCAGCAGACTTGGTATACTTCTTCAGTTGATTGATGATTGTTGTTGTTGCGTTCTGAAGGTTGCTACTCACTTTTGTTGTAAGCTCCGGTTCAGTAATAGGTGAGTAGTCGAAAGGTGCTTTGTAATATCTCGGATCGTAGAGTTGAGCCTTGAGAGTTCTTCACGTTAAATGTTTATGCTTGCTTTTCTTTTTCATCCGTCTCGATCCAGATATATGTGATGTTGAAAACTCTCCGTTGGATCCATCCGTTGGGCATTAAATGCATCTCAATTTTCTCATCTTGTGATGGAGACATTCCCGCACATCTTCCAGATTTCGCATTCGACCACCGACACCGCAGGTCGCTTTTTCACCTACCACCGAAAAGGTGTTTTGTCCCTTTCATTCATAAGTACTATCCTTAGCTTCTTCAATACGCTTCTTTGTTGCATACTAAGGATATTTCATTTATTCTGGGACCGATGGGCACTACAAAGATCTAGGATCCATTCCTCGTATTGTTGAATTAATGTTTCATGAGGCTTTTAACGCTTTTTTGACATGATGATGTTGCTTCACGTTTTGGATTGTTGTACTCTACGATTGTAGAGCACACTATGATCTTTACTTGCTTTCGTGTTGTTGGCTCTCACGATCCCGAGAGCACACACTACGATCTTTACTTGCTCGTGTTGTTGACTCTCACGATCCCGAGAGCACACTACTACAATCACCGACTCAGACACTACGATCCAAATTTCTACCGTAAGCAGACTCTACGCCCCGAGAGATGCTTTGGCGGTCACGTACACTACGATCTTGAAGATGCTTCTAAGTCGGCAGTATACTCACAATCCCGAGATCGATCTTGACACTCTATGATTTCGCCTTGAGCTTGTTGTCTTCATCCGATCTTGTCCGACTACGATCTCTCGCATTTTGTTCAAAGGGACTCTACGATCGCAGAGTGTGGTCTACGATCCTTGTCTTTGACTTTGGCATCGCTAGACTCTACGACTCGAAAGCGAGAGTGCATTTCATACTTAGCTTCGGACAGATTGCGTTCGGCTTTATAGAAGGCCGAAGTCTCTACGATTCGAACATGACTTCCTCAAGACACTACGATCCCGAGGAGGCTCTTCTCCGACACACTTCTGATCCTTCTTTGTTTCCCGAAAGTCTACGAACTCCGAGATCTCACTATCTTGTATACTCCTATTCTCTTCTCGATAGCTCCCGAGTCGACTCGACTCTCCGGCAGATTTACTTCGACTTCAGTGCGGTCTTTTACGATCGAATGTGCTTCTATCTATTACATCATAAGATCAACCTAACAAGCTTCATCTTTCTATATTTATAGTCCTTGTACATAAATTCAATTAAGGACCTTACAATAATCACAAGCATATTAAAACATCAAATCATGCTATGCATTTTCCCAACATACACAATTTGGAAGATTGATCAAGGAGCAAAAGTAGATTTTGAAGATTTTGGCTTGGAGTTCTTCTTCTTCTTCTTTATTCTTTGAATTTGTGTAATTCATTAAGGATGGTTTTTAAACTATTGTTGATTCAAATTTTCGTTATGAACTAAATTCTTTAATTACGATTCCAATTGAACCTTTTATGGTTATGAATTGATTATTTGATTTATTCCAATTATTTATGTTGAAGTGAATTGTCCATCTTGCTTTGTACTGGTTGATTAATTATCTGGCCAATAATTACCTTGTTACTCTAGAAGGAATTGGAAGAGGAATTCTAGGGTTAGAATTGGGCATGGTGACATGTGACTTAGTTATTTGCACAGTGAATAATTAGGTTTGTGAATAGAATGGAAATATCTATTTGTCGCATGTAGCACATAAGGAATTGGAATTGTAACGAGTTTAATTCAATTATTTTGCATAGGAATATAGCAAAATTAATCTGGGTTAAATAGAAGGCAATTGATCACTTGGAAAAGGGCTTTTGGCATTTGAGAATTCCTGTTAACAATTCAGTAGACATAATAATTGGGATAATTGAATAATTGTTTTATAAGTCATAATTGGGGATATTGGAGTCTTAATCCTCATTTATCTGAATTCAATCAAATCTTAGTTTGTTTATTTGCTTTCTTTGAGAATAATCTCTTTGCATTGTTTAATTTAGTTTTCTTAAATCTAAAAATCATAATTATTGGTTGTTTAAATAAAATTGAATTGATATAGTACTAGTAGTTGGAGTTTATTAATTAGAATTCTCTGTGGGATCGACACTCTATCTTATCACTATATTACTTGTTGACCGTGTATACTTGCACGTTTTCTTTGATTGTGAAATCAACCAACATGCTCTCCTTGGCCTCGGCCGGGAAAAAACCGTCGGGATCTGCGAAATCGGAATTTTGTTTCTCTTTGAAGAATTGAAAAACCCTACAAATTCCATCAAAAAATTTCAATAAAACAAAAGAAATAATCATCAATTACCTGATATGCTCACGAAATCGAATAAATCGAATCGAGCGAGCGATTTTGAGCCCACAAAACCAAAATCGAGTGTGGTTTAGGAAAGAGAAGGACAAAGCGATGTCAGATCTGTAACAAAAGAGTAAAATTTAACAGAATATAAAGCCAATAAATTCACATAAACATACGAATATACAGATATATATATATATATATATATATATATATATATATATATATATATAAGTGGAAGAAGTGGAAGAAGGAGAGGGGAAAGTGGAACTCTCTGGAAGTGGAAGTGGAAGATGAAGAGGGGTGGAACAAAATAAAAAGTAAGGGGAATCGATTTCGCGGGGAAGGGGAAGAAACTGAAGTGAGGAGGAGGAGGAGGAGAAGAGGAAGAGACAACTCGGTGAAATTAATATCAAGTAATGGGTTTCTGTTATGTATTAATGGAGCTATGAAATTTCAATTGATTAAAATTGGGTGTGTTAATTGATTGATTTGAAATTAGAAATTAATTGATTTCAAATTAATCTGAAACTATGGATTTCAATTGATGAAAATTAAGTGTGTTATTTGAAATTAATGGATTGAAGGATTGAAGTATTGATATAAGGATTGAAGGATTGATTTCAATCTATTGGAATTAGTGATGTCATCTTTGTATGTTTATTTATATATAAGAATTGATTCTCGTCACCGTCTTTTGTTATGTCATGTTTCGTTTGGGTTGATTAATAAAAATGAAATTTCCGTTCATAACGCATTTATTTCGCAGCAACTGATTTCATTTATTGGGAGAGTTGTTCCATTCATTCCAATCAAAAGTTATTTATAAATTGTGATCAACTTAGCTTATAAATATCAATTTAAGTTTTATTTATTATAGTAGTAATTGATTGTCCCTCTCTCTTACCCTCCCATCTCATAATTAGCTTATAAATATGTGTTTCATGGTCAAGTCTTTCAAGGATAATTGACTTTTATAATGTGTTTCATGGTCAAATATATATATATATATATATATATATATCAAGGATAATTGACTTCAGAATATGTGTTTCATGGCCCAAATTTTAAAGGATAATTGACTTTAATATACTTGAATGATCAAGATTTAGACTAAATTAATATACTTGAATGATCAAGATTTAGACTAAATTAAATATCCCAATATATATATATATATATGACTTAAATATAAATTATTATCCTAAACTATAGGTTATATTCTACTTCGGTGATGTACCTTTCAATTTTGTCAATTAGATGATTGAACTATTAATTTTTTCTACTTCTGTCTAATTTCTCTTGTCACGTCAGAAATTGCTGACGTGACTCTCTGAGTGGGGTCATGTCCAACTGATGTGTGTCAAAAAATAGTTTTTAAATTTTTAATTACACATTTAAAGGGTAAATTCGTCAATTCCTTTTATATTAAACATTAAAACAACAAAAGGCATAAAGAAAATTTATTAAATCTTGGTTTTTCTTTCTCTAATCAACAACATCAATACGTTCCTTTTGGGTAAAGTAGCGAGCAGCTCAAAATACATCCCTTAAATCATATTCTTGATCTAGCTCTAAGACTTCCATCTCCCCATTAAATGAGGAGACATCATAAATAAGAACTAAGGCAAGTCGATTCATCCCAGATTCAGCCATATTTGGAGAATATGAGGTCGAAACATCAAACTCAACTTGGAGATCTCGAGAAGGCCTGCTTAAAGAGTTACCCTCGAAAGGTTATTGTGGCTAACCATAGCTGAGAGAACTTAACATCAAAGAGGAGATGGAACAGAGAAGAGAGTCACTCTATGGGGTATGTTGTATTCTCTATTAATTATGTACATTAATTTCCTTTTATTTATTGCAGTTTAAATTTAGCAAAAAAGGCTAAAATTGATAGCTATTTTTTCCCTAATTTGGATATTAGTAGCTATTGGATGACTAAGATCGGAGATATGATTTTTCTCAAGCTAATTCTTTGTGTGTTTTTTTTTGGAAATTTAGTCTTTGAGAAACTGTATATCTGAGTTGTTATTTTGGTAATATATGTACGAGTGCTTTGATAGCACCACATGTGGTGTTGTCGCCTTTATTGAGAATGCCTCTCATCATATATTTGGTTCACAGAACATTCGGTTGCCGTATAATTTATAAGTTTTTATTTTTAATAATGACCTTTGTTTGCTTCTAATGTTTTTAAGCTTGGAGATTGGAAAGCTTTGCCTGTTTAATTAATTGATCGATCAAATTCTGGATCATCATCATTCTGGCTTTATATGTACAGGTCATGTTGGTGGGCATCGCGGAGCCGTTGGTTTTCGAGCAGGCTCCAAACTTGTGGTGGTGAGTTGAATTGAAGGAGTCGGAGGAGGAGGATGTGCCGGAGCTGAACATTTACTAGAGTAGAATTGGAGAGGAGAAAGGAGGAGGAAGATGGGAGGTTAAACTTGAATGATTTTCTAAATTTATCCTTGTTTAAATAATTTAAATTAATAAAATAATAAAAATATTTATTTTTTAATCATCTAATTGACAAAATTAAAAGATGGATATGATCACCGAAGTAGAATATGACTTACAGTTTAAGATAATAATTTATATTTAAGTCATATATATATATATATATATATATATATATATATATATATATAAAGTTATTCAATTATTTGATTTGAAAGGAAAGGAAGGACCAAAAAAAAGAAGGAAATGTGGAGTGACACTAATTAATTTATTACTCTTCAACTCCCTTTTTTTTTGTAAAAGGCCAAGGGTGAGTGTATGAGTAAATATTTATGATTACAAAATTTTCAACATTACGAAAATGTGGTAGAACCAAATAGGGTAGACTTTAGTTGACGTGGGGTCAACCATAATGGAAAAGTAGAAAGAGAGAGTCAAAGGATAGGATATATAGCGAAGGTAAAAATTATCGTGACTAATAGCAACATTTTTATTATAAAAATAATAATTTTTATTATAAATTTAATAATTTCCTATCATTAATTACCCTTTACTGCCAATCAAAAGGGCAGGATCTCATTTTCCAACAGACTCTCAAAATTGGATTACTATTACTACTATTATTCTTTGTTTAAATGTATCTTTAGTGAAAATGGTTAAATTTAACTTCTATTAAATATTAGACAAAATTTGTGAAATTATTGTTAGAAAATGGGTTTGAAACATTAAATATAGGAGCATTTTGAGGCTCACTTAAATAAGAGACCCACACTCCGAAAATGTCAGGTTCATGCACCAATGTGTTCTCCTCAATGAAGAGGGTATATTTATGTGTTCAAATTCATTAAGAATTGAATGAGAAAATTGACTCCAAAGTCACCTACTTGAAATGTTGAAAATTATAAAAGTCCCACATAGGGCATTAGAGGAAAAAATGAAGAATTTATATATGGAATGTTTGCTCAATGGGAAGAGCCCCAAGGGGCACCCCACTTTTGTGGAAGGGAGAGGACCTAGCCAAAGCTTAGTTCAAACTTGTGCATTGCCGTCGGGTCAGGATATATAATTTTTTTTGGACAAAATATGTCTACTATATTATCAAATTTTGTTTTAGTTATTGTCACGATACTACGTAGTATTGAACGGTTTGCACGCCAATGGTAATAACCCAACTGATAAACCGCGGAATTATTTTTATAAATAATCCATCTGGGCGCGCTAAAATAACACAAGTTATTTTCCCCCGTTCTCTGTTCTGTTCTGTTCCTTCTCGTTTCCCGTTTCTGTAAAACAAAGTCCCATTATGCAATCTGCAATATTTTTTCCTGTCCCCGTTCTGTAATATTTTTCCGTCCCATACTGCAATATTTTTCCCGTTTTTGTGTAAGTATATCCATCCATGCACTGTTTTTCAGTTCAGTACATAACATAAAATTTGGTTTGAAGTGTTCTTAATTTTGAAGTGCTTCTAATTAAGAACTGAAAATCCGTTTTATATTGAGAAGCAATTATTCAATTAATCCTTAGCACCAGTGAGAGAATAAATTTGCTTTAAGGAGATTTTGTGAATTCAAAGGACTCGGATTTATCTGTTTTTTCATTTTATAGTTCTATTCTGTTTTGCTTAATTTTTTGTTAATATATATATATTAAATAATATATATATATATATATATATATTTTTTTACGGAACATACAATTATTGTAGGAGATAAATGGGAAAGTAAGAAAAAATAATACTCAATTTGAAATTGATGAAGTATAATATTAAAATAGGTTTAGAATTAATAAGCGCATGGAGTTCATCATAGGGAAAATAAAATTTGTATAAAAGAGTGGGTATTTATTCTTCAAGAAAAAGAAATTTATTATGTGTGAATTGTTTATTTAAAATATATATTAAAAAAATTACTCAAATTGTATCTCTAATTTTAAAACAGAGGGAATATCAGGTTATGTAATTTTTGATGTAAAAATGTAATTTGATAAATCTATTTTCATTCTCACGGTCCCTTTAAACTTTGAAAATAGTTATTGTGAAGCTAAAATTCATTTTTTTGGTTAGAAGATACTGTATATATGGTTAACAAAATAGTTTCAAAATCTCCTTTTTAATTTTTAAATGTTAGCGTTCTACTTTATAAAATATGTTTCTCAATTTTGGAAAAGGCATTACTTGAATAATACTAGTAAACTAATTTTAATCGATTACGTATTTGAATATAATTACAAATCTAAAGTAAATTAATTATTATATTATATAAAACTAAAACTTTTAATATATATCCATAAATACTTGAGCCAAATAATTTCACTAAATTTTATTCTTAAACCTAAATTTTTATTAAAAATCTCATTAGTGATAATCTCCATACAAATAAAGAAATCAAATTCATGATTAATCCATTCCTTCCACTCAAAGGGAAACCTAATAATACACACTCTCCAACATCAATAATTGTGAGTTAAATGTAGCAATTAGTTCTCTGAAAGAAAGAATTAATAACCTAGGAAGATATGTTTGGTTACCGTTATTTAGAGTGTTTATATTGCAGTTGTATTGTTTGGATGTCATTATTGGAGTTAGTGTTGTGTTGACCCTAAACGCAATATTTACGAGTTAAATAAGTTGCTTATAAATATATGCGTTTGAAAAATCTAAACACACCAAATATTTTAAATGTGGATAGACAACTATACGATTAGAAATTGATATTTTCATATGATTTTTTGATATTTTCACATAAAAAGTGTCGTTATAGATATATAATGACGATAAAAATCGAATCTATAACGATGATTTTTATATAAAAATATCAGTTTCCTATTTATACATAGGGTATAATCAACTTTAGCGTCAGTAACCAAACAAGGGAAATGTGATTCTCATTTTTTAAATACTCCCTCCGTTCTTTAATATAGGTCGTTTTAGGGTTGTGTACAAATATTAAGGTAATGATTGTATAATATTAATTATAATATCAATTGTCTATATTGCTCTTGTATTGAGATAAAAGATTGTTATTTATTGGACAGAAAATAGTGAGAGAACTAAAGATATTTAATATTTAGGGTAATATTGAAAACTAAGTAATTAATGCTTATTTGAAATTCTCAAACGATTTATATTAAAGAATAAAAATATTTCTCTAAAACGATTTATATTAAGGAACGGAAATAATAGTAAATAGAAATAGGAGAGGAGAGGGGACATCTTCTAGTTAATTTCCAAGTTATATTCATGATGATCGATATTGGTCATGATCACCCAAAGAAGAAGGATTATTGGACCCCTACAAATACAATACAATAAAGATCTGTCCGCCATACCTACCATAATTGGGAAAATCTATTGTCCCTTCACTCCCAACCAATTGTAGTAATCGTACTCTTCCCAAACAAAATGATGAAAAAGTCATCAGAAATTCCATCAGAAAAATATGAATTATATATATGATAGAATAGAAGGGATATTTATCCTATCCTATCCTATCTTATTCAAAAATAAAATCTGAATTATAAACTTATAATTAGACTACCATAAAGATATATTAGACTGCCATAATATAATTTTTCTAATTTATTATTACCTTGTTACTTCCATTTTCAGCACCACACTTCAACTATACTAACTTAATTTTACCATGGTAACTTAATAAATTTTCTTTAAAAATACATAAGTTGTCTGTTTTCTATTGAAATAGTATTAAAATACTAGTTTACAGGTAGTCTGTATAGAATTGATTCTCATATTTCTAATTAATTTCACTGTCAGTATGATGTAATAATGCATATTTTAGATTAAATTATGAAAATTAAATCTTAAATTTCAAAATTTCTTCTTATTTGGAGTAGAAAGATTAACACTTTAAAATGGGATGGAAAATGTAGATGGGAAATGAATTTTTTTTAGCACTTCTTTCATTGGCCACTCAAGATAATATAATATGGAAGTGAGGGGATATTATAATAGGAGAACAATAACTTAATTTTCTATGTCTTGTTTGTTTTGGAAAGGAAAATATAAATAATTAAAGTTTTAAAAAAATTAAAGAGAAAGTGTATTGAAGAGAGACGAGAAAACGAAAATATTACCTCTTTTTGTAAGGGGAAAAAAAGCCCCACGAAGCTTCTTGTTAGGCATGCATATGCATCACAAGCTTGTAATAGATTATACTTTCTAGAAAGGGAATTGTTAAATCAACAATATTTTTTATTATTTTCACAATAAAAGTGTCGCTGTAGATGTATAGCGACGGTGAAAACTGTAGCTATAGAATCTATAGCGACACTTTTGTTATAAAAATAACATTTTCTATTGTGGATTTAACGGTTTCCTTCTAAAAATGAAATAGGACATTATTTATAAGATGTGACTACGAACTTGTAAATTTTTTGGCTCAACACTTGGTGGCAATGTCTATCAAAGATCAAAAAAAAAAAAAAAGAATTCAGTTACTTGTCATTTTCTAGATGAAATCCCCCCAAAGAAACATTATAAAAGTATTCAATATTTTTCCTAGGTTTGACAATTTTATATGATTCCGGCCTTAATGAGACCTCATTTTTTAAAATTTATATGATTACGGAGCTATGTGGTGTTTGTAGGGGGTCATGGGCCCCCCAAGATTTTAAATTTTTTTAACTACCATCTATTATGTTTTTTTTTCTGTTGTGCTAAACTCTTGACAAAATAATTTTTTTTCTATTGTGTTGTAGTATATATTATGACATGTACTAATCCTGATGCTTAATAGTAATAGCCCTTTGCAAGGGCAGATAAATATATCTTTTGTTAGCAATCAAACAGTTGTCATAACGACATGTATATATCGGTGTATATATATATATTATGTATGTGCGAGAAATAAATTGGGGTAGTTAATTGAATTTTTTGTTTTTGTTTTAGAGTATTGAGAAAATCACATACTATTGAGTCATTTTCAAAGAAAAACAATCAAATTATGTTTTAGTAAAAAATCAGTCTTAATTAATTCATGAAAAAACTTTGATATGCTTCTAAAAGGCTTTTTTGTTATGTTTTGTTGTCTTTGTCAAAGAAAATTTTATTCCTACATTATTTTGTTTTAGTAAAAATATATTTTGTAATGGTGGATTTAATATATATTTTTTTTTGCCCCCAAAAAAAAAAAAATCCCGACTCCGGCCATAGAATATATATATATATATATATATATATATATATATATATATATAATTTATAATATTTGTAATACAATATGTTGCTATTTGATTTTGAATTAAAATTAAATATGCAAAAGTAATATAAAATTTTTTGGAGGAATTTAATTAGAAAAAAAATTGAGAAAATTCGGAGAACCGCGATGAGGACAGGGAGAGTTGTTAGCTTTTGGGGCGGGGCGGCTATCAAGCGGGGTATGAATAAAGAGTATCCATTCCCATTCCCATAACTAAAAACGGATATAGGTGGGAACTAGTGGAGTCTAAAGCCCCACTAAAATTTTGGAAATTTTTCTTTTATATTAAGTATTTACTAAATTTATGAATAATGTGTAGCTAATTTAGGAGTTAAAATTAATTTACTACCTACATGGATTTATGATTACTCACACTTGAGGAATTGATTTTTTATATTGTTTGTTAAAATTAATTTCTATTGTTTGTTAAAAGTACTACTAATCAAAAATTTTGTTATTTTCTAAAATTTTATGCATCACTTGACTTTTAAAAGTCAAAATGAGAATTTTTTTGTAAAATAGAGAGAGTATTATTTAGTCCCCACTAGAGAAAAATCTTGCGACTGCCACTGCCCATAACACGTGTTGCGAGGCCTAATTTTTCCCAAAATAACATACTCCTAGTTTCCTTTGAAAATTTATTTTCTTTTGTTCAGCTATAAGGGTGTAAAATGAATCAAACAATTCGAATTTCAGCTTGACTTAAAGTTCGATTAAAATTCAACTCGTAAATTTTTAAGTTCGATAAATTATTTGAACTTTTTAAATTATAATTTTTTTACTAATACTCGAATTATATTTGCTTGAAAAGTCCAAATTATTCGGGCTCGATTCGAGATCGTACCCGACTTAGTGGTTAAATAAGCTTCAATCAAACTTTATTTTATACTTGATAAATTTTATGAATCAAATTTGATAAACTGAATACTCAACTCTATTCATTTACACTCTTATTCAACTATGTGTTCCCATATCCACCCAACCCCCTGACTCGTAAAATTTAAAGTTCGATAAACTATTCGAACTTCTTCAAATTATAATTTTTTTATTGACACTCGAATTATATTTGCTCGAAAAGTCCAAACTGCTCGGGCTCGATTCGAGATCGTACTCAACTTAGTAGTTAAATAAGTTTCAATCAAACTTTATTTTATACTCGATAAATTTTATGAATCAAATCTGATAAACTCAATACTCAACTCAACTCAATTTATTTACACTCTTATTCAACTACTGTGTTCCCATATCCACCCAACCCCCTGGCCTCAATATACCTTTCGTTTTCACTTTCCATAAATAACCCAGTGGACCATTATTTTCCCCCACCAACCACATTTTCTGGAAATATGGTAGGACCCAACAAACGTCAAAAGCCCAACCTAGAAAGGCTTGTGTTGATGGGCCCACTGCCAAATTTAGTTCTCAAAAAGCAAGTCCTATAAAGTGCTATTTCACAATCAAATGGGGCAAATGGGCAGCAAATCATGTGAGTCACCCCACCCCCATTCCCTTGTAGGATCTGACCAGATCTTTAAGCATATCTTTTTGTAGACCAAATAGTAATTTCCCACACCTCAAAAAATATGGGCCTATTAAACAGTTGAGGTCTTGTTCTTATCCTCCCCACACCATTCTAATTCCGGCTGTAATGATCCGGCCCGACTCATATCCAAATCAAAGCCCAAACAAATTTATCATTTTAAGAGTACCATTTGATCATCATTGACGCAACATAACAATATTGTTGATAAATTTGTGGACACAACAATTTATGTAACTTGCAATAGGCCCAATTTGTTGGGATATATAATTTTGGTTAGATGGTTATGTATTTTAAATCTAAGATTTAATTTCAAAGTTAAATAATTATACTTTAAATTTCGAATACTAACTAATTTAAGATAGAAAACTGATATTTTCACATAATTTTTTGATATTTTCACATGAAAATCGTCGGCTTAGATCTTATAGTGACGATTTTTACCATCGCTATACATTTATAGCGACAATTTTCATGTAAAAATATCAAAAAATCATGTAAAAATATCGATTTCCTTTAAGATAAAAATAACAACTCGGGTTAAATATAAAAAATTGATATTTCTGCAAAAAAAAATCTCACATGAATAATAAATGGACTCACAATCATATTCATGTGAGTGAGACATTGTAAAAATAATTATTTTCTATAAAACGTAATATAATGTTAATTAAAAAAGTAAATTCAATTCTAGGGAAATTACATTAAAAGAAAATTCATTATTTCACAATGACCCAAAACAACTTTTATATAAAATCATTGGATCCATGAATCCTAAAGCCCATAGAGTTGACTATAATTTCAAGGCCCAATTGGTTGGTCACTCAAAATGAAGCAAACGACGTCGTTACCGTCTAAACCTTTCCAATCGCATACAAATTGAAAACCCTCTCTCAAATTCTGAGCTTCACTGCGGAGCTGCTGCAGTTTATATTCTTCTGAACTCCCCGATTTAGGGTTTCACCAATCAGTTCCATTAAAAGGTTCTTAATTACTCTCTCTCATTCATATCAGTAAAAATGGCGATTGGTAATCCTGATATTCTAGGTGATCGCCAATCTGGTCAGGATGTTCGCACCCAAAATGGTACTCTCTCTATATATATGTATTATGTATATATTTCTTATATTTTAGCTTAATTCGCCGTTGATACATGTTTTACTTCAATTTAAGTCAGACTTTTTTAGTTTGGTGGAAGATAATATAAACGAAATGTATATAATTTGTCAATCTGGCTATTTCCTTTGTAATTCATTGAAAATCGGACTCATATTTCCGGACAGGGGAGTTATAAATATAATGTATGTATATGCTACAACCAAGGTTGAAGTTTCAGAAAGTATATTTACCTTCTGAGCAAAAGCTTCGGGCTTTTAGGGTTTGGAAAATTAATTTTGCTTTAGTGTTTTCAGAAATGTGTATTTACGAGAAAAAGGTTTATATTTCTTCCATTAGTAATTGATGAATTTTCACAGACAATCTTTAGTTGTATATACCCGTGCATTCATCCTTTAAGTGATTTTTGTTTTGATAAGTAGTGTTTTTCAGTGATTATTTTTTTAAGTATTGAAATGTTGATTTGTTGGAATGAGCAGTGGTGGCGTGTCAAGCAATTGGAAATATTGTGAAAACGTCACTTGGTCCTGTTGGTCTCGACAAGGTTTTTATATTTCTCTTTCTATAGATATACATATTTATCTGAATCCTATAGTTTGTATTTATCATTCAGGTGAGACAGACCCTGACACAGTTTTTGTTACATTCATATTTCAGATGCTTGTTGATGATATTGGTGATGTAACAATAACGAATGACGGTGCTACAATACTCAAGATGTTAGAGGTTGAGCACCCTGCTGCAAAGGTGGAGGAATTGAGACTCTTTTATCCTCTTTACTAGTGCTTACTTATATTATAATTGGCTCTTCTTTGTGCCTCTCATGGTATTTTCTACCTATTATTGGCATTTACAGGTTCTTGTTGAATTGGCCGAGCTTCAAGACAGAGAAGTTGGAGATGGGACAACTTCAGTTGTCATTATAGCTGCAGAATTGCTTAAGGTAACATTCAGCTAAAGTATTAATATTGCTATGTTTGAGAAATTATAATAATGCTGTGTTGTGAATATCTGCTTGATGTTTGGAGGATGAGTTAAAATATATAATCCTCTTATAATTTGCAGAGAGCAAATGATCTGGTGAGAAACAAGATACATCCAACATCTATAATCAGTGGATACAGGGTTAGTGTTGACCCCCCCTTTCTCTTCAAGCAGGAAAAATCTAGAAATTATAAAATTAGCTGAATTGATCACTCACCGTTTCTTTCAATCACTTTTTAATATCATATACACTATTTTTGTTGCTGCTTATCTTAACAGCTTGCGATGAGGGAAGCATGTAAATATATCGAGGAAAAATTGGCAGTGAAGGTAATTCTTACTACTGAACAAGTCTTCTAGAATTTGTCAAAAACATTGTCTCAAAGCAACTTATTGAAAAATCCTCTGTAGAATACTCTAACTTTCTATAGCCTATTACCTCAGTTTCACAATTGTATTATCTGTTCAAACTCAAAAAATTCATTTGCCATATCATACTTTTTGTATCCTGGAATTTTTCTAGAATTGTGAGATAGATCTATTTACTATCCAAAAGTAACCTTCTGGTTCAATAGATTTGAGAAATAGAACTATGAAGATCTCTGTGTTGGAAACTAGCAAAACGTTGTTTGCATTGTTACATTGTTATTACATGTGCTCAATGTAGGGGCTGTTTTGTAACATATCAAGTTTCTTAACCAGGTCTCTATTTTCTCTTTTCTAGGTTGAAAAGCTTGGGAAAGATTCTCTTGTAAACTGTGCCAAGACAAGCATGTCCTCAAAGTTGATATCTGGTGACAGCGACTTCTTTGCAAACTTGGTATGTTTATGGGTTGATAAGAATTTTGAATTTATTTTAGTCTTGCCTGCTGAAGCTGTCTTATCTATTAGGAAAAGATTACTTTGTAACTTCACTAGCAATTTATTCTTTTAGGTCTATCAATCCTCCATTCTCTTTGGAGGTTTTGTTTGGACTAGTTTTCAAATATATTTGGATAGGGAACTTCCTTAAATTTTTCTTGTCTATACAGCCTATATTGTATTTGTTATAATTGGTCCATTCTTTTCGATCATCTTGATTTTTTCCAAGGTTATTCTTTGTTTTCTATAAATTGGTGATTCTTTATTTACTTCTTGTTTGTTCTCTATTCACCAATTACATTTTGAAATTTAAAGTTTAACTCCAAAGTCAAGGTCTTTGTATGGTCGATGTTGACAATTGAATCAACTATTTACAAGTATAACATGTTATTTTTAGATAGGTAAGCTGTGATCAAGTAGCATGACTAGATGAACACCTGCTATTTTAACTAATTGTACCAAATTCTGAGATGGCTTTAGTGCAGTTTCTCTTACAATTTCCTTTTTGAGACTCCTCATCTCCTTTTTTATTTTGGGTTCCACATTCGTGTTATTCAATAATTTTTTTCTTTATCTAAAAGAAACTTCATTAATCATTTCATTTAAAAAGTCATTTGTGTTTTGGGCCTTTACAACCAGAGTTATGTGCGCTTCTCTAGTTTATGTTTTTCTTTTCATCCAAATTGAATAACAAAGAGTAGTTTGAGGTGTTACCGTTTTTTGTTCCATTGGGCTCTTGGCTTCTTAAAGTTTTCATAATCAAACCAATCTGTTTAAAATGAACTCTTTTTTTGCTATCTTGACTAATTTATTCAGCACAGTTTTTTGGAGGTTGTCTTATTGATAATTTACTACTAAAATCTTAAAAAAAGTAAACAGTTGATGTTTTTGTTTATTTTTAGTCTTTATTAAAATAAATGAGGTAATTCTGTTTTTCTTAGTAAAGTTTAAGTTTATTAAAAGGTGCCAGCTAAAATGGCGGCTTGAGGGCTTCACAATTTATGGAGTACAAGAAGAGTAGTAGTGGAGAACACATGAATGAGGAGCAGGGACAAAAATCCCTTAGAAACTATTAAAAACATCTATAGACCCTGGTTGAGCCAAGAATTAAAGCAGTTGTTTATTTAAAAGTGTGAGCTTTTTTAGCAGCAACTCAAACCCTTAAAGGACCAACCCTTTAAGCTTAAAACTTTACTTTGTAAATCAGCTAAAATTCACAGTTCTGCATTTTAGTTAGCTATAACCGTGTCGATCATAACTATGCATTTTTCAATCCTCATTCATTAGAATCAGTGCTGTAGAGTGTTTTCAAAAATTTTCATAATATAAGATTTCTGTTATGATTTCTTGTGTACAAGGATATTTATTTTAACTTCTTCGTGCCACATTCATTGGTTACTATTATTATTCTTATTATTGTTTTATCCCCCCCCCACTTTTTAAGGTTGTGGAAGCAGTACAAGCAGTAAAGATGACCAATGCACGTGGTGAAATTAAGTATCCAATAAAGGTTGGTTTTTGTGTGAAGTTCAATAGGTCTCCATTAAAGACTTTTTTGGTTATCTAGTTAAGGAGTTTGGGGGATCTAGTATGTTTGAATGTGGTGAAACTGGTGATTCTGCTTCTCAACACTATGTCAAGTATATATATATATAGACACAATGTATATGGGAAAAAGTAATCTAAGAGCATGCCTTAGCCAAGCTTGGCTCAGGTAATACCTTAGTAATACGACGTAGTTTTACCTCAGGGTTAAGTTTTTCATTTTTGGGTTTTATTAAAAAAAAATCTTTAATTTCAAATTTTATACAAAGTTATGTGGTTTCATTAAGTAGCCTTAGCCAAGCTTGGCTAAGCCATCCTTAGCCAAGCCTTAGATTATCTTTCCCATATATATATATATATATATATATATATATATATATAGGGAAAAGGGAATGTGTGTCCCCTACACACAAGCTTATGTGTGTCCTATTATTTTAAGAGATTTTATTTGTGTCTTTGGCATTTCACTACTTTTATTAATGGTTGTTTTGACATTTCACCATTTTATTAATCAAAACTACGTCGTATTAAGTGTAGTACACACAAGCTTGAGTGTGTTTAAGACATACTCCATTTTCATATATATATATATATGGTTTTTGTACTATTCTAGCTTCAATGTTTAATACCACATATTTGATTATAATTCTTTGTTTCTCTTTAGGGAATTAATATACTAAAAGCACATGGAAAAAGCGCTAAAGATAGCTACTTACTAAAAGGTTATGCTCTTAATACTGGCCGAAGCTATAGGGGATGCCAATGAGAGTTGCTCCTGCAAGAATTGCCTGTCTTGATTTCAACCTTCAAAAGACCAAAATGCAGATGGGTGTTCAAGTTTTAGTTACTGATCCTCGAGAGTTGGAAAAGATTCGTCAAAGGTGATCAATTAGTAAACTTCATATTTCTCTAGCACATGCACAGGGCATTCCGTCCGAAATATACTCGTAAATTAAAATTAAATGACTAACATGAAATGTGGGAGGCTATAACTATTTACAGTAAGACAATGCAACAACAAAATATTTTGATATATGGTGGTTATGTTGGCTGTGTAATGGCATGTGAAGAGACATGCCATATAATGGTCTCTAGTTTCAGTTTTTCATTTGGTGTCTTAACCACTACTTGATTTTGTACATTAACAGAGAAGCTGATATGACCAAAGAGCGTATTGAGAAACTTCTAAAGGCCGGAGCCAATGTTGTTTTAACGACAAAGGGAATCGATGACATGGCACTAAAGGCAAGATTTGTTTCATAAGCAGTTCTCTTCTTCCTAAGCCTAATTCTCGATTCTTGCATAGATTAATTTTATCCTATATGTTATCCTATGCTAGGCCACCCAATGTTTGATTGGGACTCATGTCTTGGTTATATGTATGCCTTAAGGTACACATGTCGTGGTCATAGTCTTTGTGATTATGTCAGTTATACTGCTCAAATCTGAAGTATTGGACTAGATTGGATTTTACTAATTCAGAAATATTTCATGTAACTGAGAAACATATGATGACAGTGTTCTCACTTCTCAGAAACTAGTTAACTATTTCTCTCCACATTGTTTGTGAAAACTAGACTTATTTCTTGTCTATATTAAGGTGTTTAATGCAGCATGTGCCCGTCTGATTGTCATGTCATGTTAATCATGCCTGATGTAGCATGTAGGTACTTCAAATCTAGTTTCCGGCGTTGATAAGCAAGATCGGTTTCTCTCATTTAACGGTGCAATCAGACTGAATTTGATGGACTGTACTCTTGATAACTATTTGTTGTAGGACTATCTGGAGCTTAATGATTTTTTTTTTCTCCAGTATTTTGTGGAAGCTG
Source organism: Panax ginseng (assembly GCA_020205605.1). Taxonomy (NCBI): domain Eukaryota; kingdom Viridiplantae; phylum Streptophyta; class Magnoliopsida; order Apiales; family Araliaceae; genus Panax; species Panax ginseng. The sequence continues at coordinate 146,342,529 of CM035133.1, forward strand.
GTGCAATTGCTGTTCGACGTGTTCGAAAAGAGGACTTGCGCCATGTTGCCAAGGCTACAGGTGCAACTGCGGTATGTAATTTGGATCCCCATAGTTCAGCCAAGGATATGCATTGTATGATCCATTTGATGGTTGCCATACTTATGTTATTACCTGCAATGCCATGGTCTAGTCAAATATCTCTTTTCTTCTTTTATGTTGTACTTTATTTTGGGAGGAGTCTTGGTTGGGTTGAGTTGAGTTGCATTCTGCATACCTTTTTTCCCTTTCTTTTTGATAAGTATGTTTTGGGTTCATTGCAGTTATGTTTGTAGTTAACCTTAACCCCCCAATTCCCCATTAATGAATCTATAGAATCTTCAAAGAAACCCATTAATGAATATTATGAATGGACTTGATACTGTAGGATTCATCAGACATGACAATTATGCGGCATTTCTTAGTTTTTGTAGTTTGATTTTTTAGATTTCCATGTGTCAACCACACTTTTTGTAAGGCGTCTTTTAGCTATGTGCTATATATGTTTGCCCCGGTCATTGGTGGAATATGCAACTTTAATCTGAAATTTTAAAATAATAACCTTTGATGCTTGTTTCAGGTCTTTTCCCTGCTCTCATTTTTTCTACAATATTCCTTATGTATTTTTTGTCATATCTTAGTCGCCAATGTCTTCCGATTTTGTTTGTAAAGTTTTGTCTGCTGGTTATAATTGGGCAACAATATCTTGTACTTAATCACTACTGATTTACAGGTCTCGACATTTGCTGATATGGAAGGAGATGAAACATTTGATTCATCCCTACTTGGATATGCAGATGAAGTGGTGGAGGAGCGCATTGCTGATGATGAGGTTGTTTTGATCAAAGGGACCAAAAACTCAAGTGCAGTACGTGTCCTATGTGTTCAACTATTATCTTTTATTTACGTAATCGTTCTAAGATGTCACATTTCTTACAAGTGTAATTATCATCAAATTCTCATGGGTGTGCGCCTTTTTAGGTCTCAGTGATACTCAGAGGTGCAAACGATTATATGCTTGATGAGATGGATAGATCTTTGCATGATGCTCTATGTATAGTCAAGAGGACCCTGGAATCGAATACGGTAAATTGTAGCCTCATTTGTCTTTTTAGTCTTATCAAATATTACGTCCTTCTGGAATTAAGAGTCCTAATTTGTTAGTCCTACTTATATGTTGGTTCTGCTTATTTGCTCTCCTCCCTCCCTCCCTCCCTCCCTCCCTCCTCGTATATTAAGATTTGCATAGGACACACTTTGGCATAGTTTTTTTTAATAAATTTTAGTCTTTGAAGTTAAAAGATTAAAAAAAAATCATCTATGTCCAAGTGTTCTAATACAAACTTTAATATTTAAATAAGTAAAGGAGAACTCTTTTGAAAACAAGGAGCATTTTACATTGTAATACATGTTGGTAGCTGTTTCATACTTCGATCTGGGCATTGTCTTTAAATAAGTTCAATCCTAGAATCATTTACAAGTAAATTTATGTTCAAAGTTCTGATGAACAGAACGAAAGATAATGGCTTACTTAGACTTGGTGAGGAGGTAAATGCTTTGGTGGAACTGTACTAAAAAATAAAAATATTTTCTTTTGCTATTGTCGCATGGTGCTTATTAAAAAGTACCCCAAAGTTGGACATACTGACCCTGTTGCTACAGGACATGCAGCACATGAGCAGTTAACGTAGTAGTAAAATATTGTGTTTTATGATTCCTGATTGTAGAAGGTGTGATTACATTGTACATTTTTTTTGACAAAAGGAAACAGGAAAATCATTTGAAAGGAAATAACAATATAAATCTTACTGACTGATTAGTTGTACAAAATTGTGACAAAACAGGTGGTTGCAGGTGGAGGTGCAGTTGAGGCTGCCCTATCTGTTTATTTAGAATATCTTGCTACAACTTTAGGATCTCGGGAGCAGCTGGCAATTGCAGAGTTTGCTGAATCTCTATTAATCATTCCAAAGGTATGATTAAGTCATTCTTATCCCCAGTCTTTTTATTTTTTAATATACTTATTCGTGACAAGTGTCTTGTCCAGGTACTTGCCGTGAATGCTGCAAAGGATGCAACTGAACTGGTAGCAAAACTACGTGCTTATCACCACACTGCACAAACCAAGGCAGATAAGAAGCATCTGTCAAGGTAATTTGGTTCAAGTCTAAATCTTGTATCTGCTTTCTTTTGAATGAATGGCCCCAGCCAATTGAGGTGGCCATTTACTCTTTCCACTGCACCAGTATTTTTGAGTCATTATGTATTAAATCTTTGCGAATTAATATGTATGTATGTATATATATATACAAAATAGTGATGAGGGAGCTACCTTAAGGAAATAATTTGTCCGAATATCTAGATTTAAAAAAAGAAAATGAGATTCATGCCATTCATAAAATGAGATATATCATAAGACCAAGACACAAGTTTGCAAAGGGGTTTTGTTCTGCCAGTAAACAAATTTGAAATTTCTTGACCGGGACAGAGAAGTAGGCACCGGTTTGGCAGATAAACATCGGCAAAGCAATTAGCCACTGTGCTTTAAAAATAATCAATTGACCCACTATGGTTTTTTAAAAATGTACAATCAAGTCATTCCGTCCAATTTCTTGGACTGACGTTAAATAATTACACACGTGACATTGAAAAAAAAATAAAAAAATCATTATTTTCTGATGTGGCAACACAAAAAATAAAAAAAATTAAAATAATTATTTTAATTCATTTTTTAATAATTTTTTCATTTCCTATTTTCTTTCATTTCCTGTTCATCTTCTTCCTCACTGCATCTACTGTTCATCTTCTTCCTCACTTCATTCGTCTCCGACGACAATAAGAATAACAGGAGGAGAAATCCCCCCCAATCGACCAGAGATTTGCCCAATTGACACTCACTCGACACCCACGTTTGAATCCCACCACCTACCATTCCTAGCCCTAGCCAAATCAATTTTATACCAACAACTTGCGTACAAAGCTGGCTCCTCTTCCGCATTATTATTCACATAAACCTGAACAAAACCCTCCTCTCGATCTTCGGAAGATCGGCCGGTTCTTCCTCCGGTAGAAATATTTCTAGCGGTTTATCGGTGAAAGAGGAGGTTCTATCGGAGGAATTGAAACTGGAGTTCTTAATGAAGATCTGCTAGGTGGCACAGTCTGTGTTGAGTGAACAGATGCTGGTCTTCCATGGTTGATGTTGAACGAACTGAAGGAGCGTGATCCATAAAGTTCCGATGCTGGTGAATGAGTTTGCGGTTGGGGGAGGAGTCCCATTTGAACCAGTAACTGTTATTCATCTCCCAGGAATTTTTATGTATCAAATTATTGTATTATTTTAATATTATGAATATTATAATATTAATAAAATTAATATTATACATATTATAAATATTTAGGTAAAGAAAAAGAAAGAAAAAAAAACATAAAATATTTTTTTAAAATTTTTTTTATAAGTATTTTAAAACATAAAAGTATTTTTATTTTTATTTTAAAAATAAAACATACATATTATAAATATTATAATATTAATTTTTATTAATATTATACATATTATAAATATTTAGGTAAAGAAAAAGAAAGAAAATAAAAATAAAAATATTTTTAAAGCCACAGTGGCTTGCCAAGGAAATAACTTGTTATTCTTTTTTTATCAATAGCCACGTAGGAAATTTGGTCCAATTTTTTAACGTCTGTTAGTCAAATTGGACGGAATGACTTGATTGTATATTTTTAAAAACCACAGTGAGTCATTTGAATATTTTTAAAGCACAGTGGCTAATTGCTTAAAACACTACAACCACAGTGGGGTTAAAAGTGTTTTTTTGTTGATAAACATTTGAGCAAATAATGGCGTCGAGCCTTAAATACTTCAGTTATATTGAGCAAGTTTACCCTTTATAATATTTGGACAAAAGAAGGCAAAAGAATACTCCCTACGTTCCAAAATTAGAGATGCATTTCTAAAATGATGACGTTTATGCAAAACTTCATTTGACCAAACTTATCTCTTTCATTTGTTAGCAATTTAGTAAGTGGTGGCAATCAGTATTTAATCTCCTAGAATATAACTAATGGCATGGGCATGTTAGAAACTTTATTTCACTCTAAAATTAGAAATATATCCCTAATCTTGGAATGGACTAAAAGGAGAAAATATCTCTAATTTTGGAAAGGAGGGAGTAGTTTCAAGGACTCTTTCATGACTATGATTTGTATTCTTGGATAGTAACTGCACATATCAAGTAATACTCACATATAAAGCTACGAACTTGCAGTCTATTCATTTTGCACAATTAATTCTTGTTGAGCTCTTTAATGGGTGAATTCAAGGCGGCGTATATTATGAGTGAAAACATAATTAATGTCTTAGTTGTTGAAGCCTCACCTGCAGTTTGGTATTTGTCACCCTTTACAGCTTTAATTTCAATACCACACAATTTGTGTTATTATCTTGAGTTCTAAGCTGTGTAAAGAAGTGCTAATGAAATTCTTTGGGTTACAACAATGAAGATTCCTCGATGCTTAAATTTTCTGCATCTTGTTTCTACCCATTAAATCAGCAGCTCTCACCCAAATTCCTAAATATCTTTATTTCGTGATTTGTTTTTCTGTCCCTGCAGCATGGGGCTAGACCTTGTGAAGGGAGCAGTACGTAACAACTTAGAAGCTGGAGTAATTGAGCCTGCAATGAGCAAAGTAAAGATATTACAGGTAAAAGTCAGAAACTTTTAAATTGGAAAAAAAAAAAAAGATCGATACTGAAGGTTCTGACCAGAACTGTTTTAATTGTCAGTTTGCAACTGAAGCGGCTATAACTATTCTACGAATTGACGACATGATAAAACTTGTCAAAGATGAAAGTCAAGATGGACAGGATTAGGTATGTTCTGTTTGGATAAGGAGACTGGCTGGGGTGCTTGATGATGCAAGGTGTAGGGAAATTCTGTAAGTTGTGGTATTCAGTTGGGTGCATTGAACTGGTTCAACCATTATTGATGATCCCTTTGCCTTCCTTTTGATTGAAATGCTTTTTGAGGTTGGTTGGTTGTATTGTGGTATTTGATGATGATCATTTTGTACACGGTAGGCAGTATTGTTTAGTTTTTCAAATGCTCGTAATTTTACTAGCTTGAGCAGACCTAGTTTCTTTTTTAATGTTAGGAAAAGTATGCTGTTGTTTCTTATTTTATTTTAGTTGTGCCCATGCTTGCATTTGGAATGGTGTTTTGATTTTCCCTGCCCTTTGTTTTTTTGGCCCCTCCTTTCCTTGTGGGATTTCCTTTCCCTGACAATGAACCATTGTTGGTTATCCAGCTATTTACTGCTTATACAACAGGGAAGTCTTTGATTTATTTTTTGGAAATTGATATTTTCACAAGTAAAATTTTATATTTTTACAAGTTTGGGACCCATTTCTTATTCGACTTTGTAAGAAATATCAGTTTCCTCTTTTGATTTTGAATGCTAGTGCTAGTCTAATATGATGTTTCTGATTATGTTTTAATGTATGCATTGGAATGGTGGTGGTGGGGACTTTTTCTTTTCTTTCAATACCTTCTTATAAAGAATGAAGAGACCTAAAATACGGAATGGGGAATTATTAAATGCGTTGAATGTAATAGTATATACAAGAGGAAATTTTGTTTGAATCCAAGTTGTGGATATTAGAGAATAATAATTTATATTCCATTCCCCTCAAAATACTGTCATTTCTCCTTATTCCTTACTAAGGAGAGAAATAAACAGTAACATATTTTGTCAAATGTCTTTTCCTTAATCTGTTCTGCACTGGTAATTTCTCTTAAAATGTTTTTAAAGTTTGGTAAAAAATAAGTACCACATTGGCATGCAGCTTCCAGTTTTTGAGTCCCAAATTGACTTCACTTGGGTAGTACTTGACAGTGGATGAAACGATTCACTGTTACACTGACGGAATGGGTAAATATTGTATGCACCAAAATGTGAAGTAGAAATGCAAAGGGTAAATAAATATACAATGGGTAAATAAGAGTGATTCTACAGCGATCGGATCTAGTGACGGGTTTTTTTTTTTTTTAAATATATACAGTCTGTGCAACCAGCCAATTCTCTATTATTATTATTTTTACATGTATCAAAATTAAATATAAATCACTTAATTTTGTAAAAATTTGAGTTTAAATTAATATTATAAATTTTTTGGGAGTTGAAAAAAAAATAGAACCCCGGTCACTATGACCGGTTGTCTTGTCCCAAAAAATTTTGGTAAATAAATGTGTTTCATGCATAGAATTTCTCATGTTAGTCGCAATTTATCATATTTGTACATCATTTTTAATAAATAAATAAATAATATGACTGATTTTGAAATATGAGATTTACTTCCCGTCCTCTCTCCAGATATTTTTTTCATTTTTTATACTTCATTTACAAAATCATTTATTTGACATGCTTTTCTTTTCTTGTATGATGATGAATTCTAAATTAGGATCCCAACGGTGGCCCCCACCTATGTATAAAAATTCTAATCTCTCATACTTCACTACTACTGTTCTTAATTACATTTTTGCCAACAAATTTTTATGGTATTATATATTATACAAAAATTAATATTAATTATAAATTTTATATTTTCAAAGTGTATAATATAAAGACATTAAGCTTTCTATAACAGAAGAGTATCTAATTAAGGTCAAGGATAGTCTCATCTGTTTCTAACTCATTACAAATTTGGAATGAAAATAATTGGCCCAAATTATTATATAATAAATATATTGTGTTGAGATATTCTATGTGTGACAACTCTAACAAAAATGAATTATATTAATTATGACTTTTTAAATGTTTCAAATTTATTATGAAAAATCAAAATAATTCTTATTTTGTAATGAAAAGAGCATATAATTATATATTTATTTTTAAAACATAAAGTCGGTTTAAAGCAACAATTAATAAGATTAAAGCTCTAACTTCAGTCTGTTTCCTCTCTAATTAAAAATACTAGTACTATATATTTCTTTGCAAGAATTATATTTATGATGTGATTATTAATCTCAAATATTATTTTTTTAAAATTTAAATTTAGGATTATTAATTTAGAAATTAGAAAATGGCTTAATAATATTGGAATATCGTAATAATAAAATTAATAGTTTTGAGATTATAATCTTAAAATTAATAGTGATTATAATTCGAGATTATATTCCTTATAAACAAACATTGCCTAACTTTTTTACCAGTACAAAGTGCAGGTATTAGTAAAAAAAAAAAATTAATTGGTATAAATTTAGGAGTATTTTATTAGAGAATGATGAGTTTCATAAGGTTTTGAAAACTTTTTGCACTCAAAAGTTGCAATACACTTGCATTAAAAAAATTACAAATCTCATAATTGAAATATTCAAAGCATACAATTTAACTCAAAGATGATTGTATAAGAAAAGAGTTATAGTATTAGTTCACATGTTATTAATTTAATATTGCCTGAATATAGATTAATATTCTAAATTTTTAATAAAAAAATCACTTTAAGTATTGTCTTCTCAATTTTTCTAATTAAGGAATTAAATTTTTTATTTTTTTCTACTTTAGGGATTGTATTCTCAATTTTTCAATTAAAAGATTAAACATTAAAAGTTCAGGGTATTTTATAATAAATGTAATTATAAATTTAATTTTTATTTTACTTAGAAATAAAAAAATATGTTTACTATTACACTTTCAAATATAAAATCACAATTAAAATTAAAAATAAAATCAAATAATAATTAATTATCCTAATTTAATTTAATTTTTTATTTATTATAAGAGAATGTATCAAGTATCAAAATTGAGAATTCAAGTAATTTGAATTTTAAACGAGTTAAGTATAATTTTAGTCAAATTTTATTCGTATTTTTATTTAAACTATTTTTTATACTAAAATCTAAATCATATTATTAATTAATTTAATTATCGTATTCTTTCGAGTCGAGTCTGAATGAGACTGTTTAATTCAATTTACAACTTTATCCATGAATTCCTCTCTGAATAAAGAATAGGATTAAATAGCTGCACCAGAATTAGGAATCCAATATATGATTGTTAGCATTTGCACAAAGGAAGAATATAAAATGGGTCCTTTTACACAGACCGATTTATCGGACATTTTCAATTTATTTATTTATTAATTTTTTTATTTATAATTCTCAAAAAATATATAATATTTATTTCAATATGAATTTTTATAAAATATAGTATTTTAAGTATAATTTGGATACATATATAAAAATAGAGTTATACGATCTGTATAATTCTGTTTTTATATATGTATTCAAATTATACCTAAAATACTATATTTTATAAAAATTTATATTAAAATAAATAGTATATATTTCTTGGGAATCACAAGAAAAAAAATTAAAAATTTCCAATATTGCTAAGATAAAATTGGAAGACCCACGATTTCATGATCCAACAGTGTGTGGTGAGCACATGACAGTGCACGTGCCGAGCTGTTTGCTTCGGGATCACAAACCATCACGTGATTCAATAATGTCTCTCTCTCAAAGTCCACCTCTGCTGCATACTGCTCTGCAGTCTTCCCCATATCTAATGGTCTAAAAATCCGATGATTATTGAGTTGATCAAATTTAATTCATAAAATTTATCGATTATAAAATAAAATTTAATTGAAGTTTATTTAGTTTTTGAGTCGAGTACGATTTCAAATTAAGCACGAACAGTTTGAACTTTTCAAATGAATATGATCTGATTATCAATAAAAAAATTATAATTTAAGGAGGTTCGAATAATTTATCAAAATTTAAAATTTGTTCATATTTGACTCATTTATAGTTCGAATCGAATTTTTAATCAAACGGGTACGAATCGAACCCGAACTGTTTACTTATTTTAAAGTCTTTACCGTCCATCTCCAAGAAAATACTTCTTTCTCCAAGTATGGAGCTGAGCAGGGACGGAGCCACATGTATATTGGAGAGGGCCACGCCCTCCCCCAAGGTTTGAAATTTTTATAAGACTTACCCCAAACTTTGAAAATTTTATAAAATTCATTTATACATTTGGTTTGGTTTGAAAAATTTATAAGACTACGGCCCCTCAAGTTCTATCGAAGTTTTGATATGTTTTAAGACTTTTTTTGCTATGTTTTATTATCTTTGTCAAAAAAAATTCTATTACTATATTATTTTTGTTTTAATAAAAATATGTTTTGTAATAGTAAATTTTTACTTTTTAATGATGAATATATTTTATGGTGTTAAAAAATTTTTTAACCCCCTAAAGAACAAATCCTAGCTCCGTCCCTAGAGCTGAGATTCCGAGATAAGTATTTTCACAATTATCAATATCTTCTAAATTTCCATTTATTTTGAATTAGAATTAATTCAACTGCTAATATTTTGAACTAAGTTTCATAATTATACTTGATGCTAAAAAAGTCAAAGTATAGGGTGTTACGTTGTTGTCCGACTAAAAATAATTTTGTCAGAATAAATATGTATTTTCAGATATTTTTATAGCCGAATACAAGGTGTTAAATTTTTAGTTTCAAATGACGTGATATTAAATATTTTAATAATATTTTATTACGAGAAAATTATTACTCCTTTCATTCTATAATAATAGTCGTTTTAATTTTATGGACATAAATTAAGAAAATCATTTAATCCAATTAAAATTTGTGTGAAATTTTATTATAATTTTTACATACAAGAGAATTTATTGGGACAATGAGATAAGTTAAGGTTAATATAAAAAAATTAATTTATTGTTTTAAAAATTGTAAACAGCAATAAATTAAAATAAATATTTTTCTCAAAAATATTTATTATTAGTAAAAAGAAATGTGCTGAAGACGTTAATAAAAAAATTGAACCCTTGAATCTAGATATTAGCCAAAATAATTAAGCCCCTATTGTTGTATGTAAAGAGTAAAGAGTAAAGAGTAAAGAGATACCGAGGGAAGAGATATATGTGTACGGACCGTACCTATCGGTGTGTGGGGGCGAGTAGCTATCCTTTAATTCCGGATCCGGATCCGATTAATATAAAGTTTATTTTTGGTAAATTCTTTCGATTAAGCCCAATAGAATCTTGTGTACACACAAAAAAACTTTTCCTGCATATCATCACTCTATCGACCAAATGACCAACTTACCCAAAAATAAACTTCATGTTAACCACTCTTTAATTCCATATGTTAAATGCCTTCTCGAAAACTAAGCTGGTTCGACCTCGATTCGGATTCCATTCGAAAAAATATGAGCGAGATTCGAATTCATGATCTAAATTTGAGTATTAAAAATAATTCGAATAAAAATATAAATAAATTTATACTCAACTCATTTAAAATTCAAATTACGTTATTTTATAATGTTTTAAACCTATGGTTATAGATAATTTTCGTTACTCATAAATATTGTCCATTCAATTGTTGAATGTTAAGCAAAGTATGGTTATAAATATAAATAGTGTGCATTCAATTGTTTAAATAGGATTAATTGACCAATACAATATTAATACGCAGAAGAACACCTCTTATTTACGTGTCGATATTATATTGATTAATTGAATAAAATTAACTTTATCCTAATTAATCCCTTCAAATAGAGGGTTTGTTTTGATATGAATATAATTTAATTATCAAATATGGCCAAATTTTATGGACAATAATGCATGTGCAGAAGTTATTTGATTGCATGAATCAACCATATAATAAAAACAGTGCTGCTAGCTTTCAATACCAACAGATTAATATATATATATATATAATAGATGAGGCCTCCCTCACATTGTGTTTGCATGCTCACTCTACCCACGTTCCATTGCCCCCCTTTTTCTCTTTCCTTCAACCTTATTGTACGGTGGTACGCTACATATATATCAACCCCCTAACCCTCTCTTTCTCCCCTCTCTAGTTACAAGCTCTAACAGAGAGAAGTACCACTACTACTTCTACTGTTAGAGCAGAGTCTGTATATCGGAGATCGGAGATCGGAGATGGACATGTACGGTTTCACGGCGCCGGATTTCTTCCGAATTGACGACCTTCTAGACTTCTCCAACGACCAAATCTACTCCTCCGCCACCACCATTACTGATTCCGACCACCGCCACCCCCCTAATAATTTCTCTCAATATCCAAACAATTCATCCTCCACCTCCTCCGTCGCCGACACCTTAATGGAGCCGCAGTTCCATTGCTCTAATTCCACCGATTTCACCTCCGATCTCTGTGTTCCCGTAAGCACAAATTTATCCCCTGTTTTTCTATTAGAGTAATTACAATCATCTTAATAATCTAGCTATTTCTCATAAGAACATCTCATAGTATTGTATAAATAATAATGTAGCCATGTGGGCGGTTCTTTGTAATGTGGAGAGAGAAGTAATTGAGGTTTTGTGCCTTTCTTTCTGACCTTGTTGTGGTGATTTTGTTAATTTGTAGAACGATGATGTAGCTGAGCTCGAATGGCTCTCGAACTTCGTTGATGACTCAAATACCTATTTTCCGGCAAACGAGTTCACCGGAACCGCAAACTTCCGTTCCGATGCTCCATTTCACGGCCGATCGCGGAGCAAACGAGCCAAAGCACCTTCCAAAAACAACAGCCGGACTTCTTTACCGGAATCGCTTATTCCGATCATCGCTAAATGTTATAACAGAGAGCAGGAAGAGAATCAGAACTCACCGGTGTCCTCCGCCGGTACGTCACAGTCGGAGACGCGTCGGTGCTCGCACTGCGCCTCGGAGAAGACGCCGCAGTGGCGCACGGGACCGTTAGGTCCGAAGACGCTGTGCAACGCTTGCGGCGTCCGGTTCAAGTCGGGTCGACTGGTGCCGGAGTACCGACCGGCCGCAAGCCCGACGTTCGTGTTGACTAAGCACTCCAACTCTCACCGGAAGGTCATAGAGCTCCGGAGACAGAAAGAGGAACAACAGCAAATCCGTCAACACCGCAACTTCGAGGTCTGCTGACGTCACTCATGGACACGTGTTGACTTCTTAACCGTTTTAACGAGCCTAAAAATGATCCGAGTTAAATGCATCTCCGGTGGTGTAATCTTTTACTATCAGAAATCATATAATTTTCTCTGTATTTTTTACCTTTTTATTTCGCTCTGTTTGTCCAGAAAAAGTTTTATTAAAATCCCACTCTCTTTCGTAATTGTTCACCAACAACCGTGTCCCTGACTAGTGTCCTTCCACGTGATAAACTGATTTTTTTATTAAATTAAATGAAAAATTCTTACCATATAAAAGAATTTGAATGAAATAGAAATTTTAAATATAAAATAAAATAATATGTTTAATAATTGTCTATTTAAAATATTTGAATATGTATATTTCTCTATTTTAACCTTCTAGACTATTATGAATAAATTTATTATGTAATTATAAATAAACAATGTTATTTAAAAAAAATTAAATATAAACTTGTGAACAATCTTTGATGGAGTATACTAGTACTAATACTATTGTGTAAGGAACCAAACATAATTTTTTTTTATTTCAATCGCAACCAAACACAATTTAATCTATAGTTTGAATTGAAGGAATGAAATGAAAAATAAAATAATTCATTCTATTTTACCTGGAATGAGTAATTCCATATGCTCTTCTTCCCTTAAGGAACCAAACACAATTTTTTTTATTTTATAAAAATGAATCATTCCATTCTTACAACTTAATTATATCATTACGTTTTGAATAATGGAAAAGGTAGTTACAAAAATTAAAATTTAGTAAATGAATTAGTAAGAAATTAATAATTAGTTGATAAGATGGAGATGAATTCGTTTATCTTAAATTTATTTGAATTAATTTATCTAAAATTGTTGAAATAAAATAATTTTAAAAAATTAGGTTCACTTATTTGTCAAAATTTTTGCCTTAGAGACGTACTGAAATAATTACTTATTCGTTCGTGATTTCTTAATATGATCTTTTTTTACAGAAACAACTTTAACAGCAATTTGACTTTAATAAATAACAATCCCTATATTCTTTGAATATCAATTATTTATGGAATATGTCTTATCAACTCTCCCTTTAATTTGTCACATTTTGTCAAAAATTGATTATATGGAACAAACATATGAAGTAAAAACATAATCAATAATTGTTTTTATTTTTTTTTTAAAAAAAATACAGTCGATCCAAACATGCTTAATAACTATTAAAATGAAATCTTAAACGTTTAGAAACTTATTACTATGAAACACATGAAACACTAAAATGAATTTCATTAATATGAAACACATGAAACACTAATATGAATTTCATTAATATATACCACCTCCATTCCAAAATTACATATACAATTTGACTTTTAAGATCAAACAACAACATATTAACTTCAAAATTAGTATTGTTAGAGTCTGCATGTTTAATTTAATGATGATATGATAAAAGTATATTTATCTAATAGCTTTTATAAAATCCTTAATATATAATGTATAAAGACTAAGATCAAATGTGTTTCTTATAGAGTTAGATGATGTATAGTTGATAGGTTCAAAGTGATCATTGTGTATTGTTAAATAATCGTAAAGCTACTCTGCTTATTTGTAGAATGGTTATGCAATCACAAAGTATGTACACCTTCATAGAGTATTAAGTGTTTTGAGTCGAAGGGTTAAGTCAAGATCGTTTAGTAAAGATCTCATCGTAGAGTTCACTCTTGGTCGTATAGTGAAGATCAGATCGTAGAGTAAAGTCAAGATCGTATAGTAAAGAAGTCAATAAAGTCTGCTCAAGCATAGTAAAGATCAAAGTCGTCGTAGAGCAAATCGTACATAGCACACTCGTAGAGTGCATCTCTACTTGTAGAGATAGCATAACGTAGAGCTCAAGTCGTAGAGCAAAGTCAAACTTTGACTCTACGTTTCTCATCAGATTCTAAGATTAACTTCGTTCGTAAAGCGAGTCAGGATTGATAGAAGACTGACAATAAAAGCGTTGCAGATTGAAGAACCCAATGCAAGTTCAAATATCCTTAGTTCAAAACGAAGATCAGAATATAGTTAATTTTAAACAGCTAATTTGGCGAAGTGACAACTTACCCATGTGATTGGTAGAATTGCATAATGATGTTACAGGTCAAAGAAGCCAAAAACAAGCTAACACAACAACTCTTAAAAGTCAACATCAAGGATCCTCGAGTATCAGATGATTAAATGCTCAACGGAAATTTTGCAACGAGATCAAAAAACGAATGACAATCTATTAAGCTGAAATTCTGCCAAGGTAAAAAGAATCTTACTCTACGATACTGAACTATTTGCTCAAGCTGCTAAGTCCGAAAGAAGTCATGCTTATTACTATCTTAGCATCATCTCAGACAACTCACTCATCCAACAGTGATTCATTGTCTTTGTGACAATATTCCAAGTTTAAGTGACTTCAATAGATCTTAGTGATCTGGACTATGTGTCCCTATTCCGAGACTAAGTAACTTTGAGGAACCTTAGTGGTTCAGTTGTAAAATATCTTTGCAATCTATCCTTATTGGATTTTCTATTCGTAGAGTAAAAGAGTGGACTATGAGTTATTCAATCTCCGAACCACTTAAAACCTTCTGTGTCTTTTACATTCAATCTTTATATTCTGCTATATTATCTATGTGACTGAAATCCATAGAAACTAAATTCATAATTGAAATTTCATCAAATCTTTAAAGGGATTTTAAACTAATATTATGTTGTGCTTAATTAATAATCTAGTAATACATTCTTTAATAAGTGGAAAGGTTTTAAAAGATCTATTCAACCCCCCTTTTATATCTGTTTATGCCTCTGGAAAATAACAAGTATAACTTATAAAAGTTTATAATAAAATAAATTTTGTGATTAATAGTTTTTGTTATGTACTATACAATTACAATAATTGTATCAATTAAAATTAAATAAATTCACATTAATTTGAAATTTAATATGTCGTTATTTGATATTAAAAAATCAAATTATATCTATTAATAATGTTGTATTTAAGAATACATTTGATTGTATTTGGAGATTCCTAAATGTGTCAAGTGATTCTAGTTATTCGTTAAACTAAACATTATTACAAAATTATTTTAACCTTCTAAAGTGAAGAATTCAAGAATACTATAATCAAAAAGGAAATGTACTAGTAATAGTTATTTTAGAAATAAAATACAATTATACCATAGTAATTTTGTTCCCCAAAACGTCATAGCCGGCTTAAGTCTAAATCCCCTGCCAATAACTAATAAGCATGCATCGGCCAATGCAGAAAATGTACCCCATACAAACAATTAAGGGGGATTGGGGAGAGGAACCGTACAAAATCTATATCAGGTGATCTTAATTTGAATCGACTCTAATTAATTAAGAGTTAATTTTATTCGTACTAATTATTTAATCGAGTTAACGATAAAATTAATCAATTTAGATTCGGCCATAAGTTCAATTATGTAAAAAAAAATTAATCGAATTAATTTTATTTGTACGAGTTATACTCCCCAATGTGGATGTAAAATTGAATAATTATGATCCTTCATAATAAAGACTTTCATATTCTCATATATTGTCTTCTATATATTTATTTATAATTTTTTCATAATATAAAATTAATAGCTGTGTTACTTTTTTATTCTTCTAAAATTCAACAACAGTCTTTTTTCTTCTATGTCTCTCCTCAACCTCTAATATTTATATGTACAAGAGAATTGATATATTTGGAGGAAATTGCTTGTCCATTGATGTGCAAATTAACTTCCAGAGTCATACTACAAATCATATCTAGAGAAAAACAATCTATCTATATATTTATTTATGATTTTTTCATACTAATATAAAAATAATATTGACTTTTTGAAATATGGTAAATGAAATTGATAGTACAATTATCAAATATTTGATAATTATTGACTTTTGAAAGATGGTAAATGAAATTGATAGTTAAATTATATTCTAAATTCTTGAAAAATTAATTTTATCATTTTGGCAAACTTGTCTGGGTACCGAGCTTGTTCAAATAATTGATAAATCTCATCATCATAATATAAGAGTTCATTAAATTCAAAGATCCAACAAAATAAATAATTAAAGGGGGATATCCATTATTTCTTTCATATGATATGATGATTTAAATATTAAATTTATACCTGATTGTAGGAAAGGAACATCTCTTGCCATGCCATGCCATGCCATGCGATGCGCTTATAACACCAGCTGATGGGAATTGAGTTTCAGACTGAAATCCCATAGTTGCTAATCTTTGTAACCACTTTGTTAAGATCTTGCCTTTCTCCATTTGCCACCGAAGCAAGGTTTGAAACCTTGAAAGATGAAACCAGAAAGTCAAAACATAACATAATAGAATAATACCCACATAAAATGGCTATCATGTTGGTATTTCAGGTATGCAAACATATGACTAAATATTTGATAGCTTAATTCATCAAAAAAAGCAGAGTACAATTGCAATTTTCTCCAACTCTCAATTCAGCAACACACAGGCAAACATGTAACTTGGGTTTTACAAAATATGATGATGAGCAGATCTCTTTAGCCTCTTAACGGAGGATATAAAGCAGATTATTTTCAAATTAAAGCAAGAGTGTATCCCCTTTTTGAACAAAGAAATATTTTTTTACTAACAAATATAGCCAACTTTTTCGGAAAAGCTCCCTAACCACTTTCTGGTCAGCATTAATCAGACACTTAAAAGGGGTGGATTAGTGGTCAATCTAACCTTTAGGATGTTTTACAAAAATATTGGGTTAATGACCCATCCTAGTACAGCACAACAGTCCAAAGCCCAAGCTTTTTACCTTAGCACCAGGCAACATAAAAACTTATGTAGTCATCACATCTGGATCGTGAAAAAAACTAGAGAATTACCAACAGGCCATTCATTCTACTTGCAGTTAATAGGTGCAAATAAAGATTCCCTGCTTGAGTACTTAATAGCTAATTATGCATACTGGTAGTGGTACATTAGTTAAGGTCTGTCACCCATGGAGGGGAAAAAAGACTGATTCATTGCCTAATTTGTACCTGGACTCCTTCAATTAAATGTTCAAACTATTCAAACAAAAACAAAACTTATGCATGTTAAATTTTGTTGGATAATAAGTATTTATCCCTTCTCTTAATTTTTATCATCTCTGTCTAATGAACTAAACTATCATATGTTTATAAAGCTCGACTCAGAAGAAACCTGATTTACTTATTCATCTTTTGGGTTTGCTCACTTTGCTAGAGGTACAAAGTACCAGCTGAATATTATTAATTTTCACATCACAGGCCAACATTTCATATAACACTTGGCAGTAAGCGGCTGCTACTTCATATAAAATTATAAACTATACTCCCTCTATTCCACAGAAAGAATCTCTTTTACAAAATTTGCAAATATTAAGGATATATTTTTGTTCGATGTGGACCCGTAAAATTAGCAAGTGGTTAATTTAATAGTGTGGTATGACTATGAAAGGGAGGTAAAAAAAAAATTCTTCCTTTTTTTAGTTTTCTCATTCCCATTCTTTTACTGGCTTAACAAGCCAGTTTTCTATTTCTATCTTTTTTGATAAAAAGGGAAAGTATCACTGAATTTACTCAGTGTTCTAAAAAGCGGCCTAGGTTGCGCTTAGGTGCTGGGGGGCCCGGCGCCTTGCCTAGGCCAAAAACTCCCTTCAGAAAATTAGGCAGGATCTGGGCCTAGGCAGGCTAGGCGAGAAAGGCAGACCTAGGCGGAGAGGGTTTTTTTTTATTTTAATAACTACTCAAACTAGATCTTGATATATTTATTTTTCTAATAATTTACTATATTCATAATGCAGGTTGTAGCATATCAAATCACAACTAACAAGATTAAGTCAAAATGGATAATTTTATTATAGTTTTTTGAACTTGTACCAACTTCAAATTATATAAATAATGATACATTTGTAATATTTAGTTTAATTCAATACAATTCTTAAATTTATGTTTAGTTTCTTAAGTTTTACTATTGAATTGAATTTTTGAAATTTGAAATTTTATTATTTAATAGCAATCTTGTTTATAAATAAAACTAATACATTAAAGATATGTGTTTGAACTTTAAGCAAAGGTCTTTATTATAGATTGTTTTATTTTATATTATTATTTTGTTTGGATAAATGTAAGATAAAATATTAAAATTAATTTAAAATAAAAAATTCCACCTAGGCCCCCTGCCTCCCGCCTTTCGCCTTTTAGAACATTGCTATTTAATTTAACAATTTTATAATTGACTTCAGTCTTCTAAGTTTGAGAGAGACTCAAGGATAGGACTAACTTCCCGGTCCTAATCACATAACTTGGGCTCCTAGAATATGGCGCCCATGAAGCCTTCTATTTGATTGTATCAAAAGGCCCAATTTCCTTATTGGCAACCAAAGGTGGAGGATGGTATCATATTATCTTAAGTTGAACCTATGATAGCAAATTTGAGGACATTGTGTCATTTTATACTACAATCACCAAAAACTGGACACTTTTGTGGAACAATTTTTTTTGGCAAATGGGACTCTTTGTGGATCAGAGGGAGAAATCCACAACAACAGCTCACCTAGGTGCTAAAATTTATGCACATCTTATTAGTGTTAACGGGACATAAACGAGACAGATGGAGTTTTCCCTGCATAAATAAAGTCTTAGTCAAAATAAAATGATGGTTACATGGAACATAATGGACTTCTACTAAATCAGAATGCCCATTATTTAAAAGTAACCAGAATGAGAAAAAGAAAAAGAAAGGAAGCTTTTTAACTTGCAAAAAGGTCCTAGAATTTAATAACATCCCTCTAAAACAATTTAGATGGCTATAATCCTATAATTTTCAGTATGAGCAATAAGTATGTGAACATCTTTGGAATTGAGTGTAATGAAGAAAGTATATGCAAGAGCCAAGCCAGAATTTCAATGGGGTTCTAAGAAACTGATATGTAAAAAACTTCAAAACCTCTTTCAAAAATTAAAGGGGTCAAATCTCTCAAAAAAAATAAGGTGGAAAATTAAGTATAAATAAAGTTGGAATGTAATTTATATCTGTTTTGTTGTCTTTATGTTTTGGGTCAACATTTACCTTATATGAGCAACAAAAAATCATGTAAGAACAAATACTATGTGTGTGTTGGGTTTTCATTTAATATTTGGGTTGGGCCAACAACTCGGTTAAAAACCACTCACATTGAGAAAACATGCCTCATGGGAAAGATCTATCTTAAAGGATGGTAACATTAGCAAATTATTTGAAAACCCTAATTTGAATAACAATTAGCAATACTAAACACTTACTTCTGATCTGAATTTAGATGCTGTTCCACTAGGAAGCTCTTTGAGGACATCTTTCAAGCCTGGTGCAACACAAAACGAAGAAGTTATGCCACCCATTATTAACTCAATTTGAATAGTCTAGAAGAGACAGTTTTCTCATAAAACTCATACCAGAAGCTTCTCTTTCAATCTTGTAAGCTACTCTAATGACACCTTGGATCTGATTTCCAGTTTGTCTGTGTGAATGATATAACTGGTTCATGAAAAATAGTATGACCAATAAACGGAAATCAAGTTACAAACGCAAACCTGAGTTTTGTCTTTCCTCGTTTCATCTCCTCTTCAGCTCTTGATGCTATTTTCTGCAAAAAAATGCTAACTATTTATGCAGTGCACTTATTATTATAGCAGCAGCTACTTCAATATAATTTAAACAGGAACTAATTTTCAATTGAAGAACTAATTCCCATGGATTTGGCAATATATAATGGAGCCAAGCAAAAAAGAAAAAAAGAAAAGAAAAGGAATATATAATAGTGTTTACTCGTACGAGCAAAAGAAAAAAGTTAAATACACTTCATCGCTTTTTTGCTTCAAGATATCCATTTTACTTCTTTTTGCTCTTTTCTCTTTTTACACTCATTTGTTGCGACAGATGAGCTTAATCAACCCTATATGCATTCCTATTTCCCCCCAACCCAAGCTACTTAATTCCAAAACAAATCCAAATACAAGGAAAGACAAGCTGCAGCTTTTTATGATATACAGAATGCTAATTGAACTTTCCAGGAGAAAGAAACTCTCCCTTCGCCTTGTTCTTTCATTGGAGGAGAGAAATTGAAGACTGCATTCATGACGTTTGGTTACATGTGATTGATATAATTTTGCAACTTCTATTAGCAATTTAATTTCAATAAGTTGTTGAATCTACTGAGTCTCTTTTGTATTTACTGCATATACCCTTGGCTGAAAGCTAATGAATCCTCTAGAATGATTCTCTTTACAGTTGCTGAAGTTGTTTTTTGAAAACAAATATAATAATATATACATACATAATGATACATGACATATTATTTACATGAGGTGTGCACAAAAAAAGGGCCCATCTAAGGGTAAGGGGGAGGGGGCAAAGTCGAAAACTTCTTAAAAAAACAATTTGAGAGTAGGGGGATGCACGCATACTTATTTACAGAAATTGTTTCATCTATTTAAAAATTCAAATAAATAAAATATAAATTTTTTTAAAGACGACGAAGAAGTCTTAAAGACATGTTTAAAGTCAAATACTTAAGAAACAAATTTAAGAGTAAGGGGTCAAAAGATCTATTTTATTACCATATGACCTTATAAGTTATTTCCTAGCAAAATTCACAATATTATGACGGCAATTATCCACCCTTATGTGACAAGGTGGTCTCGTCCCTGGTTCTTAAACCACAAGGGGTCTACTAGAGCATAAGGGTAATTTATAATCTGGGATAATAAGCATCTAACTATATCCATTAAATTAAAGTTACTGGTGCAGTAGTGCTTAAAATGTTTGCCAAAGATTGAAAACAACAGATGGGCTCACTTTATTTATCCAACTGATACGAACAGAGATTTATGGCTTTTCGGTACAGCATTTGTAACCTTCCAAGCACTATTATGTGAAACTAAAAAGAAAGTACATATACACACAGATGGAAAGACGGTGTATTAATCGTTCCAACCAAAATGTCATTTCCACCAATAAGGTTTAAATACACAATACAAAAAATCATTTTAATTTTCTAATACAGAAGATAAGAGATACATTCATTTTCTTTTTTTTTCTTTTACAATCCTTTATTTGTTGTTGCTCATGGAGGAAGAGAGAGCGCAAAAGAATGACGACACTAAGGAACATATATTGTATCTAAAAAAATAAAGGAACAATTTCTTAGACAAGTACAAAACATAAAAGGGGATTGTTATTCCCACAAGTTTTTTCCCCGTTAATTCGACAAAGCCCCCTTTGAGGATGAGGGACTTGTGGAAATAACATATCCCAACTTGAAAAAGAACCAAAAATTAAAACTGACATAAGTAGATATACCTTCAAATTTTCACCTTCCCTCTCCAGCCGATGAATTGATTGTCGCAGCCCATTTACCTTAGCTTCAGCTTTAGAAAACAAGGCCTGGATGCAGCAATAATGATTAATATAACTAACAGTCTTTCAAAATTCAAGCCATGGTCATGTGAAGAGATTTGATATACGAGCCATACTTGAACCAATATTCAGGAGTTCAAAAGCTATAATGAGAAGCACTAGATATTTGCTGGATTTTGGGAGTAAATTCATGGTTCCAGGGTAGGCAAGGCATGCCTATGATTTATGCAAGAATTGAGCACGACATATATAATATGTACTATAAGTTCACCCCACCACCATCCGAATCAGGCAAACAAAAGAAATAAGAAAATAAATGAAGAACATGCACACCATTCCCAAGGATTATTACTTATCACAGCGGGGCTCACAAAATCACGCTGAATGTGAACAAGTACATAGTGCAAGTTGTAAAATATATAAAATTCTATGTCAAGTTCATCTACACTGATTCAATCAAGTATATGAAGATTAGTTATATATAGTAACATGGTGCAGTCCGTTGGTCCAAACAAGTACATGCAAAAATGTCGAGAATGATATATGTAAGATGAAAGTTTAGTCCAGATAAACATAAAGGTCATAAGCATTTCAGAATATTATACATGATCAGTGGCGAAGCCATAAAGTTTTAGCAGTGGGATCGAAATTATTACTAAGTTATGAAAAATTTGGCGAGGGTTCAAGGGCCCCCGAGCCAATTTTTTTTAATACTTTATACTTTCGGGTATATATTTATATACTATATTACAATGAAAATATAATGAGTAATAATATTTGGTATATATACACTATATTAACTCATAATAGACTTTTTTAATGACAACTGTTCATAAGTAAGTAATTCATTATTTATTTTTTAAAAATAATATAAATTAGATTATTATTTATTTTAAAATATTATAGAGAGCGATACATATATTGAAAGGATACGAGTCATATGCGGTTAAAATTTGATTGACAAAGTTATAAATTTTTAATTTGACCCCGCATAATAGAAAATTTATAAAATTTTAGTGGGGTCAATTCATATATAATATTTTAAAATTTTAGAATTTACCTTACATTATAAAGTAATTGACCCCACAAAGTTTACGTGGCTTCGCCACTGTACATGATTGTAACATTGATTATACATTTGATTATACATGGTTGGCACCACCTTAGTGCCCATATGAATAAATTTTTACTTGTCAAAAAAAAAGTATTTGGCCAATTTACGCTGAATACTGGTAATAAAAACATAACCATATTAGAATTTAGCCAACAATTTTCAAAGACAAGATCCATATACGCACATTGCCATATCAAACAAATGCTGTTTAGTATATCTTGTTAAAGGTCCTAATTGAAAACAATTAGAATACCTCCTCACTAGAGAAAAGGCGCATTGTCTTGTAGTACAAAGCACGCCTTGGCCCTGCAGGTGATAAAACAAGTTGCTGAATTTAGTAAAATATGAACTCCACAAATCAGTTTACTTTGATGAATGCAGTGACGTAAATTGCAATACAAGATACATGTGTCCTTGTCTAATACAAAGATTTGCTAGGTATTTGGGTCAACCATCAATATTGACGAGCAATCTACAGAAATTTTTACATTAAATTAACATATGAATTCTAAATACTATAAAATATAGTCAAAAAAAAATTATCAGAAAAGGTCTGCGTGGCAGGCTGGCAGCATTTGTCATAGAAACTCAAGGTTCAGATGTTTCTCCCCTTTCTTACTAGAAACTGACATAATGAAAGTAATTACTACAGAGTTCGAGCCATACTTCTCAGAAGCATAAATCCAGATCCAACAACAACTCCACTTGTAACCAATGGGTGTGAAGCAGCTAGAAGCATTCCCTCTGCAATTAAATGTTTAGAATGACAAAACTGAGGTGATGGTAAAACATTTAAACTAAAAGAATATAATGTAATGGCATCTTAAATAATAGTTCAAGCAGAAGAGACCTATAATCTTTCCAAATACAATATCCTCATAAGCATTGTAGATAGACTTGACATCTTTCAGAGAATCCTGCAACCAGGTTTTAGAATCAGATTTACTTGATATTCTCATGGTTACCAACAAGCAAACCTTAGAAAGTATTGCACTTTTTTGGCTGGTGAGATAATGAATAATAAAACTAATTTAGAACATAAGTGTTAAAACAAATTCTAACACCTCTTTGCATATCTCATATAAGCAACATAGGCCATGATTAAATTTCAAAGATTGATTACTTGGGACGCTAGAAAATAAAAGCGTCCACATAACCTGACCTCTGCTAATGAATATCTAGGGGCCTAGGTGCTAGGGGCTCCCTCCACCGCTTGCTGGGAAGTAGGAACAGACAGACAAATGAAAGAAGTCAACTTAATCATAACCCTAAAAAAGTAGCTCTTTATCTAGACTTCCATTTGTTAAGCTCAGAAAATGTTAGCATACACACACAAAAAAAACATATATATATATATATATGTATAATACGCATTCATATACTAGTTTTCTATGTTCCACTCCAGGAAAGTCAACAACCAAGCCTAAACATTATTAGGCTCTAAATTGTATTTCCTTTCCTTTTACTCAGTTTTGCTGAGCAATCAAACAAACCGTAAGGAGAATGTATACATTCAGTTTTCAGTCATTCCTAACTACATAAAACCAGCAGCAACACTTTGATTTTTATCAATTTTTCCTAGTAACCAATTAAGCAGCAAATCAAAAATACTTTTTTTAACAAAAAAAAGTCATCAGAAGTACTTTCGCATATATAAACATAAACATTCATCTGCAATCCTATATAAATATGAAGTAACTGCGCATATTTTTCTGTTGGGGAAGCAAGAAAGGAATAACTAAGTGCTAACATGGGGCTCCTCTATAATCCATTTTCTTTTTATTTATTTGTTCAATTTTCTCAGCAATAGAGAGACTTACAATAGTTTGATTCATATGCGCGGATGAAGTGGAGAGAATTTGATCTAGGCGAGATCTAGTGACAGAAATTGCAGAATCCAAGGTATCTTCAATGTTTTTCTGTGCTAATCGTGCCTGCTGGACTGCATAATCGATCCACAGAGTGGATTCAGCTAAAGATTTCTCTTTGTCGACATGAAAATCGCCTTCAGTTGATGATGATATGTTAGGGCTTTCCCCTGATGATTCTGCCATTGTCGCCATTTTTGAAAAGCTTCGCTTGCAAAGGTCCTATAGCATCAAAAAAAGTTTTCTCTACGGGCGTAATTAAAACCGGTTTGTAATTCTAAGTCTACCCAGCCCAAATCTGTACAATTAAAAAATCACTAAAATGCTAAAATATTTTTATTTTAATTTAAAAATATTTATATTATAATAATCCACATAAAAATACTCTCAAAAAATAAATATATTTATTTAAAAAGCCGGATCAATCTATATTCTATATATGTATGGGACTATCTATTTATATCTATGGTACCGACCATAACAAATGTGGATAGATTAAATTATTCTTACAATGGATTTCATTTAGTCATCCAATGGTAAAACTAAGCGAGTATTTTGATAAAAATTGAATGAATTTAAATCTTAATTTGAATGAGTTGAATTTGAATCTGAATGAAAAAAATTATTTGATAATTAAATTGTGAACGCTATGTATGTTAATAATATTAACATGACGGCGTTTTGCTCATATCACCCGTCTAGCCACAAAATTTAGTGGGGTCAAATTTAATTTATTTTTTTTATTAAGAATAAAAATTATAACTATATATATATATATATATATACTTTTCTAAATCTAATATAATTTCTCAACACTTAAATCGTTAAATATAATATATATATATATATGTGTGTGTGTGTGTGTGTGTGTGTGTTCATAATTTTCTTATAAGGAAAACATTAAAATGATTTTTTTAATCAACAAATTTTTTTATTAAAAACCCAATATAGTACAAATGTGACAAATCCAAAAGAGTTAGATAAGGCCACATGAGATAAATAAAACTAAGTAAATAGTCTTGGAATTTTAACATCTTGTCTTTGTCTTTGAGTTTTAATTTGGTAATAAAAAAAAGGAAGCGAATGAAAATAAAAAGAGATAATGTCAGTTTGTAATAGAAGATTTTTTTTTTAAAGAAAAGTGGAGTTTTTGAGTTTAAATTGAAAACAAATATTTAAAAAATTAGTGTATTTTGAGTCAAAAATTTTCTTCTCATTTTTTTCCCACAACTAATTTTTTTTACAGGATGTTAGTTAAAAAAAGAAAGAAAGTAGAAAGTATTTATTTTTTTAGCCAAATATTACACATGGAGAGAGAAATAAGAGAAGTAGTACAAAATTATTATTACTTTTAAAAGTCACTTATACAAAAAGAGGGTGGTGGTGGGGGTGTGTACTATGGGGAAAGGGAAGGATCCAAGGAGGACACAAACACATGGACAAAAATTCAGTAGGGGCAGGTGTGACACTCCCAAAATAGGTCTAATCCATCCAACTTATTTTGAGTCGCCAAATACATGGTACATAAAACAACTACAACTTTATTACTACAATTATCGTGCAAAATACAATAACACATATACTGTGAGTTTTAATACCAACTGTGACTCATGTCCCAACTGTAAGACCCCAACTTTTATGAATAAAGAATAATTTTCTCGAAATATATTTTTGAATATTATGTGTGAATTTGATATAATGTTATAGTTGTGGGTAATATTTACAAATTTTGCAAAGTAAGCAAATGATTATATAATATTCGATTGGTCGGGAAATATTCGTTTTAACAGGGAATATTTGTACGACGGCACAATCATTGGTGGACCCCACAACGGAAGTATTGCCGTAGTTAGAAAACGATATAATTATCTTTTTATAAAAATAACGGCGGAAGTTTTACTGAATTAAATTGTTGAACTACCCTTAGTAAAAGTAATGCGATGTCTGGCGCGTGGTTGCGTAAGTAACACGATATTAATTATTGATGCTTACGTGAGAAGTCACTTTCGGTTATACTCAATTATTGCTACAATAATTCTTTGCGTCATATCTCTCATATTATTGATTCGATTATTGTCACAGTATCATCTGCATGAGATGTTATATTATTAAATCAATAATTGAGACGATAAAGTTATTTATATTATTAAATTACAATATTTACAATGTCTAGAAGTTACATCGAGGAGAGGTTTGAGTCATCTAATCATACTTGCAATAAGGAGAAAATCTTATCGGAAAGCCCCATCTTTCCCAGGAACGACACGGTTGTTAAATATTGTGAGTTATAATATTAATGATGAATAAGTTCGTGTTGATTAAAGATGAAATTGATAGTTCCATTGTGTTGGAATTATTAGTGTTAGTGAAAATCGGCATTTATTTCGATATTAATTGATGTTTGGAAGTTATACTGACCAGTCGGGTAATTAACCAGATAAATGAGCAATTAATTGCTATTAATTCACATGATTATAACTATTTGTTCACATGTGGGTACTATTGATTCACATTCTTGTACTATTAGGGGAGTTGGTGCAAGATTGATAATACTTACATAACTAAGATTGTATTAAGGGAGTTAAGATTGTACTATTAAGTTATAGATGGAGGTACTATACTGTAATTCGTATTTTTACATGATTATAATTATTGATTCACATGATTGAACTATTGATTCACATTATTTACAATTAGGGGAGGTGGTACAAGTTTTATAATACTTGCAGGACTAAATTAAAAATGAAAGAAAAGTTGAAGGTATTGTACTGTAATATTTCGAGCCCCAAAACGTGCAATTATCGAATCTATATTTTTCTATAAATAGAAGCTCATTCTTCCTTCATTTCTCACCAATTCACTAAAGCTATAAATCAATTATTATAGAGAGAAAGAAGAAGAGAAGTCTGCTACCTCTATACTCCGGTATCCAGTTTCTTTCTAAGGTAAGGGGTATTATTTCTTTCGTATTCATGAAGAGATCTTCTATTATTCCATTCTTTATTATTATGTCAGAATAACCTGTCTATGCAAAGTACCGCATACATGGTGAAATTCTTCTGTTATTTCATTCTTTATTATTATGTTGGAATAACTTGTCTATGCGAAGTACCGCATACATGGTAAAATTCTTCTATTATTCCATTCTTTATTATTTTGTTGGAATATCACATGCATGCGGATTACGCTAGACACAGTTCTATTCTTTATTATTCGCTGGAATAACTTTATGCATGCGATTATTGCATGCATGGTGAATTCTTTGTTATTCCATTCTTTATTATCTTTGTTGGAATATCCTCATGCAATGCGGATTACGCCAGACCGGTTCCATTCCTTATTATTCTATTGGAATAACATGTATGTGCGGTCTATCGCATGCATGGTGAATTCTTCAGATTATTCCATTCTTTATTATTCATTTGGAATATCATGTATGCATCTTGGATTACGCATGACACAGTTCCATTCTTTATTATTCTATTGGAATAACTACCTACATGTGGATTATCACATGCGTGGTGAATAATCCTTCGTATTCATTCCTTATTAAATTATGGAAATGATCCATCTACGTGGATTACTGCATGGCGGTGAAAATCCATTTACGCTTTCATATATTCTATGATACTCATTTGGTTAAAGTTTTGGCTTCTATACTCCATGAAATTAGTAAAATATCCTGGATATTTGCGCTTCATCCGGTATCTTTTTATGGAAATATTTTTCTGAGCATTCTTGAATTTTACTCCACAAAGCAGTATCATGTTAACAATTTGGACGTAATTAATTTCAAGATAAATTAACTTATAAATCTTTAAAATTTATTCTTGAACTTGTTTTATTGAATTATTATGTCATTGTCATCATCCTCATGCTTATATTGTGATGAAAGTCATCTTTGGCTTACGTGCATAGATGGACTTGGTATGATTATGACCAAGAATTATTCAGTATAATCATGACCTGTAATGTTATAAATGATGTGATAAAAGTACTCGATGCTTTGTCTTCGCATTGATGGGCGCTTTTGGTATGATTATTATGACCATGAATTATTCGGTATAGTCATGACCATTGATGATTTAATGAATATCCTTAGCCCCTGAATGCGAGGGATAACTTCGATGATGTGGTTTATTTATTGTCGAGTCTCAAATGATAAAAATTGATGAAAACATTTTAAATCATAGAAGATAGTAGATATCATGCTCTCTCTTGACTCTTCTAATGGATTGCTTATTCCATTGCAGCTAAACTTGATGTCTATTGTATTTTATCGGTTTAACATTGTTGAAGACTAATGATAATTTATTCTCATTATCTTAGTCATAATATTTCTTCTTGGACTAGTTGAGCTCACCCTTTCTTTCAACATTCTCTTCGTGAAATGAGAACGTGGCCGGGACTAGTCGGGGAATGGAGTGACTGATCTAGATGATAGCATTAGTAGTCCTCACTATTCTCATTAAATAGTGTGACAATAAATGTAATGAGGACTCCATTGAGTGTGGATATTGTCTAGATGACAATATTCTTATTAAAACTCTTAGATTATGTTTTGTCGTATTTTACACGACTATTGTATAATTAAGTTGTATTTGAATTTTATACCATGTATTTGGCGACTCAAGATGGGTGATGTATACCTATTTTGGGGGCGTCACACCAACTATGGACAACATCTCACATTAATACATTACATAAAGGTACAGTCAATAACTGTTTTAGAAATTAAAATCTTTGGGAAGTGCTCAAGGAAACCTTCGTACATGGGAGGCCATGCGTCTAGCTTATGATAGATATCATATGACTCGAGAATTATTCTTGGTTGACCCAATAGACCCCAAAGAAAAACGAAAAGATTACTATCATGTTCCTTCCAATGGTGAGTCTTCTCTTGACATATAACTATCTCTACTGTCTGCAATTGAGAATTTTATTTCAACCAAACTCCAAGATCATATAGGTAGTGCTCGTAGATATACTCAGCAAGTGGATGTGCACAACCCTGTCTTATGATAACACAAGGTCGTATGTCATTAGACATTTTGTATGATAGTGGCAAAACACCCTTCCAAAGTTGGGTTCACCTCACCCTATTCGGTTCACCAAAATTAAATATCAAATGACGTATACAATACGACACACTTATCTAAAGTTCTTAATAAAATTATTTACATACTATTTAGGAGAACCTCAACAACTATAGACCACCGATTCTATTCCCCTCATTATCCCCGCTTCGACCCAAGAACACTCTTATTTCTGAAGGAATTGTGAAGCAAAAGGGTGAGCACAACTAGCTCAATAAAGAATATCATGACTAAAGATAATTAAATTATCAATAGTCTTCATCAGTAATAAATCAGAGATTTAAAACATATGGTAGATGATAAAACTTTTCAACCATAGTTGCAGCGGAACAAGCAATCCATTATAAGAGTCAAATAGACCATAAAGTCTATTATCTTCTCCATGTTAAAAGTCCACAAACAATGTTTTTTATCAATGTAATATCAATCAACAGTTCCTGTCCACAATCATGTTAATAACTCATAATCATATTTGTGGTTCTAAATTCCTCTTCTCATCTAGGACGAAGATAATTTTTATCACATGTCTTTACCTGAAACATCAAAGATCATGGTTATACCAAATCACAGCCTTCGCTCATAATCATATTAATAAGTTCATCTTTGCACTACGGGCCAAAGATATTCATTAATGATTCATCTTTGCACTTTCTGAGCCAAAGATATTCAACAACAGTCATCTTTTGCACTACTAGCCAAAGATATTCAACAACATGTCATCTTTTCACTACGGGCCAAAGATATTAATATCTCAATGAAATATATAATCATTTCAGAAGTTATATAAACAATAATTATAACCATGTTGATCAATTCACCTTTGCACTTAAGCTAAAGATATTCAATTATAAATTCAATGGTCATGATCACACTAGTCAACAATTCATCTTTGCCTTCTTGGCCAAAAGAGAACCCACGATCCGCGATCATACCAATAATCTACCCATCTATATACTCAAGTCAAAGAGAAATATCATCTTTAGGGTTATAAGAATGTTATATATGATAATAAAAATAATATAATCAACATATAGATTTAATATCAAGAGTAAGATTCATAAATCAATGATTTCATAACACCTTAATCCAAATGTTATAAATCACTTAATAATCTCATAATCTAATATTATTAATAATACCACAATATTTTAAACATTTCTTAAATTTATAAATAATTTATTTTAATTATTTACACTTTACTAATTAATGCATTTAATCGCCCTAAAATGCCAAACTCATAAAATTTAATCACCAATAACCAAAACCCTCATCAAAAAAAAATCTGCATATACCTTATATAGGATTCCCAAGCCATAAAATCCTATTCTCCAATTTTGTTATTTCACATAACATATTTAATTCATTTACTCATAACTAGTTCATTTTCATGAAAAATACCAAATCAGTACAAACAAATATTTTTAAACTGCTATTGAACATATATTTTTCTCAGAATTTTTAAAATTAATTTACTATTTTTCATATGGCTAAAACTGTCGAATATTTAGACATTTATCATAAATTATACTTTTGTCCAAAAATTCTAAAATTTAAAGGGTATACTGCTATTATATACATGTACTACCAATAAAAATTTCACCAATTTTGGAGTTAACCACAAGGAGTTATAAGGGTTTACTTTTAAAATAGTCTTTTCTCAAAAAATTCATAACTCTTAATCTATACATCTAAAAATCATCATTTTTGGACACAATTAAGAAAACTCATCAAATTATCATTTTAATTTTTTCCAGAATTTTTGAGGGTCGGAAAAGTTACGAAACTGAAAAACATAATAACCCTTAAAATCCCTTACCTCAAAAAAAAGCGATATTTACATTTGGAATATCGGATGTAAAGCCGAAGGAAACTTGTACTAAATAACAACTCTCAAAGTATCTAAATACTCACAAAAATACGATTGATAATATAGAGAGAGAAAATTTATGTTTCTGGTGTGATTTTCAATTCTAAATTAAGCACATATTTATAGTAAAATGCTAGAACGCCAAAGCAGACTAAAATAATAAAATATTATCATTATTATTAACTTTCTCCTACGTAAGCCACCAGCCATCTCATTTGAAAATAATTTGGCAGCCCACTTGTTTAAAACAATAGTGGGGCCCGCCTTCTAGAAATCTCCACCAAAGTCATTTATAAAAACAATTTCTGAATCAGTCACCTCTTAAAATTCATAACAAATCATACGTTGGACATATACTCAACTTATATATGTATAACATATCCAAAAATCACAATGATCCAACTGTCGGATCAAAATTTATAACTCACGCAATATAGCTTAAGAACACTGATTTTTCAGAGTATGAGTCATTTGGACCAGTTTCATTCAAACAGTCACCACGAAATATCCACAAAGAATTTTTGGATGATTCAAATTTCTACATTTAGCTTACTTTCAGGGATTTCTTTTGATATATGGCTCATCTCCTAACTTATTATACACAAAGAGTTATAGATTTTACAAAATCAAGTAATAAACTAATTTTTTGGAAATTTTCAAATTTCATTCTTCATTTCGATAAAATACTAATAAAATACCCCAGCATTAATTCCTTCATTTATAATCACATAAAATAAATATTTTCCCTATCCTTCATTTATATCCATATAAAAATATATATTTCCTTATCAATAATTAATTATTCACAAATAATATTATAGAATCACAATAATGACAACTAGGCAGTTCCTAGGAAAGAGGGGGCTTTCCGATAAGGATTTCTCCTTACTGGCGCGCAATTAGGTGACCAAACCTCTGCTTGACAGAACTTTCTAGACATTGTCAATAATGATATCTAATAATATTATCCAAATAATATGAAATATTGATCCGATAATGGGAAATACTGTGCAGTGACAATTATTGAAATAACAATAATATAAAATATCAACGTAGCAATTATTGAATCAATAAAATAAAATATTGAACGAAGAATTACTCGTAATAATTATTGAGTAGCTTTTCTTACGTAAGAATCAATAATTCAAAATCTCACATAATATCTGGTGCTTCTTCTTGTGCAACAATGCGTATTCATCGTATTTTAACCACTGTATATTCAACAATGTTAATTGTGTAATAACTACTGCCAAGTTATTTATAAAAACTCAAACTTGTCATTTTCTTCATCCGAGCTTATTACATTATGGAGCCCAAAAATGGATCTTGGCCGTCGCATTTAATATTCCCCGACAATAAGAATATTCCACGACCAAACGAATATTTCCTGACAACAATGAGTATTTTATAACCACTTGTGTATTTAAAATATTTACATATATCACCCTTAACTTTAACTTTTTATCAATTTAACCATTTACTGAATAGTAATTATAAGAAAAATTGAATACTTTTATTTCATAAAATTCGGGGTCTTATAATCTCCCCTCCTTATGAAATTTCGTCCCCGAAATTTACGTACCTAGTATTTCGAAGAGTTGAGAATACCATGATTTCATTTCTTATTCTATATCCCCGGTTATCATGATTTCTCCATTGCTCATCTCCTGTATTTCAGATATCATTCTAGAATACAGCTTCAAAACAAAGGTTAATTGACATATCACAATTTGTCAACTTAAGTAAAAAAAATTCAGCTTAGATAGGACACACACTAGCGAAGGATATTACTCATCTCTCCCTTCCTAGTTCTAATCCCGGATCTCCGCCAGAGATCATATCTCTAAGCTCTGATACTAACTGTGACACCCCCAAAATAGGTCCAATCCATCCAACCTATTCTAAATCGCCAAATACATGATACAGAAAATAACTACAACTTTATTATTACAATTGTCGTGCAAAATACAACAACACGTATACTGTGAGTTTTAATACCAACTGTGACTCATGTCCCAACTATGGATAGCACCTCACATTGATACATTATATAAAGGTACAGTCAATAACTATTTTAGAAATTAAAATCTTTGGGAAGTGCTCAAGGAAACCTTCGTACATGGGAGGCCATGCGTCTAGGTTATAATAGATATCATATGACTCGAGAATTATTCTTGGTTGACCCAATAAAACCCAAAGAAAAACGAAAAGATTACTATCATGTTCCTTCCAATGGTGAGTCTTCTCGACATATAACTATCTCCACCATGCTGCAATTGAGAATTTTATTTCAACCAAACTCCAAGATCATATAGGTAGTGCTTTCGTAGATATACTCGTGAGAAGTGGATGTGCACAACCACTGCCTTATGATAACACAAGGTCGTATGTCATTAGACATTTTGTATGATAGTGGCAAAACACCCTTCCAAAGTTGGGTTCACCTCACCCTATTCGGTTCACCAAAATTAAATATCAAATGATGTATACAATACGACACACTTATCTAAAGTTCTTAATAAAATTATTTACATACTATTTAGGGAGAATCTCAACAGCTATAGACCACCGTTCTATTCCCCTATTATCCCCGCTTGACCCGGCAACACTCTTATTACCTGAAAGGAATTGTGAAGCAAAAGGGTGAGCACAACTAGCTTAGTAAAGAATATCATGACTAAAGATAATTAAATTATCAATAGTCTTCAATAGTAATAAATCAGAGATTTAGAACATATGGTAGATGATAAAACTTTTCAACCATAGTTGCAGCGGAACGAGCAATCCATTAGAATAGTCAAATAGATCATAAAGTCTATTATCTTCTCCATGTTAAAAGTTCACCAACAATGTTTTATCCCTGTAAGATCAATCAACCGTTCCTGTCCACAAATATGTTAATAACTCATAATCATATTTGTGGTTCTAAATTCCTCTTCTCATCTAGGACGAAGATAATTTTCATCACATGTCTTTACCTGAAACATCAAAGATCATGGTTATAACAAATCACAGTTCCTGTTCATAATCATACTAATAAGTTCATCTTTGCACTACGGGCCAAAGATATTCATTAACAGTTCATCTTTGCACTACAGGCCAAAGATATTCAACAACATGTCATCTTTGCACTACGGGTCAAAGATATTCAACAACAGGTCATCTTTGCACTACAGGCCAAAGATATTCAACAACATGTCATCTTTGCACTACGGGCCAAATGTGACGCCCCCAAAATAGGTATACATCACCCATATTGGGTCGCCAGATATATGGTACATAAATCAAATACAAACTTAATTATATACAACAGCCGTGTAAAATATACGACAAAATATAGCTGAGTTTTTACATGAATATTGTCTCATAGACAGTATACAAACTCAAATTTAATCCTCGTTACACTTATTATCACACTAAGTAGTGAGGACTGCTAAAACAACCATCTCGGACCGTCACTCCATTCCCCAACTAGTCTCAACTATATTCTCATTTACTGAAGAGAACAATGAAAGCAAAGGATGAGCTCAACTAGTCCAGTAAGAAATATTATGACTAAGATAATGTAGAATAAATTATTCTTAGCCTTCAATAGTGTTAAACTGATAAAATACAATAAACATCAAGTTTAACTGCTGCGGAATAAGCAATCCATTAGAAGAGTCATGTAAGACCCCAACTTATTATAAATGAAATTAAATTTCTTCTATTTATTATTTTAAAATAGTAAGGGTTGATTTGATTAATGTGGTTAATTATGGGTAAAATGCGTAAATATTTTAAATAAGCAAGTGGTTATAAAATATTAATTGTTGTCGGGGAATATTCGTTTGGTCGTGGAATATTCTCATTACCGTAGGGAATATTAAATGCGACACGCTTAATCTTAATGTAGGCCCCATAACGTGAGCGATTGGATGAAGAAAACGACAAGTATAAGTTGTTTATAAATAACGGTAGTAGTTATTCTGAATTAATCTTGTTGGAATACCCGAGGTTAAAACACGATGCATTACCAATTGCATCAAATTATTAATTCTTACGTAAGAAGGCACTAATCAATAATTGTTACAGTAATTACTATTTAATATTTTATTTTATTGATTCAATAATTGCTACGTTGATATTTTATATTATTGTTGTTTCAATAATTGTCAATGCACAGTATTTTCCTTTATCAAATCAATAATTCATATTATTTGAATAATATTATTAGATAGCATTATTGACAATGTCTAGAAAGTTCTGTCTAAGAAGAGGTTTGGTCACCTAATTGCGCACCAGTAAGGAGAAATCCTTATTGATAAGTCCCATCTTTCCTGGGAACGGCCTGGTTATCATTATTGTGATTCTGTAATATTATTTATGAATAATTAATTATTGATTATTATGATAAGGAAAATATTCATTTTATGTGGATATAGATGGAGAAAATTTTTAATGTGACAATTGTTGAAAATTTATATTTTATCTTTTTCGATAAAATAATTCATTTAAATATATTATTTTAATAATATAATAATGTTGATATTTTACAATGAATGTCAGATATATGAATAAGTGAGGAGGAAGAGTATTTTTGTTACTAAAAATATTTAAAACATGTTTTTCATGTTTGTGGACCCCATTTCTTGACTGAAATTTGATTATAGCCTGTAAAATCGTCCTTATGTGGATTTCAGTCAATTTCTATTTGGAATTTGGAAAAACTTAAACTTACAAAGTTGTAGAGAATTGAATTTCCTATGAAATGGACATAAGATTTGAATTTTTCTGATAAAAGGGCTATTTATTGTGAATTATTGAAGTTCCGATATATTGGGTCTGAATTGATTTTTGGAGTTTTAAATATTTTTATTAACAAAAACGTTTTTTGTGATTTTGGTGGGTTGGTGGCTGGTTTTTTTTACCAAAAAAGTGGGCTAATGAAATTTATATAAATATATTAATATTTTATTAAATTTTCTACTTTGGTGTTCTAAGCATTTTCTTATAAATAGAGTGCTTAGGTTAGAATTGAAAATCACACCAGAAACAAGTTTTCTCTCTCTTTCTCTCTCTATATTATCGAGCGTATTCTTGTGAGTATTTTGAGACTTTGAGTGTTCTTTATGGTACAAGTTTCCTTGATCTTATATCCAAAGATTCGAAATGAAATCTTATCTTTTCGAGGTAAGGGATGTTATTTTTTTTTAAATGATATTATTTCTTCTAATATCATTATGTCGGAGTATTGGTAAGATTTTTCTTGTGAAATTCTTGTCTTTTAGTGTCGAGGTTACTATTCATGTATACGGCACTATTCAAAAATACGGTACTATTCACAAAAAAAATAAATTTTCATTTTTGTCCAAAATATCTATTATGGATACTAGCTTTGATTGTATCCATGTTTTGATCATTCTTGAATTTTACTTCACTATGGTTATTTATGAAGTATTTTTGAACTTGGACTGTTTAAAGTACGAATCCTTATTATTTGTTCTTTTGTTTCACTAGATTTGTTTTCTTTAAAATATTTTTCATCATCCTCAGTCCTAAATGATGATATTACTGAATATCTTTGGCCTGTAGTGCAAAGATGTACAGGTGTTGAGATGAACATGACCAACTGATGAATATCTTTGACCTGTAGTGCAAAGATGAATATTTGACTTAAGATGTATATTGATTGATGTTACAGGGATAAAATATTGATGATGGACTTTTAAATTCATAGATAATAGTAGATTTCATTTTCTACGTAACTCTTCTATGAATTATTATTTCCTCTGCGAATATTGATTTAAAACTTGTTGCTACATTGTATTACATCAAATTTTTCCTGTTGAAGACTAACGATAATTTGTTATATTATCTTAGTCATAATAATATTCTTCTTGGGCTAGTTGAGCTCACCCTTTTTCTTTTTGTTCCATTTTTCTTCTCAGGAGGCGAGAATGTAGCGAGTACTAGTCGGGGTATGGAATGAAGGTTCTAGAAAGTCGTTTTAGTAGTCCTCACTATTTTGTAAAATAATGTATCAATAATTGTAATGAGGACTTATTTGAGTGTTGATATTGTCTAGAAGACAATATTTGTTTTTAAACTCACAGTTTATGTGTTATCGTATTTTGCACAACAATTGTATTAATAAAGTTGTAGTTGTTTACATACCATGTATTTGGCGACTTCATAATGGGTGTTGTATACCTATTTTGGGGGCCACAGTTAATATCGAGCTTAGGGATATGATATCCATCGGGGATCGGGAATAGAATTACGAGGGAGAGGCGAGTAAATCCTTCGCTAGTGTGTCCCACCTAAGCTTATTTGTTGGTTGGTCAGAATATAGGGATATTATGTGATATGTTAATTTCTTCAATTAACCCTTGTTTTATGGCGATTTGAGAATGGCAACCGAGAATGTTAACGATGGAGTAAATGAGACCGTGGAGACACCTTTACCCACCAATGAGGAAAACGCGTACAACGAAGCCAACAATGTTCCTCCAATGAACAACACCACCGATCGATCGATGAACGATGGAATGTTTAGAAGCTTTTTGCGATTCATGTAAAATCGAATTTAAAAGAGACTCGTGTACAAAATACAGGTGGAAATGATAGCAATGCATGGTTTGTCACAGCCAAACAGTTCAAAGAGTTGGGACCACCAGAATTCTGGGGAAAACCAGATCCGATTAAGGCGGAGACGTGGGTCAAGAAAATTACCAAGATATTCGATGTCTTGGGATGCACGGAGGAACATAAGGTTCCATTCGCCACCTTTATGTTCCGTAATGAGGCAGATTATTGGTGGGAATCGGTGAAACGTACCCATCCAACCACACTCAGTATGTCTTGGGAGACGTTTCAGAAACTGTTCAATGACAAATACTTTCCTGAAAGTATTCGTCATATGAAGGAAGTGGAGTTTATTAGACTAGAACAAAACAACATGACGGTGTCCCAGTACGAGACGAAGTTTGCAGAGTTATCTAGGTTTGCACCTCATTTGGTGGAGAATGAGGAACGTATGACGCGGATGTTTCTAAGAGGTTTGAAACCCGGCATACGTCAATATCTCATTTCTCATAAATTTTTTCTCTATTCATATGTTGTCAACAAGGCTCAATTATTAGAGCGAGATAACGAGTAATGCGTTCAACCGAGGACCACAACCGAATCATACTCCTATGATGGCGATCATCGAACAACGATAACCAAATGGAGAAAGAAAAATACGGACAAAAGCGGTAACCACTCTGGTGGTAATCATGGCCATGAAAAAAGAAGAAGCGAGTCGAGGGAGATTTTAAAAAGAGGAGATTCAACAATGATAATGTGAAGACGTCAACACCAGCAGCAACTGGTTCTAAGGGAGGAGAACGACCACCGGTTGTATGCTATAAATGCGAAAAAGAGGGATATATCAGCCCAAACTATCCACAACAGTTTAAGGTATGCTATAATTGTGGAAAGGAAGGACATATCGCTCGAGATTGTACGATAGCAAAACCAATTCCAGCGGGAATGATGACTCAAAAGGTTGTCCCAGAAAAGTCAAAGTCAACGGTTCCTGGAAGAGCGTTTATCGTGACTGTTCAAAATGCGAGGAACCCAAACGAGGTGATCACGAGTAAGCTAATAATAAATTCTTACGAAGTTTATACCTTACTAGATACCGGTGCTACCCATTCATTTATCTCTTCTGCTTGTGTTCAACGTTTAAACTTGACTCCGGAAAAATTAGACTTTGATTTATCTGTGGAGACTCCGTTAGGAAAAACTTTCATTACATCCACTGTTTATAAATCTTGTTTGATCCAAGTTGGCACCATCACATTACCTGTTGACCTTATCTCTTTAAAGATACTTGCTTTTAATGTGATTTTAGGGATTGATTGGTTAATTACTCTTCATGCCAAAATTGATTGTTTTTGTATGGTTGTTAGTTTTCATATTCCTAACCAACCTGTTATACGAATTCAAGCAGCTAAACCACTTAAATCAATCACTGTCATATCAAGTCATAAAGCTATTCATTTATTGAAAAACGGATGTCAAGATTTCTTAGCCCATGTTATGGATTTGAATAAAGACACGTCGGATTTGAATAATATTCCCGTTGTTAGTAAATTTCCTGACGTATTTCCTGAAGAACTTTTCGATCTACCCCCAGAACGTGAAGTTGAATTCTTTATTGATCTTGAACCTGGTACAAATCCCATTTCTAAAACCCCATATCGAATGGCTCTTGTTGAACTTCAGGAGTTAAAGATCCAACAACAGGAGTTGTTGGACATCCTGTTTCATTAGGCCTAAGACATCTCCTTGGGTGCTCTGCTTTTATTTGTAAAGAAGAAAGACAGAAGTATGCGACTTTGTTTTGACTACCGAGAATTAAACCATGTCACTATCAAGAATATGTATCTGCTACCTCGCATTGATGACCTGTTTGACCAGTTACAAGGAGCACAATTTTTTTCAAAGATCGATCTTCGTTTTGGATATCATCAGCTAAAGATTAGAACTGAGGATATCCCAAAGACTGCCTTCAGAACTCGGTACGGGAATTATGAATTCTTGGTCATATCTTTTGGATTGACTAATGCTCCTGCGGCTTTCATGGATATGATGAACCGAATATTCAAGGAATATTTAGATCAGTTCGTTGTTGTCTTTATTGATGACATCCTCATATATTCCAAAAGCCGTGAAGATCATGAGCACCATTTGAAGCTGGTACTCCAAAGGCTTCGTGAAAACAACCTTTATGCTAAGTTGAAGAAATGCGAGTTTTGGCTTGAGGAAGTAGCATTCCTTGGGCACGTGGTGTCAAAACATGGAGTATCTGTTGACCCGGTGAAGATTGAAGCAATACAAAGTTGGGAGCAATCAAGTCGGTGATCAAGATCGTAGCTTTACGGGTTTAAATGGGTTATTATCGGAGATTTGTGGAAGGATTTTCTCGAATTGCTACTCCGTTAACTCAGCTGACTTGGAAGGATACAAAATTCATATGGAGCGAGGAATGCGAGAAGAGTTTTCAAGAGCTCAAGAGGAGACTCATTTCGGCACCTGTTCTGACAATACCATCTGGTTCGGATGGATTTGTTATCTACAGCGATGCTCCAGGCAAAGGGTTAGGATGTGTTCTCATGTAACATGGGAAAGTCATAGCCTATGCCTCGCGACAACTTAAAAAATATGAGAGAAATTATCCTACTCATGATCTAGAGTTGGTAGCAGTCATTTTCGCACTAAAGTTCTGGAGGCACTATCTATATGAGGAGAAAGTGGAGATATATTCAGACCATAAAAGCCTCAAATATTTCTTCACCCAAAAGGAACTCAACATGCGACAACCACGTTGGCTCGAGCTATTGAAAGATTGCGACCACACTATTCAATACCATCCTGGAAAAGCGAACGTAGTAGCTGACGCGTTGAGTAGAAGATCTTATGCAGGAACGAGTGCGATGTTGTCAACACAAAGGCCCATTTTGTGTGATTTACAAAAGATGAAGATAGAATTCAAGACTCCGGGGACCCATGCGATGATGTCAAGTATACTTATAGAGCTGACTTTAATCGAAAAAGTTAAAGTTGCTCAGGCCATACACCCGGAGCTGATGCATATGAAGAATAAAGTACAAGAAGGTGCTATTTCAGAAGCAAGAATCGATGAAGAAGGAATACTTCGAGTCCACTCCAAACTTT
Source organism: Panax ginseng (assembly GCA_020205605.1). Lineage (NCBI taxonomy): Eukaryota > Viridiplantae > Streptophyta > Magnoliopsida > Apiales > Araliaceae > Panax > Panax ginseng. Next base: position 146,383,588 of record CM035133.1, read on the forward strand.
ATGTTCCTAACGATTCTGATTTAAAGTACAAGATCATGATGGAGGCACACAATATACCATTTGCGATCCATCCTGGAAGTACCAAAATGTATCGTGATCTTCGATATACATTTTGGTGGAACAATATGAAGAGAGAGATCGCGAAGTTTATCTCGAGGTGTTTAACTTCTCAACGTGTAAAGGCGGAGCATCAAGTGCCTAAGGGTCCGTTGCAACCACTTGAGATTCCGAAATGGAAGTGGGAACACATTACCATGGATTTCGTTACGGGTCTTCCCACAGTTTCTCAAGGCATAGATGCTATTTGGGTTATTGTTGATAGATTAACCAAGTCTGCTCATTTCTTGCCGATACGGGATACTTATTCCCTTGAACGTCTTGCTCGTATATACGTAAATGAGATTGTGAGATTGCATGGCATGCCAGTATACATAGTTTCGGATCATGACCCATGATTCACTTCACAATTTTAGGTTAGCTTGCAAAAATCTATGGGCATGGATTTACGATTCAGTTCGGCATATCATCCTCAAACGGACGGACAATCAGAGAGGACTATTCAAACTCTTGAAGATCTATTAAGACTCTGTGTCCTAGACTTCAAAGGGAGTTGGGATAAATATTTACCATTGGTGAAATTCTCCTACAACAACAGTTATCATACAAGTATAGGTGTGGCCCCATTTGAAGCATTGTATGAACGAAAGTGTCGCTGTGAGACCCCAGATTTTACGAATAAAGATTTAATTTTCTCGAAATATTTTTTTTCAAAATTATGGTGTGGATTTGATATAATGTTATAGTTGTGAGTAATATTTATAAATTTTGTAAAGTTTGTAAGTTGTTATATTATATTCGATTGGTTGGAAAATATTCTTTGTGTCGGGAAATATTCGTACAATGGCACAATCATTGGTGGATCCTATTAACTAATTATTATTTGATTGAGAAATCGACAAAATATTTTATGAAAATAACTACGGAAGTTTTACCGTTAATCTTTGTTGAACTACTCTTCATAGTAAAGTAAAGTAATATGCTGGCGTGGTTACATAGTAGCACACGGTATTAATTATTGATGCTTACGTAAGAAGTCACTCGCTTATACTCAATTATTGCTCTTCAATTGATGCATCATATCTCTCATATTATTGATTCAATTATTGTCACAAGATCATCTGCGATAATATGTTATATTATTAAATCAATAATTGAGATGACAAAGTTATTCATATTATTAAATTGCAATATTTACAATGTCTGAAGTTACATCAAGAGAGAGGTTTGGTCACCTAATTGCACGCCAATAGGAGAAATCCTTATTGGAAAGCCCCCTCTTTCCTGGGAACAACCTGGTTGCTAAATATTGTGAGTTATAATATTAATGATGAATAAGTTCGTGTTGATTAAAGATGAATTTGATAGTTTCATTGTGTTGGAATTATTTGTGTTAGTAGAAATCGACATCTATTTCGATGATAATTGATGTCTGGAGGTTATATTGTTCAATCGGGTATTCGGGATACTTTTTGTGTCGGAGTTACTATTCATGAGTTACTATTCATGAGTTACTATTCACGAGTTACTATTCATGAGTTACTATTCATGAGTTACTATTCACCCAGTTACTATTCACTCTGGTATTGTGTATTCGGGTATTTGGGTAAAATATTATTCCATGAGGAGATGTGCTAATTTTTTAGACCGTTGATTGAAATTATAATAGTAAATCAATATGGATCGTTGATTTAAAGTCTAAATAGTAGTTGTCTCTTCAATATTACCAAGAGTTATTTGCCTCTTCGGTGTTCCAAGAGTTAATTACCCCTTCGCAAATAGTAGTTGTCTCTTCAATATTACCAAGAGTTATTTGCCTTTTCGGTGTTCCAAGAGTTAATTACCCCTTCGCAAATAGTAGTTGTCTCTTCAATATTACCAAGAGTTATTTGCCTCTTGATGTTCCAAGAGTTAATTACCCCTTCAAGAATAGTAGTTGTCTCTTCAATATTACCAAGAGTCATTTTGACCCTTCATTAAGACACTCAAGAGCCACTCTCGCTTTTCTATAAATAAAGCTCATTCCTTCATTATTTCTTACAAATTCACTGAAACTCTAGAGAGAGAAACTGTAGAGAGAAAGAAGAAAAGTATTCTGCTACTTCACTTTTCTAATATCCAGATTTTCTAAAGGTAAGGGATATTATTTGTTATACCCGTAAGGGGTGTTATTCTTTTGTATTCATGAAGAGAACTTCTGTCATACTATCCTTTATTATTCTGTTGGAATAACCTGTATACGCGGACTCCCTTATAGTTGGTGAAATCCTTCTGTTGTTTCATTCTTTATTATTACATTTGGAATATCCATGTTCATGCGTTTTTTACGGGACACGGTTCCGCCTTTATTATTACATTGGAATATCCCATGCATGCGCTTTTACGCGGACACAGTTCCGTATTTATTATTCTCGTTGGAATATCCCGTCTGCATGCGTTTCGCCGACCGGTTCTCAGATTTATTATTATTCGTTGGAATAACTTTTGTGTTATCTATCACATGCCCGGTGATTTTTTTTGTTATTCCATTCTTTATTATACTCGGTTGGTTAAAGTTTTGACTTCTATACTCCATGAAATTAGTGGAATATCCTTGATATTTGCGCTTCATCCAAAGATCTTTTCATGGAAATAATCTTCCGAGCATTCTTGAATTTTACTCTACAAAGAAGTATCATGTTGACAATTTGGGCGTTATTAGTTCTGGATAAATTAATTCGTGAACTTGTTTTATTGAATTCTTATATCATTGTCATCATCCTCATGTTTATATTTTTGAAAGTCATCTAGTGGCCTATAGTGCATAGATGGACTTGGTATGATTATGACCAGGGATTATTCGGTATAATCATAACCGTAATGTTACAAATGATGTGATAAAAGTCCTCATTGGCCCGTAGTGCATTGATGGACAATTGTTGGCATGATCATGACCATTGATGAATACACGAATATCCTTGGCCCGTGGTATGGATAATTTGTGGTCGTGACCCTAATGAATATCCTCGGCCGTAGACGGGGATGATGTGGATTATTTATTGTCGAGTCTCAAATATAAAAGTGATGATATTTTTTTAAATCATAAAAGATAGTAGATTTTATTCTCTACTTGACTCTTTTAATGGATTGCTTATTCACCGCAGCTTAAACTTGTTGTCTCATTGTATTTTATCGCTTTAACATTGTTGAAGGCTAATGATAATTTATTCTGCATTAAATTAGTCATAATATTTCTTCTTCGGGCTAGTTGAGCTCACCCTTTCTTTCACCGTTTTCTCTTGTGAAATGAGAACGTAGCGAGGACTAGTCGGGACTTGGAGTGATGGTCCGGATGATAGCATTAGTAGTCCTCACTATTCTACTAAATAAAGTGATAATAATTGTAATGAGGACTTATTCGAGAGAGTGGATATTGTCTAGAAGACAATATTTGTATTAAAACTCATAGCTTTTGTTGTATATTTAAGATTGTATTTGTATTCTGTACCATGTATCTGGCGACCCAAGATGGTTGATGTATACCTATTTTGGGGGCGTCCAGTCGCTGTCCAGTATGTTGGGACGAGGTGGGTGAAGCAACATTGTTGGGACCAGTTGGTACGTATGACTACAGAAAAAATCCAAATGATTCGACAACGTATACAAACGGCACAAGATCAACAAAAGAGTTATGCGGATTTTCATCAAAAGGAAGTGGAATTTAGTTTTGGGGATCATGTATTGTTGTGTGTTGCTCCGTGGAAGGGAGTTACAAGATTTGGGAAAAGAGAAAATCTCAATCCACGATTTATTGGTCCATTTTAGATTCTTGACCGAGTAGGAAAAGTAGCCTATAGACTCGCGTTACCTCCAAGTATGTCTCGTGTTCATAATGTTTTTCACATATCTGTACTACGTAAATATGTGAAAGTCCCGAACCACGTTATTGAGTTAGAACCGGATGAGATAGCCGAAGACTTAACGTAGGAGGAGGTACCTGTCAAGATCTTGGATAGGAAGGAGCATGTCCTACGCACAAAGGTCATACCACAAGTCAAAGTTTTGTGGAGGAACCATGCTATTGAGGAAATGACCTGGGAGTTGGAAACGGAAATGAAAGCGAGGTATCTTCACCTTTTCGAAACACTAGGTACGTACGTCAATTTCGAGGATAAAATTTCATAAGGAGGGGTGGTTGTAAGACCCCAACTTATTATAAATGAAATTAAATTTCCTCTATTTATTATTTTGAAATAGTAAGGGTTGATTTGATTAATGTGGTTAGTTATGGGTAAAATGCGTAAATATTTCAAATAAGCAAGTGGTTATAAAATATTCATTGTTGTCGGAGAATATTCGTTTGGTCGTGGAATATTCTTGCTGTCGGGGAATATTCGTACGACGGCGCAACCTTGTGTGGACCCCATAACGGAAAGCGATTGGATGAAGAAAACGACAAGTATAAGTTGTTTATAAATAATTTGGCGTAGTTATTCACGATTAATCTTTGTTGGAATACCCGGAGGTTAAAACACAATAGCACACGGTATTGCATCAATTATTAATTCTTACGTAAGAAGGCACTACTCAATAATTTTTACAGTAATTATTGTTTAATATTTTATTTTATTGATTCAATAATTGCTACGTTGATATTTTATATTATTTTTGTTTCAATAATTGTCAATGCACAGTATTTTCCTTTATCAAATCAATAATTCATATTATTTGAATAATATTATTAGATAGCATTATTGGCAATGTCTAGAAAGTTCTGTCTAAGAAGAGGTTTAGTCACCTAATCAAGCGCCAAGAAGAGAGAAATCCTTATTGAAAGCCCCCTCTTTCCTGAAAACTACACGGTTGTACGATTGTTGTGATTCTGTAATATTATTTATGAATAATTAATTATTGATTATTATGATAAGGAAAATATTCATTTTATGTGGATATATATGGAGAAAATTTTTAATGTGACAATTGTTGAAAATTGATATTTTATCTTTTTCCGATAAAATAATTCATTTAAATATATTATTTTAATAATATAATAATGGTGATATTTTACGATGAATGTGGGATATATGAATAAGTGAGGAGGAAGAGTATTTTTGTTACTAAAAATATTTAAAACATGTTTTTCATGTTTGTGGACCCCATTTCTTGACTGAAATTTGATTATAGCCTGTAAAATCGTCCGTATGTGGATTTCGGTCAATTTCTGTTTGGAATTTGGAAAAAATTAAACTTACAAAGTTGTATAGAATTGAATTTCCTATGGAATGGACATAAGATTTGAATTTTTCTGATAAAAGGGCTATTTATTGTGAATTATTGAAGTTCCAGTATATTGGGTCTGAATTGATTTTTAGAGTTTTAAATACTTTTATTAACAAAAACATTTTTTATGATTTTGGTGGGTTGGTGGCTGGTGTTTTTTACCAAAAAAGTGGGCTAAGGAAATTTATATAAATATATTAATATTTTATTAAATTTTCTGCTTTGGTGTTTTAAGCATTTTCCTATAAATAGGGTGCTTAGGTTAGAATTGAAAATCACACCAGAAACAAGTTTTCTCTCTCTTTCTCTCTCTATATTATCGAGCGTATTCTTGTGAATATTTTGAGACTTTGAGTGTTGCTATACGATACAAGTTCCCTTCAAAGACTATATCCAATTATTCCAAATCAAGACTTGTCTTTTCGAAGAAAAGGATGTTATTTTTTTTAAAATGATATTATTTCTTCTAATATCATTATGTCGGAGTATTGGTAAGATTTTTCTTGTGAAATTCTTGTCTTTTAGCTCCAACCTCGGATTGTTGGTGAGGAATATTATGAAACTGCGCAAAGGGTTAAGCAAACCTTACAACGTTACAAAGAACTTCAGGACATTATAGCTATCCTTGGGTTGGACGGATTATCTGAAGAGGATCGTTTATGTAAGACCCCAACTTATTATTAATGAAATTAAATTTTCTCTATTTATTATTTTGAAATAGTAAGGGTTGATTTGATTAATGTGGATAGTTATGGGTAAAATACGTAAATATTTCAAATAAGCAAGTGGTTATAAAATTTTCGTTTGGTCGTGGAATATTCGTACGACGGCGCAGCCTTGTATGGACCCCATAACGAAAAGCGATTGGATGAAGAAAACGACAAATATAAGTTGTTTAAAAATAACTATGTAGTAGTTATTACTGATTAATCTTGTTAAAATACTAAATGGTTAAAACATAGAAGCACGCGGTATTGCACCAATTATTGATTTTTACGTGAAGAAGGCATTACTCAATAATTGTTACAGTAATTCTTGTTCAAATTATTTATTTTATTAATTCAATAATTATCTTGCATTGATATTTTTATTGTTTCAATAATTGTCACTACACGGTGTTTTCCATTATCTGAGCAATAATTCATAATATCCTAATAATATTATTAGATAATATTATTGGCAATGTCTAGAAAGTTACATCTAAGGAGATGTTTGGTCACCTAATCACACTTGAGTGAGGAGAAATCCTTATTGAAAGCCCCCCACTATCGTAGGAACCGCACGGTTGTCGATATTGTGATTCTCGAATATTATTTGTGAATAATTAATTATTGATTTATATGATGAGAAAAAATATTGATTTTATGTGAATATAGATGGAGAAAATTTTTAATGTGACAATTGTTGAAAATTAATATTTTATCTTTTTCTGATAAAATAATTCATTTAAATATATTATTATATTATTATAATATAATAACGGTGATATCTTTACAATGAATATGGGATATATGAGTATATGAGGAGGAGGAGTATTTTTATTACCAAAAATATTTAAAACATGTTTTTCATGTCTGCGGACCCCATTTCTTGACTGAAATTTGATTATAAACTTTGAAAATCGCTTTCGTTTGTGGATTTCGATTGATTTACATTTGGAATTTGAAAAAACTTTCTTCTATGAAAGTCAGAGATAATGAAATTTCCTATAAAAAAAGAAGCGAGTTTCGAATTTTTTGATAAAAGGGCTATTTATTATGAATTATTGAAGTTCCGTAGTTCCGAAATAATTGATTTTTGAAAATTTTAATTATTTATATCAACAAAAACGTTTTTCAAATGTTTGTGGGCATCTTTAACATGTGCTAGATGGCTGAAATCAGTTGGTAAAAGTGGGCATAGGAATTTGTAATATAAATAATAATATTTTATTAAATTTTCTGCTTTGGTGTTCTAAGCATTTTTCTATAAATAGGGTGCTTAGGTTAGAATTGAAAATCACACTAGAAACTGAAGTTTTCTCTCTCGATATATTGAGCGTATTCTTGTGAGTATTTTAATACTTTGAGTGTTGCTATACGGTTCAAGTTCAAGTCATAGCCTATATCCGGTGTTTCAACTAGAAGTACTGTTTTTGTGAGGTAAGGGATATTATTATTTTTTTAAAAAAAATATATTAATTCTTCCAATATCATTATGCCGAAGTATTGATCTAAACTTTTAATCAAATTTGGAACTTTTTGTGCCGGAGTTACTATTCACGTATACGACACTATTCACGATACTGAGACTATTCACTTATCACGGCACTATTCACAGAAAAATTAAATTTTTTTGTTTTCGTCCAAAATATCTAGTGTGGATAGCTTTGATTGTATCCATGTTTTGATCATTCTTGAATTTTACTTCACTATGATTATTTATGAAGTATTTTTGGACATGAAATAGCTGAAATACGAATCCTTAATATTTATTCTTTTCCTTCACTAGATTCGTTTTCTTTAAAATATTTTTCATCATCCTCAGTCCTAAATGATGATATAATTGAATATCTTTGGCCTGTAGTGTAAAGATTAACGATTTTATGATGAATATCTTTGGCTCGTAGTGCAAAGATGAACATGTGTTGAGATGAACATGACCAACTGATGAATATCTTTGGCCTGTAGTGCAAAGATGAATATTTGATTCAAGATGAATATTGATTGATGCTACAGGGATAAAATAATGACGATGGACTGTTAAATTCATAGATATTAGTAGATTTCATCCTCTACGTAACTCTTCTATGAATTATTATTTTCCGCTGCGAATATTGATCTAAAACTTGTTGTTTGTTATATTATCTCAGTTTTTCCCTGTTGAAGACTAACGATAATTTGTTTTATATTATCTTAGTCATAATGTTCTTTACTGGGCTAGTTGAGCTCATTCTTTTCCTTTTTGTTCCATTTTTCTTCTCAGGAGGCGAGAATATAGTGAGTACGAGTCGGGGTATGGAATGATGGTTATAGAGAGAGTTGTTTAGTTGTCCTCACCATTTTTGTAAAATAATGTATAAATAATTGTGATGAGGATTTATTTGGGTATAGATATTGTCTAGAAGATAATATTTGTATTTAAACTCACAGTTTTACTATTGTAATAATAAAGTTGTAGTTGTTTTTGTACCATGTATTGACAACTCAGAATGGGTGATGTATACCTATTTTTGCATGGTGTCACAGTTGGTATCGAGAGCTAGGGATATGATCTCCGGAGAGATCGGGGAATAGAACTAGGAGGGAGAGCGAGTAAATCATTCTCAGTGTGTCCTACCTAAGCTTATTTGTTAGTTGGTCAAGATATAGGGATATTATGTGATATATTGATTTCCTTAATTAACCTTTGTTTTATGGCGATATTTGAGAATGTCGATTGAGAATGTTAACAGATGGAATAAATGAGGCCGTGGAGACGCTTGTACTTCACCAACGAGGAGAAACGTCTGCAACAGTGGCAATGTTCTCCCGTGAACAACACCACCGGCGCAGATGATGAACGATGGGATGTTTAGAAGCTTTTTGCGATTCATGCAAAATCGATTTGTGAGACTTCGTTGAAAAAATACCGGTGGAAATGATAACAACGTCACGGTTTGTCACGGCGACAGCGATTCAAAGAGTTGGGACCACCGTGCAGGAAAAGCCGGATCCGATTAAAGGCGAGACGTGGGTCAAACAAATCACCAAGATATTCGATGTCTTGAGATGCGGAGGAGAATGAAGGTGCCATTCGCCACCTTTATATTCCGTAATGAGGCGATTCTTGGTGGGAGTCGTGAACGTACTCCATCCAAATCCAGTACTCAAAGATGTCTTGGGAGACGTTTCAGAAACTTTTCAATGACAAGTACTTTCCTGAAAGTATTCGTCATATGAAAGAAGTGGAGTTCATTAGACTGGAACAAAATAACATGACGGTGTCCCAGTACGAGGTAAAGTTTGCAGAGTTATCCAGGTTTGCACCTCATTTGGTGGAGAATGAGGAACGTATGACACGGATGTTTCTGAGAGGTTTAAAACTTGGCATACGTCAATATCTCATTTCTTATAAATTTTCTCTCTATTCAGATGTTGCCAACCGGGCTCAATTATTAGAATGAGATAACGAGTACGTTCAACCGAGGGACCACCACCGTGATCATCTGGGATGTAGCGTCAATGTAATAACGATAACCAAATGGAGAAAGAAAAAGACGGACAAAAATGGTAACCACTCCGGTGATAAACATGGCCATGAAAATAGAAGAAGCGAGTTGGGGGGATTTTAAAGAGGGAGATTCAATAACGATAATGTGAAGACGACAAGACCAAAGAAGAATCGGTTCTAAGGGAGAGAAACGACCACCGGTCATATATATGCTATAAATGCGGGAAGAGGGACATATCGGTCAAACGCCCTACAGTTCAAGGTATGCTATAATTATGGAAAAGAAGGACATATCGCTTCGAGATTATGCGAGAAATAAACCTAGTTCAATGAGGATGGTGACTCAAAAGGTCATTCCCGAAAAAGTCAAAGTCAACGGTTCTGGAAGAAGCGTTTGTCGTGGTCGTCAAAATGTGAGGAACCCAAACGAGGTGATCACAGGTAAGCTAATCATAAATTCTTGCGAAGTTTATACCTTACTAGATACTGGTGCTACCAATTCATTTATCTCTCCTACTTGTGCTCAACGTTTAAACTTGACTCCGGAGAAATTAGACTTTGATTTATCTGTGGAGACTCTGTTAGGAGAAACTTTCATCACATCTACTGTTTAAAAATCTTGTTTGATTCAAGTTGGCACCATCACCTTACCTGTTGACCTTATCTCTTTAAAGATACTTGCTTTTGATGTGATTTTAGGGATTGATTGGTTAACTACTCATCATGCCAAAATTGATTGTTTTTCGTAAGGTTGTTAGTTTTCATATTCCTAACCAACCTATTGTACGAATTCGAGCAACTAAACCATTAAAATCAATCACTGTCATATCTAATCATAAAGCTATTCGTTTATTAAAAAACGGATGTCAAGCTTTCTTAGCCCATGTTATGGATTTGAATAAAGACACGTCAAATTTGAATAATATTCTATTGTTATTGACTTTCCGACGTATTTCTGAAGAACTTCCTTGCTTACACCCCGAACGTGAAGTTGAATTCTTTATTGATCTTGAACTCAGGTACAAAGCCCATTTCTAAAACCCCATATCGAATGGCTCTATTGAACTTCAGAGATAAAGGTCCAACTACAAGAGTTGTTGGACATTAGTTTCGATCGTCTGAGTACATCTCCTTGAGGGGTGCTCTGCTTTATTAAGTAAAGAAGAAAGATGGTAGTATGCGACTTTGTATTGGCTATCGAGAATTGAACCATGTCACCATTAAGAATAGGTATCCTCTACCTCGTATTGATGACTTGTTTGACCAGTTGCAAGGAGCATAATTCTTTTCAAAGATCGATCTTCGTTCTGGATATCATCAGCTGAAGATTAGAACTGAGGATATTCCAAAGACTGCCTTCATAACTCGATACGGGCATTATTAATTCTTAGTCATGTCTTTCGGATTGACTAATGCTCCTGCGGGTTTCATGGATATGAATAACTGAGTATTCAAGGAATATTTGGATCAGTTCGTTGTTGTCTTTATTGATGACATCCTCATATATTCCAAAAGTCGTGAAGATCATGAGCACCATTTGAAGCTGGTACTCTAAAGGCTTCGTGAAAAAAAACTATATGCCAAGTTGAAGAAATGCGAGTTCTGGCTTGAGGAAGTAGCATTCCTTGGGCACGTGGTGTCAAAACATGGAGTATCTGTGGACCCGGCGAAGATTGAAGAAATACAAAGTTGGGAGCAACCGAAGTCGGTGGCCAAGTACGTAGTTTTACGGGCTTAAATGGGTTATTATCGGAGATTCGTGGAAGGATTTTCTCGAATCGCTACTCCATTAACTCAGTTGACTCGGAAAGATATAAAATTCGTATGGAGCGAGGAATGAGAGAAGAGTTTCCAAGAGCTCAAGAGGAGACTCATTTCGGCACTTTTGTTAAATAATACCATCCGAGTACGGATGGATTTTTTATCTACAGTGATGCTTCAGGAAAAGGGTTAGGATGTGTTCTCATGCAACGTGGAAAAGTCATAGCCTATGCCTCGCGACAACTTAAAGAATATGAGAGGAATTATCCTACTCATGATCTAGAGTTAGCGGCGATGCGTTTTGCGCTTAAAGATCTGGACGCACTATCTATCTATCACGGGAGAAAGTGGAGATATATTCAGACCATAAAAGCCTCAAATATTTTTTCATTCAAAAAGAACTCAACATGCGGCAGCGACGTTGGCTCGAGCTATTGAAAGACTACGACCACACTATTCAATACCATCCTGGAAAAGCGAACGTGGTAGCTGACGCATTAAGTAAAAGATCATACGCGGGAACGAGTACGATGTTGTTAACACAAAGGCCCATTTGGTGTGATTTACAAAAGATAAAGATAGAATTCAAGACTCCGGGGACCCATGCAATGATGACAAGCATACGTATAGAACCAACTTTAATCGAAAAGTTAAAGTTGCTTTCGAGCCACCGAATTCGGAATGATGATTATGATGAAGAAAGTACAAGAAGGTGCTATTTCAGAAGCACGAATCGATGAAGAAGGAATAGTTCGAGTCCACTCCAGACTTTGTGTTCCTAACGATTCTGATTTGAAGTACAAGATCATGATGGAGGCACACAATACACCGTTTGCAATTCATCCTGGAAGTACTAAAATGTATCGTGATCTTCGACATACATTTTGGTGGAATAATATGAAGAGAGAGATTGCAAAGTTTATCTCGACGTGTTTAACTTGTCAACGTGTAAAGGCAGAGCATCAAGTGCCAAAGGGTCCATTGCAACCACTCAAGATTCCAAAATGGAAGTGGGAACACATTACCATGGATTTTGTTACGGGTCTTCCTGCGGTTTCTCAAGGCATAAATGCTATTTGGGTTATTGTTGATAGATTAACCAAGTCTGCTCATTTCTTGCCGATACGGGAGACTTATTCCCTTGAACATCTTGCAAGTATATATGTAAATGAGATTGTGAGGTTGCATGGCATGCCAGTATCCATAGTTTCGGATCGTGACCCAAGATTCACTTCAAGATTTTGGGTTAGCTTGCAAAAAGCTATGGGCACAGATTTACGATTCTGTTCGGCATACCATCCTCAAACGGATAGACAATCAGAGAGGACTATTCAAACTCTTGAAGATTTATTAAGACTCTGTGTCTTAGTCTTCAAAGGAAGTTGGGATAAGTATTTACCATTGGTGGAATTCCCTACAACAACAGCTTATCGAGCAAGTATAGGTGTGGCTCCATTTGAAGCATTATATGGATTTAAAGTGTCGCTTCCAATATGTTGGGATGAGGTGGGTGAAGCAACATTATTGGGACTGAGTTGAATACGTATGACTACGAAAAAGATCCAAATGATTCGACAACGTATACAAAGCGGCACATGATCGACAAAAAGAGTTATGCAGATCTTCATCGAAAAGACGTGGAATTTAGTATTAGGGATCACGTATTGTTGCGTGTAGCTCCGTGGAAGGGAGTTACAAGATTTGGGAAACGAGAAAAGCTCAATCCACAATTTATTAGTCCATTTCAGATTCTTGACCGAGTAGGAAATGTAGCCTATAGACTCGCATTACCTCCAAGTATGTCTTGTGTTCATAATGTTTTTCACATATCCGTGCTTCGTAAATATGTGAAAGACCCGAACCACATTATTGAGTTAGAACCGGACGAGATAGCCGAAGACTTAACGTATGAGGAGGTACCTGTCAAGATCTTGGATAGAAAGGAGCATGTCCTACGCACGAATGTCATACCACAAGTTAAAGTTTTGTGGAGGAACCATGCTATAGAGGAAATGACCTGGGAGTTGGAAACGGAAATGAAAGCGAGGTATCCTCACCTTTTCGAAACACCAGGTATGTACGTCAATTTCGAGGACGAAATTTCATAAGGAGGGGAGGTTGTAAGACCCCAACTTATTATTAATGAAATTAAATTTTCTCTATTTATTATTTTGAAATAGTAAGGGTTGATTTGATTAATGTGGATAGTTATGGGTAAAATACGCAAATATTTCAAATAAGCAAGTGGTTATAAAATATTCGTTTGGTCGTGGAATATTCTGCATCGTTGGGAATATTCGTGACAACCACAAGCGACCTTGTGTGGGCCCCATAACGGAAGCGATTGGATGAAGAAACGACAAATATAAGTTATTTAAAAATAATTGCGTGGTTATTCTGAATTAATCTTTGTTAAAATACTCTTGGTTTAAAACACGGTAGCATTACTCGGTATTGCACCAATCATTGATTCTTACGTAAGAAGACATTACTCAATAATTGTTACAGTAATTACTGTTCAGTATTTTATTTTATTAATTCAATAATTACTGCATTGATATTTCTGTTGTTTTAATAATTGTCACTACACAGTATTTTCCATTATCGGAGTAATAATTCATATTATCTGAATAATATTATTGTATAACATTATTGGCAATGTCTAGAAAGTTCTATCTAAGGAGAGGTTTGGTCACTTAATTGCATGCGCATGATGAGGAGAAATCCTTATTAAAGCCCTCTATCCTCGAACCTGCTTCATTGTCGATATTGTGATTCTGTAATATTATTTGTGAATAATTAATTATTAATTTATATGATGAGAAAAATATTGATTTTATGTGGATATAGATGGAGAAAATTTTTAATGTGACAATTGTTGAAAATTAATATTTTATCTTTTTCTGATAAAATAATTCATTTAAATATATTATTATATTATTATAATATAATAATGGTGATATCTTTACAATGAATATGGGATATATGAGTATATGAGGAGGAGGAATATTTTTATTACCAAAAATATTTAAAACATGTTTTTCATGTCTGTGGACCCCATTTCTTAACTGAAATTTGATTATAGCCTGTAAAATCGTCCGTTTATGGATTTCGATCAATTTCTGTTTGGAATAACTTTCTTCTGCAAAGTTGTAGATAATGGAATTTCATATGGAAAAGACACAAGTTTTGAATTTTCTGATAAAAGGTATGAATTATTGAAGTTCCTTAGTTTCGAAATAATTGATTTTTGGAAGTTTTAATTATTTATATCAACAAAAACGTTTTTCAAATGTTTGTGGGCATGTTTAACATGTGCTAGATGGCTGAAATCAGTTGGTAAAAGTGGGCGTAGGAATTTGTAATATAAATAATAATATTTTATTAAATTTTTTGCTTTGGTGTTCTAAGCATTTTCCTATAAATATGGTGCTTAGGTTAGAATTGAAACCAAAAACTGAAGTTTTCTCTCTCGATATATTGAGCGTATTCTTGTGAGTATTTTAATACTTTGAGTGTTGCTATACGGTGCAAGTTCAAGTCATAGCCTATATCCGGTGTTTCAACTAGAAGTACTGTTTTTGTGAGGTAAGGGATATTATTTTTTTAAAAAAAAAATTATATTAATTCTTCCAATATCATTATGCCGAAGTATTGATCTAAACTTTTAATTAAATTTTGGAACTTTTTGTGCCGGAGTTACTATTCACGTATACGACACTATTCACGTATACGGCATTATTCACGAATACGGCACTATTCACAGAAAAATTACATTTTTTTGTTTTCGTCCAAAATATCTAATGTGGATAGCTTTGATTGTATCCATGTTTTTATCATTCTTGAATTTTACTTCACTATGATTATTTATGAAGTATTTTTGGACATGAAATAGCTGAAATACGAATCCTTAATATTTATTCTTTTGCTTCACTGGATTCGTTTTCTTTAAAATATTTTTCATCATCCCCAGTCCTAAATGATGATATAATTGAATATCTTTGGCCTGTAGTGCAAAGATTAACGATTTTATGATGAATATCTTTGGCCCGTAGTGCAAAGATGAACATGTGTTGAGATGAACATGACCAATGATGAATATCTTTGGCACAGAGGTGCAAAGATGAATATTTGATTCAAGATGAATATTGATTGATGCTACTGAGGATAAAATAATGATGATGGATCATTAAATTCATAGATATTAGTAGATTTCATCCTCTACGTAACTCTTCTATGAATTATTATTTTCCGCTGCGAATATTGATCTAAAACTTGTTGTTTATTATATTCTCTCAGATTTTTCTTTGTTGAAGACTAACGATAATTTGTTTTATATTATCTTAGTCATAATGTTCTTTACTGGACTAGTTGAGCTCACCCTTTTCCTTTTTGTTCCATTTTTCTTCTCAGGAGGCGAGAATGTAGCGAGTACGAGTCGGGGTATGGAATAATGGTTATAGAGAGAGTTGTTTAGTAGTCCTCACCATTTTTGTAAAATAATTTTTAAATAATTGTGATGAGGATTTATTTGAGTATAGATATTGTCTAGAAGATAATATTTGTATTTAAACTCACAGTTTTACTGTTGTAATAATAAAGTTGTAGTTGTTTCTGTACCATGTATTGACAACTCAGAATGGGTGATGTATACCTATTTTGGGGGTGTCACAGTTTAACCGTAGTAAGAGCGCGAAAAATTGAGCGTTTCTTATCACAACCCTTTTTCGTAGCAGAAGTTTTTACTGGTTCTCTAAGGAAATATGTTGGTTTAGCGAAAACAATTAGGGGGTTTCAATTGATCCTTTCCGGAGAATTAGATGGTCTTCCGAGCAGGGCCTTTTATTTGGTAGATAACATTGGCGAAGCTTACCGCTAAGGCTATGAACTTAGAAATGGAGAGCAATTTGAAGAAATGACCTTAAATCTTTGTGTCTCGACCCTAATCGAATTGTTTGGGATTCAAAAGTGAACGAAATCATTTTATCTACTAATAATTGCCAAATTGGCGTATTACGGATCACGCCTCTATCACACACAATTTGTGAGATATAGGTATTTTGAGAATACGCCTTAACGACCAATGGTTAATGTAAGACCCCAAATTATTAATAAATGAAATTTATTTTCCTCTATTTATTATTTTGAAATAGTAAGGGTTGATTTGATTAATGTGGATAGTTATGGGTAAAATACGCAAATATTTCGAATAAGCAAGTGGTGATAAAATATTCATTGTTGTGGGAATATTAAATGCTGTCGGGGAATATTAAATGCGACGATACGCGATCTTTATGGGCCCCATAACTTGAAAGCGATTGGATGAAGAAAACGACAAATATAAGTTGTTTAAAAATAACAGGCGTAGTTATTACAAATTAATCTTGTTAAAAATACTTTCGGTGGTTAAAACACGATTTACTGCGGTATTGCACCAATTATTGATTCTTACGTAAAGAAGACACTACTCAATAATGGTTACGATAATTCTTTCAAGATTTTTATTGATTTAATAATTCTTTGCGTTGATATTTTATATTCTTTGTTGTTTCAATAATTGTCATTACACAATATTTTCATTATCGAAGCAATAATTCATATTATCCTAATAATATTATTAGATAACATTATTGACAATGTCTAGAAAGTTACATCTAAGGAGAGGTTTGGTCACCTAATCATGCCAAAGAAAGGAGAAATTCTTATTGAAAGCCCCTCTTTCCTGGGAATGTTTTTAGTTGCCAAGATCGTGTGATTCTGTAATATTATTTGTGAATAATTAATTATTGATTTATATAAAATGAGGAAAATATTGATTTTATGTGGATATAGATGGAGAAAATTTTTAAAGTGACAATTGTTGAAAATAGAAATTTTATCTTTTTCTGATAAAATAATTCATTTAAATATATTATTTTAATAATATATTAACGGTGATATTTTTATAATGAATGTGGGATATATGAGTATATGGAGGAGGAGTATTTTTGTTACCAAAAATATTTAAAACATGTTTTTCATGTTGGTGGACCCCATTTATTGACTGAAATTTGATTATAGCCTGTAAAATCGTCCGTTTATGGATTTCGGTCAATTTCTGTTTGGAATTTGGAAAAACTTTCTTCTATAAAGTTGTAGAGAATTGAATTTTCTATAAAAACTCGCGAGATTCAAATTTTCTAATAAAAGGACTATTTATTATGAATTATTGAAGTCCGGAGTTCCGAAATAATTGATTTTTGGAAGTTTTAATTATTTTATAAAAGAAAAACGTTTTTTAGATGTGTGAGCCTCATTTTACATGTGTTAGGTTGCTGATTTCAGATTCTCAAAGGTTGGCATAGACAAATTTTTATAAATATATTATTATATTAAATTTTCTGCTTTGGTGTTCTAAGCAATTTCCTATAAATAGGGTGCTTAGGTTAGAATTAAAAATCACACCAGAAACTGAAGTTTTCTCTTTCTATATTATCGAGCATATTCTTGTGAGTATTTTGAGTATACTTTGAGTATTGCTATACGGTGCAAGTTCAAGTCATAGCCTATATTCGGTGTTTCAACTTGTAGAATCTTGTCTTTCGAGGTAAGGGATGTTATTTTATTCGAAAATGATATTATTTCTTCAATATCATTATCTTAGAAATATTGGTTGGAAATTTTATCAAATTTGGAACTTTTTCATGTCGGGGTTACTATTCATGAGTTCTTATTCACGAGTTACTATTCATAAGTTACTATTCACGAGTACTATTCACGAAGCATGATGATATTTTTTATGAAATTTCTATCTTTTGGTGTCGGAGTTACTATTCACGTATACGCCACTATTCACGTATACAACACTATTCACGAATACGACACTATTCACTGAAAAATGAAATTTCTTCTTTTTGTCCAAAATATCTATTATGGGTACTAACTTTGATTGTATCCATGTTTTGATCATTCTTGAATTTTACTCCACTCTGATTACTTATGAAGTATTTTTGAACTTGGATTATTTAAAATACGAATCCTTAATATTTGTTCTTTTGTTTCACTGGATTCGTTTTCTTTAAAATATTTTTCATCATCCTCATTCCTAAATGATGATATTACTGAATATCTTTGGCCTGTAGTGCAAAGATGAATGATTGATGAATATCTTTGGCCCGTAGTGCAAAGATGAACAAGTGTTGAGATGAACATGACCGACTGATTAATATCTTTGGCCCGTAGTGCAAAGATGAACAGGTGTTTAGATGAACATGACTTAATCGATGAATATCTTTGGCCAGTAGTGCAAAGATGAATATTTGATTCCGATATATATATTGATTGATGTTACAGGATAAAATATCGACGATGAACTTTTAAATTCATATATAGAAGATAGTAGTTTGCATTCTCTACTTAACTCTTCTAATGAATTGTTGTTTCATTGCGATTGTTGATTTAAAAGCTGTTTGTCATTGTATTCTATTAGATTTTTCCTGTTGAAGACTAACGATAATTTGTTGTATATTATCTTAGTCATAATGTTCTTCTTTTGGGCTAGTTGAGCTCACCCTTTTTCTATTTTGTTCCATTTTTCTTCTCGTGGAGGCGAGAATGTAGCGAGTACTTAGTCGGAATTATGGAATGAAGGTTCTAGAGAGAGTTGTTTAGTAGTCCCTCACCATTTTGTAAAATAATGTATCAATAATTATGATGGGGATTTATTTGCGTGTGGATATTGTCTAAACAACAATATCTATATTTAAACTCACATTTATATGTTGTAATAATAAAGTTGTAGTTATTTACATACCATGTATTTGGCGACTCGAGAATGGGTTGGATGGAATGGACCTATTTTGGGGGCGTCACGATTAACGATAGGCACCGGTGGTTTGCTTTGCTAATAGGTAATAATGAGATCATTTATTTGAGAAATGATGCGGAGAAGAGTAGTGACATCGATTCACAAGAAGCCCAACAAACGCTTGAAATAGCGAAAGCTAATTTAAGAAAAGCTGAAGGAAAGAGACAAAAATTGAGGCAAATTTAGCTCTCCGACGAGCTAGGACACGAGTAGAGACGATCAATGCAATTTCGGAACTAGTCGGTGTGCCCGAATAATAAAAAGAGGTTCGGTTTATACACCCAACTTTTTTGTTTAATTTGATTATGTCGAGTGAATACAATTAAATACAATCAAGTGGAATCCGATTTTGATGCAACGAAAAAAAATGAATGAAATAGAAAAGATAAAAAATCAATATCCATAAAAGAAGATGGGTATAAAAACTTATTAGATACTAAGGTCAATAGTATCTAATAAGTTCTACCTACTATTGGATTTGAACCAATGACTCCCGTCGTATGAAAGCAATACTCTAACCACTGAGTTAAGTATGTGATTTATATTTATCATCACAAAGAGAACCAAATGGGACGCATCCCATCGATGGATTATAAATATCATATTACTTATAAGTAATACCACTCAAACAGATCAAAGAGCTATGATCTTGGATCATGGAATATTCATCTTGACAAGAAATTATCTACATGATAAAATATGTATCACAAGCACTAAGGGCTATAGCTCAGTTAGGTAGAGCACCTCGTTTACACGTGCGTCAATGTTTTTCAGGGGAGTCCATCATCCAATCAACAGAATTGATTTTATTGAGAAATCGATGTCGTACTCCATAACTTTGAGGGAACAAGAGAACAATAGCCTGACAAAGGGTTTGGTCCGATTCAGGTGCCCTGTTTAGGTGCCAAACAGACCCCACCATTGATTTGAGATATTGATAGGGTGAATACCCAGTCTACTTAATGCTAGGCAGAATGAGTATAAGGAACTCAAAAATGATCTTTTCGTCCTATGAACCTTAAGGTGTAGCAAGTTTCATATTTGATTTTTAAGCAGAGCGATAGAGACTTCATCTAACTTAGGTTAATCTAGGCCAGAGGCAAACCTACGTCAAGATAACCCCCTTTGAAACACTTTGGTAGTGTTCCTGGATCAGAATTCAAATAATGACTCAGAGCACATGGAGCCATCTCCTTATTTTCTATTAAAAAATATGGCGGACTTGCTGATATTTATATCAGTTAATGAAAGAGCCCAATGCACAAAAAAATGCATGTTGGGTCTTTGAAACAGTTCAGATCATTTTGATAATAAAAAGTTTGGTCTGTTTTTACCGAGAAGGTCTACGGTTCGAGTCCGTATAGCCCTAGAGCCCTAATAAAATGAAATTTAAATACAAAAAATTGTATAATTTGAATTTCCTCATTCTAGTTTGTTGCTTGTAACCGACTGGTTGGTTCATCGAAATAAAATTATTCCTATAAGCTCACTCACAGGGATCATTTAAAGCCGAACATAAAACTGAAAGCAAAAATGCATTTCATTTCACCGGTTAAAATAAAAACTAGAATCTAACCCAACCCAAATTGAATCTAATAGTAATTCACATGGGTATAGGAATGACCTGCTGTATTTGTGCACAAGCTAAAGTCTGAAAAAAAAAGAAATGTCTTTGGTAAGTTTCATTGTAAACATTGTCAACAACGTCAAATAGGCTTTTCTTTGTATGCCTTCCTGAGACCTATCAAAGTACATCACAAAAGAGAAAGAGGTAGTATTCTCTTTCCGTATTCAATATTAAATTAATAGAAACTCCCCCCGCCTGGATTCTAAGAATAAGAAAAGGAATATACTAAGACCAATATATTTTCAATCTTGAGATGGAAATTTCTAGAAATTATCTTACATCTGACTATTTACTCTATTCTAAATCTCTAAGAAAAGGGGAAAAAAGACCTCCTATATTCATACAAAAATAGAACTATATAAAGATAATAAAAATGGATTTCAATTTCTAATAAGAATTTATAAAAAATGGAATTAGAAATTCTAAACAAAAAAATGAGATTCTATTTCTATTTAGAATTCCTTTTCTTTAGTTCTTTAGAGAGAATCCTAGATGAGATGAAAACAAGAGAATTTGTATAAGAATAATATATAATTATACTAACTATAACTAAATCAAATCGAAATACGTGTAATGAAAATAGGATTCAATCGATGAATCCTGAAAGGAGACATGCCCCACAGTAAACAAAGGAAACTAGATGGTTCGATCAAAAAAAATTCTTGTTTTTTGACTAAACGGTTATGAATGACTTGACAATTTCAAGTCGAATCGACTAATCCGGTATATTTTCCACGTTCATAGGAGTTCGTCTATGTTTCTGCTTTACGAATATGATATTTTTTGGGCATTTCTAATAATATCAAGTCTTATTCCTATTTTGGCATTTTTCATTTCTGGGGTTTTAGCCCCGATTAGCAAAGGGCCAGAGAAACTTTCTAGTTATGAATCGGGTATAAAACCAATGGGCAATGCTTGGTTACAATTTCGAATCTGTTATTATATGTTTGCTCTAGTTTTTGTTGTTTTTGATGTTGAAACGGTTTTTCTTTATCCATGGGCAATGAGTTTCGATGTATTAGGTGTATCTGTATTTATAGAAGCTTTAATTTTCGTGCTTATCTTAATTGTTGGTTTAGTTTATGCATGGCAAAAGGGGGCATAGGAATGGTCTTAACTCCTAAATATTCAGACAATAAAAAGAAAAAATAATATTGAAACAGTTATGAATTCCATCGAGTTTCCCTTACTTGATCGAACAACCCAAAATTCAGTTATTTCAACTACATCAAACGATCTTTAAAATTGGTCAAGACTCTCTAGTTTATGGTCGCTTCTCGATGGTACTAGTTGTTGCTTCATTGAATTTGCTTCACTAGACTTTGATTGTTATGGACTAGTCCCAAGATCGAGTCCTAGACAAGCGGACCTAATTTTAACAGCCGGAACAGTAACAATGAAAATGGCTCCTTCTTTAATGAGATTATATGAGCAAATGCCTGAACCAAAATATGTTAATGCTGTGGGAGCATGTACAATTTCAGGGGGGATGTTCAGTACTGATTCTTATAGTACTATTTGGGGAGTCGATAAGCTAATTCTTGGCGATGTCTATTTGCCAGGCTGTCCACCTAAACCCAAAGCAGTTATAGATACTATAACAAAACTTCGTAAAAAAATATCTTGAGAATGAAGATAGAATTAAGTCTCAACGGGAGAATCGGTGTTTTATAACCAATCACAAGTTTCAGGTTGGGCGTAGTATTCATACTGGAAATTATAATCGAGGGTTCCTTTATCAACCGCCATTTACTTCAGAGATCCCTTCTGAAACATTTTTCAAATACAAAAGTTCAGTCTCGTCCCACGAATTAGTGAATTAGACAGGACTCTTTTGTACAGAATAACAAGTAGTGGGTCAATATGCAAAAATTTCATCGTCAACGCGAAATACTTATCCTAATAATAATGCGGGAGAAATAAAAAAGATGCAGGGTCGTTTGTCTGCTTGGTTAGTCAAGCATGGGCTAATTCATAGATCTTTGGGGTTTGATTACCAAGGGATAGAGACTTTACAAATAAAACCCGAGGATTGGCATTCCATTCTGTGTCATTTTATATGTATATGGTTACAATTATCTACACTCCCAATGCGCCGCCTGATGTAGACCAGTGTGAACTGTTAACTAGTGTGTATCATCTTACGAGAATAGTATATGGCGTGGATCAACCGTAAGCGATGCATAAAAGTATTTGCCCAGTGGAGGAATCCTCGAATTAAAATGCTTTTTTACGGGTTTGTAAAGTGTGGATTTTCAAGAATAATACAACACTATTCACGTAAAAATTAAATTTTCATTTTTTGTCAAAATATCTATTATGGATACTAGCTTTGATTGTATCCATGTTTTGATCATTCTTAAATTTTACTTCACTATGGTTATTTATGAAGTATTTTTGAACTTGATCATTTTTAAAGTACGAATCCTTATTATTTGTTCTTTTGTTTCAATCGGATTCGCTTTTCTTTAAAATATTTTCATCATCCTCATCCTAAATGATGATATTCTTGAATATCTTTGGCACGTAGTCTGCATGATGGTTGATTTTCTTATGAATATCTTTGGCTCGTAGTGCAAAGATGTACAGTGTTGAGATGAACATGACCAATCCGATGAATATCTTTGGCACGTAGTGCAAAGATGAATATTTGACTTAAGATGTATATTGATTGATGTTACAGGGATAAAATATTGATGATGGACTTTTAAATTCATAGATAATAGTAGATTTCATTTTCTACGTAACTCTTCTATAAATTATTATTTTCGCTGCGATTATTGATTTAAAACTTGTTGTCTATTGTATTATATCATATTTTTCCCTGTTGAAGACTAACGATAATTTGTTCTATATTATCTTAGTCATAATATTCTTTATTGGGCTAGTTGAGCTCACCCTTTTCCTTTTTGTTCCATTTTTCTTCTCAGGAGGCGAGAATGTAGCGAGTACTAGTCGGGGTATGGAATGAAGGTTCTAGAAAGTCGTTTTAGTAGTCCTCACTATTTTGTAAAATAGTGTATCAATAATTGTAATGAGTACTTATTTGAGTGTTGATATTGTCTAGAAGACAATATTTGTTTTTAAACTCACAGTTTATGTGTTGTCGTATTTTGCACAACAATTGTATTAATAAAGTTGTAGTTGTTTCTGTACCATGTATTTGGCGACTCAGAATGGGTGTTGTATACCTATTTTGGGGGCGTCACAAGTCAAGTAGAACATAATGTCTACTATCTCTTCTAGATTAAAAGTCCATCGTTAATATTTCATTCTTGTAATACTCAACAACAGTTCTTTGTTATACCCAAGACAAAAAGAACTATCATCACCTGTCTTTACCTAAACCACCAAAGATTATAGTTAAATCCACAATTCATATTTATAATCATATAAATCAACCGTTTTTCCTTGCCACAAAGGCTTAATAGAACGTTTACTCAATATCCTTACCCCAAAGGCTAAAGATATTCAAATGTAATAACAATGATCATACCAATCGATTTGTCTACCTTTTGCTTCTACGGGCAAAAGATATTCAACTATAAAACTAATGGTCATGATCATACCAATCAATTATCTGTCGATTACTACTACTACGACATTCAACTGTTAACTAATGGCCATGATCCTGCCAATCACATCATCGAATTATCCATGCACTACAGGACAAGGATATTCGTTATTATCACTAGTGGTTATGATCATGTCATACACCTGTCCATCTTTGCACGTAAGCCAAAGATCTACAACTACAAAATTAATAATCAACAATCCTTCTTTGCACGTAAACCAAAAATATACAACTGTAAAACCAATAATCAACAGTCCATCTATGCACGTAAGCCAAAGATGACTTTAATCACAATATAAGCATGAGGATGATGACAATAATATAATAATTCAATAAAACAAGTTCAAGGATAAATTTGAAGATTTATAATTTAATTTATCCAGAAATCAATAACGTCCAAATTGTCAACATGATACTGCTTTGTAGAGTAAAATTCAAGAATAATATTCATGTACCAAAAATAATTTGGACAGAAAAGAAATATATTTTTTGGGTGAGTAGTACCCCGTAAATAGTACTTTGGGAATAGTACCCCATGAATAGTACCCCGACAAGAAAAGTATCTCGAATACCCGAGTGAATGATACTAGAGTGAATAGTAATTGAGTAAATAGTAACACGTGAATAGTAACTCATGAATAGTACTCAGGCACGAAAAGTGCCCCAAATACTCGAGTGAATAATATTAGAGTGAATAGTAACCGAGTGAATAATAACCCGTAAATAGTAACTCGTAAAAAAAATACCAAAGAAAATGATATTCCATGACGAGTACTAAGGAAATGATATCTTAGACGAGTATAATAGAATATATGAAACTGCAAATGGATTTTCACCCGCCATGCGGTAATCCACGTAGACAGATCATTTCCATAATTTAATAAAGAATGAATACGAAGGATCATTCACCATGCATGCGATAATCCACATGACGAGTTATTCCAACGAATAATAAAGAATTGAATAACGGAAGAATTCACCATGCATGCGATAAACCACACGCATGAGTTATTCCCAATGAATAATAAAAAAAATAGAACCGGTGTCATGCGTAATCCGCATGCATGGGATATTCCAATAGAATAATAAAGAATGGAACCGGGTTATCGTAATCCGCATGCACAAGATATTTCAACGAATAATAAAGAATGAAATAACAACAGAATTCACCGGCATGCGATAGATCAAGCACATAAAAGTTATTCCAATGTAATAACGGTAAGAATTTCACCGTGTATGCGATATTTATGATGAGTTATTCCAACATAATAATAAAGAATGGAATAACAATTTTTACGAGTATTGAAAGAAAATAACTCTCTTCATGAATACGAAAGAATAATACCCCTTACGAGTATTGAAAGAAAATAAAATACGAAAGAAATAATACCCCTTACCTCAAAAGAAGACTGGATACTGGAATAGTGATGTAGCAGACTTCTCTTCTTCTTTCTCTCTATAGTAATTGCTCTATAGCTTTAGTGAATTAGTGAAAAATAATGAAGGAATGAGCTTATTTATAGGAAAATATAGTTTCTATAATTGCACGCTTTTGGGGCTCAAAAATATTACGTTATAATACCTCCTCTTTTCTTCATTTTTAATTTAGTCCTGCAAGTATTATCAAACTTGCACCACATCCCCTAATAGTAAATCATGTGAATCAATAGTTTTAGACATGTGAAAATATGAATTACTGTATAGTACCTCCATCTATACCTCCATTTTTAACTTAGTCATGCAAGTATTATCAATCTTGCACCAACTCTCCTAATAGTAAATGAATGTGAATCAATAGTACACACATGTGAACAAATAGTTATAATCATGTGAATCAATAGCAATTAATTGCTCATTTATCCGATTAATTACTCGATTGGTCAATATAACCTCCAAACATCAATTATTATCGAAATAAATGTCGATTTCCACTACAACTAATAATCCAACACAATGGAACTATCAATTTCATCTTTAATCAACACGAACTTATTCATCATTAATATTATAACTCAACATATTTAACAACCAGGTTGTTCCCAGGAAAGAGGGGCTTTTCGACAAGGATTTCTCTTTATTGGCGCGCAATTAGGTGACCAAACCTCTCATTGACAAAACTTCTAGACATTGTCAATATTGCAAATAATAATATGAATAACTTTGTCGTCTCAATTATTGATTTAATAATATAACATATTATATAGATGATACTGTGACAATAATCGAATTAATAATATGAGAGATATGATGCAGCAATTACTGTAGCAATAATTGAATATAACTAAGTAACTTATCACATAAACATCAATAACCAATACCGTGTGCTACTATGCAACCACGCGTATTACTGTACTTTTACTACCGAGTAGTTCAACAGTTTTAACGGTAAAACTTCCGCCGTTATTTTCATAAAAATATTTTTGTCGTTTTCTCAATCCGACAATAATTCCGTTGTGGGGTCCACCAATGATTGTGCCGTCGTACGAATATTCCCTGTTAAAATGAATATTCCCTGACCAATCGAATATTATATAACAACTTGCGTACTTTGTAAAATTTATAAATATTACCCACAACTATAACATTATCTCAAACCCACACCATAATTTTGAAAAAAAATATTTCGAGAAAATAAAATCTTTATTCGTAAAATCTGGGGTCTCACAATCTCCCCTCCTTATGAAATTTTGCCCTCGAAATTTACGTACGTACCTGGTATGACGAAGAGGTGAGGATACCTTGAATACCTTTATCGTCGAAAATATTAAATTCATATTTGCAATACGGCCAAAGATATTCATTAACAATTCATCTTTGCACTACAGGCCAACTGTATAACCAATAATCAACAGTTCATCTTTGCACTACAGGCCAAAGATATACGATATAAAACCAATAATCTTTGAAACTTCGACTTAATAGTATCACGACCACGAATTATCTATGCACTACGGGCCAAGGATATTCGTGTTTTCAATTACGGTCATGATTATAACGAATAATCCCTGATAATAATCATACCAAGTCCATCTATGCACTACGGGCCAAAGATGACTCTTACCACATCATTTGTAACATTGCGGTCATGATTATACCGAATAATCCCTGGTCATAATCATAACAAGTCCATCTATGCACTACAGGCCATAGATGACTTTCAACAAAATATAAATATGATGAGTAGTTAATCAATCGATTCCTAAAATAACATCAAAGGCAAGTATTTTCAAAGATATAAGATCGACAGGTAACGTAAAAGTGTCGATTTGAAACAAGATTTATAAACAGTGGAGGTAACGAAAGTTTCTCCTAACGAAGTTTCAACCAATAAGTCAAAGTCTAACTTCTCAGGAGTCAAATTTAAACGTTGAACACAACTAGGTGAAATACAAGAGTGGGTAGAACTAGTATCGAATAAGATATAGACTTCGCAAGAGTTTATAATTAACTTACTCGTAATAACTTTGTTCGGGTTTCTTGACAAACGCTCTCACTATTAAACTATCGGATTTGACTTTGCTATAGGGTACATTCCACCCTTAAGTGCTTCGTCACATTCCCGATCCATGATTTCAATCATTATTCTCCGATCCATGCTCGAATTGGGATTGACCGCTCTCATGCGGGGTAATTTGAATTCGATGTTGGATTCTCCTAATTGTTGTCCAAAAAGCAAAATCCATTTCATCTATTTTGACTTTATTGGATCGGACGTCTTTTTCGACAATATCAACGCGTCGTGCGGCTTTTACCCACGCATCATCTATTCTCCTTCGTTCAGTTGTTTCTGCTTTCTTCAGATCTTTTATCAAAGCATTCTCAGATTCCAGCTCTAATATCTTATACTCTGCCAAAGAGTGCTTCTGTTCAAGCATCGCACATCGGGTAACACAATTTTGAATTGTTGCATCACTTTGCTCTACAACCGCATGTCGTTCTTCCGCCTGCTCTTCTAACTCATGAATACGATTTTGTAATTCTAAATTTTGATCATAAAATTCTTCTAATAAATTTCCTCAAGTTCCTCTTCTTCCTTTTCTTCCTCACTCTCACCTGCTACCTCTGCGACTAGCTCGGGTGCAACCATTAGTTCTTCACTCACCACGTAGATATCTCTAATTTCTTCTTCGTCTAACATCACATTAACCTGGTTAGTGATTAAAGGTGTCTCAATGGTCTCATTCACTCCATTGCTAACATTTTCAAATTGCCATTTTCAAACACCATACAAAATAAGAGTTAATTGACATCTCACATATTATCCCTAACTCGTGACCAATTAAATACTAAATAAACTTAGGTAGGTCATACTAATGAAGGAATTCCTCGTCTCTCCCTCCTAGTTCTTATCTCACATCTCAACCGGGATCATATCCTAAGCTTTGATACTAACCGTGTGGCGCCCCCAAAAATAGGTATTCATCACCCATCTTGAGTCGCCAAATACATGGTACAAAATTCAAATACAACTTAATAATACAACCGTCGTGTAAAATACGACAAAACATAATCTAAGAGTTTTAATACGTATATTGTCATCTGTGCAAAGATACAAACTCAAAGGAGTCCTCATTACATTTATTGTCATACTATTTAATCAGAATAGTGAGGACTACTAATGCTATCATCTGGACCGTCACTCCTTTCCCCGACTCGTCCCAGTTATATTCTCATTTTCTGAAGAGAACAATGAAAGAAAGGGTGAGCTCAACTAGCCCAGTAAGAAATATTATGACTAAAATAATGCAGAATAAATTATCAATAGTTTACAACAATGTTAAACTGATAAAATACAATAGACATCAAGTTTAACTGCAGCGGAATAAGCAATCCATTAGAAGAGTCAAGTAGAAAATAAAATCTACTATCTTCTATGATTTTAAAAATGTTTTCATCAACTTTTATCATTTGAGACTCGACAATAAATAAACCACATCTTCTAATCATCCCTCACCTACGGGCGAGGATATTCATTAAATCATCAATAAAGAATGACTATCTTAGAAAATCCTAGTCATAATCATACCAAGTCCATCTATGCATCGTAAGCGAAAGATATACAACTATAAAACCAACAACCAACGGTCCATCTTTTTTCATGTAAGCCAAAGATATACAATTCAATAATCCACAGTCCATCTTGCACGTAGCCCAAGATAATTTTTATTACCATATAAGCATGAGGATGATGACAATGATATAAACATTAATCAATCGCAAAACAAGGATAAATATTAAAGACTTTAAATTTATCCAAATATTATCAACCACTCATAATCTAATATTATTAATATCATAACAATATTTTAATCACTTCTTGAACTTATAAACAATTTATTTCAATTGTTTACACTTTACCAAATAATGCATTTAGTTATTCAAAATGCTATACTCATAAGATTTCATCACCAATGATCAAATCCTTATCAAAAATCTTCATATACCTTATATAGGATTTCCAAGCCACAAAATCCTATTTTCCAACTTTGTTACTTCACATAACATATTTAACTCATATGTTCAGTAATTAAACCATTTTCATGAAAAAAATACCAAATCGGTTCCACAATATTTCTTTTACGAGATTTAGCGAATATAGTCCCATAATGAACATATATTTTTCTCAGAATTTTTAAAATTCATTTACTATTTTTCAAAAAATCAATTTCTAATTAATTCCTTAAGAAATTAGCTACCTCAAGGTTAACCCCAGAAATTCTCAAATCTTGGCAGGATTTTACATATGTTAACGTGAACCTCCAGTTTAAATTTCATGGTCATTCCTGAGTTATAGAACTTTCGGTTATAGCGTTTTTTAAAAAAATCTAAATATTGAAATGGTCATAACTTGCTCATTTTAAGTCGGAATGAGCTCATTTTTGGACAGGAGGTACCTTATACCATATACTTTCATGTCCCAAATTGCCAGAATTTTTCTCACAAATTAAGTGGCCGAAATAGCCCTTCTAAAAATCTGGACAGTAGCATTTTGGTAATTTCCAGCTTTTGACTCCTTTGCTAAAATCAGTCCACACGAAAATCTTCAACACCTTTTCCAGTGATTCCACTTGGAGATGCTACAAAACTCATAGATCTAACTCTAGAACTTGACCACACTCAAAAATTCAAAATATAATAGGAAATATGGTCAATTGAATTTCATGCTCCATTTTCACCAAAATCTGATTTTCAACCCTTTGTGATTTCTAAGAAACTTTCATGTTTTCACATAATAACCAACATAACTCATCATAACACTTACTAATACTTCATATAACCATGATTTTCATCATCAATGCTTTTATTATGACTCTCATCATAATCAACGTAACGGATCATTTCCACAATTTAATAAGGAATGAATATAACGGATCATTCACCATGCATGTGGTAATCCACATAGACAGGTTATTCCAACGGAATAATAAAGAATGGAATAACAGAAGGATTCACCATGAATGCGATAGAGACTGCACAGACATTTTATTCCCAACATAATAATAAATAATGGAACCAGTCCTAAAATGTAAATGCACTGAAACAGGATATTCCGCGGAATAATAAATGCGGAATAATAAATAATGGAACCATATGCGGCGTAAAACGCATGCGATGCGAGGATATTCTGACGAATAATAATAAATGCGAATAATAAATAATGGAACCAGTCCGGCGTAAAATGCATGAGCAGATATTCCAATGTAATAATAAATGCGAATAATAAATAATGGAACCAGTCAGCGTAAAATGCATGACGGTGATATTCCGAGCGAATAATAATAAAGAATAGAATAACAACAAAATTTCACCATGTATGTGGTACTTCGCATAAACAGGTTATTCCAATAAAATAATAAAGAAGCGGAACCCGAATTCGGTGAAATTCATACCGAGCGTGATATTCAAAAACAAAATAATAAAGAATAGAATAATAGAAGAATTTCACCACGTGTATGCGATAGATTTGCATAAGCAAAGTTATTCCAAAGATAATAATAAGGAATGGAATAATAGAAGAATTTTACCATGTATGCAGTACTTCGCATAGATAGGTTATTCCAACATAATAATACAAAATAGAATAACAGAAGAATTTCACCATGTATGCGGTACTTCGCATAAACAGGTTATTCCAACATAATAATAAAGAATGGAATAACAGAAGTTCTCTTCATGAATAAGAAAGAAATAATACCCCTTACCTTAGAAGAAACTGGATATTGGTAGAAAGGTAGCTGACTTCTCTTCTTCTTTCTCTCTATAGAATATCTCTATAGCTTCTCTCTATAATTTCTCTCTCTAGAGTTTCAGTGAATTCGTAAGAAATAATGAAGGAATGAGCTTCTATTTATAGGAGAATGGACTGAATAGTAACTAATTCATGAACGGTCCAGATTGATTTACTTTTAAATGGACGGTCCATATTAAAACTTAAACCAACGGTCCATACCGATTCACTATTAAAACTTTAAACCAACGGTCCATACTGATTCACTATGTCCATACTGATTCACTATTAAAACTTTAAACCAGCAGTCCATACTGATTTACTATTTAAACTTTAAACCAACGATCCATATTGATTTACTATTATAATTTCAACCAACGGTCTAAAAAATTAACATATCTCCTCATGGAATAATATTGTACCCAAAAATGATTTGGACCGAAAAAAAATATATTTTGTTCAGGTGAATAGTATCCCGTGAATAGTAACTCATGAATAGTAACTCATGAATAGTAACTCGTGAATAGTACTCCGACACGAAAAGTGCCCTGAATACCCGATTGAACAATATAACCTCCAGACATAAATTATTATCGAAATAAATGTCGACTTCCACTAACACCAATAATTCCAACACAATGGAACTATCAAATTCATCTTTAATCAACACGAACTTATTCATTATTAATATTATAACTCACAATATTTAACAACCAGGTTGTTCCCAAGAAAGAGGAGGATTTCCAATAGGATTTCTCCCTATTGGCGCGTAATTAGGTGACCAAACCTCTCCTTGACAGAACTTATAGACATTGTAAATATTGTAATTTAATAATATGAAAAACTATGTCGTCTCAATTATTGATTTAATAGTATATCATATAACGCAGATGATACTGTGACAATAATCGAATCAATAATATGAGAGATATGATGCAGTAATTACTGTAGCAATAATTTAATTTCGAGAAAATTAAATCTTTATTCGTAAAATCTGGGGTCTCATAATCGTTTTCCTCCCTTAGAACCAGTTGCTGCTGGCGCTGACGTCTTCACATGGTCGTTGTTGAATCTTCTCTTTTTAAAATCTCATCCCGACTTGCTTCTTTTATTCTCATGGCCATGATTTCCCCCAGAGTGGTTGCTGCTTTTGTCCGTATTTTTCTTTCTCCGCTGGTTATCGTTGTTCTAATGACCGCCACACCCCAGATATGTTCTGGTTGTGGTCCTCGGTTGAACGTGCTCGTTATCTCGCCTAATAATTGAGCCCCGTTGACAACATCCTGAATAGAGAGAAATTTATGAGAAATGAGATATTGGCGTATATGTCGGGTTTCAAACCTCTCGAAACATCCGCGCCATACGTTCCTCATTCTCCACCAAATGAGGTGCAAACCTGGACAACTCTGTAAACTTCGCCTCGTACTGGGACACCGTCATGTTATTTTGTTCCAATCTAATAAACTCTACTTCCTTCATATGACGAATACTTTCATGAAAGTACTTGTCATTGAACAGTTTCTGAAACGTCTCCCAAGACATCTTGAAAAGCATTGGATGGAGTACGCTTCACGATTCCAACCATGTCTCAGCCTCATTACGAGAACATAAAGGTGGCGAATGGAATCTTACATTCTCCTCCTCGCATCCCAAAACATCGAATATCTTGGTAATTTGTTTGACCCACGTTTCTGCCTTAATCGGATCCGGCTTTCCCCAGAATTCTGGTGGTCCCAACTCTTTAAACTGCTTGGCTGTGACAAACCGTGCGTTGTTATCATTTCCACCCAAATAAGTCCTCATTACAATTATTGGTACATTATTTTACAAAAATGGTGAGGACTACTAAGACAACTTTCTAGATCCATCAGTCCACACCCCGACTAGAACTCGCTACATTCTCGCCTCCTGAGAAGAAAAATGGAACAAAAAGGAAAAGGGTGAGCTCAACTAGCTCAGTAAAGAATATTATGACTAAGGTAATATAGAACAAATTATCGTTAGTCTTCAACAGGGAAAAATCTGATAAAATACAATAGACAACAAGTTTCATATCAATATTCACAGCGAAAATAATAATTCATAGAAGAGTTACGTAGAGAATGAAATCTACTATTATCTATGAATTTAAAAGTCCATCATCAATATTTTATTCCTGTAACATCAATCAATATACATCTTGAATCAAATATTTATCTTTGCACTACAGGCCAAAGATATTCATCAGTTGGTCATGTTCATCTTAATACTTGTTCATCTTTGCACTACGGGCCAAAGATATTTATAAGAAAATCAACCATCTTTGCACTACAGGCCAAAGATATTCAGTAATATCATCATTTAGGACTGAGGATGATGAAAAATATTTTAAAGAAAACGAATCCAGTGAAACAAAAGAACAAATACTAAGAATTCGTACTTTAAACAATCCGAGTTCAAAAATATTTCATAAATACTCATAGTGAAGTAAAATTCTCGAATGATCAAAACATGGATACAATCAAAGTTAGTATCCATAATAGATATTTTGGACGAAAAAATGAAAATTTAATTTTTCTGTGAAAAGTGTCGTATTCGTGAATAGTGTCGTATACGTGAATAGTAACCCCAACACTGAAAGACAATAATTTCACAAGAAAAATCTTTCCAATATTCCATCATAATGATATTGAAGTAATAATATCATTTATAAAAAAAATATCCCTTACCTCGAAAAGACAATACTTCTGACTAAAATACTGGATATAGTGCTGAAGAAAACTTGTACCGTATAGCAACACTCAAAGTCTCAAAACACTCACAAGAATACGCTCGATAATATAGAGAGAAAAAACTTTAGTTTCTGGTGTGATTTTTAATTCTAACCTAAGCACCCTATTTATAAGAAAATGCTTAGAACACCAAAGTAAAAAATTTAATATAATATAATATTATTTTTCTAAAACTCCCTATGCACACCAATTAAGTCCAACATCAACCACACATGTAACCCACCTTTCAAAAAACGTTTTTCTCACATAAATCATTTAAAACTCCAAAAAAATCAAAATCAATTAATCCGAAACTTCAATAATTCACAATAAAAAGCCCTTTTATCAGAAAAATTCAAAACTCATGTCCTTTCCATAGGAAATTCCATTCTCTACAACTTTGCAAAAGAAAGTTTTTCCAAATTTCAAATAAAAATTGACCGAAATTCACAAACGAGTGATTTTATAGGCTATAATCAAATTTCAGTTAAGAAATGAGGTCCACAAACATGAAAAATATGTTTTAAATATTTATTGCAACAAAAATACTCTTATTCCTCATTTATTCATATATCTCACATTCATTATAAAAATATCACCATTATTATATTATTAAAATATAATAATATATTTAAATGAATTATTTTATCGAAAAGATAAAATATCAATTTTCAACAATTATCACATTAAAAATTTTCTCCATCTATATCCACATAAAATGAATATTTTTCTTATCATATAAATCAATAATTAATTATTCACAAATAATATTACGTAATCACAATATCATCGCAACCAGTGTGCTCTCTTGGAAAGAGGGGCTTTTCAATAAGGATTTCTCATTCGACGGCGTGCAATCGGTGACCAAACATCTCCTTGATGTAACTTTCTAGACATTGCCAATAAAGTTATCTAATAATATTATTCAAATAATATGAATTATTGATCTGATAATGAAAATACTGTGTAGTGACAATTATTGAAACAACAATAATATAAAATATCAACGTAACAATTATTCAATCAATAAAATATTGAACAGTAACTACTGTAACAATTATTAAGTAGTGTCATCTTACGTAAGAATCAATAATTAGTGTAATACCGTGTGCTAATGTGTTTTATCCACCGGGTATTTTAACAGTATTAACGGTAACAACTACGCCATTATTTATAAACAACTTATACTTGTCATTTTTTTCATCCAATCGCTTTTCGTTATGGGGCCCACACAGGCGCAAATACGTCATTTAATATTCCCCGACGTAGTAAGAATATTCCACGACCAAACGAATATTCCCCAAGCAACAATGAATATTTTATAACCACTTGCTTATTTGAAATATTTGCGCATTTTACCCATAACTAACCACATTAATCAAATCAACCCTTCCTATTTCAAAATAATAAATAGAGAAAATTTAATTTTATTTGTAATAAGTTGGGGTCTTACATATACAAATACTTATTAGATACTTATTGGCTACACACGTTTCGTTGTATACACCAAATAAACATTATTGGTCAGTTATAACTAATAATTGTTTTTAATTATCTTATTTATTTTGATAAAAAAAGTTTTTTACATTTTATTGAATTAATATTTTCTTAACCTTGATAATTTAATATTAAGTGTTAAATAAATTAGTTTATAAAGCAATAATTAATTGTGTAAGACCCCAACTTTTATGAATAAAAATAAATTTTTAATAAATATTATTTTTGAATATTATGGAGTAAATTTGATATAATATTATAGTTGTGAGTAATATTTAGAAATTTTGAAAAGTATGCAAGTCGACACATCATTGGTGGACCCCACAACAGAATTATTGTCCGATTGAGAAAACGACAAAAATATTTTTATAAAAATAACGGCGGAAGTTTTACTATTAAGCTCGTTGAAACACCTTGTTAAAAAAATGCGATGTCTGCGCGGGTTGCATAGTAGCACTTGCAGTATTGATTATTGATGCTTACGTGAGAAGTCACTCAGCTTTTGTTCAATTATTGCTACAATAATTGTTGCATAGTATCTCACGTCATTTGATTCAATTATTGTCGATATTTTATATATTATTAAATCAATAATTGAGATAACAAAGTTATTAATATTATTATTTCCAATATTAACGATGTCTAGAAGTTACGCGAGGATAGGTTTGGTCACCTAATTGCGCGCCAATAGGGATAAATCCTTATTAAAAGCCTCCTCTTTCCCGAGAGCGACTGATCGATTAATATTGTGAATTATAATAAAGGTGATAAATTTTGTTTTATTATTATTATAGATGTAATAAAATGTATAACTTTTATATAAAAATGTAATACTTTTATAAAGTTATTTTTTATTAGGCTATAAATAGAATATATTTATATTCTATTATGCATAGTATTTGTATAATGTCTGCATAGTGTTTGCATAGTAAAATATTTTTATATAAAACATAATACTTTTATAAAGTTATTTGTTTTATTAGATTTTAAATAATATATATATATATTTTATAAATAGAATATATTATATTTTATTGCATAGTATCCTTTCTATTTTCCTATAAATAGGATGCTTAGTTAGAATTGAAAACACACCAAAAGTTCAGAGAATTCTTCTTCTATAATCTTGAGCGTATTTCTTTAGAGTTTAAGAAAGCTTTGAGCGTAGTGTAAGTTTTCTTCAAGTATATCCCCCCTACCCGTCGGAGTACTCTTCTTTATAAGGTAAGGGGTATTATTTTTTTCGTATTTATGATAACCTGTATATGCCAAGTACCGCATACATGATGAAATTCTTCTGTTATTTCATTCTTTATTATTCTGTTGGAATATCCCATGCAAATGCGTTATTACGCATGACCACATTCCATTATTTATTATTACATTGGAATAACTCATTTCATGCTATTCTATCGCATGCCTAGTGAAGTCTTTTGTTATTCCATTCTCTATTATTCTGTTGGAATATCCTGTCTATGTTTTTACATATGACCTGGTTCTATTATTTATTATTCTGTTGGAATATCCTGTCTGTGCGTTTACGCATGACCTAGTTCTATTATTTATTATTCTATAGGAATAAACTGTCTGTGCGGTCTATCGCATGCATGGTGAATTCTTCTGTTATTCCATTCTTTATTATTCTGTTGGAATAACCTGTCTATGTGGATTATCACATGCATGGTGAATGACCCTTCGTATTCATTTCTTATTAAATTATGGAAATGATCCGTCTCGTGGATTACTGCATGGCGGTGAAAATCCATTGCGAGCTTCACATATTCTATGATACTCATTTGGTTAAAATTTTGCTTCTATACTCCATGAAATTAGTGGAATATCCTTGATATTTGCGCTTCATCCATATCTTTTCATGAAAATATTCTTCCGAGCATTATTGAATTTTACTCCACAAAGCGATTCATGTTGACAATTTGACGTAATTGATTTCAAGATAAATTAACTTATAAATCTTTAAAATTTATTCTTGAACTTGTTTTATTGAATTATTATGTCATTGTCATCATCCGCATCTTTATATTGTGATGAAAGTCATCTTTGGCTTAAGTGCATAGATGGACTTGGTATGATTATGACCATGGATTATTCGGTATAATCATGACCTGTAATGTTATAAATGATATGGTAAAAGTCCTCAGTGGCCTGTAGTGTATTGTATTGGACGAGACGCTTTTGGTATGATTATGACCAAAGATTATTTGGTATAGTCACGACCATTGATAATTTAATGAATATCCTTGGCCCGTAAAAGCGAGAATGACTCGATGATGTGGTTTATTTATTGTCGAGTCTCAAATGATAAAAATTGATGAAAACATTTTAAATCATAGAAGATAGTAGATATCATGCTCTAGTTGACTCTTCTAATGGATTGCTTATTCTGCTGCAGTTAAACTCGATGTCTATTGTATTTTATCAGTTTAACATTGTTGAAGACTAATGATAATTTATTCTGCATTATCTTAGTCATAATATTTCTTACTGGTCTAGTTGAGCTCACCCCTTTCTTTCATTGTTCTCTTCAGGAAATGATCATAGCCGGGACTAGTCAGAGAACGGAGTGACGATCCAGATGATAGTATTAGTAGTAAGGCTGTAAATGAGCCAACACAGTTCGGGCTCGATTCGGGCTCGACTCGAAAAAATACGAGCGAGACTCGGATTCGTTAATAATATGATCCAAATCGAGCATTAAAAATAGTTCAAATAAAAATATGAGTAGAATCTGAGCAAGGTTATACTACTCGACTCGCTTAAGATTCAAACTACTCAATTTTTGATTGTGATTCGATACATACTCGGTTAATACATATTCGATTAGATGTTCGATACATTCTCTTATAATATATACAAATTTAAATCAAATTAGGATAATTAGTTATTATTTTATTTTGTTTTTAATTTTAATTGTGATTTTATATTTTTAAAGTGTAATAATAAATATATTTTCTTATTTTTAAGTAAAATAACAAATTCAATTTATAATTATATTTATTATAAAACTAGTTATTATGTGGTGACTCGAATTCGAGCTTAAATTTGAAGCTCGCGAGTAGTTTGAATAAATATTCGAGTCGAGTCAGATCGAATTGGAGTAATAAATATTCGAGTCGAGTCAAATCTGAGTAGGATTTTTTAAATATAATTCAAATTCGAGCCAAATTCGAGTACGTATTTATCATTTCGAGTCGAATTCGAGTAGCTCTCTGTTCGCTCCAGTTCGACTTGTTTACACCCTTAATTAGTAGTCCTCACTATTCTGTAAAATAGTGTGACAATAAGTGTATTGAGGACTCCTTTGAGTGTGAATATTGTCTAGATGACAATATTCTTATTCAAACTCTCAATTTATGTTTTGTAGTATTTTACACGACTGTTGTATAATTAGTTTGTATTTGTATTCAGTACCTTGTATCTGACGACCCAAGATGGGTGATGTATACCTATTTTGGGGGCGTCACAGTTGGTATCAGAGCTTAGGGATATGATCATTGGCTGAGATGTGAGACAAGAACTAGGAGGGGAGAGACGGGGAATTCCTTCGCTAGTATGACCTACCTAAGTTTATTTGGTATTTAATAATATGTGATATGTTAATTAACCCTTGTTTTGTGGCAGTATTTGAAAATAGCATCCGAAAATGTTGAGATAAGCAATGAAGCACATGAGACCGTTGAGTCGCCAACGATCAATGCTCAGGGTAATATGCAACAGGAAGACAATAATCCTCATGAAAATAATAACACCGATGAAATGGTGAACGATGGGATGTTCAGAGGCTTTATGCAATTCATGCAACATCAGGCGAGAGCGGCTCCTGTCCAAAATGCAAGTGGAAACACTGACAACTCTCGGATGGTCACCGCTAAGCAGTTCAAGGAGCTGGGACCACCGGAGTTTTTTGGAGAGCCAAAACCATTTAAGGTGAAGACGTGGATAAAGTAGATCAACAAGATATTTGATGTCTTGGGATGCTTCGAGGAGCAAAAGGTTCCTTTTGCCACCTTCATGTTGCGTGCAGAGGCAGATTACTGGTGGGAATCTGTAAAGCGTACTCAACCTGCCGCACTGAAGATGTCTTGTTAGAAGTTCCAATAATTATTCAACGACAAGTAATTTCCTGAAAGTATACGTCACATGAAAGAGGTAGATTTCATCAAACTTGAGCAAAACAATATGACCGTGGTGCAGTACGAAGCTAAGTTTACCGAGTTATCTCGGTTTGCGTCCCACTTGGTTGATAATGAGAAGAGAATGACGCGGATGTTTCTAAGAGGTTTGAAACCCAAGATACGTCAATACCTTATCACTCATAAATTGTGTTTGTATTCAGATGTGGTAGCAGTCATCGAAGCGG
Organism: Panax ginseng; assembly: GCA_020205605.1. NCBI lineage: Eukaryota > Viridiplantae > Streptophyta > Magnoliopsida > Apiales > Araliaceae > Panax > Panax ginseng. The sequence continues at coordinate 146,423,756 of CM035133.1, forward strand.
TGACAACAAACGTAGAGGGAATCAACATGCCAGAAATGATAACCACTTTGGTGGTAATCATGGCCAAGACAATAGGAGTGGAAAGTTCAAGAAGAGAAGGTTCAGCAAAAATGGAAAGACGTCAGCACCAGCACCCGCTGTTAAGGAAGGAGAATGACCGCCGGTCGTATGTTACAAATATGGATGGGAAGGACACATAAGTCCAAACTGCACGATACAGTCCAAAGCATGTTACAATTGTGGAAAAGAAGGTCACCTAGCCCAATTTTGTCGTGCACCAAAGTCAAGTCCAGCTGGGATGGAGGCATCCAAGGGTGTCCTAGACAAAACAAAACCGGTAGTTCAAGGGAGAGCGTTTGTCGAACGAGGTGATCACATGTAAGCTAATCATAAACTCTAGCGAAGTTTATACTTTATTTGATACCGGTTCTACACATTCCTTTATTTCTCCTAATTGCGCTCAACGTTTAAATTTGACTCCGGAGAAATTAGACTTTGATTTATTTGTTGAAACTCCGTTAGGAGAAACCTTCATTACATCCACGGTTTATAAGTCTTGTTTGATTCAAATCGAGAATGGCAAATCGTTACTGTCGATCTTATTTCTTTGAAAATACTTACATTTGATGTGATTCTCGGGATTAATTGGTTAACTATTCATCATGCAAAAATTGATTATTTTCGTAAGGTTGTAAGCTTTCATATTTCTAACCAACCTATTATGCGAATTCAAGCAACCAAACCATTAAAATCCATCACTGTCATCTCAAGCCATAAAGCTATTCGTTTATTGAAAAATGGATGTCAAGCTTTCTTAGCTCATGTCACGGATCTAAACAAAAATACGTCAGTTTTGAATGATATTTCTATTGTTAATGAATTTCCTGACGTATTCCCGGAAGAACTTCCAAGCCTACCCCCAGAGCGTGAAATTGAATTTTGTATCGACCTTGAACCCAGTACAAAACCCATTTCCAAAGCCCCATATCAAATTGCTCTTATTGAACTTCAGGAGTTAAAGATCCAACTGCAGGAATTGTTAGACATCAGTTTCATTCGTCCTAGTACGTCTCCTTGGGGTGCTCCTGTTCTATTCGTGAAGAAGAAAGATGGGAGTATGCGACTTTGTATTGATTATCGGGAGTTGAACCATGTCACTATCAAAAATAGATATCCATGACCTCGCATTGATGACCTGTTAAGCTCTTGGAAACTCTTCTCGCATTCCTCGCTCCAAACGAATTTTGTATCCTTCCGAGTTAGCTGAGTTAATGGAGTAGCGATTCGAGAAAACCCTTCCACGAATCTCCGATAATAACCAGCTAGGCCCAAAAAGCTACGTATTTCGGTCACCGTCTTCGGTTGCTCCCAACTTTGTATTGCTTCAATCTTCGCCGGGTCAACAGATACTCCATGTTTTGACACCACGTGCCCAAGGAATGCTACTTCCTCAAGCCAGAAATTGCATTTCTTCAACTTGGTATAAAGTTATTTTCACGAAGCCTTTGGAGTACCAGCTTCAAATGGTGCTCATGATCTTCACGACTTTTAGAATATATGAGGATGTCATCAATAAAGACAACAACGAACTGATCCAAATAATCCTTGAATACTCGGTTCATCATATCCATGAAAGCCGCATGAGCATTAGTCAATCTAAAAGACATGACTAAGAATTCATAATGCCCGTACCGAGTTCTAAAGGCAGTCTTTGGAATATCCTCAGTTCTAATCTTCAGCTGATGATATCCAGAACAAGGATCGATCTTTGAAAAGAATTGTGCTCTTTGAAACAGGTCATCAATACGAGGTAGTGGATACCTATTCTTGATGGTGACATGGTTCAATTCCCGATAGTCAATACAAAGTCGCATACTCCCGTCTTTCTTCTTTACGAATAAAATAGGAGCACCCCAAGGAGATGTACTAGATTTAATGAAACCGATGTCCAACAACTCCTCAGAATTGGACCTTTAACTCCTGAAGTTCAATAGAGCCATTCGATATGGGATTTTAGAAATGGGCTTTGTACTGTGTTCAAGATCAATAAAGAATTCAACTTCACGTTCTGGGGGTAGACCGGGAAGTTCTTCAGGAAATACGTTAGGAAAGTCAATAACAACAAGAATATTATTCAAATTTGACGTGTTTTTATTCAAATTCATAACATGGGCTAAGAAAGCTTGACATCCGTTTTTCAATAAACTAATAACTTTATGACTAGATATGACAGTGATTGATTTTAATGGTTTAGTTGCTTGAATTCGAACAACAGGATGTTTAGGAATATGAAAACTAACAACCTTACGAAAACAATCAATTTTGGCATGATGAGTAGTTAACCAATTAATCCCTAAAATCACATCAAAAGCAAGTATCTTTAAAGAGATAAGGTCAATGTGTAAAAGTGTGATGGTGCCAACTTGGATTAGACAAGATTTATAAACAATGGATGTGGTGAAATTTTCTCTAATCTGAGTCTACACGAGATAAGTTAAAGTCTAATTTCTCCTGAGTCAAGTTTAAACGTTGAGCACAAAGCAGAGAGAGATAAATGAATGGGTAAGCACCCAGATTCAATAAAGGTATAAACTTCACAAGAATTTATGATTAGCTTACCCGTGATCACCTCGTTTGGGTTCCTCGCATTTTGACCACCATGACAAACGCTTCTTCCAGAAACCATTGACTTTGACTTTTATGGGATGACCTTTTGAGTCACCGTCCCATTGAACTAGGTTTTGCTACCGTACAATCTCGGCGATATATGTCCTTCCTTTCCACAATTATAGCATACCTTGAATCATATGGGCGCTTGGGTGATATATGTCCTCTTTCTCGCATTTGTAGATACGGACCGGTGGTCGTTCTCCTCCCTTAGAACCGATTCTTCTCATTGGTCGCTGCGTCTTTACATGGTCATTGTTGAATCTCCTCTTTTTAAAATCTTCTCCCGACTCGCTTCTTATATTCTCATGGCCATGACTACCACTAGAGTGGTTACCATTTTTGTCCGTCTTTTTCTTTCTCCGCCGGTTATCGTTATTCATTGATCGCTATCTCGTGTATGATCCTCGGTTGTGTCTCTCTCAATGAACGTACTCATTATTTCGCTTCTAATAATTGAGCCTCATTGACAACATCCTGAATAGAGAGAAAATTTATGAGAAATGAGATCTCGACGTATCTTAGGGTTTCAAACCTCTCGTAAACATCCGCGTCATCGCTCTCATTCTCCACCAAATGAGGTGCAAACTCGATAACTCTGCAAACTTTGCCTCGTCTTTGGGACACCGCCATGTTATTTTGTTCCATCTAATGAACTCCACTTCCTTCATATGATGAATATTTTCAAGAAAGTACTTGTCATTGAAAAGTTTCAAACGCCTCCCAGAGACATGCTTTGAAAAGCGGCTAGATGGAGTACGCTTCACGATTCCCACCAAGAATCGCCTAATTACTTAACATAAAGGTGGCGAATGGAACCTTCGTTCTCTCCGTGCATCCCAAGACATCGAATATCTTGGTGATTTGTTTAACCCACGTTTCCGCCTTAATTGGATCCGGCTTTCCCCAGAATTCTAGACAAAACTTTCTAGACATTGCCAACAATGTTATCCAATAATATTATTCAGATAATATGAATTATTGCTCCGATAATGGAAAATCTTTGTGTAATGACAATTATTGAAACAACAAGAATATAAAATATCAATGCAGCAATTATTGAATCAATAAAATAAAATACTGAACAATAATTACTGTAACAATTATTGAGTAGTGTCTTCTTACGTAAGAATCAATAATTGGTGCAATAACGTGTTCTACTGTGTTTTAACCACCGAGTATTTCAACAGTATTAATGGTAACAACTACGCCATTATTTATAACTAACTTATTCTTGTCGTTTTCTTCATCCAATTGCTTTCCATTATGGGGCCCACACAAGGCTACGTCGTCGTACGAATATTTCCCGACAGCAAGAATATTCCACGACCAAACGAATATTCCACAACAACAATGAATATTTTATAACCACTTGCTTATTTGAAATATTTACGCATTTTTACCCATAACTAACCACATTAATCAAATCAACCCTTACTATTTCAAAATAATAAATAGAGGAATTTAAATTTTATTTATTAATAATTTGGGGTCTTACAACTACCATGGATTTCGTTACTGGTTTTCCCAATTTTTTTCAAGGCATAAATGCAATTTGGGTCATTGTTGATAAATTGACCAAGTCTGCTCACTTTTTAACAATACGAGAAACTTATACACTTGAACGTCTTGCTAGTATGTATATAAACAAGATTGTAAGATTGCATGGTATGCCAGTATCCATAGTTTCTGATCGAGACCCAAGATTCACTTCAAGATTTTGGGTTAGTTTGCAAAAAGCTATGGGCACGGATTTACGATTTAGTTCTAAGATATCATCTTCGATTTAACAGACAATCGATATATGACTATTCAAACTCTTGAAGATTTATTAAGACTCTGTGTCCTTGACTTCAAGGAAATTTGAGACAAGTTCTTACCGTTGGTGGAGTTTTCCTACAACAACAACTATCAAGCAAGTATTGGCATGGCTCCATTCGAAGCGTTGTATGGAAGAAAGTGTCGTTTCCAATATCTTTGGGGTAAGGTGGGTGAAAGCAACGTTGTTGGGATCGGAGTTAAATACGTATGACTACGAAAAAAGATTCAAACGATCCGACAACGTATAAAAAACCTCACAGATCGATAAAAGAGTTATCTTGATCTTCATCGAAAGGGCGTGGAATTCGATATCGGAGATCATGTATTGTTATTACGTGTTGCTCCATGTAAAGGAGTTACGAGATTTGGAAAGAGAGAGGAAAGCTCAATCCTCGATTCATTGGCCCATTTTAATCCTCGATCGGTAGGAATCGTGGTCTATAGACTCGCTTTCTGCCAAGTATGTCTCGTGTTCATAACGCTTTTCATATATCCATGTTACGTAAATATTTGAAAGACCCGAACCACATTATTGAGTTAGAACCGGACGAAATAGCGGAAGATTTAACGTATGAAGATATTCTTGTTCAAATCTTGGATAAGAAGGAACATATTCTACGCTCCAAGGTTATACATCAAGTCAAGATTTTGTGGAGAAATCACGATGTTGAGGAAATGACCTGGGAGTTAGAATCTGAAATAAAATCAAGGTATCCTTACCTCTTCGACATACCAGGTATGTGCCCTAATTTCGAGGGCGAAATTTCATAAGAAGGGGAGGTTGTAAGACCCCAACTATTATGAATAAAGATGAATTTTCAATAAATACCATTTTTGAATATTATGAAGTAAATTTGATATAATGTTATAGTTCTGGGTAATATTTAGAAATTTTGAAAAGTATGCAAGTTGTTATATAATATTCGATTGGTCGGGGAATATTCATTTTAACGAGGAATATTCGTATGACTCAAGACAATCATTGGTGGACCCCACAACGGAATTATTATTTGATTGAGAAAACGAAAAAATATTTTTATGAAAATAACTGGCGGAAGTTTTACCGTTAATCTGTTGAAACATCCGGTGTTAAAGTATCTGATACGCTGGCGTGGTTGCATAGTAGCACACGGTATTGATTATTGATGCTTATGTGAGAAGTCACTCAGTTTTGTTCAATTATTGCTACAATAATTGTTGCATAGTATCTCACGTCACGTTATTTGATTCAATTATTATCGATATTTTATATATTATTAAATCAATAATTGAGATAACAAAGTCATTAATATTATAATTTGCAATATTAACGATGTCTAAAAGTTACGCCAGGAGAGGTTTGGTCACCTTATCATGCCTACCAATAGGGAGAAATCCTTATTGAAAGCCCCTCTTCCTAGGAACGACACAGTCGATTAATATTGTGAATTATAATAAAGGTGATAAGTTTTATTTTATTATTATTATAAATGTAATAAAATGAAAACTTTTTATATAAAATAGAATACTTTTATAAAGTTATTTGTTTTATTAGGCTATAAATAGAATATATTATATTCTATTATGCATAAGTGTTTGCATAGTAAAATCTTTTTATATAAAACATAATACTTTTATAAAGTTATTTATTTTATTATATTTTAAATAATATATATATATATATATATTATAAATTGCATAAGATCCTTTCTATTTTCCTATAAATAGGATGCTTAGTTAGAATTGAAAACACACCGAAGTTCGTAGAATTCTTCTTCTATAATTTTGAGCGTATTTCTTTAGAGTTTAAGAAAGCTTTGAAATAGTAGTGCAAGTTTTCTTCAAGTATATCCCCATTTCTACCCGCTTGGTAAGTACTTTTCTTTATAAGGTAAGGGGTATTATTTCTTTCGTATTCATGAAAAGAACTTCAGTTATTCCATTCCTTATTATTCAGTTGGAATAACCTGTATATGCGAAGTATAACATACATGATAAAATTCTTCTGTTATTCCATTCCTTATTATTCTCATTGAATAACTCAGATATCTAAGTACCGCATATATGGTGAAATTCTTCATTATTCTATTCTTTATTATTACATTGGAATATCCGTCTGCAAGTATTACGCATGACTTCGGTTCCATTATTTATTATTCATTTGGAATAACTTTCTGCATGCTTGATTTATCGCATGCCCGGTGAAAGTCTTTTGTTATTCTATTCTCTATTATTCGCTGGAATATCCGTGCAATGCGCTCTGGCATGACCGGTTCTATTATTTATTATTTTGTTGGGATAACTTATACATGCGGTTTATCGCATGCACGGTGAATTCTTTTGTTATTCCATTCTTTATTATTCATTGGAATAACTCGCCATGTGGATTATCACATGCGTGGTGAATGACCCTTCGTATTCATTTCTTATTAAATTGTGGAAATGATCCGCTTCACGTGGATTACCGCATGGCGGTGAAAATACATTGCGCTTTCATATATTCTATGATCTTGATTTGGTTAAAATTTTGCTTCTATACTCCATGAAATTAGTGGAATATCCTTGATATTCAAGGCTTCATCTAAGATCTTTTCATGAAAATATTTTTCTCGAGCATTCTTGAATTTTACTCCACAAAGCAGTATCATGTTGACAATTTGGACATTATTGAGTTCAAGATAAATTGACATATAAATCTTTAAAATTTATTCTTGAACTTATTTTATTGAATTATTATGTCATTGTCATCATCCTCATGCATATATTGTGATGAAAGTCATCTTTGGCTTACGTGCATAGATGGACTTGGTATGATTATGACCAGAGATTATTCGGTATAATCATGACCGTAATGTTATAAATGATGTGATAAAAAAGTACTCGGTGGCACAGTAGTGTATTGGGATTTTACGCTTTTGGTATGATTATGACCAGGATTATTTGGTATAGTCATGACCATTGATAATTTAATGAATATCCTTGGCCGCAAAAGCGGGGATGACTCGATGATGTGGTTTATTTATTGTTTGAGTCTCAAATGATAAAAATTGATGAAAATATTTTAAATCATAGAAGATAGTAGATATCATGCTCTACTTGACTCTTCTAATGAATTGTTTATTCCGTTGCAGTTAAACTTGATGTCTATTGTATTTTATCAGTTTAACATTGTTGAAGACTAATGATAATTTATTCTGCATTATCTTAGTCATAATATTTCTTACTGGGCTAGTTGAGCTCACCCCTTTCTTTCATTGTTCTCTTCAGGAAATGAGAACGTAGCCGAGACTAGTCGGGGAACGGAGTGACGATCTAGATGATAGTTGTAAGACCCTAACTTATTATAAATAAAATTGAATTTTTCCTCTATTCATTATTATAAATTAATAAGGTGTTAATTTGATATAATGCTTTGGTTATGGGTGAAATGTGCAAATTTTACAAAATAAGCAAGTGGTTATAAAATATTCATTTCTGTTGGGGAATATTCGTTTGGTCGTGGAATATTCTTTTTGTCGAAAATATCCGTACGACAGCGCAGTAAATTGTGGGCCCCATAACGGAATAACTGTCGGATGAAGAAAACGACAAAGTATAAGTTTTTATGAATAACGGCGTAATTGTTACCAAGAATTAACATTTGTTGGGTTACACGGTGGTTAAAATACGATAATATGCGTGGTTCAGCAATGAAGTACTGGTATTGCACAGTATTGTTGAATTATTGATTCGTAAGTAAAAAGGCACTACTCAATAATTGTAATGTGAGTTACCGCTCAATATTTTATTTTATTGATTCAATAATTGTCATGCGTTGATAGTTTATATTATTGTTGTTTCAATAATTGTCATTCACAAGATTTTAGATTATCGGATCAATAATTCATATTATTTGAATAATATTATTAGATAGCATTATTGGCAATGTCTAGAAAGTTACATCGAGGAGGGTTTGGTCACCTAATCAAGCCACAAGTGATGAGAGAAATCCTTATTGAAAGCCCCTATTTCTGAACTCGTTTGGTTTGTCACAAAGTGTGATTACTCGTAATATTATTTGTGAATAATTAATTATTGATTTATATGATAAGAAAATGTTTATTTGATGTGGATATAAATGATGGATTTATTTATTTTATATGGTTGTAAATGAAGAATTAATGCTGAGGTATTTTATCAGTATTTTATCATAATGGAGGTATTAAAAATCACCCGTTTATTTATTTCGGATATTTTCTATTTAGAATTTGGAAAAACTCAAAGCTACAAAGTTGTAGAGAATTTGATTTCAGGCAGAATGGACATAAAATTCGTATTTTTTGATAAACGGACTATTTTCTATGAATTATTGAAGTTTCGAAAAATAAAATGATTTTTATTAAATTTATGGGTGGGACCCACTTTTGGTTTTTCAAGCATGTGAAATTTCTATTATTTTTCGATTTGGTGGGCTTGGTTGGTGAAGGTGTAGTGCGTAGGAAGTTTGAAAATAAATAATATTAATTTATTATTTTAGTCTCCTATGCGTTTCTAAAGATTTTCCTATAAATAGACGCTTAGGTTAGAATTGAAAATCACACCGTAAACAAGTTTTCTTTCTCTCTAGATTCTCGGCGTATTTTTGTGAGTATTTTGATACTTTGAGAGTTCTTTGTTAAGACAAGTTTCCTTCGACTTTCTATCCGATATTCCGATCGGAAAGACTGTTATTTTGAGGTAAGGGATGTTATTTTCTTCTTAAATGATATTATTTTCTTCAATATCATTATCTTCAAAATATTGGTGAACTTTTTAATCAAATTTGGAACTTTTTGTGTCGGAGTTACTATTCACGATATCGACCTTATTCACGATATCTGACTATTCAATTTAAAATGAAATTTTCTTCTTTTTGTCCAAGATGTCTATTATGGTTACTATCTTTGATTGTATCCATGTTTTGATCTTTATTTTGAATTCTATTTCACAATTGGTTATTATGAAGTATTATTGATCTTGGATAAACTGCTATACGAATCCCTAATATTTGTTCTTCTGTCTCACTGGATTCGTTTTCTTTAAAATATTTTTCATCATCCTCAGTCCTAAATGATGATATTACTGAATATCTTTAGCATGTAGTGCAAAGATGAATGATTAACTGATGAATATCTTTGGCCCGTAGTGCAAAGATGAACATGATCAACTGGTGAAATAAATGAATATCTTTGGCCTGTAGTGCAAAGATGAATATTTGATTAAAAGATGTATATTGATTGATGTTACAGGGATAAAATATTGATGATGGGCTCTTAAATCTTAGAAGATAGTAGAATTCATTCTCTACGTGACTTTTCTAATGGATTGCTGTTTCCGCTGTATTTGTTGATCTAAAACTTGTTGTCTATTATATTCTATCAAATTTTTCCCTGTTGAAGACTAATAATAATTTATTGTATATTATCTTAGTCATAATAATCTTTACTGGGCTAGTTGAGCTCACCCTTTTTCTTTTTGTTCCATTTTTTTTCTCAGGAGGTGAAAACATAGCAGGATCGAGTCGGGGTATGGAGTGATGGTTCTAGAAAGATGTTTTAGTTGTCCTCGCTATTTCTGTAAAATAGTGTATGAATAATTGTATTGAGGATTTATTTCGGTGTAGATATTGTCTAGAAGACAATATTTGTATTTAAACTCACAGTATGTGTTGTCGTATTTTACACGACAATTGTATTATTGAAGTTGTAGTTTTCTTTCTGTGCCATGTATTTGGCGACTCAGAATGGGTGTTGTATACCTATTTTGGGGGCGTCACAATAGTATTAGTAGTTCTCACTATTCTCTTAAATAGTGTGACAATAAATGTATCGAGGACTCCTTTGAGTGTGGATATTGTCTAGATGATAATATTCTTATTAAAACTCTCAATTTATGTTTTGTCGTATTTTACACGACTGTTGTATAATTAGTTTATATTTGTATTCAGTACCTTGTATCTGACGACCCAAGATGGGTGATGTATACCTATTTTGGGGGGCGTCACAAATTGAATTTCTCAAAGATTAAAATTCACGTGATATATATTCAAATATATTTTTTTTTGAAATTAAAAAGTAAAATTTTAATACTCATAAAAAGTACAAATTAACGCAATAAAATTGTAATTATTTTTTCTAAATATTAAAATTTACGTAAAACAAAATTATTATTACAAAACGAATCTTATTATTCATATAAAAATATTAATAATTATATTAATTATTTTTTTCATATATTAAACTAAACACAAGTCACATTTAAGCATAATTATTTATAGTAAAAATGACAAATGTTGTTACTCAAAAAATAAAAAATCTATTTACAAGATAGATGTAGTAATAAATATTATTATATTTTATTTTATTCAACATTGAACAAAAACAACGCCAATCAGATATACTAAAAAATATAATCAAAATCATAAACATCCCAAATTTTGAAATATACTCAATAAAATTTAACATATAAAAATCATATATAATATGAAACTACAAATTCGAATAATAAATTTTGTTGTTAAAAACCAAAACTAAACTATTAACATACTCAATCACTCTAATTAGAATAGTTCCATTAATAATTTAATTTAATTTTTTTTAATATTTGTATCACTTATCTAAAAATACGTGTTAATTAAACTAAATTAATTTTTTATAAGTTACCAATAATTTAAATGAGATAGTATTAATTACAAATAAAACTAGAATTAAAATGTATTGTATTAAAAAATAATAATTAAACATGTATATTATTTAAGAATTAAAATTTGACAAGGATAAATATATAATTTTATCTATTTAGTTAACATTAAAAATTTTCGTGACTATATTTGTTTATAAAATTATAAAATTAATTATTAATTTCAAATGTCTTATTTATTTTTAAATTTAAACTCATAATTATTAATTTAAAAGATTATAAAATAATTTAATAATCTTATAATTATAATTATAATTCCAAAATTAATAGTTTTAACATGAATTATAATTCATCTTTGCAAACAAACCTATCTTAGAAGAAAAGTAAATGTTATTTGATTATTATGTAGGGGTCAGTGTATTTTATGCTGTTAAGTTTTATGCTCTGAGGTGACAGTGTTGAGGTGGCTTCATCCAGCAAGTAAAGATAAAATAACAACGACAAAGAAGGCACAGGTGTGACTCACTCGTTACATGTACAGAATCATTTCCCAGCTATAAATTCAACTCCCTCTCTCTCTCACGCACCCTCACAAAATTCTCGACTCCGAATCTCAGTCTGTGCACCGTCTCTCCTCCCGAATTCGCTGAATCTCCGTAATCTAATCCGCTTATTTATCTTCGAAAACCAAAACCCTAGCTTTTTTCGATCATTGCTTCGAGATGCTGCCTTTCTCAGTCATGACGTCAAGCCAAATTCGGTATCTGCTCGAGAGCTTGAACGAAACAAACTCTGTCTCTGTTTATCAGGAGCTCTGCCAGGTATAATTTGCTCGTTCTCCCATTTCTTTGCTGTTTATGTGTCTATGTAATGTGTACACCGATCAAAAGTAAATTTTTGATATCTCAATGTATGCTAAAAGCCCTAAATTTCTCATCTTTAACGCAATTTGTATGTGGATTAGCTAAATGTGATTTTTTGGTAGATTGATACGAAGTTACTCGATTTTGCAAGTTTAAAAATCCCATTTTGGTGATTGCATGTGTTGTTGTGTGTGATTAATTATCAAGTTGGCAGAATGAGGGTAAGATTGCTTAAATTGGTTGATCTCTTACTCCAGACTTTATGTGGAAAGTATCAGGTTCGCTAGTAATATGTATGAAGTGCTGAATGGTTTATGATAGCCAGAGTTGATGTCTTAGTGATACATGGAAATGGATCTTAGTTGCTACTTCATAAAGATTGTGGCTTTTCAGAATATAGATTCAAAATTACATATGGCAATTGCGCGGGCAAGCAATCTCTGCAGGCTTAACACTGTTGCCTGTTTAATTACCCTCAACGGGTATTTGGACACTAGCATCTAGCACTACAGAGACATGATTTGGCTTAACACGTGTCACCTAACATTTCTAGGGTTTGTGTGCAATTAGACACACTTCCTAGTTTTTACTTGCGTGGACTATTGCTGTTTGGAATTTGCTAAACCACAATCTTTACTAATGAAGATACACGACAATTCTATTGCAACTAAATTCCAAAAAAAATAATAGTAAAGATGCAAACCGTAAAGACTCAAGTTCCCATTGCTTGATACCTGGTGCAGTTTTGGACGCATAGTTTGTTGACAGTAGAATGTCGTTATTCTACCTATATTTTATCGGTACTTGTAAATTAGATAATTTGTTCGAGTAGAATTCAACTGTCCTCTTGGCCCTCATTAAATTTTTGAAAATTCTTGTAAGGGAAACTTTTCCTTTTGTGACTGAGAAAAATTGCTGCTTTTTAAGTTCCCTTAAATGCTTGGAAAAAGTCCAAATTAGATTCTAGCTGCTGCGCGCTAAAGCAATTTTTGGAAAAACCATCTTTAAAGTTAAAACGGTGGGGCTTGTATCATTTTGTCGCTATTCTCGTTGAAAGATTTGGTTCGTAGAAATTTAAATTATAAATATTACTCCCTCCGTCCCATATTAAATGTCCTAATTTTTTTTTGGATGTTCCAAAATAAATGTCATATTTCTATTTTAGTAATTATATTTATCCTATTCTTCCTCTTATACCCTCATAATCTATTTAATATACTTATTGAGAATGTGAGAGTTATAAAAAAATGTATCTAGAGAATTAAATGATGCATGAAAGAGCAATTATTGAGCTCATAGAAAAGTGAAATAGCAATTATTGGGGTCATAGAAAAGTGATGAAATAATAAGTAATTTAGGTAAAAGAAAAAATTATTAATTAGCGTGCTGAAACTAATTAGGACGTTTATTTTGGGACGGAGGGAGTATGTTTTAAAAGTCAAAGATCTTACTGGTAGGTAAAACAAAATGACTGGTTCAATATTAAGCAAATTTTTGTAATTTACTTGCAAAACAGTTCTTCCATTACTTCCAATTTAGTGGAAGTAAATTTCTCTAAAAACTTCCTATTGGTTGTCACTGTTATTGATGTAGGGATGTTTACGTATTGACAGGTGAGCATTAGAATGTTAAACTTTGTGGACGGTCATTTGCTTTCTTTTCGGTTTGATCATTTCTCCAAAAGTTCCCCTAGATTTTTTTTATTGATAAAAATGGGGGTTGTCAATATTAAGTTTCCCTAGAAATATATCACTTACCATTTAATACCAGATCTGCATCATCAAGGCATCCAATTATGTATTAGCTCTTTTGGACGAATATCTTCCATCATTTTTTGTAATATCTTGATCTTGTCATCCCGCACACGTAAATATCTCATGTTGGTTTGTCTGCTGGTGATTCCGATTGTGTAAAGTACATGTCTCGTCCATCTAGATTTTTGCCTAAATTTTCTTTCTCTGACTATTGTTTGCTTAAACGCTGTATTACACACAACCCTGGCAGTCAAGATAAACGTCTACATTTGTAATCATGTTCTTGTGAATTTATAAAGTCGCTTCCTTGCACAAAGTACCTTGTGTTGTGTATTTTAAATTGTTTGTGTAGCCTCGGGTGCCAGGCTCTTGGATGCATGCAAGCTACCCTCTTTTATGCTGCCCACACGTGTTTCATCTTGTGACAATTGGTATCTAAATCCACTGCACCTGCTCTCACCACCTTTTTATCCCCTAAGAAGGAACTTATAGTTAAATTGCACAGTTGGTGGATTTGTTTCATAGATTTACACTAAATCCTTCTCAGTCTTCATAATAATCATCACCAGACCTAGAACTAATCTTTCTCTGCTTACTATGGTATGGTTGGCTCTTCACCTCTAAAATCTGTTGGAACAGTCTGCCTTATGCCTAGATTCTTTATCGTTTTAGCGGGATATCATGGTTAGATTTTGGATTAAGGGAAACTGCTTGTTTCCTATTTGAATATAAATCTAAATTGAGTGTTAAAAGACAGTGGGAGGCAAGTCCTTAGAAATTATGTTTGGAATGACTCTCTTCTCCTATGTTTATTAAGTTTCTACAATTTATTTGATTTTGAAATCTCAAGTAGGTCTCTCTTTTTTGCATACATGGCTCTGCTTTTAAGTTCATTATTATTCCTATGAAATAATTTCCATTCATTGCATCACACATACATTAATATATGTTGAAATGTTTCATTCTTGTGCTTGCTTCTTCTGAGGTGGAGAACAGTGATCTGGTTCCCCACGCTTTGTGTTATGTCTTTCTCTGCAGTGATATTCTCTTTTCTTTTCTAGAAGAGAGTTGAATTTGTTTCATGTTATGCCTTCTTCAATATTTTCTTATATTCATTACTCAACACGCACCAGGTGGCTTGTTTGTTTCTATGCAACATAATTTATAGATGGTTCTGGTAATGTCAGGTTTTAGGTCTTCTAGGTATACCTGGTTTCAGACTATGGGAAAGGGTTTTGTTTGGTAACAGACAGCATAAAGCCTTAGGTGGAACTTATATGTGCCTGTTATCATTTTTTGATTTTAATCATTAGGAAGCTAGGAAGAGCTAGTGAAGTCAACTTTGATTCATTGGTGTAAGGCTTTGTTTTACTTGGTTGAGTTTTGTCTTCTATTTGCTGAATCTGATCTTTTATCTTGTTCTGTTTTGCAGTACATTGGATATGGAACTGATGGAAGCATATTGGTGCTCCAGACCTGCTTTGACCAATTGAATATTTTTGGGAAAGACTTGAAGAATATGCAGCTGGAACCCATATTTGCATCAATTTTTAAACACATCTTGGACAAACCAAATTTCAGTACCGTGTTAAAGTAGTCAGTAAGAAGTACAGCAGTTAGTGAAGATCTTCTGGAGAATCTCTGTAATGCATTGCAACTTTCAGCACCCGAAAAAATTGGAGTAGGTCTTGCTTTATCAGATTCAGAAAATCTTGACATCAGAATATGTGGTATGGTGCATCTACCTTCTTTTGTCTAGAGTGTTTAATTCGGTGTAATTTGTTAGTACTGTTTCTGTCATTTTGTGATGTTTGATTAACTTGTAAATTTGTTGCTTGCAATCAAGAAATTTATATGGGGTGTGCTTTGCAGGTAAGAACTTCTGCATGACTCAAATTGGCCAGCTTTGTGCCAATTATGTGTCCATGGATTCTGCAGAACAAATTCAGAACATTCTTATCTTTCTTAACCGATCAGAAGGCCTTTGCAAGCATGTGGATTCATTTATGCAGATGCTATCACTAGTGCAGTTGCAGGAGGATTCTGAATTTATTTTAGCTCCATTGCTTTCAGATGAATTGCGTGAGGCCAACTTCTTCAGGTAATTTCTGCATTCGCAGGTTTTATTGTTCTCATTGCTTCTCAATTAATGATCCGGTCTGAATTCTACGATGGAGATCCTAGTAAATCATTAACATCCATCTCTTTTACTTCCCTAAAAAAGACCCTGCACTTTTTCCTGCATGAGGGCTTTGTAATTGTTTGCTAGCCTTGGTGCTTGTTCTCTAATTTAATCAAGGTCATTGACTTTTTGAAGCTAATTTTGAATTTTTTTATTGGTGCAGGAATTTGGATATGCTTAACGAAAGCTCTGAAAATGATTTTGATACTATTCTAGCAGAAATGGAGAAAGAACTGAATATGGCCGACCTGATGAAGGAATTAGGTTACGGTTGTACTGTGAATGTCTCACAGTGCAAGGAGATGTTATCTCTATTCTTACCGCTGAGTGAAGTCACTGTTGCTAGGATACTTGGCACAATTGTGCGCACCAATACTGGTCTTGAGAATAACCAGAATACCTACTTAACATTCTGTTCTGCTATTGGTAGCAGCAGCTTGTCTGATCTACCACTTTTAGATTCCTGGAACATTAATGTGCTCATTGATTCAATCAGGCAACTCGTAAGTTCTTGCTTGACCTTCTTGCTTCATCTATTTGTTATCTTGAATATTGTTATGCTAGGTAAATTATTTCCACTACTAATACTTGAGTTTGAGTCGCAGGCTCCTGGAATCAACTGGATAAATGTTTTTGAGAACCTTGATCATGAGGGATTCTACATTCCCAATGAGGAAGCATTTTCTTTACTCATGTCCATCTGTAGACATGCATGCCAGGTGTTTATTTATTTTAATTTGTTAATTGCATGATTCAAATGATTATTTGGGAATCAGCAAACATGAACTGCCTCTAGTTATTACTAAATTTTGCAACTGATATGAAGGATCCATTTCCGCTCCATGCTGTTTGCGGTTATTTATGGAAGAATGCAGAGGGTCAGCTATCTTTTCTGAAGTATGCTGTCTTAGTACCACCAAGTATTTAGCTTTGCACATTGTGGGAGGCAGCTTATGCAAAGCAACTACTACTATCCATGTAATTATTACAATATTAATTCATGTTGTCTGTAGTAATCTAAATAGATGCCCTATTGCAGGTATATGTTGATGCTGTCAACGGTCACAAGTTTCAACCAGGTCATGCAAATCATGCATGGTTATGTGTCGACCTTCTTGAGGTGTTGTGTCAGCTAGCTGAGAGAGGTCATGCAAGTTCTGTTCGCCAATGCTCGAGTATCCTCTTAAGCACTGCCCTGAGGTCTTGTTGCTTGGGATGGCCAACATCAATGTACTGCTCTCTCATATACTCATACTAATGCGTTCCCTAGTGTTTTCTTTCCATCTTGGTATTTTATTTGTGGTTTACTGATTTTGTTATTTTAATCTCAGACTGCATATAATCTCCTTCAGTATGAAGTGTCTTCTGTTGTCTTCCCCGTGGTACTAAAAAGTGCTACAGGTAGTAGTGTGGTTCTTCATCTCTGGCATGTCAACCCTAGTATTCCATTGCGGGGATTCGTAGATGCACTCAACATGGATCCGAACAATATGAGTAGAGTTTTGGACTTGTGCAATGAGCTAAAGGTAAATTTATTCGAATCAGAACTAAGTTTACTTTTACCTTAACCCAAATTCCTTGCATAACTAAAACCTTCACTTGCAAAGCTGACACAATAGTTGGCTTAAGTCCCTGTTAAGATTTTTCTGAACTGTAATTTATGATTGAGCACCTTGGTCATATTAGTTTCCCTTGCTGGATTAACTTGTTTGAGATTTTCTGTTTCTGTTGAATCAGCTTCTGTTTTACAAATTCATATTTCCTTGCAAG
Source organism: Panax ginseng (assembly GCA_020205605.1). Classification (NCBI taxonomy): domain Eukaryota; kingdom Viridiplantae; phylum Streptophyta; class Magnoliopsida; order Apiales; family Araliaceae; genus Panax; species Panax ginseng. Next base: position 146,441,449 of record CM035133.1, read on the forward strand.
GAAATTTGATATATTCCAATGGTTAGAAAGATAATTGTACCTTTATATTTGCTAACAAACTACTTTATAAGGTTACATTGTCTAGAGCTGATCCAGGCGATACTAAAACAAACTTTGTTTCCGTGTTGTATGATCCCAGTGGATTCACCATGGTTATCTAGTCTAGCATTCTGTATATATAGTTTTTTTTACTGTTTGTTATCACTTACTTTAGTTACATCCATTTCATGTTACAGATTCTATCACCCGTATTGGAGATGATTCCTTGTTCTTTTGGTATTAGACTGGCTGCCCTTGCTTCTCGAAAAGAACTTATAGACCTGGAGAAGTGGTTGAGCACTAATTTAAGTACATATAAAGATACTCTATTTGAGGTAAAATATAATATTGGATATTCTCCTCTCTTTCCTTGGGAGTTAAGAGTACAAGCAGTGTTTGCTACCAGCCTCTGATGCCTGCCTGCTTGTTTCTGATATTAAAATTTCAAGAGAAGGCATAATTTTGTGCTGATAATTCATGTTATACTTGCAGGAGTGTCTCAAATTCGTAAAGGATGTTCAATTTAGTGCTCAGGATATGCCGGCCACTCGTTTCCATCAATCTGGTGCTCTTTGGAATATTTATTCCGAGACAATTTCTACCTTCTTAAAGGTTTGCTTTACCTGCTTGATTGGTCTGGCTGTTCCATATACTCTCTGTCCTGTAGAAGTTGTTTAAGTACACTTTCCACACAAATTTAAAAAACTAAAAATAGATGAGTATAAATAAGTTCCCATTTTATCCACAACGGACACCATATAATTACAGTAAATATTCTTGTTTTTCCCTGAAAGTAGTGGACCCTATTGAAATACTTTTTAAGGGTAAAATAGACTTCATAGTTCATATAATATTTAACATTTGAATTGTGTACTTCAGACATCATTTGCGACCCAAAATTTTTCTGTACTTATGTGGGACGGAGGTAGTATATTATTGTCTTCAATCTCATATAGATTTAATATCTGCATCTTTGTTCTCCTGTAGGTCCTTCCAGCTCATACAGGCTTGATTTCCTCTGTCAATCTTTCCGAGGAAATAGAAAAGTTGAATGGGACATTTATGCATGCTAATGTAAGAGTGAAGAATGGTGGTGGTACTGATTCATCAACTTCTGATGGATATGCAGACGACATCGAGACAGAGATCAACTCTTATTTCCATCAAATGTTTTCTGGTCAGTTGGCCGTTGATTCAATGATTCAAATGCTTGCTCGATACAAGGAATCTTCTGAAAAAAGGTTAATTTGTTTTTATTGTTTCCTTTTCGACCGTCTTTTACATATGCTGTTTCATTTTCTCTTTACTTGTAGGACAACAGTTTTGATAGGTTTCCTTGATTTTTGTATCCAGTTTTTGTGAACCATGCCTTGTTCTTTTGATGTAATGTTAAAAGCGATAGAAATTTATTAATGGGATATGTTTGTCCACACTATTGAACATGGATTTATACCAATCTTACTTTTCAATTATCTGTATTATTCTTTTAAGAGATGTGATAATGGGTTCCATAGTTTAGCATTTGAGCCCCATTGTAGAACAAATTTTACTCCATTTAAACACTACACGGAAGCCTGGTGAAATTTGGAGTGTGTTTAACATTTCCCTTCTTTCAACTCTATTTCTTAGTGTGTTAGGTTGTCCTATGTAAAATAACTTTTTCCGTGCCAGCAAGACCTTATCAAACGATTCAAACCTGCTTCCTCTCATTGTCCTATTTATGTCGATGAATATGTACATTGAACAGTATAAAGTGCTGTAAGCAATTATTAAAAACTAAAAAAAGTGCCATATGCAAATTTATCATGATACAGAACAAGAATGTGCTTTGGATCTGTTTAATTGAGGATTGGCTTACTCATTGTTCACGTTCTGTGAGGAGAAAATCCTCTTTTTGTCTCATTATGTATGCATGCAATATTCTGTGTCTGCAGTTAAATCCTGATTTTCTTATCTAAAGTTCCTTTTAAGGTTTGTAATCATGTGAAAATTAAATGTTCTTAGTAATCTTAGAGAGAATAAAAAAAGGTTGAGTTTTATATTTTCTTTCATTTATGGGCTGCATGTCCTTCTAATCTGTTGATTTTTGTTTGTCTAATATGTATGATCTACTGTTGGAGCTTCTCTATTGGAAGTGCTTGATGGCATACAATGAGCCTTTTACTTTATATGCTTATTCAATTTGATTCGTGATTATTATATGAACTGACAGGGAACAACAAATATTCGAGTGCATGATTGCAAATCTATTTGAGGAATACAAATTCTTCTCCAAGTATCCTGAAAGGCAGCTCAAAATTGTCGCGGTTCTCTTTGGTGAGTACCTGTAGATTCTATATAGCATAAAAATAACTAGAAATACAATTTTCCCTTCATACCTCTGTTAATCTTTTAGTTGGTAAATTATCTTGAGTTTATAGTTCTGGTACAAATTCAATTTCATTCTCCAAGTATTTGATCCTCATCCCAATATTGTTAGTGATGTGATGCAGCAGGTCATGCAATTCTGTTCTTTTCTTGATCTCATTTTCAGGTCATGTAAGAATTTGTTCTAATTAAGAAATGTTCATCAAGATTTGTGGGAAGTTTTTTTCTTCCCTTTTTTTCTTTATCTTTTTTTAACTTTATGAAACAATGATTTACTTTCGACAACAAGGAATAGACATTTTCTGAACTATTTTCTTTGTAACAAAAGTTTTCTTAGTAAGTCTAGGAAAAGCGTTAATTGAAGCGGTTATCAAGTACTCAATGGGGAAGGAGACTTTCATTGCTTTTGCATGTGGTTTAATTTATTAATACTCGTCTTAATATACGCTAATGCAATAACAAGTTTTCCGAATCAATCAAGTTTTTTTTTTGGAGCAATGGCGGGTTACTTATATGTTGCTGATGCCACTAATTTTACTCAAATGACTACTTTTGGCCATTATTAAAGTCTGAACAAATCATCGGAAATTTATTGTATCAGAACGGGGTAAAATTTACTAATATGCGATACTGTATGCAAAAATGATAAAAATTCCTCATCATTCTTGAGGGCAATCTCCACCACACTTCCAAACATTCCTCAAAGCACATTTTAGACACCTGTACCAATCAATGAATTAAATTAATTTCAAATTTAGAACAGCAATTAGTCTTATATCTTCACTCAAAATGATTGCTTCTTTCTGTAGTAACATGGTTCATTGCATACATTTGTTTACCCATGAGAAACCACCGGGATACCTCTGATTGACTAACATTACTACAATTTGAGCAATTAAAACTAGAACTTGAATTGGATTTGATTGATCCAACCAGCAAGCTAGGCTACACATCTAATTTGAATTGCATGGCAACTATAAAGATATATTCATTTTTGATAAATTACAACTAATAGAGATTTATAGAAAAAGCTTGACAACTGATAAAAGCTGTAGATTGTTTGGATCTCTAAGCTATGTAAACTGAAATAATATCTGATTCATGCCGTCCTCCTCTCCCTCTCCTCGTCTTGGTGGGACTTTCTTATTTGATTATGTTTGTGTATATATATTTTTGCTTGCAGGATCACTTATTAAGCATCAACTTGTTACACATCTTACACTTGGCATTGCCTTGCGTGCTGTTTTGGATGCATTGCGCAAACCTGCGGATTCCAAAGTATGTGTTAGCTTCTGAAATTATTATTCTCTATTTTGAGCTTTTGTTTGGTAGTGCTATTATTATTGACATTACCTATCTCTATGCAGATGTTTGTTTTTGGGACTAAAGCTTTGGAACAGTTTGTGGACCGCCTGATTGAGTGGCCACAATACTGCAATCATATCTTACAAATATCTCATCTACGTGGTACTCATTCAGAGCTTGTTGCCTTCATTGAACGAGCACTTGCCAGAATTTCATCAGGCCATTCAGAATTAGATGTAGGCCATGTTAATGTTGCCGATCAGCATCATGGTTCTATCCCCACAGGGCATGTGGAGGTTAATTTTGAATTCTACTTATTGATTCCTGTAAAGTAGTGCAACAGTAATGCATTGAATGGTAAAATGGTGCTATGAAGATATCTATAATCTGGCATTTTGACAGTAAAACAAACTTTTAGTGGCATAAGAATGCTAATTTGGCATTCCGTATTACAGCATGCTGAATGCCCAGCTTAGACTTGTGGAAAATACCTATTATGATTAGTATTATCTTGATCATCAATGCAGTGAATATACGCGGTATCTGCAGTTTATAGGAACAATACATGGCCTAGATACTTCAACTATTGTAGGAACAATAAATGGCCTACATACTTTTATGATATTTGTTTTTCTAAATAATATTACATGTACTTGCACAAAATTATTACAACCCTGCTTTCCTGATGTTCTCTACAATTTGGTCAACTCTTATTATATTTATTCCTGTTTATTGTGATTTTGTTTGAATTTAAACCAAAATTTACCTTTCACTGTTGTAGTATCAAATTCCAGGATTGATGGATTAATGGTACCTCACACATTGCAAAAAAGTTAAAAGTTAGGTTCCTATGAAGCGTAATTATACCCTCATGGCGCTGCAAAGAAATTTAAACTGAAACAACCGATCATCTCATGAAAATCATTCATAACAAGGATACACCTCTTCACCACAAGCATCAATGCACTGCACCTGATCCATTTGTTACTTGACAAACTACAAACTATTAACCCACAAATCTACGTCCAAGTGCTTACTGAGGGATTTCTTTACCACTCCTCTAACAGTCTTATGTTCCAAAGGGCACTTCTCAACTCCATCTAGTCCATCCGTCCCGATCCCTCACTACCCTTTGCCTTCCTACTAGCTTAAGTTTATAAAATAGTCTAATTTTTGAGTTGTTCTCAGCAGGGAAACAGATAAGGTATCATAACTAGCCTCCCTGCTAGGCACCTCTCTTGATTCTCTTCTCAATTTTCTGAAATAAAGAGACTCCCGGTTCGACTCCCATTTCTGGCATAAAATATCTGATACTGTAGTCATTCTTTTTAGTTTTCATTGCTGTGTTGTTTTATTTAAATTTATTTTTTCCTCTTTTTTTGTCTGTGTTTTCAATTTGTGGACTTCTTGTCTGCCTATGCTTTGTATCCTCTTTTTTCCTTTAAACTATAATTCTTTTATCTCCATGCACACTTTAGTTTTCTCTGGCTTACGTCCTTCACATATATGACTAGTTACTGTTTTTACTCCTATGATAGTTGAGGCTGTGGTTGGGTTTGGTCTGGGTTTCCAATTTGGCTCAAGAAAATTTTCTTCTAAATTAGAGTTGAACAAAATTTCTTACTTAGTAATTAGCCATGCTCTAGGTATTGAATGATTTTCTTTACATTTAGATGCTGGGCTCGTCGTTCCCGTTAATTGAATCTAGTAGCACACAGGCAGGGCCACAACTTTCTTCTCTTGTCCAGTCTCAACAGAGGCAGCAGAGTTCTTTAGAGGAGCGAAATAAAGCCTCTGTACCATTTTCCAACTACATGAAGCCAGTTTTATCATCTGCAGGTCAACCTTCAGTTGTTCCCCCTAGTGATACATCCAGCACTCAGAAGGCATGTACAGAAATTATAATTAAGTTATTTTTAAGCTGTAGATCTTCTTGTGGAACCAAATTTTGTTAGTAGTCGAGTTTGTTAGTATTAGTTTTAACCTTTTCGTCTATTATGCAGCCGCAGAGTACAGCTAATGCTTCATCTGCATTGTCTTCCTCTACTGGTTTTGTTCGTCCTTCCCGAGCAGCTACGTCAGCAAGTAAATATATGTTATTTCTGCATATGCGTATTCTGTTTACTACATATGTGTATGTATTTGCATTTTTGGCTGTTACTATGTCTTGCGTACTTTGTTCCCTCAGTTTCTGTTGCATGCTGTTGTAACTTTCCATCTAATACAGGGTTTGGCTCTGCTTTGAATATTGAAACTCTTGTTGCTGCTGCAGAGAGAAGAGAAACTCCCATAGAGGTATTTTAATTCGACCTCCAGTTAACAAAAAATTGTTTGGTCCAACTCAATTTCTTGTTCAGAAGGATCTGGGTGTACATAACATATGTCATGTTAGGGGCCACTATAATTCTAATTTCAGGCTTAATTTTGCACAATTAGTACTATTCTATATGGCAGCTTAGTTCAGTTGAATATTACAATCTGGAGTGACTCTGGACCTAGGTTTGTTGAGATGTGATTAATTTTTTTTTTCTGGCCGAACATTTTTCATTTCAATAGTTTTCTTTACTAAACTATTCAAATATGGAACCAGAAGAGTAATAAGAAAGGTACATTGTCCAAGGATGGTGACTTCCATTTTGGTGATTCTAAAGCGTCCTTGGTAGATCAGAGCTTCTCAGTTTTTTGTTCTGCATATCTCTGAAATCTCTGTGCTACTATCCAATTGAAAAGCTAGTGCTGAACAAGATAATTTGTTAAAGTAATACAGCTTCATGTTCAGAGTTTTGTTTAGAATGTACTGATATATTAGCATCCTTTTTACAGGCCCCAGCATCAGAAATTCAGGACAAGATATCATTTATCATTAATAATTTATCTTTGGCTAATGTTGAAGCTAAAGCAAAAGAATTTTCTGAGTTTTTGAAGGAGCAATTCTATCCCTGGTTTGCTCAATATTTGGTGATGAAAAGGTATTAAAATTGCACTTGCTTTATGATTAGTACTTTTGTTATGTGATGTATTAGTATATTTGTTTCTTGAACACTATTTAGAATATCACTGCTGTTTGGTATCATTGTCAAGAATGTGATCTAGTAGCTGCCTTTTTTCCTTATATTTGGATGTGCTATCTTATGTTTAACCTGAAATCTTTACAGAGCAAGCATTGAGCCAAATTTTCATGACTTGTACTTGAAATTAAATTGGACAAAGTTAATTCAAAGCCTTTGAACAAAGAGGTTGTGCAAGCCACTTATGAGAACTGCAAGGTTTAGACCCTATAACTATCTTTTGCATACTTTCAGAGATTGTTATCAGTGGAAAGTTCTAACATATATTTAATAATAATAATAAATTTCTCCAGGTTCTGTTAGGATCTGAGCTCATCAAGTCAAGTTCCGAAGAGAGATCATTGCTGAAGAATCTGGGTAGCTGGCTTGGGAAGATTACGATTGGCAGAAATCAAGTTTTAAGGGCACGAGAGATCGATCCCAAGTCTTTGATTATGGAGGTTATAATTTTGTCTATGCACTTTTCTTGTAGTTGACTTTGTTATTACCTTTCCCTGTACTTGTATAGGGAGTTGTTTTCTTTGTCTATCATAAGTGTTCTAAATTTATTATTTCTGCAGGCTTATGAGAAGGGTTTGATGATTGCTGTAATTCCCTTTACCTCCAAGGTATGTTTATTCAATTGATTGTTGTGCTTTTACTAAGCATGGCAATTAGTCATGTTGGATTTCTTTGTGCAGGTTTTGGAACCATGTCACAACAGCCTAGCATATCAACCTCCTAATCCGTGGACCATGGGTATTCTCGGATTACTTACTGAGATTTATGCAATGCCGAATTTGAAAATGAATCTGAAATTTGATATTGAGGTACATGTACACTTGTTTTTCTTGTTAGAAGTGTCTATCGTGATTTGAATGTCTAATTAGGTATTTATTTTGTTTTTTGGCCTTTCAGGTTCTATTCAAAAACCTTGTTGTGGATATGAAGGATGTCACTCCTACTTCGCTTCTCAAGGACAGGGTGAGGGAAGTTGAAGGAAATCCTGATTTTTCCAACAAAGATGTTGCATCATCCCAACCACAGATTGTTGGTGAGGTTAAATCTGGTATGGTATCTACACTAAATCAAGTTGAGCTACCACTTGATGTAGCTAATCCATCCCATCCTAGCGGCCATTCTCGGCTATTATCTCAGGTTTGTATTTACTTCTATGTTTACTGAGTGGATTCTTGCTATTATCTCATCTTTGTATTTACTTCTATGTTTACTGAGTGGATTCTTGCTATTATCTCATCTTTTCGGTGTTATGGATTTAACTTTTTTGTTGGATTTAGTATGCTCCTCCTCTCCATCTGTCTTCGGCTATGATGATGGAGGATGAGAAGCTGGCGGCTTTAGGCTTATCTGATCAGCTTCCTTCTGCTCAAGGGCTTCTACAAGGACAATCCCCATTTTCTGTTAGCCAGGTGTGATTGCAGTTTCTTCTGTAAATTGGTCTGTACAGAATAATAGAATCGCTGCTCTGATAAGCTTGTGGTTGTCTGTCCAGCTTCCTGCACCAGCATCTAACATTGAACAGCAAGTGGTTGTCAACCCAAAGCTCCAAAATCTAGGCCTGCAAATGCATTTTCAGAGGTTTGAAGTGTACTTAAATTCTCTTTTTTTCCCTGCGTGTTAGCTGATTATTTCCTGGAAGCCTTATTTGGTATGTTGTTGCAGTGTGCTTCCTATTGCCATGGATAGGGCTATCAAAGAGATAGTATCTAGTATTGTGCAAAGAAGTGTTTCTATAGCAACTCAAACAACGAAGGAACTTGTCTTGAAGGTACACATTATTGTTCTTTTCATCTTATTTACTGGTTAATAAAACAGTTATATCACTGAATCTTATATGGCATTATTTTTCTAATATAATGTGTAAGGGCAGGACTATGCTATGGAGTCGGATGAGACCCGAATACGTAATGCAGCACACTTGATGGTGGCAAGTTTGGCTGGAAGCCTAGCTCATGTGACATGCAAGGTTCTCCTGGATCTTAAGTCATTACTGTTCCTTTCTACCAATTAGTTCTCAAGATTTCGACTTAAATAATTTCTGAAATGATTTCATTTCGTAGCTGTAATTTCTGAAATAATTTCATTTTCGTAGCTGTGCTTTCTTTGAATAATTGGTCACTGATGAAGGTAATTTAATTGCTGCTAGGAACCTCTTCGTGGTTCAATTACAAGTCAGTTAAGGAATTCACTCCAGGGCTTGAATATTGGAAGTGATCTCATTGAACAATCTGTCCTTCTTGTTACAAATGATAACCTTGATCTGGGATGTGCTCTGATAGAACAAGCTGCAACAGAGAAGGTTTGGCTGCTAGATTCTTTTGTTGAATGTTGTATCTTTTTTTTTTGTACAATATGTGATGTGGCATCATAGTTGATTTTCTTTTGGTATCTTTTAACAATGACTAAAATACATTGACACCTCAATACATCATAATAACACCACCACCCCTCTTGATTTTTCAAGTAAATACCAATACCCTTTATAATATGTAACATTCACTACTCCTAGTGTGGTTGACCAACTAATATTCACAAATAATTTTAATATAATATCTAATACCCTTCACCAACTTATAAATTATAATGTTTTTACTTATATCTAATTAATTATATAAATTTGTATGTTAATAATTTTTACTTTCTCAAAATCTAATATTTATTAATCAAATTAAATAAAGTCACTTTTGCTAATTAAATTTCTTCTTGAAAAATTTAAATATACATTCAAATTTAATAATTAAAAAGTAAAATTTTAATAAGCATAAAAGTACACATATAATTTTTTTTTTTTCCAAATATTAAATTTTACGTAAAATAAACTTATTATTACATAAAGAATCTTATTATTCATATAAAAAGGTATTAAAAATTATATTAATTATTTTTCTCAAATATTAAACTAAACATAAGAACTCTCAAACATAATTATTTACAATAAAAATGACAAATGTTATTACTCAAAAAAAAAAATACATTAAAAAGATTTCTTTTAATAAGATAGATGTAGTAATAATTATTATTATATTTTCTTTTATTTAATATTGTATAAAAACAACACCAATCAGATAATGAAAAATGTAATTAAAATCATAAACATCCCAAATTCTAACATATACTCTAGAAAATTTAACATATAAAAAGCATAATATGAAACTAATAATTCAAATAATAAATTTTGTTGTTAAACACCAAAAACTAAACTATCAACATACTCAATCACTTTAATTAGTAAACTTCCATTAATAATTTAATTTAAAATTCTTAATATTTGTATCACTTATCCAAAAATGTGTGTTAATTAAATTAAATATTTGAATGAGATAGTCTTAATTACAAATAAAACTATAATTAAAATGTATTGTATTAAAAAAGGATAATTAAACATATATTTATGATTATAATTAAACATATATATATATATATATATATATATATATATAAATTTGATTCAAATTAAAAGATAGCATACAAGGGCAAATATGTAATTTTATCTATTTAGCCAACCCTAAAAACTTGCAGGGGTACTAACTGTTACTTAAAAAACTAAAAAACTAGAGGGGAGGTGAGTGTTATTATAGTTATCTAGAGGGGGTGTCACTCTCTAACAATTAATGATCCTAGAAGCTGGAAGGCGTATTAATTGATACATATGCTTCCATTGATGAAAAATAAGTAATATATTTAAAATTATTCTCTAATAAAATATTAATAGTTTGACGTTAACTGAAATTGCTTCCACTTAAATTAATAACTCATATAAACTATTAATACATCTAGTATTGTTAACTATCACTCTGGCAGCGCATCAACTCTGGATGTATTAAAGCTTAATAAGGTAAGGTAGTTATTTAGATATGGGTTCCAGATGCTTACCATTCTCATATTGCATTTTCTCTCATTCATGCACTGGCTGCTTGGATTCTGTCACAGTTGTTAAGTCCGTGAACAGTGTGGAAGTAATCCTTCTTCAATTCAAATAGCGACGTTGAATTTGATAATCACGTAACTACAAGTAGAAGATTCTTATCATGGAAAGTTGGACTTGGTTAACCTGCTATCACATGTTCTCTCTTCTTCTCCCCTCCCCCAAAGAAGTTTCAATAAATACATGGAATTATTATTAGGACAGGGCATGGTAATTGTAGCTAGCTGCAGTAAGAAAAACCATTTTCTAAACACTCAGTGGATTTCGTTTGAAGTCTAATTTTTGTTTGTAGAGATCTCTTCCAATTTGCTTTCTCTGTGTTGTTTTGGTGCTTTGTGTCTGTAGGTGCAGAAATCCAAATGAGACATAATGTACTATAATTATAATGTTATAGCATTATTTGGATGCAGTGAGTTGCAAAACCAAGTTTATATCTTTTGAAGTCTTCAGGGATTGATTTTGAAAAGGAAGCCCGGTTTTAAAAATATGGTGATATGAGTTTTGGGTCGATGCAAGTTTCATTTAAATATAAACCATGTTTCTGTTAACTGTAATGGATTCTTGTACTCATGGCTTTACAAAACTATGGTTATTCATTATCATACTTGAGGGAGTTTTAGCTGATTTTTAATTCTCTCTGTTTGTGCATGTATATGTGCTACAGGCAATACAGACCATTGATGGGGAAATAGGTCAACAACTCTCTATAAGAAGGAAGCAGAGAGAGGGTGTTAGTCCCGCATTTTTTGACGCAAGCCTGTACACACAAGGTCATATGGGTGTTTTACCCGAGGCTCTTCGTCCTAAACCTGGTCGCTTATCACACTCTCAGCAGCGAGTTTATGAGGTATGGTCTTGTTGTTTCTCCCTTCATTTGTGTGACCTTGAGGTGAATAGGGTGGTTTAAAGATGTATCCTTGTTACTTGGGGCTAAACTATCATATCCTAAACTAAAAGATAAACAAAAGTAACGACGTATTCTTGTTTTTTGCAGGATTTTGTTCGGTTACCCTGGCAAAATCAATCTAGCCAGAACTCAAATGTGGCAGTGGTTGGTCCTTCAACTTCGGTCAGTGGTGGCCTGTCCCAGGGATATGGTTCAGCATCTGGCCAACTTAATCCTGGGATTTACTCATCTGGGCTTGGAAACACAGGAATGGGCGCTGTTGCACATTCCTTCGATCTTGGCCCTGAGGAGCTGGATTCTGGTCCAGCAAAACAACTTAGGTGCTCTTTCAGCTCATTTTTTTGTATTTCATCTTACTCCTAAGTTGCAGTTAGTAATTATTCTTTTACTGTTTTATCTGTTGATTCTTTGTATGCGATATTTCAGTGTTTCCTCGATGCATGCTGGGATGGCTGATGGTCTTGGTCAACACAACTTTGAAAATGATGCTGTTGTTGCTTCATTTCCTTCAGCATCAACCTCTGATTTGCAGTCTGCAGAACCTCCTAATGCTGTAAAAGTTAGTAAATCTTGAATGCATGAGTATATATATATATATGTATATGTATGTAAGTTCCGCTGAAGTTTCGTTCTCGTTATTGAGATGTGCATTATCTTCTTATCAGGAATCTGGAGTCTCTGCTCAGACATTACCTTCAGTTTCTGCGACTGAGCAACTTGGGAGTAACATCTCAGAACCTTTGTTGACTACAGGCGATGCATTGGACAAGTACCAGCTTGTTTCAGAGAAGGTTACACATTTCTTCTCTTCTCCTTTTACTAATTACTTGACTTCTGTCTTTTTAACAGTTGGTTGGGATTCTGTCAGACTAAAATTTGTTGTTTGATTAATTAATGCATTCTTTCGATATAGAAAGGGATTTATCATTGGTTCACTTTGAAAATTCTAATATTGGTTCACTAAAAGTAGTATGGTGCCACATAGCTAAAAGTTAACGATACGCTAGGCTATCTTTATATAAGGTGGTGTTTGATAAAATTGAGTGTTAAGATATGAACAGTTTAGACATCAGAATAATATAGTCTCTGTTCAGAATTGTGTCTGAATAAAAAAAATGTTGTTTGATAATTAATTTTTCCAAAATGTCTGAATAACAAGATTTTACCATTTTGACCCTCTAAACAGTTTAAGCAAAACCCGTTTGATAATCAAAAAGGTCTGAATAGTATTTTAAATACATATTTATAATATTTTGACCACAATATGATGAAACAAAATGTATCATGTTCAATGAAAACATCAACATAGCATAATAATTCAACCATACAAATTAAATGAACTTCAAACAGTTGTTAAGAGTTGAATTGCAATTTGTTCACGTAGATTAACCATAAATTCTATGCCTTTGATCACCCCATTGCGATTCATCTTGCTTCGCTTCATTGTCCCCTTCATTTTGCTCCGCTTCATCGTCAAATTATCTCGGTAATATTTGAGCAAATAATTCATTCTCAATGTTATGCTTGCTTATGAAATTATGGACAGGGTAAGGAGCTTAAGGCTGTAAACGAGCCAAACAGTTCGGGCTCGATTCGGGCTCGACTCGAAAAAGTACGGGAGAGTCTCAGATTAGTTAATAATATGATCCAAATCTGAGCATTAAAAATAGTTCGAATAAAAATATGAGTAGAATTTAAACAAAGTTATACTCGACTCGTTTTCAAATTCTTGATTGTGATTCGATACATACTCGGTTAATATATATTCGATTAAATGTTCGATACATTCTATTATAATATATATAAATTTAAATCAAATTAGGACAATTAGTTATTATTTTGTTTTGTTTTTATTTGTAAAGTGTAATAATAAATATATTTTCTCATTTCTAAGTAAAATAACAAATTCAATTTATAATTATATTTATTATAAAACTAGTTATTATGTGGATATTCGAATTCGAACTTGAATTTGAAGCTCGCGAGTAGTTTGAATAAATATTCGAGTCGAGTCGGATCGAATTCGAGTAATAAATATTCGAGTCGAGTCGAATCTGAGTAGGATTTTTCAAATATAATTCGAATTTGAGCCGAATTCGAGTACGGATTTATCATTTTGAGTCGAATTCGAGTAGCTCTCTGTTCGCTTCGGTTCGACTCGTTTACATCCTTAAAGGAGCTATCTGTTTTAAAATTGGGAATCTTGGTTTCAACAAACCATAAGCACGCTCGATAACATTTTTGGGTTGTGCATGAGCATTGTTGAACTTTTACTCTTTATTCAAAGCGCGTAACCAATACCTTGTATAGTTTATTACGATATGGAAATAAAAATCCTCGAGTGTTTGTGTATGCAACATCACAAAGATAATATTTGTCTATAATTGAGATAAATTAATGATTATTATTAATAACTTGAATGATGAAATCTTATGACAAAAATAAATAATAGTTGGAAATGGTAAAAGAAATTGTAATACATACCCGAGGAGGAAATGGAAAACCAGAAGATGGATTAAATGCAACTTCTTTTAACACTCGTCAGTCATGTGCAATCCCTTTTCATCCGGCCCAGACAAATGTGAATATTATGTTAAAATCACATATTCCTAAAACATTTTAATAGCATTCACCCCTTCCTCTTCCTTTATAACGCATTTGTTGATCAACAGGAACAGTTGTATGTACAAGAGTACCATCTAATGCACTTATTGCACCCTGCATTAAAAAATTTAAAGTTCTCAAAGTATTTTATTGTATGGAATAAAGGTAAAAAAAAAAATTGTATCTCACTCACCGAAAATATTTGTAAAAATTTTTATGGCTCCTCGGAATATCAGCATTTGGATCAAATGATGTAGGCACTATAATTTATTTTGAAAACTCAATCATTCCATTTAACACCTCATGAAAATATGTAATTTGAGTAGAATGTTGAAATCTGCGTTTTATAACTCTAAAGCGTTCATTATGACCTATAATCAACTGTTATGTGTCTACTATTGTGTAGCCATTGTTTTCTTGAAGTATTCACATAGACGCACATATGCACCATGTGTGTATGTGATCCATTTAACAACTCTAATGTGTAAGCATGTTCGCTTAATGCCGATATTCCTTGGTATTCTCCTTCAAGATCGTCTTTTCAAATACCAATATATAATCATCAAACATAAAATTTGATCCTCGATATCCATATTACCTATATTAAACATAACAATTTAAAAATACTATAACAATAAATAAAAGAAAAGTTAAATCAAGTCAAACCAAAATATCCCTAATCAATAAACCAGTATTGTCTACTACATTAACAAAAAACAGCCTGCATTAGTACTAAACCAATAAATTTGAGAGGTACAATCATAAACACGAATATACAACAATACTCGTAATAGACATATTATAGATTTAACATAACAAGTTCAAAATCATTTGTAGCAAATAGCAAATATTACATCCATAATTAGTAATGGCAAATGTCACATCTATAATTAGCAAATATGCCCCAACTTATACAAGTTTGTATCCCAAAAATATCAAATTACCTAGAACCCAAATATATCCACCAACATAATATCAAGTTTGTAATTAACTAATATCCAACAAACTAAGCAATGTATCCTAACTTGCGTGAAACTATCATAACCCAATTTTCAACCTCATTCTCTTTTAGAATCATCCCATGCTTCTCTATAGCTTGGTTTCTCACAAAAATATTTCAAGAGCCATCTTGTGTAGTGGATTTTCCGCTCCCACCCAAGTTCTTCCAACTTATCTTTGCATTCTTTCACGGAAGGTCCACTATTCTTTTCAACAATGTGTTTCATGGCCTTGGGCATCTCTTCATCTAGGTTAGTGTTGTAGGTTTGTTTTGGTGAACGCCTAGCTTTTTTCTTTGGCCTCTCTCCCTCAAAGCTAGGAGCGGAAGCATGAGATTGTGCACCAGGAGTTGATGAATGAGTTGGAATAGAAGACCCTTGACCTTGTGTGCTAAAAGGAATGTCCTCAAGACTAACAACTTTCAAGTCCAAAGATGTATCTTTTGTCCTAGCTCTTCCACAACTAGGACCCCAACTATCAAGTCATGTTGTCGCGATTCCATCTTAGAGGTGAGGTCTTCAAAGTTTCTACCATTTTATTTACCTGTATTCAAGCACTAAGTTCAACATGTTATAACATATTTTTAAGGACTATTACTAATTAACTTTATCTCTTGTATCCATTCCTCATCCGGAAGGTTGAACCTATTAGTTGACGGGGTCATACACATTTCCTGTCTTACTTTTGAGTTTGCACCATACACTATATTTTCCTCGCAAGTAATCATAATGATTCTTCATTTGTTTTTGATCCACAATCAAGGTGTAGGTATCTTTTAATATTTCTCCCACCCTTGTCCATGATTGTGGCTTGAGGCTTGCACCTTCCCTATCATTTTCCACAACCTCACGAATACATGCTTCTAAAAAAGTTTTCACTATTGTTTCATTCCTCTAACTCACTCTAGTCCTTTTTTGTTTTTGAGTTTCACCGCATTTCCATAACTAAGGCAGAAAGATTATAAAATGTGTAAACAACAAAGAACAAATGTTTAAATAGTTTGAACAATATAGAACAAATTAGGAAGGAAGTAGTAAGTAGTATCCAACAAGTATAGCATAGCAAAGGCATAACACACAGAAAGGTCAATTTTGAAAACCAAAATGTTAGTTTATGAACCAAAATTTAATATTACCCTTAAAATTCTCTAACATCAACAAGTGCTTGTACTTGTAGCGGGCCTCATAAAAAATATAGTCTCTTTGCAGTAATATAAACTATTGACTTTGGTAAAGGGTCTATCATTTTAGGACAAAAATAAAAATCAATTACAGGATGGATGGAGTAAATAGTTCTCTTTCCAGTTCATATATTTTCCATATGTTGTTCAATAAAAAGTTTAGAGGGCTAAAAGTAGTCTATAGGTATGGTGGTACGTTTGATAATTCTTGTTGTGCCTTTTGGCTTTCATGGTAATTTATAATCATCGCCAACTAGTATTATGAAATGTTACCCACATTTCTTGGTTATTTCTGGAAAAAATTCAGTGATTTTGTAAAGAATTAACAAAAAATAACCATAACAACATGGGCATTCACCTGATCACCAAGTCAAGCTTACAGCCTTACACAAATGGAATAAGATTACAAAGTTTTACATGAATGTAATGTATTAGAACCCCGATTATTCATAGAGTAGCCAATCTTCCAAGTTCCTAGGTAGATTCCAGTCCATAAACCTAGGATTTTAGTAAACTATCAAATCTTTTCAAAACAAATTCCAAGGTCTGTTGGTATTTACTTTTACAAAGAAAAGTTATCTGTTAGTATTTGTATATTCTACAAATGTTCTCTTGCCATAAGATATAGACTGCATTATGCACCAGAAAATTGAATCCTCCTGATGTTAGTAGCAAAGATTTTCTTTTATAAAATTAGATTCTATAATGAAGTTCCTACTCCCATCTTATAGCAGTTCTACTGACCGAACATCTATTTAGAACTTCTCCAAACTTTTGTTGCAAAAGAAATTGAAGGAATACATGATCAGTAGATTCTGCTGTTTGGTTAGTTTTTGTTTCTAAAACTTATGGTCAATAATAAAAGCCGACTGTAGATACCTTTAAGATATTATACTTTACTTTCATGATTTATACATAGAAAAAATTCCCTTACATAACCACTTAAAATTCTCTCTCAATCCAAATAGTATGCTAAGGGCAGGAGAAGAAATGTTTTAGGTAAGAAAGAAATAAAAGTCAGCTTCAAGTATAATGGTAGTCAAGGCAGAGAAAGAAAACACACGATAGAATCTATACTTTCACTCCCAATATGCAAAGTACAATGTCCACCCTCACTTAAAAAACATGTTTAAAGACAACAAAAGCAGAAAATAGAATATATATATATATATATATATATTTATTTCTGAAATTATTTATAGAAGGGCTTCCTAAGAGGAAAATACATAGGCAAATAAGGAAAATCTTAAAAAAAATAAAATAAAACATCTTTACTCCTCCCCTTCCTCCTCTTTTTCTATGTTGCATGTTATATATCAAAAAGCCCAAACTAAAAGCATTTTTCGACAATAAATTCGATCGGCTCCGTCACGAATCGATAGATTCTTCAGTATTCTTCTTGTGATAGTTGAAAACAAAGCCTCATGAGCGAGATTAATTTACACATGTATATGATGCCAAGAAAAAATACCAAAAGTGAAGGAGATTTGAAAAAAAGGGTTTGAAATTACAAAAAATTACACTAATCACCAATAGAGCAATAATGAACAATAAGATTAATAAGAACAAATCAAGCAATAACGAACAATAGATGAAGAAGGGAGAGAAGATTTACCAGCGAATGAAAGTGAAGATTTGAGAGGGAGCAGCAGACAGGAGCAGAGTGAAGGAAACGGGAGAAATGGTTAAAATTGTATTGGGGATAAAGGAAGGATTTTGTAATATTGTTGAGGTTATTTTTGTCCAAAAAAAAACATCAACTCGCTCAAATGTAGCTCTGAATGGTTTAACATTATTTTTGAATCTTATTCATTAAGAGGCATAAATTTTTTTACCAAGCAAGTTGTGCCTTTGACCGAATCAGAGGCACACCTATTAAGAGTCTTTAATACCCAAACAAACACTACCTAAGTTCTTATAGTTAAGAATTTGCTTAGAATCTAAATTTAATAACCTAAGTTGAACAAGTTGATTGTTTTTTAAATAATTTAGTACAAATGTAATGTTTGAATATCTAAGAAGTTATAATATTGATATTTGTGCAATTATAAGTTAATAGCAAACACATTTTTCGGTACGCTAAATATAAAGTATTGGTACGTAAGATTTTTCTGTTTGGTACACAAATACCAATACGTGGTTCGTTAGGGTAATGAGAGTATCTTGTAACTCTGGTTTGGTACTTTGATATTAGTTTTTCTTAATAATTTAGTTTTCCTCAAGTGCAAACGCAGCCAGCTCACGTATTATCAAACAAAGGAGTTGTATCTGAGGTTTAGATACGTTGAAAAAGGATTTGAATATATACGAGTTCAAGTTTTATAATTTTAAAAGGTGTTGAGTTAGCAGACGTTGAGGATGGGGGTTCTGGTGTAGCAATAAGGTGTAATTGCCGAAGTAATAAGGTGTAATTGCCGAAGTGTAATCCCAGATGCCGATTATGATAGGAACACTAACATGTCAACCAAAAATATTTGAAAAAATAGGTCAAGGGCACGAAAAGTGACACGGGGAAGCCCTTATAGCGTAGTGGTTAAATATTGGCATGCATGGTTGTAGGGACAAGAGATAAGGTTTTCAAATTACGTGTTTGTCACTGAAAGAGAACAAGGTGTTGACAAGGTGAAGGAGGCTTATCAATTAATAATTTATATTCTATATATTAGTATGTTCAATTTTTCCCTATGATGAATAAATCAAAGTATTATATGCTTATAACAAGAAATTTTAACTTCATCAAGTATTCATCCATATCATGAAAACAGAAACACATACAGAAACTTGTACAAGAATTTACTTTGTTATGATGAATAAATCTAACTATTATATTTCTACATAAAGAAACTTGTACATAGATTTGTTAAAATGTACTTGGATTCCCTATTTACGTAATTGTGATGATTGTTCCTTAGATTGATCTGCCCTTGACGTCCGTATCACTATAGTTAAACTTTTTTTGTCCTTGTACATTATGTTTTGTAAGTTAAGAGTGTCACGTTTCAATCTCCTGTTGATTTAGAATTGTATTTTTTCTAGAGTAACATCAAAGAGGTTTCTCGATTTGAGTAACGGCTGACAGTGTTAGTGTTGAAGTCTTTGATCATCTGAGAGGACCACTTGGGTTTCTTAGAAGTATTTGTGCTTAGTCCTAATTTTTCAGAATACATAATAATTGTTTCCAGTATCTGGGTTCTTTCTAGAGAGTTTTGATTTGAGACGAATGTCCTTGTTGGGCACTGTTCCATTTTCTTAATGACAGTGGAACCTGCATCCACTACCCTTCAAGTGTGCATGGTATAGACCACCGTGGGTACACATTACCCCACAAACCACACAATGGGTAATCTATTATAAATTCTGTCCCTTGCTGTTCCATTTTATGCGCACTTATATTTTTATTAGTTATGTATATGCATATGCATATTGTTTCCTACTTTCTAAAATATAAGATAATTATTGATTTTTTAAAAGTCAGTTTGAGATATTTTAAAACTCAAAATTGATATGGATAACTTTAATTGTAGCCGATAGAATGTTAAATATCGCAAAATATAAAGTATTTCTAGTTATAACATTTATTGCATTATAATTTTAAATACATCATATCAATTTTGAATTTGAAAATATTTTAAATTAATTTTCAAAAAGTCAAGATGATCTTATATTTTGGAACGGAGGTAGTATTAGTTAGAAAGTTCAAATATTTTTAGAATCTTGTAAAAAAAAAGATCACATATAATTTAAAGTAAGAGATCACATATAATGTTAACTTGGTGTCCAGGATTCATCATATATTCTGGGAACAGAGTTAGCATAATTTTATTTTTGGGTGTCCTCATTTCATCTGTTTTTCTGTATCATGCATTCAGAATTTTTTTGATCAATGTTTTAGAAATATTCTGTAACCGGATCCGTTTTTCTGTATCATCATTCGAATCTCAGTCAACTCATGGTACATACCGTAACTGTCATATAGATAAACATGGTATGATTATATTAAACACATTGACAATTGACATAAATGAAATCTCATAGTGTAGACCTTTACTGGCCTGGAATTGTAGATTAAAATACAGTCCATTAAGTTTGAGATGAGTTTGCATGGCTCATTTTAAATAGGCGAGTTCAGCACTTCAGGTGTCTACACAGTTTTATAATTGTGATGTAGATTCTTTGGTCCCCCTTTCTAATATGTATATATGCATGTCTTGGAGGTGATCTATACAATTAATATATAATTGTTGATGTTTATGGGTTGGAAGGGTTTTGTAGTTCCTGATCTTGATCAAAGGCTGAGTGGTATCTCTCTTGTCTACATTCTCACAAATGCTCCCACACGTCCACAATGCCTTTTGGTTACGTGGTCTGACATGTCACTCAATTGCTTGATCTTCAAGATGAGACAGTAGAGACATGTCTTTGATATTGTGTTTAATCAATTCTTCTTAATATGTTTGTTCATGATAAGTTCTCTTGTTTGTCATTTACACTCTCTGCTTGTAACATACGCATCTACGAAGCATTTTCCCTCATAAGAAATGCAAATGCACTAGCACATTCATGAATCTAATTTTAGCTTCATAATTAATTCCATCTGATCTGATAATGCTGTTTCTAATTTGGTTCAGCTTGAGACTTTGGTGACCAATGACGGTATGGATGCCGAAATTCAGGTATATTTGTTCCATTTCTTTGTTTAGTAGCAGTATGATGAAATATTAGATGTATCTTTTGCTTCTATACTAAGAATTTAAGAATTGATGTTCGTCATTGTACTTCAATATAATAACATTCTTTATAAATGTTCTGTATGAATTAGTTACTTCGTATGATAGTCGGAAGGTATATTGTGTAACATAATCAACTACCATGTGCAGGCAATTATCGCTGAGGTTCCTGGTATCATCCTCAGATGTATAAGTCGAGATGAGGCTGCATTGGCTGTCGCTCAAAAGGTCTGGCTATATTTGGAAGTCACTTTTATTAGTTTATATACAGTTACACATTATCCCAACTTTCAATTCACATAATGTGACAGGTTTTCAAAGGGCTATATGAAAATACATCAAACAATTCACATGTTGGTGCTCATCTTGCTATTCTAGCTGCCATTCGTGATGTTAGCAAACTTGTTGTCAAGGAACTGACTAGTTGGGTATGCATCCCTTCATTTGATCTAGGACTCCTTGCCAGTCTAATAATGCTTACTTCTCAGTTAATCTTTTGTAAATTTAGGATGGCTTGTGATAGTTCTTCAATCAGTTAATTATAATGCTCTCTTAGCTAAACTCAGGTCATCGTTTCCCCCCTATTAAAAAGAAAGGCGAGTCTTCTGTCTATAATTAGATGAAATAAGATAACTGATGATTGTTCTTGTGAGTTATAAAGTAACTATTTATTTAATTTCCTTTTTTACATGTATTGGAATTGGATCACTTATGAAGATATTGTGCAATGTGCATCCCCTTCTACTATATTTTATTCATGGTTCTTGATTTATTGCCAAGAAAAACACGATACCTGAAATAGTGAGCAGCAGAAGGGTATAATTTACAATTATTAGAGCGATTGATTCAAGTCTTATCCAACAAGCATGTTACCTGCTGTGTCCAGCTGCATTTGCAATTTCTGAATATATGCAACCCAACATCTATTATCAGCATGACTCAGTGTTAGGTGCGTGAGGTATGATATAGTTCTAAGATTACTGTTACCAGGATATTCTTAGAGTGCTAAAAGTATATTGCAGCATCCACTTACTACTACTACTTTAGTCAATAGAAGAGGAGATCAAGTGCATTATGGTGTCTAATTTGCAAACAGCATACTCTATTTAGGAAGAATTTGAGGCTACTTTTGATATACCCAATGTTCTAAAAGGCACTAGGCGGGCGGCCAGGGGGCCTAGACGTTTTTTTATATTTTAAGCTAATTTTAATATTTTATCTTATATTTATCCAAACAAAACAATAATATAAAGCAAAACAATCTATAATAAAGGTCTTTGCTTAAAGTTCAAACACATCCATATTGCTAATGTCAAAGTTCAAACACAAACATGTAATTGCTCAAAGTTCAAACATATTTTAGTTTTATTCATAAACAAGATTGCTATTAAATAATAAAATTTAAAATTTCAAGAATTTAATTCTATTTAAAACTCAAGAAACTAATATAAATTTAAGAATTATATTGAATTAAATTAAATATTACAAATGTATCATCATTTATATAATTTGAAGTTGGTACAAATTCAGAAAATTACAACTATAATAAAATTATCTATTTTGACTTGATATTGTTCACTTCTTGTTGTGATTTGATATGCTACAACCTGTATTATGAATATGGTAAATCATTAGAAAAATAAATATATCAAGATCTAGTTTGGATAGTTATTAAAATAAAAAAACCTCTCTGCCTAGGCCCCGCTTAATTTCTTGGAAGGATTTTTTTGCCGCCTTGGGCCTAGATGAGGCGCCAGGGAGGCCTGGCGCCTAGGCGAGTCACCAAAGGGGGCCTAGCGCCTAGGCAGACCTAGGCGGGGATTTTTAGAACTGTGGATATACCAGAAAGAGGCAAAAAAAAACAATGTCTTGTCCATGAACTTTTTAGCGGTTGAATTACATAATCATGTCTCAAGTAGTCAAGTGTTATGTATGAACAGTAGTAATAATGTTCATATTGCTCTATTTAAATGGATGTAAGCCCTTACTGTCAAAGGTAATATTGCCTGGTACTTAAATCTCTCTTGTTTATGTTCTTATGATTTCACTACGGTAGAAGTGGAGCTATAATGTTATTGTTTGGGGAAGTGGGTCAATCAAAGTGTTATTGTTATGTCTATTTTGGAATATGATGTCTTATTTACTAGGCTTTGTGAATCATAGAACTGCTTTTGGCCCAAATGTAGTTTGACAATTTCTGTGATTGTAAATTTCGGTCACGTCTTTATGAATTTGACAATGTTGCTAAGATCTACATATTATTATTAATCTCCCTACACTCGGCATGGAATTCTTGGCAACAGATAATTTACTCCGACGAAGACCGAAAATTCAACACAGATATCACCGTTGGCCTTATTCGCAGTGAATTACTCAATCTTGCAGAGTATAATGTTCATATGTCAAAGCTTCTTGATGCAGGAAGGAACAGTATGTACAAGTATCAAATACTTCTTTCCTACATATTCATTGTATAGATTTATAGCACCAACTAGTTGCATATATTGTGCAGAGGCTGCCACGGAGTTTGCGATTTGCCTCATTCAAACTTTGGTGGTTAACGATTCAAAAGTCATATCAGAACTACATCATCTCGTTGATGCACTGGCGAAGGTTTGTTCTATTCATTATGTTTTCAAATTTGTCTGTATTTTTATTTTTACAATCTAATGACTTTTAACTGCAGCTTGCAGCAAGGCCTGGATCTCCAGAGTCGCTACAACAGCTGGTTGACGTTGCTAGGAATCCAGCTACAAGTCCTGCTAGTTTATCGGGTCTTACTGTTGGAAAAGAGGATAGACATTCTAGAGACAAAAAGGTTATTAGTAGTGCCAGTCTTTTCCCCTTAGCTTGTGGCTGCAACAAGTCATGTGTCGGGGCTTTTTTTATATATATATATATTTGATAAAATGGATCTTACATTTTATTTTTGATGAAACAGGTTACTGGTCACTCTGCAGCAAGCCGCGAAGAGTACAATGTTTTGGATTCCATGGAACCGGATCGAATTGGATTTCGTGAGCAGGTAGGAATTGGTTTCGTGTTAAACATAGAAGTGGATTGAAATGGGCAGAAGCATAGTGTGCATCTGATTATTCCTTTCGAATTTTGACTTATCAGAGATGAAAGCAACTTTATAATTTTTATTTTTATTTTTTTTTGGCCCGGGGGTGGGGGATGGGGAACTGGTACTTACATCATTAGTAGGTGGGAATATCAATGATTTTAATCTGGCACTCTCTGGACTTTTTTTTGTCATCACATGGCAAACTCGACCATGTTAAGGTTTTAGAGAGACTTGCTCTTCATATAGCCAGATGATTGCAGGAGGTGGGAATAGATTTAATTTTCCGAAGCTCTAGCTGGAAAAACCACTAATACTTTGTAATTTATTAAGTGTATTTTTCTTATTTTTACATGGTCTTCCCTTTTCCGCTGCCTCTGTGTTTTGTAGGTCTCAATGCTGTTTGCGGAATGGTATCGGATATGTGAACTTCCTGGAGCTAACGATGCAGCGTGTGCTCACTTTGTCTTACAATTGCTGCAAAGTGGACTTTTGAAAGGGGATGATATGTCTGATCGATTTTTCCGTCGTCTCATGGTGCCTTTTCATCCCCATCTTTTCTCTTTCCTCTTTGCTTGAAATTTTTTGAACCACACCATTACGAGAATTGGGAGTTAAAACTGTTTGTTTTACTGCAGGAACTCTCGGTTTCACACTGTCTATCTTCTGAAGTTATAAGTTCTGGTACTCTACAATCACATCAACAAACACAACCACTATCCTTCCTTGCTATTGATATTTATGCTGCCCTCGTTGTTTCAGTACTGAAGGTAGTTTAATTGATTTTGGCAACCAGAATTTGTTGGTTTCCAGCTAAATATTCCTTGTCTTCACTTTCTTCTTGTTTGTATTTCTAGTTTTATCCTGTGGACCAGGGATCAAGTAAACTATCTTTATTGTCTAAGGTTTGACTCCAAACTAAATATCTGTTGAAGCTCTTTGTTTGCTTGAGTGAGTTATATTCTTTGTATATATGTGGTATTTATTTAGGTTCTGGCGGTGACTGTGAGATTTATTCAGAAAGATGCAGAGGAGAAAAAAACTTCTTTCAATCCAAGGCCATATTTCAGGTTGTTCATCAACTGGATGCTCGACCTGACTACCTTGGAGCCTGTCTCTGATGGTGCAAATTTGCAGGTATGGTATATGGACATATTTTTTGCCATTGTTGTCACTATTTTAGTTGTCATTGTGGCATCTATTTTTGTATTAAATTTGCTGTGTGCACTTAGGTTTTGACAGCATTGGCAAATGCATTCCATGCACTGCAGCCACTTAAAGTTCCTGCATTCAGGTTAGTATGCCGAGGTGTCTCGATGTTTTTTGTTCTAGGTCATGATATTGCATATGGCTGATACGCTTGTAACAAGTATCTTACCAGATGTGTTAATTAAATTTTCAATATTGCAATATAGAAGGTTCTAATACCGGCTTCGTTTTTCCTTTTCTTTTATTGCCTCTTTTTCCTGAATTTGTCATCACTAATTTTGTAAAATATTTTAGCTTTGCATGGCTTGAGCTTGTGAGTCACAGAAGTTTCATGCCAAAATTGCTCACCGGAAATCCTCAGAAGGGTTGGCCTTTTTTTCAACGTTTGTTGGTAGACTTGTTCCAGTTCTTGGAGCCATTCCTGAGAAATGCTGAACTTGGAGAGCCGGTTTGCATCTTATACTTGCTGGTGTTCTGAGTTTCTGGCTCCATTTCTACTGTCAGTGAATAGTGCCTAATATTTCCCCATCTCTGTTCAGGTTCATTTTCTGTATAAAGGCTCTCTCAGGGTTTTGCTAGTGCTACTTCATGATTTCCCAGAGTTCCTTTGTGATTATCATTTCAGCTTCTGTGATGTTATTCCTCCAAGTTGTATACAGATGCGAAATATAATTCTCAGCGCATTTCCTCGCAATATGAGGCTACCAGATCCATCCACTCCCAACTTAAAGGTGTCTTACTGGTCAAAGATGATTAAATTTAATTTGTTTTGCAATCAAAACTTATCCCTTTCTTTTTACTTGGCTAGATCGATCTGCTAGCAGAGATTACTCAGTCCCCACGCATTCTCTCGGAGGTCGATGCAGCTCTGAAAGCAAAGCAGATTAAGGGTGACATTGATGAATACCTGAAGGTATGTTGGTTTTTGGTTGACTAATTTGTTGGTTTTAAAATAGTGAAACTATGATAAATTCATCAAGACCAACCTGCATGCAGAAACCAAGTATCAGCAAAAAAAATTGTTGTACCATGTGTATTCTTCCTTGATGCATATTCTCTGCTTTTAATATTTCCTGTAGACGAGGCAACAGGGGTCTTTGTTTCTTTCTGAACTGAAGCAAAAACTGCTACTTCCCCCCAACGATGCTGCTCGAGCTGGGACTCGTTACAATGTACCTCTGATCAACTCCCTTGTACTTTATGTTGGAATGCAGGTATGAAGCATTTCTTTTGCTTTTATGTGCAACTTTCATTATTAGCACATACTTGCAAGGACGATAAATTCTTTTAATAGAAACTACAAGAGCACGTGCAACTAAATGTATTGGGATGTCTTTTAACCAAGAGAGGGAATAGATAAAAGTGACACCACCTAGAAACCATCAAAGAAGCTTGAAGTGGACAGATTTCATGATATACACTTGTTTGTTAGTCGAGGAACATCTACTTTCATGTTTAAAAATGTTGGCCTCTCATGGGAGCCATCATCGGAAAATCTTTAATAGAAGTCCTGTTTGATGATTAGGAAGCTATCTAACTTTCAGTCTTTCAGCTTTTCAGCTGTCAAAGAAGTTGGCCCCTCACAGAAATCCTGAAATAATCAAATAATTGTTTCCGTTTAATCCACCCTAACATGTCATTTGATTTAATCCAAGAGTGTCTGTATATAGACCTTCGAAAAAAGCTTGAAGTAAAAATATCTCTGTTTTTATGAGTTTTCTACTATCGAAGAAGATAATGAACATGAAAGAAACGAAAGCTTGAATAGAGTATCTATAATCTATGAGGCTAGACCTAGGCGGGCAGTTTACAACACCGAATTATCTATCCAGCATACACAGGCTACGGGCAGTACAACTAACCCTCATAGATTCAATCTAATTCAATCTAACCCCTAAATAAACCCTAAGCCTTAATAATGAACCCTAATCTGAAACCTAAACCTAAAATTGAAACCCCAAATTCTAAAATTGAATCCCTTCCTTCACTGTCCTCCATAGTCGTCTGAAATTGAATCCCTTCCTTCACTGTCCTCCATAGTCGTCTGCAATGCTCATAGAGAATCAATGGTCGTTGGCGGTACTATGACCAGATCTACCGCCTCACTGGATTGCGAAAATGGTGAAAGAGAGAATTCCAGCGTTACCTTTTTCACAGAGAGAATCGAATATACAGATGGAGAGAAGAGAGATGGGATATCGTTTCTTTGCAGGGGTAAAAGCAGGGGAAGCGTACTTCGAATATTAATCGTAGCAAGCATTTCTTTTTTGTTTAGAATCTTTGGATCAAAACAACGTCGTTAGCGGATGTTGTATCCTTCTTATATGCACTGGGGTGTTTCTGCGGTTTTCACACAATCTATTTAGGTAATCTCTTAGACGTGCTTTTCTTTCTTGGTTTTTTGATTAAGCTAGGTGTACTATTGGTAGTTCATATAATAGAAGGTTAAATGTAAACCCCTAAAATAATTAGTAATAGAGCGAAGTTAATTGAACAAAGTGAACATTGCACTCTTTGCTTAATGAATTCCATAATCCCATTTCCACCCACACAACCCCCATTGCCCATGAAAACTGTCTTTATAAACCTAATCTGGAATGTACTATACTGTAGGCTATACAGCAGCTGCAGGCGAGAACTCCGCCTCATGCACAAGCGGGTGTTCCATTGGCTGTGTTTTTGGTGGGTGCTGCTTTGGACATCTTTCAGACGTTAATTGCAGACCTTGACACAGAAGGGCGCTACCTCTTTCTGAATGCGGTTGCTAACCAACTACGTTATCCAAACAATCATACACATTACTTTTCCTTCATCCTACTTTATTTGTTTGCCGAATCAAATCAGGTAACTGTGTTCCCTCTTTTCGTTTCTTGTTTGCTGAATGATTAGGTTATTTATACATTGATTATTAAGATTTTATATTGAACTGTGATGAAAAATGGATGTGGTTAGTAATGAATGCAAAACATGGTAGATAGTTTCCATGGTCTTAGCAAATGGCAATGATGTCTTATCTTGCAAGGGTGCTCATATCTCTATCTTTACTTTTCCAATTATAATTTTCTCGACAGCCAAATGAAATTTGTTTCTTTTGTTTTTTTTATTTTCCTTTTATTTCTCATCACTATTTACTACTTGTCCATACCAATGTTCAATTTGTTTTAGGCAAAACTAATGATTTCTCACTATAGTTGGCACCTTTTATTTATTACACCACTGGACTTTTAATTTTTCAAATTACACCAGTAAACTAATTTAAAAAAAAAGCAATTGGTTCATTTTGTTAAATTGACTAAACGTTTGTTAAATTGTTTCATGTTTTTTTTCCCAAAGTGGCTGGTAAAGGAAAAAGAACGGAAAATGACATGGGTTGTACTGTGCTTACGTGGTTTAATATATTCATACTTTCTCTTCCTTTTTTATCAGCCAGTATTAGTAACCCCTCCATAATCAAAGAGAAGCTAGCTAGTACCTACTACACCTCCACTAAGAAATAGACAAAAGAAAAGACGAGAGCAAGGAATTTCACTTTCCCCAACCTTCATCATGAATCATCATGAACCAACATCAAAGAACTCACCTTTGGCGATAGCGAAATCCTTACCCTATCCGGCTAATCACTTTCTTCTTGTTGATTAATGACGGAGAAGGAACGGGACATAGCTTTCATCCATCTCCATCTCCCCCAATTCATCATCAATCCCCCGCTTGAATTAGTGACAGTGATGAATAAGTTAGTTCCGAATGGATAACAATTGATGTCATTGTTGTTACAAAAATACACCGTTAAAAAATAGAGCTTTCCTTCTTAATGTGTGAATTGATTTCAAGAAGTGCATGAACTGGTTTAGAAACATGGATTAATCTAAATAGAAGTATGAGACTAATGAGAGGGAAATGGGTTTTCATCAATTGATATAAGGAATGAAAAGCCAAATTAACCCCATCAAAATTTAAAGAAAAAGAGCATGAAACTGGAGGAATTAGGAGATGATGGTGGGAATCAAGATAAGATGATGCCGATTTTGGGAAATAGCTGATGCCGAAGAAGATGGGCAGGAAGATGAAGAAGAATTCAGCGGTGGCCCAAATCCTTTAAACACACGGTGACGGTGACGAATCTTGGTCTGAACATTTGGGTTGTAATTTGTTTTGGATTGTTGTTCATCTCCTTGTACTGAAAAGGAATGTAGAGGGATTGTTTAAATGTTAGGGTTTTAATTTTGAGGTGAAGAAGGTAGAATTGGGAATTTTTCTTGCTGAAATTTGTTTGGGTGATTAATTTTTATATTTTAGTTAGAAAAGCATTTTTAATTTTAGAAACTTTTTATATTTGTGAAATTCATTTTTTAATTCATAATATGTTTTTTACTTTTATTCTTCAAATTTTCTTTTCTACTTTTTTTCTTTTACCAGCCTCATAGGAAAAAAGATCATTATTCACCTTTAACAGAATGACCCAATTGTTTTTTTTTAAAGTCAATTTGAAAAAATAAAAGACAAGGTGTCAACTAATAAAAAAAGGTGACATGGATTCATTATTTTGCCATTTGTTTTTATAGTCTATACAATGATCATTATTCACTTTTTAAAGTCAACTTAAGACATTTTCAGACTCAAAATGAATTCCATTAAAAGTCTCACTTCTCATTGAAAGATTTATTACTTGCATAATTTTTAATAAATCATCTCAATTGAGTTTGATAATGTCCCAAAAGTCGATGATAATATCATCTTATAATTTGGAACGGGAGGTAGTATGCTTTTTTAATTTTTTTTTTTTCTACATTTGATGTATTGGTACACTTGCTTACTGATCGTGTATTAAAATTTGTTCTAAATCATCTTTTAAATAAGGATAGTCATGTGACCTCAATTTTTGTAGCAGGAAGTAATCCAGGAGCAAATCACTAGAGTTCTATTGGAGCGCCTAATCGTTAATCGGCCTCATCCGTGGGGGCTTCTAATTACGTTCATTGAGCTTATAAAGGTATACATTCTCTTTCAATCAGTGTGCAAGTTACTATAACTAAATTAAGTTTTTTTTTTTCCTTCCCTAAAATCCAACTCGTGCTTCTTGAGCAGAATCCTAGGTACAACTTCTGGAGTCGGTCTTTTACAAGGTGTGCACCCGAGATTGAAAAGCTCTTTGAGTCAGTCTCTAGATCATGTGGGGGCCCAAAACCGGTGGAAGAAGGAGTGGTCTCCGGTGGGTTATCCGACATGCACTAAATTTTTTGTTTCTCTGCTATTTATCCTGTTGTATTGACTTGAAATAAAGCACTTCTGTTGTTGTACGATGATTACTTGTGACTCCATCCATCTATCCTTTTGTTATTTTTACTTCACCATACAGTCTGTTGTGGAGTTTTTGTTATGAAAATTTTAGTGCTAGATGTTCTGTAAATTTCAAGGATAATGTAAAGTTATTTTAACTTAACCAAACATAGTGTGGAGTTTCTGTATGTTCATCAAGAATTTTGCTGGTTGAATCGTTTTTTGGCCCGGGTTAAATCTTGTGCTGATTTACTTGTCTATTCTTTTATATGTAATGTTTCTGCAACTTCAAATAAACTGGTTGCAAAAGTGCTGGGATAGGATTTGTTTCCAACTTCTGAAGTACGTTAGGTTTACTGTTCTGAATTCCGTTTTATCTGTTGAAGGTCATATGACTTGTTTTTATGGTCTGCACTTTTGCAATTCAGAGTACTTGTGTTATGCCCAAATTGACTCCGGTGAGTTCACTTGTATTCACAAAATCAGGTCCTAATGGACATTTGGGCAGCACTTGGAGAGAGATGGAAGAGCCTCTAGAATTTTTTTCACCTTTCTTGTTTAATAGTAAGTATTCTACATGTCTAGAATGTTGTATAGATTTTTTAGATGTTAATTTGTAGTCATAGGATCCAAAGCTATCTCCATCATCCATTGGGGAGGTGAAACTAGTCGGTGACCTTCATTTAGCCAACCCATTCTAAGCATTCTTCAATCATACTGTGTTTGTTTAGAAGAATTTCTAAATTAGATGTTTTGTTTGTAGTCATAGGATCCAAAGAAAGCCAATTGAGGAAACTAAAAAATTAAAAAATTAAAAAATATTAATTATTATATTAAGTAATATTAAATAATTTTACAATAATTTTGAATTTTTAGAGGGGTAAAATAATAAAGTTTTCTTCAATCATTCGTAAAATTATCAAATAATTTTTTCTTTAGATTCATGATATATTCAGATTCATATATCAAGGATTTATTCAATTTTTATCAAACATACCCTAAAACTTTCTTTCTTGTGATGATATATCAAGGAACTTCTCAATTATTACTTAAAAGTAGCCAAACTGAACTGACTAGGTTCATTGTAGGCCGGATATAGGAGACTTTTGACAACTCCCAGGCAGTGCCTTTCATCAGATTTTGGTAGGTCCAGGACGAAAAATAAAGACTTATATAAGAGAATTTTGACTACTACAAAATATATTTGAACTTTGACTATAATAAAATATATAAAAATACATCCGTGGAAAGATACTTTAGTATTCTTAAAGACAATTATTAATCAATTTTTGTGAAGCTTTCCAACCCCAAGACTCAACTTGGTTCAAGAAATACATAAAAGGATTTACTCTTTTATTTTTAAGACCAAGAGGATTTCTTTCTTCCTTGGTGAAGATCTTATATATCTATCTTTTATATAAGATGTCCAAATTGATGGAGCTATTATCTTTCCGAAACTAATTGCGTTAAAATTACCATGGACACTTCAAACACTCCTAAAAAAGAAAAGAAACTCAAAAATTGTACAGGACACATTAAAAAACTCTTAAAAAAGAAAAGAAATTCAAAAATTCTTGCCAGTTATTTTTTGTGCAAGTATGTCAATTTTCCTAAAGCCCAGAAATAGTGTCCATGGTAAAGAATTCATTTAAAATTTTAATTCACTATGAGAGGCAATTGTCCTTTGGGTACTGATCCATGCAGTTACCATGTCATT
Source organism: Panax ginseng (assembly GCA_020205605.1). NCBI lineage: Eukaryota > Viridiplantae > Streptophyta > Magnoliopsida > Apiales > Araliaceae > Panax > Panax ginseng. The sequence continues at coordinate 146,473,837 of CM035133.1, forward strand.
TGGTTTATGGAGTTTTACCAAATCAATCCATCCTGAGATTGGATGTGTTGTATTTAACATGACTTGTTTGTTTATTCATAGTAACAAGGCAGAAAGAGAAAAAAAATCAATGTGCCAAACAAAACATTACTAAAACAGTGTAGAAAGAATTCGATTAAGAGTGGGGGATGAATTCTTGTATTCTATAAATGATGAAGGACAAAAAAGGTAACAAGATTGCCAACTACATTTCACTCCGATGCTTACTATTAACCAAAAAAATAAATTCCCATTGCCATTGGACAATCAAAAGTACAAATTAAACCTAACAACAAAGTATACCGTCAACAACTTGGTATCTTTCTTAAGCCTCTCTACGAACAAAGTAAAGCTTACCCATGACATGGAGAATAGCAACAAAAGCTATGAAACCAATACTCATGACAAGAACAACATTAGGAGAAATCTTAAGACCAGGGGCATCATCTGTATAGAACTGGAGCATGTTTCCACCAGCTCCTCCAGCAGCACCACCGGCACTTGTCGTCCTCCTCCGGCGCAGGTTGGCAGCAGATGCTGCTGCACTTCCTCTCTGGGGAGCTCCTCCATTCAAAGCCATTTCTGTACCTAACATTTAAGAATTTAGAACGAAACACTCTTAATATCATCCAAGTCACTGACCAAACAAACATAAAGAAATGTGACTACACAAGCAAGAGAAACAAACATATGAATGATATCATCATAGGAAAGTAATAATGATTCCTGAATTAACATAAAATGTAAAACTGAAGCAGTTACTTCAAGTGAACAAAATTAGCTTACAGTATAGAAGCATCAACAACCTCAATATCACTATTTCATAATAGTCAAAACGCCTAAGCTTTGATAGGCGGTGGCACTACCTCACAAGCCTAGGCTGTCCCAGAAGTTTTCTTCCAAATTTTAATTAAAGCACGAAAGTGATACTTCACAAGGGTACGGGTAAAAAAATAATTTTGTACAACTAACAAAATCAACTTCATAAAGTATTGCCTTGAAAAACATAATCTAGCCTCTGTTAAAACATTACACATAGTATCTCTAGTTTGGATGTGATTTTTGAGGGTTCAATTCACATGTAACCAGTCTCCACGCACACGTGCACTGCACGTGAGGGAAAAAAAGAGAGGAAAAGAGACTAACGTTGTGAGAGAGAAAAGGGAGCTTAGGAAGTTGTATCGAGTTTTAATTGAATTGATTAACTGCTTTACAGGTATAAAATTAATGAAATAAGTTAAAACTCTTTTTAGGATAAGATGTGACCCAATTACACAAAAAAGCGGTTACAAAAAGCTGGAGGTTTTATGATAAGAGATACCAAGGGACAATAAGTAAAATTCAAGAAACAAGTTAATAATGAGCAGTTACTAACGTATTGCAGCATAAAATTAATGAAATAAGTTACTCCTAAATTTTTAGGATAAGATGTGACCCAATTACACCAAAAAGCGGTTACAAAAAGCTAAGCTGGAGGTTTTATAATAAGAGATACTAAGGGACAAAAAGTAAAATTCAAGAACCAATATTAATAATGAGCACTTACTAAAGTATTGCAGCAAAGAGCAAAAGACATCAATGAGGAAGTACTTCTCAAAGTTTATAGAGAATTGATATTTCCACAAATGAAAGTGTTAGTTCCACAAGGTACTCTCTCACATGAGTGTGGATCACACTTACTATTCATGTGATGTGAGTAGGAGCTTGTGGAAGTATCAAAAATTTACTTGTGGAAATATCAATTTCCAATTTACATATGGCCATAAAAAGTGAAGTAATCAACATAAATAACATTTTGTTCGAACCATTAGGTCTATTACTAAATAAAGTTTGCATGTCCCATAATATTAAACTGTCATTGTGTTATAAAGTTGATCATCGTGTAAATATATACATATATGAAGCTACACAGTAATCTACCCACATTTATAAAAAAAACACAAAAATCATAGCAATCAACATAAATACCTGTTACATTTTGAAATTACATGCAAAAGGAAATCTAAATTCACAAACTTCAAAAAATATTAAGAAAAAGAAAGGGTAGTAGTGTAGTTGGTATCTCAGATTAAAACTTTTAGAGGCCCTTTCTTTTGTTCATACATGTAGCAGAAGCAAAATTCATCTGACATAAAAATAAATTACTCATTAATATATTCAACTCTTCAACTTGGCAGTTTTCATCTTTATTCCACCATGAACCATCTTCCACAGAACCAATTCAAGAAACCAATAAAATTAAACAGATTAATCATCAGAAACCTATCACAAATAGCAGAAATCACTATAATGTTCACCTAATTTATGCTCAATAAGACAAAAGTGCTACAAATTTCATTACCTTTTCCCTTCTTACAGAACCTTGACATTTTTCTTAAAATTCTCACTCTTAAATTTATTCTCCGGATGAAACAATTTGATAGAAAAAAAACATTTTCTTTTCAGTACTATTTCCCTAACCAAACCCAAAAATTCGAGTGAGATCAAAAAGAAAAAACAAGAATTGTTTAACATGCCATCAGATTTTCACATCTACTCAGATCTGAAAGTAGATCTACAGCTCCTAACAAATGCATCAAAAACAACTAAACGAAAAACCCTAAACACCTAAAAAAACTAGATCTTGCCATTCAACTCATCACGACAAACTAAATCAACAATCAGAAACACAATTCACATATATATAATCAAAATTACATTCATGTGGTAGAGAGAATTCACCTTAGTCTTGCAGTAAAGCGGAGCGATTTTTCTCTCTCTAGATTTCAGACCGCCGGCCTTTTGGAGAGAGAAAGAGTCCTGACCAGTAAACGTATCCTTCTCCTCCTTTTTACTTGACGCAATTTATACGTGGTATAAAGAAGAGGAGGCCACATATCCCGAACCAATCACTTTACGCCACATAAGCTAAGTGGGGCCACTTTCATGGGACCCCAAGTTTTCCATTTTTTTTCTCTTTTTAATTTAATTAGAAAACGTGGTATTTGAAATTTAGAACCCAAATAATCTTATTATTTGATTCCCAAAAAAATAAAAAAATAATTCATGAACTATTTTCCGATAGTATTTATTTAATATTACTCGGTAAAATAAATATGTAATTATGTTTATCTGAAAATTACATAAATTAAAAAAAACTATTTAAAAAAGATTTTGAAGTCGATATAATTTTTTTTAGGTTTTAGCTGATTTGTTGACTTTGCTCATTTTTTTTAGGATTTTTATCGTTTGTTCGTTTACATGACAGCGGTAATAATGTTTTACAAACTTAGCTGAAGCAGTATTTGTAGTGTTTGAAAAGTTATGATCTTGCTCGTTTACAAACAATTTATGTTGTTGAAATTGTAATTCTTGTTCGGCTAGATTTGCAACAGTTGCGGCTAAAATTGTGCAAAATGACCATATAAAAGACACGAACTGTTATATTAGATATATGATAATAAATTAATATATAATTATACAAAAATAATAGTTTATGGAAATCAAATTAATATAGTATGTATTATAATATCAATAATATAGTACATCCTTTTCAAAATATAATAATAAAATAATAATAGTAGTAATCTTATGAATAATTATTTCTATAAACATTAAAATCATATTTTTTTTATTTGATGTATCTTTTGGCTCAATATCTTTGGTGAGTATATTGGTACATCGATGGTTGTAATTAAAATAAGAAAAGCTATATTTAATATGTTAAAATCATGATTTTTTCATACGACAAAATTATGTAAAATAATATGGAAAAATAAAATTTTTATATATATAGAAATATATTCATATTTATCATCTGTTTACCTACCATCCTTATTATCTGTTCACACAAATTATCCCAAATTACAGGCTGGCACATATTTTTCCTTGTTCATCCTCTTCTTCCCCTCTTTTTTTCATTTTTCTTCTTTCTAGTACTCCTTATTCTTAAGGACATAAAACAAAATTTTGTTCTCTCCTTCAAATAGTAGGTACGATAATACGACCTTCTTCCTCGTTCATTTTCTAAATACAACAAATTCCACCATTTTCAACTTCAAAGAAATTTCAAAAATAATCAAATTGGACTCAGAATGCAAAAATGCACTAAAAACACAAGAACGCCAAACATGCACTTAGTCATCCTTTTGGGACGGAGGAGTATCATTTAAGCTAACAATACAACTTACCAAAAAAAATAAACTTCATGATAAAAGAATAAAGTAACCAGTGATCCCAAAATTAAGAAACATTTTATTAAAACTATACAAGTACTACTCCTCCTTTGGTCACAATTGAAATGTCTTTATATATATATATATATATATATATATATATATATATATATATATATATATATATATATATATACTCGTATATAATATAATATGGATGTCTGAAATAAGGGTCAAATATTACAATACCAATATCAAGCCAGAAATAAACATTCAAACTACTGTTGTTAGAATGCCATACAACATCAAATTAACTTTCTATATTTCAAGAGTAATGTAAAGTTCTTCAACCCAGTCTAATTACAACTATGTCCTTTTCTTAAAGGTGGTTGTGACATCCATATTGGAATTACAAACAAGAGAAACAGAGCAGTTGCAGAACGCAGACTAAATTCTAATCTTTTCATTGGTACAGTGTACAACAAGGAACACAGTAATTGTGATCCTATAACTGATGGCCACAATACAACAGAAGCAAATGATCCAAGTATACACGCTGCTGTAAGTTCTCTGTTTATTTGAATTCCTAGATACTCATTACAGCTACTCGATGTGAAGAAATCAGTGTACTAACTTACGGGGCTATCAATGAAACACTGCAACTCCTAGAGTATTTCAATGGCTTAACAAGTTACAAATTAGATTTTGATCAACAGGGTAGTCCACAAACATTTAGGGTGAATGCTTACTCACTAGTTCTCTTTGGTAGACTTTCAATAAGCCAAAAAGGTGAAGTTCCTTCGCAGACTTTCAATAAGCCAAATAAGGTGAACCAGTGTTATCTATTAGCAACCCATCCAATGACCATTTTGGAAGTGTGAGCTGAAGAATTGCTGCTTGAGGATGTATTGTGACTATACATGTAAAACCAATACCTATTGCTGTTGTCAGGTAAATCAGCAGATACCTTGTTCAGCTGATGCCCGAATTCTCATCATCAAATAGCAGGTGAAAATTCACTTCCTCTGGAAGGATCTACCACCTTTCTGTCCAACTCCAGTTCCCGCTAGACCTGATGACAGAAGAGATCTGGAATCTGGGCGCCATTTTAACTCTTTCAAAACAGAAAATAATGCTGCTAGTTCTGAAGTTATTTCAGTGTCCTTTATATTGTTGCATGAAACTACTCTAAGCCTCTTAAGGTCTTTCCAAGATAGAACTACTGGGTCTAAACAATCCACTGTAAGTAATGAGCACCCCTCCAAAGAGAGAAGTGTTACTCTCCTACAAAAAGAAAAATCAGCACTTAAGTTCAAGAATTGAAGTAAGGTAGAGAATTATCAAGTTATACTAATATTTCTTCTAGTTATCAATCCCATACAAGGATAAAAAGACAGCTCCAAAATATAAGAGCTATTTTGACTATTTGAAATCAATATAAAACTTTTTCTAATTCAAAATTGATATGAATTCATTTAATTTAGCCTGTAGAATTACGAATATTGTAAATTATCTAAAAAGTGGAGTACTACTAATTCCAAGATTTAGACCAACTTTCAAAAGTCAAAATGTCTCTTATATTCTGAAACGGAGTTAGCATTAAATAGCAGCAGTTGTCATGTTTAGACTATATCCTATCCACTCCATTGCAAAGTTTTTGGCCTCTTTACTAGGATACCTTGTTAAATAGCCATGTCTTTTACTCTGGTAATTGCAGTTGGCCTCCAGTAAGATTACAAAACATTAAAGTATAGGCTATTAGTTCAATATAGACTTATGCAGTAAATCCATATTATCGTTTCCATACCGCTTCATGGTTTCTGTAAGTCATGTGTAAAATAGTTGGTGTAGAAGAAGTCAAGAGTGCATTTTTTTTTAATTCAACGTTTTATAATGACAACTATCTTTTGGTTGTGACAAAATTAAGATTCCAAATATAATGATAACTTTCATCATTGCAAGATTTATGAGGGAACATAATCAGTTGAATTAGCTTTCCAAATGAGAAAACACTTGTTAAGCAGATAACTACATTTTTTACACTCCACCTTAATGTGAATTTTTTCAGTTAGTCAAGCAAATGAATTCAATTTAGGTGTAAAAGTAACTATATAATTTCTTCTTCATAAAATTGACTGAAAAGGTAACCCATTTCTTAAACTTTCCATTGTCATGCTACCAGCAAAATTAACAGCAGAAGACAGGAAGAAAGGTAAAACCCAAACACTCAGTAACATATCTTATCAATAGTAACCTCCTTAAAATAATACTCCTATATAAGGTGAGTTAGACATGAAGTAAATGAAGTTTAAGACCATACCTACAAATGCTTGCATTTCCAAATGTAGCATTATCCAATCCCCAACAATCCTCAAAGACAAGCTCTCTAACAGATCGACAAGCTAGAAACAATGCTCTAACACCTTGCTTATCCCGCAACTGACAGCGCTGTAAATGCAATTCTTCAAGAGCAGAACAAGAACCCAGATGCTCATCAGGACCTGGACTTGTATCAATATTCTTGCAAGACTGAAGCTTCAAAGTCTTCAAATTTGCACAATACGACAGCGCTGCTAACCACCCACCATCCATCCTATGGTCACAAAGGGTCAACTCCTCCAGCATTTGGCAACACTGGCCAAGTGCTTTGATTCCATCAAAGCTCCCCTCACAACCAACTAGCTCAAGCTTTACTAACCGCCTACAACCTTGAGCCAAAATAGTCAACCCAATATCCGAAATCACTGAATCATAAAACCCATCAACACAACCAATCAATTTCAGAATCTGCAAATTCTGGCACCCCGAAATCCCTTTCAAAACAAAATCCAAACAACAGTGCAACTCCAGCTCCTGTAAAGTCTTGCACTCCTCTGCAACACAGGTCAACCCTTCTTCACTCACACCTATTAACACAAGCTTCCTCAAATTCAAACACCCTCCAGCAAGAACCCGAATCCCCTGATCAATCAAACCCGAATCCAACAAATCGTGTTTCCTAATAAACCCATCATTTGAAACCCCTGAATTTAAGTGAACCAATACAAACCTATGACTTAACAAGATCCCTGAATTAAGCGGCGATTTAATACAAGCTCTAACAAGATCAACATCAGTTAAATTAGGGAAACGATAAATCAACCGACCCGACTCAAGAAATTCCCAATCTAATAGCTTAAGAGAGTGAATTAACCTGCCACTGAGTTTCTCCCAGCGCTTGCAAACTAGTGAGTTGGGGATTTGTTGAGATTCCGGCATCTTAGAGAGAATAATACATAAAATCTGGTCGGACAATAAGGAAGTATAATCTGGCCCAGAACCAACATTAATTTCTAAATTTTCCAATTGGGTTTCGTCAGAATCAGTAGGGGGAGTGCTTGAAGTGGAGGGAGAATGAAGTCGCATTTTGAGAACAAGCAGCTTTAGAGCGTCTTGTTGGTCTTTTGAAACAAAGTCTGGCAAGCTCTGGCGCTTCTTCAATGGCGGCAACTGACTGTTCCTTGGTGAAGATGGCATTGAATTAGGCCTAGGTTTAGGGTTTCATTTGATGCTCAATAAAGGTTTACTGCGCATATAAACCCTCTATTTTCTCTCTCTAAAATTCAACAAAACAAGAGCAATTTCTTGCTAGGGTTTCATACAAAAAAACTCCAGGGTTTCATAAAAATAAATGTATGTACTCCAATTTGGTTGCTGATCAACAGATTAGATTTGTGGGGCGAATATTTTCTCTCTCATGGATTTATTTTTTGTTATTTTCTTGAAGGCTAGGATCTTATGTGAAAGGAAACAAGTATTTATTTACAACACTGACTAGTTTCTAGCCACGTCATGCTAATTACTCTTATTGTTGTGTGTGGTCTTCCACATATGATAAATCTAGGCTTAGGCTACTTTGTTTTATTATTACTTCATAATTGAGTTACCATGTAGATAATTGGGCAATTCAATCATTTCATATATAAAAAGGTTACCATGTAGATAATTTTATGGTAAATTGATTAATTGATCAATATAATAGTGATATGTATAAAGATAAATTATATGTTGTTTGTGTGTTGACATTTGTATTATAAATTAATTATAAAATTAAGCAACATATAATTTTTTTTTTTCTTGCTGGAAATACCAATTCAGCTCAACTTTACAACATATTATGCACATAGCACAAAAGTGCAATGCATGTATTGCACTGGATTGATACTTTTGAGTGTTGGAAATATCAATCATCCTAATTAAGCTCTTAGTCAAAAAATGAATATATTTTTTTTGGGCATAAATTTTAAGACTTTTATTTTTTTTAAAATGAAATAGTATTTACCCTTGTAATTTTTAAATTCACAGAGGAATGGGCAGAGACTGAGTTTAGGAATTGAAGTTGTTTAATTCTTTGAGAATAGCCCTGATAATTAATCAACATTTTATATAATTTTTAATCAACATTTTATATAATTTTTTTTATATGGAGTAAAAAATTATATGGGGTAAAATTAATCAACATTTTATATAATTTTTTTTAGAAAAATTATAAGTGTAATAGACAAATTGATCTCACTAAAATTTTATAGTTTTTTTTAATATATGTGGTTAAATTGAAATATACGGGGACAAATTTTATCAGTGTCGTAACGCTTCTACTCCTTTATACATGTATATTCCTCTAATCTCCTTAAAATAAATAATAATTTAATTTATATTATTTTTAAAACAATTGAGGAATTATTTATCTATATATAAATTTGTGATTAGAAAAACGTTTTATGAGTCAGTAAGGTATATATATGTCTTACGTTTCCAATCAGAAGCGCAAAATTATAAAAAAAAAAATTGACTCGACTAAATTATTTATAACGGTAAAATATTTTGAGGCCACTAAATAAAAATTTACTTATTAGATGCCTGTATTATTTCCAAACTTTATAAATGTTTAGTCCTTAAGCTTATTTATTGACTAATCAAGATACACGAATTTCTTGTAATGTTTCTATTTAATTTTATTCCCAGTAGTGTAAAAAAAAATCATTTTGATAGAACATTCCAATCATTAGATAAAAGGTTCCTACTAGATGTTAGATAATAAAATTGAAATGTGTAATATAGATTGTTAAATAAAAATAGAGAAAAGAATCCAATCCAATGTAATAATTATATTTGGAGAACAACAAAATCTTATGATTCTAAAAGTCTTAAATATAATTTATTATTTTAAATTATCAGTCATGTTCTATTTTTGTGATCTACCTTTTAATTTTGTCAAGAACTATTTTTTTTTTAAATTTCATTCAATTGAGCTTGTCACGTCAAAAATTACTGACATGATTGTCTGAGTAGGGCATAACTCAACTGATGTGTGTCAAAAAAATAGTTTTTTATTTTGTGAATAAACATTTTTGATATATTAAAGTGTAAAATCGTCACACCACTTTCTTTAATACATTTAGACATAAAAAAAAAAATCAAAAGTTACAAAACAATCAAAATTGATCAAAGAGCAAACCCCAAAATCGATCGAAAAAAAAATCCTAGGTTTGAGAATCAAAAATTGCTCAACCATTCCAACGAAAATTCGCCAATCCACTTTATAAATATTGAGTAGTTTTGAATAAAATTAAAGAGATCGAGACGCTCGTCTAGGAAAGATTCGGCATCGAGATACAAGACGTAACGGTTATGGGGATGGTAGAGGGTCAGGATGGTGTGGCGGATCATGGAGGCGTCATCGATGTAGCCGGAAATGTGGTAGGCGAAGCTCGACAAAGGAGGTAGAGACGGGATTGGGAGTGGGTGAAGCTTAGATTCGATAAAAACGGAGTCAGAAGTGAAGGTGGAGTAATGGTAGAGGGGGAGGAGGGGAGTTCCATCTGGGGAAGTTAGGGTTGTAATAAAGAGAAGGAAGAGAGAAACAATGGAGCCTATGGCCAATGGAAAGATCCATTTCTTCTTCATTGTTTGGGGATGCTTGAGGTGCATATAATAAGTCTTCAGCTTCTTTATATGGATCCAATTCTATAATCAAACTGAACTATTTCCCCTTCTGAACTCACTCACTAGATAAGAAAGAGAAAAGTAATTGGATTTAAAAAAAGAGCTTGTGGGAATTAAATTTTGATGGTAAGAAAGAAATTTGAGTAGCTGTTGATCTTAGTTTGGATTAAATAGAGTTTATTAAAGAGTAGATGATAAACTTTCTCTTTCCGAACTCTGTTTTTCAGATCAGAGTTGGAACTTTTTAGTGAATGGTAGATTTGATCGATTTTTTGATTGTTTTTGTTGATTTTGATTAGTATTAATGGCAGCTTTGATCAATTTTAGCCTTTTGTTGTTTTTGAACAGTATTAATGTTTAATATAAATTGGATTGACGAATTTTTCTTTTAAATGTGTAATCAAAAATTTAAAAACTATTTTTTTGACACACATCAGCTGAGTTATGCCCCATCCAGACAGTCACGTCAGCAATTTCTGACGTGGGAAACTCAATTAAATGAAATTAGAAAAATTTAATAGTTTAATCATCTAATTGACAAAATTAAAATATAGATTACCGAAATAAAATATGACCTATAATTTAGGATAATAATTTATATTTAAGCCATTCCAAAATGATATGTTAATATCCTCTTTTGCCATGCTAAATTGAAATATCTCTGATAGCCTAAAGTGGAGTTTGTGGTTGGAAAATTAGTAGCATAATATAAAAAGTGAACCTTTCACTTTAGGCCCAATTTTAAAGCATCATAAACTTCCAAATGACATTCTATTTTTTTGGTTTTTTAATAAAAAAATTACAATTTTCAAAGGGAGAGGAAAATGAAATTCGAACAACACGTTTCTACTTGAGTTCTGCTATGTATTACGAATGTTTTCAATCAAATTATAAGTGCGACGTATGTGCGTACATGAAAGAGTTAAGAATAGGGGTGTAAACGAGTCGAATCTCAGCGAACACCTTTATGCTTAGATTCGACTCGACTCAAAAAAATTGAGCTCGAATTTGACTCGAATTTGATAAGGAATTTAAATTTTTGCGCCAGATTCGACTCGGATCATTACTCGGACCTACTCGACTCGTAAGTACTCGACTCGTTTACAAAGCGAGTTACTCATGAGCCTTCAAATCGTTTTTCGAATATGAACCATTTCACTTAAAATTGAACCACTACATACTAAATTGGTTACTTAACTAATATTTATATATAAAACTTTTTCACTTTTATTTATGTATTGAAATTATAAAGAATGTAATATAAATTGATATTCAATTCATTGGTTTATTCATGTACAAGTTTACACAATTTCATACTACACTTTATAAATTATAAAGATTGATACAAATATCACATATTTAGCTTACTAGCATGGATCAGACCAATATTCGAATATGATCCATCGAGCAAGTATCGAGTATAGTTTGAGAAAAAATAAAATACTTGAACCATAATCTGAGCGAACACTGGTATGCTCGAATTCGACTCGTGTATCATTAAACAGAAAACGAGTATGGATCAGATTCGACTCGGATCAACTTCGAATTCGAGCTTTGGATCATATTTTCGAGCCGATCTCGAGTCGAATACAAAACTACTTGATTCGATTTACACCCCTAATTAAGAATGATTACACCCTAATTTATTTTATCTTATTTCATAGAATTTTATGTTGATCGTAATCAAATTTCGTCACATATTTGTCGACACGTATATCATTTCTCTAAGTGCAACTTTAAAACTAAGCACAACTAGATAATGATGTAATTTTGATGGGCTTTAATTGGAACAAAGATAATAAAGCCCAGGTTCCTTGCATAATCAATCTCCACTATTTTTTTATGGGCCGCTGGAGAGGGTCCCGCTTGCAATTGATCCAAATAGGGCTTTACTTAGTGTTAATTGCAAAAGTGTCCCATTAAGTTTCACAAAAATTTTCATTTTTTGTTAGTGCTTTATTTAGTGTTAATTGCAAAAGTGTGTCTCAAAATTTCACAAAATTTTATTTTTAATCCCAAAGTATCAATTTTCTTAATAGCATTCCCTTAAGTTTGAATTTTTTGAAAAATTATTTCCTTTTAACACTTTGATGAAACTATTGGGCAGAATCCTTCCCATGCATGTTCGGTTTTATTGGGGTAATTATGTTATTTATGGTCTGTATAATGTATAGATTGTTGTATTTATACGTTTGAAGTGGGCCAAATGTGTAATCAACGGTATAAAATATGAATTTCGATCAATAATTTTATTAGAGCGTTAAAATGAAACAATTTTATAAAAAAATTCAACTTGAAAAAACACAATTCAAAAATTACATTGGGACTAAAAATATAATTTTATGAAACTTTGAAGGATTGTTTTTGCAATAAACCCCTTTATTTGTGTGACTTCCCGGAGAGCCTAATTTGGATGCTTCCTTAGGTGGCGCGTGAAGCTGCCATGTGTGCTTCTACTCCTATCGTGTCCATAAGCCGACTCATCTTTGTATTTAAGCTTACACGTGTCGACAGCCCACGTCACTCGCTACTGTCCAATGTTTCACTTCCCCACGCGCCGTCCTTGGACATTTTCTCACATGTGGCTGCAAAATCTCTTCTTACTTCTGCCTCTCTATATAGGCAAAGGTCACCCAACGGCTAAATGCCCGATCCCAAAAACGGACTATGTAATATAATTTATTCTTCAGTCAGATAATAAAAATTTTTATTGACTTTTTTGTGTATATTAAAAAAGAAGAAGATATATACTTCCTGTCTATCGGAAGTGGTTAAGATAGTTTATTTTTGAGTAAGTTGATTAATTGGTCAATAGAAATCGACGTGCGCAGCGAGATTACATGTGTGTCGGCGTATTACATTGGTTAATTAATGCAACTTACCAAAAAATAAACTTCATGCTAACCAGATCTCTGTCTCCCTTTATGATTATATTCTATATAATTCTGTATGAATAATTTAACAAATTACTAAACTGAGTACTACCATATTTTTAATTACTATTTTTATTGTAAAATATAAGAGTAATTTAGATTAGCCAAAACTCTTGATCCCTCAAATTACAATTAGCAATGCTAATTATAATTTTTAGATTAGTTTCACACTACTAATATATATTATACCTCAAAAGGTACAATGTTACACTAATTATTTTATCTTGTAGGAAGAGTTTGTTAATTATCTAAACTCAAGGATGAAGTTGTTATAAAGACAAACACATAAAATAATTTTGCATTTTAATCAATTTGGAAACTTAATTAAAGATATTTTTAAACATGTAATATTAAATGATTAATTTAAGTTAGGAGAATATATAGCCGATAATAATTGACTTTTTAGAAGAAAAAATTGTTCTAATTTATTTATCGTTTACAACTTTCTAGGAGAATAAATTATTTATTTTCTTATATCACCCCTAACTTCTCTCTTTGTCCCAATAAATTTTCTCCCTTATATTAATAGTTTTTAACTTCTCATAAAGGGATAGTAAAAAATTTTTATACAAATTTTAATTCTTAAATAATAGTATTAAAACATAAAATTAAAACGACTATTATTATGGAATAGAAATAATAATAAACGTCTTTCATATTATTGGGATAAGTTTTCTTTAGGTTAATGTTATTAGTTTCTCTTCTAAACCCTTAATTTAGTATCTTTTTTAAATGTATTATATAGTTTTAGAATTGGGAGTCTATTTTTATTTATTCAAAAATTCCATATAGACATGAAAATAAAAATTAAACATGAGTGCATTTAAATTTCACTTATTTATATTTTGACCATTAATAATAAATAAAAATATAAATAAATAACATTTAAATACATATCTAATTTTTATATCTACTTTAAAAAAAAACTCTTATTTATTCAGTGTGTAAATATATTGGAGGGCTGCATGTGACTTTGGGAAGAGCTAGGTAGCATGAGGTATCATATGATTGAGAGTAATTTGGGAAATTGTTCCTTCTTTTTAAGTAGAGAAATGCATTTAGTGATCCTCCTCCTGCCCACCAAAAACTCTTTAAAAGATACTCCTCTTCATATCCAACTACCAAATACAACCACCTTTTTTCTTGTCACTCTTTCTTTCTACCATTAATTCCCCCCCCTCTCTCTCTCTCTCTAAATTGTTCTTATCTACTTATTTTACTATCTCTATTAAATACCCAAAAGCTTAATTCCTTTCCCTAGCTCAACCCCCTTAAGATTCCTTAGCCACATATATACATGTAGAATAATTAATCTAGCTAGCTAGATTCTCTCTCTCTCTCTAGATCTCCATATATGGCTTCTAATGGTTCATTATTCAACAAGAAGAAATAAGCAAGTTTTTTAATCAGCAACTTATATATTTCTCTCAAGAAGATGAATCAGTGTGTACCAAGCTGGGATCTTGATGAAAATTCCAAGCTCAATTTCCGCTCACACTCCAATTCTCTCTCTATAACTCCTGATGTTCCCACGTACGTACTCTCATATTTGCCCTCCAAATTTCTCTATTTACGTTTCAACAGAGACGAATCCGAGATCTGTTGAAACTTAACAAGTTAGAGAGCGAGACTTTAAATACATACATTATACATACACACCGTGTGAGTAGTACGTAATAGTTTAAGTTTTTTTTTTTCTTTTAAATTTAACTTTTTCATAAATCTGTCATCTTAAGTTTATTAAATTTTACTTTTGTATCTGTCCCTATACTTATAAAAAAAATTCAGCATAGACAATGCCTATTTCGTTTGAGTGGTGCAAAAATAAATAAATTTAAAGTGCAAATATAATTTACGTCAATTTAGTCTAACAGTGGAGCATAAATGTATAAATTTAAAGCACAATTATGATTTTTAAATTGATTAATTATTTATTATTTCTTAATGTTATAATTAATGTGTACTGTGAATTATATTTCAGGTTAGATTATGAAGTGGCCGAGCTAACTTGGGAGAATGGGCAATTGTCCATGCATGGTTTAGGTCATCCGCGGGTGCCTACCAAATCCCAACCCACCACTTCTCACACCAAATACACGTGGGACAAGCCAAGTGCCGGCGGTACCCTCGAGTCGATAGTTGACCAAGCCACCTTCTTTCCCGACTATAAATCCGCCGTGGACGGCAGTTGTGGCGGTGGAGATGACAACGTCGATGAGCTCGTGCCGTGGTTCAACAACCACCACCGTTCTATCGCCGTCCCACCCTCCGCGACCGTCACGGCGTCCGCCACCATGGTGATGGACGCGTTGGTTCCATGCACATTAAATAGCAATAGAAATGAGGGAGGCGGTTCCATGCACGTGCTGGACTCGGGGATTGGCACGCGCGTCGAATCGTGTAGTGGGGCGGCTCCGTTTCAGACGGGGAAGGTGGCACGTGCGGCTGTGGCACACGAGTGGAGCAGCTGCCGGGACCAAAGCGTTACGGAGAGTGCCACGTTTTGTAGCCGGCAGGTGACGCTTGACACGTGCGAGAAGGGATTTGGTGTGGGAGGGTTCACCTCAACTTCCTTGGGGTCGCCGGGAAACATCAGTTCCGGCGAGCAGTGCACCGGAGACGACCACGACTCCGTTTGTCACAGCAGGCCTCAGGTACTTGCATATACTCTGATCTAGCTTGCATGGAATTTAGGTAAATGCGCAATTTTACTTAGTTTTCTTAAAGAAGTAAAATTTATTTTATTTTATTTTTTATTATAAATGCAATTTTACTTAGTTTTCCTAAAGAACTAAAATTTGTTGTATTTTATTTTATTATGAATTGTTTGTTATTTATAGAGGGAGGTACGGCATGAGGAAACAAAGAAGAAAGCAAATAAATCCTCAGTTTCAACTAAAAGAAGTAGAGCAGCTGCTGTCCACAATCAATCTGAACGAGTAACTAATCTCTCTAGCTCTCTCTCTCTCACACACACACACACACACACACATATATATATATATATATATATATATATATATATATATATATATATATATATATACATACATACATATACTCCCTCCTATTCAGATTAAATGACATTTTAGGGAGTTTAATTTTATTCTATATAAATGTCGTTTTGAAATCTCTATGCAATATTGCACTATTTTTTTCTAATTTATCCCTCTATTTAATATGCTTAATAAATGCAATTGTGGAGAGAGAAATAATTAATTAGGGACAATTGTGGAGAATGAGAAGAGACAATTGTGGAGAGAGAAATAACTAATTAGGGACATAAAAGACATTTTGTGTTATTTCTTAATAAGTGTGCTTAACTCTAAAATGTCATTTAATCTGAATAGAAGGGTGTATATAACTCATACGTAATAAATGATGACTATATAAATTTGTATGAGCACTAAATTTTATATTAATTTAAATGTTACTAGTAAGATTTAAGAGAACAATATATATATATATATATATATATATATATATATATATATATATATAAAATGTGTTTTTAAAAATCTTGACCGTCATATCTTGAATTAAACAGTGAACACTAATTTATACAGTTAATGAAAAGAAAAGAATAAACTTTAATTTCTTTAATATTTTCTTCTTAGGTGTTGTTTGTGAGTCTATATAAGAATAGAAAAGAAAAGGACATTTTTAAATTAGATGCACACTTTAGTACCCTTTTATTTAGAGTTCATTATATATGTATGTAAAGAGGGAGTACGTAATATATGTTTACTAAGAAAAGATTAGTTTTTGTTTTCGATCGTTCAGATTCTTCTACTTTTAGACAAGAATATATATATATATATATATATATATATATATATATATATATATATATATATATATATAATTTTCTTTCTAAGAATGGAGAGGGCGAATTTAAAACGAACCAGATTAACATAAAAAATCGGTTTTTATGCTATAGTGATAGAAAAACTTATCGCTATAACCTATTTTGTTTTATTTACTCTCCAGCCTTCTCCTAGAAGCGGAATATATATATATATATATATATATATATATATATATATATATATATATATATATATATATATCAAGTCTTCTGTATTTTTCTTATCCATTAAAAACTCAAAATTAGATTGTCCACCTTTTTTATTTTCTGTCCTTTTAAACTCTCATACACAATATAAATTAAAGAAAAAAAATTTATATATATCTTTTAGATACGGGTGATTTATTGAGATATTAATTACAAACTAAACGGGTTTTGTTTAATATTTCTTGTTCTTAGAAACGAAGAGACAAGATTAATCAAAGGATGAAGACACTGCAGAAGCTGGTTCCAAATTCTAGTAAGGTATGCATTTTTCTCTTATTTATATTTGTCATTTTATTTTTATAAGATACTACCTTTATTGTCAGTAAATGTGTTACAATGATTAGTTACATAAAATAACAGCAGAAAGTAAAAAAGATTTACTCCAAAAAGGTAAAAGTCTAGACCTAATTGAATTGACCAAACAAATAGAGGATAATATATATATATATATATATATATATATATATATATATGTATGTATATATGTATATAGCTGGATTATACACGAGGGAAAGTAGAAGAAAAATGTGGACCAAAACTTTTAATGTTTATTTTTGGAACAATAATCCGATAAAGGTTGTCCACAAAAATATTGAGCTATTAATTAGACAACTAGCTAGCTAGCTAGATAAGAAGAAGTACAAATTAAATTAACTGCAGCCACATAAATTAAATACCCTTCTTCCCCACTTGTGCTTGTCTGTGCATTCAATCATTGCTGTGATTTTTAATTTAAGTTGACACACTGTAGAGACTGAACATGTACGTACAGTCATAGTTATTGCATCAGCTAAATTGTTTCTTCAAATTTATTTTAACCATGAATATGTCATAAAATGATTGAATTTTTGTCTCAAATTAAGAGAAATGATATTTTTATTGCCAAAAATACTGCTCTCAATAAAAGTCTTTATTACTATTTCAGATAGTTCTAAATTAAATGTCTATTTATCTTAAATGATCTATTTTTTACAATAATTTGCCTATAATAAGTACCATTATTATTAATTATTATATTTATAGAGCATCACTAGTAATACACAAAAAAAATCTGCAATATAATTAAATGAGAATTTAAATATAGATAATTTTACCATTTTTGTCATCTTTCTTAATATACGCAAAAAGCCAACCAACACTTTTATCCTTAAACGGAGGGAGTATAAGGCCAACTTTACAATATATGCATGATTCACATAGTATAATTTGCAGGGTAAAATTGAGTTAAAAGTGTATATATGGTTATTAATTTTTTGGGTTAATTTCAGACAGATAAGGCTTCTATGCTGGATGAAGTGATTGAATATCTAAAGCAACTCCAAGCACAAGTGAATATGATGAGTAGAATGAACATGTCCCCTATGATGCTGCCATTGGCTATGCAACAACAACAACTTCAAATGTCCATGATGGCACCTATGATGGGAATGGGAATGGGAATGGGGATGGGGTCCATGGGGATAGGGATGGGTACTGTCATGGATATGAACGCCGCCATGGCCGGCCGCCCCAGCATCACCGGAATGCCTCCCGTTCTTCATCCCTCAGCCTTTATGTCGCCGCTAACTTCATGGGAAGGAGCCGGTGATCGGTTGCACACACCTGCGTCAGTTATGCATGACCCTATGTCTACATTCCTTGCCGCATGCCAATCACAGGTAGCAACAATATATTAATAGGTCTACTACTACTTTGCTTTAAATAACCTTTTCAATAAGAGTTTAAAGTAGCTATAAATATATTGTGATGGATTTTGTATTATTTGCAGCCAATGACCATGGATGCTTATAGTCGGATGGCCGCATTGTTTCAGCAGCTGCATCAAAATTCTGCTCCTGGTGCTAAGAACTTATAAGATATATATATATATATATATATATATATATATATATATATATATATATATATATATATATATCTTTTTTTAATATCATGACAACTGTTGGATATTTTCAAAATCTGTTGTTATATATTTAATAAATATATTATATATTATTTTAATAACTAACAGATGCATTGTTTCAATAATAATGGTAAACGTGTGATTACTAATTTGAACAAGTGTAGCATGGAACAATGGTTCAACTTGGAATCGGTATCATTGCTAATTTGAACGGGTGTAATATTGAACTGGTGCAATGATTCGATTTGGATCACTAGTTTGAACCGGCGTGACCTTTAGAAATAGCGTGTTTGATTCATATTTTTTCAAATTAAAAAAAATGCCTTTTTAAATGGGTGTTTGGAATCTTATTAGAAAACTTTTCTTTGAAATAACTATTCGTTCACAAGAAATGAAGCATAATTCTTTTAAAAGAATTTTGGTGTTATTATTTTTTTCTCTCTCAAATTATAATTTTGAATTAAATACTGTCATGCACATAATATTTAATACAAATTAATTTATGGGTCTGTCGCGCACTAATATTATCTTAAAAAATAATAGACTTCCTTTCTATTCAAATTAACAACATTATTATTATTATTTTTTCAGAATTTTGACAACTTGGTACGTAAAGCTTCAACAACTTTCATTCCTAATTGCTTAATTCTCTCCTTTTTTTTTTAATTTCCCAAATTGCTTAATTCTTTCAAAGTTCAAAAGAAAGAAACTATGATCATTATGGAGAAAGATAAGGTAGAATTGATTCAGGAATTTATGCTTGTGCATGTTGTCTAGTGTATCTTTATTACAAAGCATGTGTGATGATATTTATCCTTCAGCCTGACTTGATCTTTCTTCATGACGTAATTAAATGTTTGAATTTTCCTTTATTTAATTCTGTTTCTATTTTGTTTGTGTATTTTCTATTTTTAATTCATATATACAACTAATTTTCTAAATTCGTTTTTTAATTTATACACTACTATGTTAGGAATATATAATATTATTTATTCTCCATGCAGAAAGCATAGAAAGTGAAGGAAAATATATTAGTTTTGGAAGGATTATTTTTATACACTACGTACTACTTTTGGAAGGATATATACTACTTCTGGAAGGATTATATATCTCCATACACTACTTACTATATATGTTAGGAATATATATACTACTTTTGGAAGTATTATTTTTATATTTATTAATTTATTTATATATTTTTATATTTATTTATTTATATATATCTCCTCCACTTTCTACAACTTCAATCAAATTTTACATCATTTAATTCTTTATTGCATCATAATTTATTCTCTTAAAAGGTGGCAGTGATACTTTGGAGTTTGGCCTAGTTGGACTCCACCGAAGTAGTGATTCTCATTTCTAACTCAATACGGTCACATTTGTCCAATATATTGTCACCATGCATATATTTGGTGTAATTAAATTGATCTAGAATAAAATTTAATTTATTATTTATCTATTAACTATCTTGTCTCATATCTAAAACATCATAAGTTTATATTTAATTTTTCTTAGATAACATTATTTATTTGTAATTATATTTATAATAACATAATAAATTTATTCATAACATTTCATAAATTCAAAATAGGATAATACACGTATTCGGATATTATTTTAGATGTATAATTATTAAATATATCATTTTATTACGTATTCGATCTTCTATTTTATTCAACTTATTGATTCTTTTATACATTCATAATTTTTAATTCAATTTTATCAAGCAAACCCTAAACCATAATCTTTTAGTTCACGTAGATGTGATTTGTATATATTGGATTAAGATATATATAACCTAAGTTGATGTTCTTGGGGATAACGATTAAGCTTTAATTCAAATTTGTGGACAATGATTTAAAATTTAAAGTATATATATATATATATATATATATATATATATATATATATATATATATATATATATATATATATATATATAGAATAAGGATCTGTGTAAAGTCCTGGACTCCGACAGATCTAAAAATCTGAACCCCAAATTTTTTTTTTGGCTTTTTTTTTGAAACAACTAAAAATAAATAAATAAAAATTATGGGCTGGAATTTTTACATGTCTGATGTTTTTGGATGTGATTTGGATATATATAACAAAACATGTCTGCATACATGCATGTTTTGTTATATGTATCCAAATCACACCCTGCTTCTTCAGATATGTAAAATTCCATTCCCATAATTTTTATTTATTTTTAGTTATTTAAAAAAAAGCAAAAAAAAAGAGGTCCATATTTTATGATCCCGGATGATCGGACTATATATATATATATATATATATATATATATATATATATATATATATATATATATATATATATTGAGGACTTCAATAATTTATGCATGACACTCTCGATCATTTATAAATTCATAATAAATATAACATTTACTATACACCATAAGGAATAAAAGGTTACATATAAGCGTTGGATGAAAAAAAGCATTGGATAAAAAAAATGGATATTACATTTCCTATAGCATAAAGAATAAAACGTTATAAACTTATATATGATTAGTTATAGTGTGACAACTTTATGTGATTCAAATTGTTTATAAGGCCTCCAATTTGTTACTAATAATACATTAAATGCCAATTTTAGTCAATCTGTAGCAAGTTAAATGACATACTTTAAAATTTTGAATGATTGAATCGGTCAAAGTTTTAGGCTGAATAAAGAAGTGTAATTTTTTTGGCTGAATGATTATTGAATGAAGTATTTTATATATATATTTTTTACAATATTAACTATTATATTAAGTAATATTAAATAAATTTATAATAATTTTGAATTTTTTTAGAGGGGTAAAATAATAAAAATATGTTATTTAGATGTTTCAGATATGTCAATTAGCAAACAACTTTTTTCATTCAGTAATCTGAATTCTGCTTCATTCAGCTTATTCAGATTACTTAAACATTCATAATTATATATTTCATTCAATTTTATCAAACACCCCCTTAATCCCAACTTATGGTAAATCGGACCATTACAATTAGATCTGCAAACGAATCAAAACGTTCACAAAATTGAAAATATAATCAACTGATGTGATTTGTCAAAATATTCGCGAATCTGATCACGTTCGCGAACGAGCATGTATTCGTGAACGTTCACAAACTGTTCAGATTCGCGAACTCGATCATATTCGCGAGTAGCTAACGATTGAACTCGTATTTATAGATATTGGTTCGACCATATTATTGAAATATGTTCGAGTTCGACTAACAATGTTCGAGTTCGACAAAATTCAGATCAATTCAATTCGTTTGCAGAGCTAGTTACAATATTTGAATCTATAAAAACACACTATTAATTTAAAATTTATTGTGTATTAATTTATGAGTCAAGTATAACGCGTACAAGAGTCTGACTTTAAAGATAAATATGGATATAATCTGGTATGTACAGTCTTACATGTGGGCATAAGAGGCTAGGCAATTAACTAACATGCAATGTTTCCTAAAAGGTGAACACTGAAATGATTAGACTTATACATGTTTTTGCCAAACTTAAATAGAGAAGGGGGTCGGGCAGGGTCACCACATGTTTCCGAAACTTAATCTGTTTGATAATACTTTGCTTTCATGCTGGATGGATACTGATGCCTCCCTCATATTTGCATGAATGATGCTTCCATTGTTTGGTGCTCAATTAGCCATGTAGTAGCTGGGACATGCATGTCCAATCAGTAGGGCTACGTCTAATTAATTAATGCTATTGGTTTTTAGATATCACAAATGTTGAGGTGGATGGATTAAGTAACTAATCTAACCTCAAAACTTTATACAAATTAAAAAGTAATAATTGAAAACTATCAGTTTACAAACTTTATTAAATAGCAAGTGTTTTAATTAAATACTTACTAATCTTACATTTAGTATTAGCATAATATGTTAGAATTTGAGCTAAATTGAAGCGGATTTCATTAGTTATTTGAGATGAAATCACATATCAATTTTGTTCTACTTCATGAGTAGATTAAAATTAAGTATATATTTAAAAACTCAAATTCATGGGATAATGGATGAGAAATTAACTCTCAAAAAGATCACCCTTAAAAATGTTAATAAATAGTTGTGAGAAGCTAAGTTTCATATCGAGTAAAAACTAAATATTAAGTGACCACACGTACGTCACCGTCGACAGGCCGAACTCGTAGGTCTGAGTTATTGCATTTATATATATTTTTTTTGGACAAAATTTATTTATAGTTTTGTGTTGCACTCATTCCAAATTCAATTCTTTTTTGACAAATGCCGCTAACTCTAAGGACCATAAATACTCTGGTTCATATATATATATATATATATATATATATATATATATATATATATATCCTTGTTCATCATCCTTCCTAAATAATATACATTGTTGGTACTTTTTTCTATCTAAATGTTTAACTTTTTAGATGAATTGATTACTGAATATGGTATCAGAATTTTAGATGTGCAAGTTTTGGGTTAAAATATTTTCTACTCCACGTTGCCTTTACATTAATTTAATAGTACAAATGCAAATTTGTTTATCCCCTTCTCTATGAAATTGCATTTGAGGAGAAATATTAGCATGATATATATTATTGGTATAGCTCTTTCTAAATACTTAATATTTTAGATAAGTTAGTTACTTAAACATTTAACAAAATAAAAAGTTTTCAAGGTTGTTTATATATGTAAATATATAGAGCCCGATCGATGTTTTTTATGTGAGAAAAATTTATGTAAAAATATTATTTTAATATATAGAAATATATATCAGTTTCATATACTCCCATTGTTTTTTTTTAATTACTGTTGTTTTAGCAGTAGTAATATATTTTAAAATGAGTTAGAAGAAATCCTAAAGGTGATATGATCTTACTCGTAATACTTTTTCTTTTATTGTCCAATTAAGGTTATACGTTGGAGTTTATTCCTATGTATTTTATAATTAATTCCCATCTATCTTGACCCATTTTCTAGGTTCTAGCTCCAATAGAATTAAATATAAAATTTTGTTTCACATGCATTTATTTTTAACTTTATTGAGTGTTCAAGGCATGGTCACAATCAAATTTATCATTGTTACTATTGTTATTATTATATTACTTATTTTCTAATTATTGAGGAATTTAATCAGAAAGATTGGCATGTACTTAAAACCATCTCTTTCTACATGGAATAATATTGTTAGTATACAAAGTTTAAATGATTGGAGAATGAAGAAAACGCTTGGTCAGTGAGATCACCACATACTTTTTGTTGAATTTAAGCCCTGTCCAAATCAATATATGTGTATATGTATATATATATATATACACACACGGTCATATAATTTTTTCTGTCGTTATAATATATAAAATCGACAATAAAACTATGATGACAATTTAAAATCGTTGTCATAGCTAAAAAACGGTCGCTATACCCGGTTCACTGTTTAAGATTTGTCGAAGAAGAGTACCGTATATATATATATATATATATACCGAATCTTAAGCTCACTCCTTATCTAACATACCTTGCAATTTGCATACTCCATTTAGCGACGGATCGGGCGACAATTTGACCGTCGTTATAGGTTCGGTCCGTCGCTATATGGTGTCCGTCGTTAAAAGCTAAAACGACGGTTCTATATATATAACAATTTGATAAATCACGCCTGGGTCGTCGCTAAAAGGGGTATGCAAAGTATGTTAGATAAAGGATGAGTTTAAGATCCGGACCGTGTATATATATATATATATATAATTTAATTGACAGTTATTTTTTTGGTAATATAAGGTAAAATAAAGCTCTCATTTTAATTAGCCAAAAAAAAAACACTCACATTTTTAATAAATAAAACCCAATTTTGAAGTCATCAATTCAACACGATTTTTAGTTTTAGATAAATATAACCTTGGCATGGAAAATTTAAATCATCAAGAAATCCTCCAATTCTTTAGGACCATTGCTTTTTCCAAAAAGATCCGAAAAATCTAGCATATTGAATCATAATCTCTTATCCAACTTGATTTATATATCTTCAAATGGAAAAATAAAAAAAAAACATGTGATGCATCTAATTTTCGGATGAGATATTTATTAAAAGGGTGCAAGAAAAAAATACACACACTCTTTGCTTAGTGCTTTTGAAATTGGAATAAAATATTAGAAAATAATATGTATTGCAAATGTTTACGTTGGCATTTTAATTGTCAGTTACGTGTGAATAAGTATTAGTGATATTTTTTTTGGAGGAAGGTGTAATAAGTAAGACCCTCCTATAATTTTTATCAATATCATGTATTGATAAGTCAAAATTGTAATTCAGTGTAAATTTATCGTAATACATAGCAGGATTCTAGAATATTAGAAGCATGTTATTTTCTAAAATTAATTTCAAGATATGCACAGATTAGGCCTGTTCAAATAATTAGGTAAATTTTGTATTTTCTCGGTACTGGCCATGCTGAACTGTCCGGTTCGATAAGTCTCGTGACCGATTAGGTACTAATTTTTTTTGTTAAATATTAATTTTTCTTTGCCAAAAATGAGTTGAGGAAGTTGTTGTCAGGTTGATTTATTGGTAGATTCATTGGTCGATTTGTTAGTTACGGAAGTAAATCAGAGATGATATTGTTTATGCTAAAAGATTTGGCGATGAGTATGTTAAAAAAAATTGTGTTAGGAGAAAGAACATATGAAATAACTCTTTTCAACTAGAATAGAATGAATTATTCCAATATTCATTTCAAACATAGCATAAGGGTTTAGTTAGTTTTTGAATATAGAATTTTAAATTAAGTAAATGATTCAAACTCGTCTAAAGTATTATCTTTTAAGATTGATCAAATAGTATTATCTTAGTTAATTAAATTATAAACAAAGTTCATTCTCCTATATTTTATTATGGGAGTGTTTGTTTAGAGCTGAATGGAGCTGAATGACTGAATCGGTCAGTGCGTTTGTTTTGGTTTGAATGGCTGAATCGGTAAGATGGATGGGCTGAATGGCTAAGTCAGATTTTTTTTAACTGAATGGCTGAATAAGCAGCTGAATGAAGTAAAAGAAAATTAAAAAAAATATTAACTATTATATTAAGTAATATTAAATAAATTTACAACAATTTTTAATTTTTTAAGAGGGGTAAAATAATAAAGTTTTGTCATTCAGATGTTTCAAATATGTCAATTATTAAACAACTTTTTTCATTCAGATTCAGATTCAGCTCATTCAGATTCACATTCAACTCATTTAGATTCACATTCAACTCATTCAAATTCATTCAGTTTTTATCAAACACCTCTATGTATTTTCGGTAAGATTTTCAATTCATTTATCCTTACCTCTACTCGTTAGAAAATAATAGTTGGAGTGAGTGGTGGACTAGATGAACTGAGTTTAACACATTGGGGATGAACTGATTAGGACCCTAGTAGAAAAGGTCCTACTTCTCTTTGGGCTGGATGTTTTTTTAAGAAACCAAAGCCCATTAAACGCCAACTATATAGTCTTTGGGCTGGATGCTATTGAGTTTAAAGTTTTTGGGTTTGGATAAGTGGGCCTAGTATATAGGCTACACAATACCCATTAAAGGGAGAGGTTAAAAGTCCAAATTTATGACATGTTCGGGTTGTGTAAGTGTGTATCACACATTATTGAAATAATTTTAAAATGATTTGTAAAAATAATGAAAAAATAAACTTCACAACTCACAAGACTTTTTATTTATGAGGCCTCTACCACATACAAAAAAGATTAAATCCCAAATGTATAGTACCATGTCCTGATCAGCCCATACTACTATAGCTTGGATTTAAATTAAATCAATCAGCCTCTGAGGAATAAATAATCATGGGTTGACCCATTAATACAACACCTTTCTAGTGATGTTCTGCTTAGCTTCACTTTGGGCCAGAACTAACTAAACAAGTTCTTATATACTTTTAGCTGAATTCAAGTATTATATAAGTCATTAGTCCGATCCTTTATATGAGCTATCTGTAATAACGAATTTTTTGAGCAATTTTGACTTGTCTTTCTTGTCCGTATGACTAACCCGCCTGCCTTGACCTGCCTTTCTTGTCTGCATGACTAGCCCGTCTGCCTGCCTTGACTGTCACAATTAGTTTCCCTACCTACGATTCGGTATCTGAATCGACTGAAGGAGAGTGAAGAGACAACTACTCCCCTAACCTAGGCCACGGGAAAACTTCTTCTTTTTAATCTAAATCAAGCGGGAATATTTTAAATATTTTGAATCAGATAAGAAATTGTGATTCACCCATCATCCTCATAATTATTGTGTCGGGGAATGCTTATGTTAGGCAATTCGGCCTAACATTTATAAGAATGGAGATCTAAAGCAAGACTAAATCAATTAAACATCAGAACATTTAAGGAGATTAGAAGAAGGATCCACATAACAAAATGAATAGCAAAAAAAGAAGTATGTCCTACTTCAACGAGTATGTGCATTGATTTGAAAGTTTTATGATTTGATATTCAATCTAATTTGGTTATCCGTACAGTCGCACTCAAATCAGTACTATGCGTAATTGCATACTATTATACCATATCTGTCCACTGAGCCGGTTAGCATGAAATGAACTTTATGATAAGTTCATTTCATACCCAATAAAATGCTGACACACGTAGGAGAGTGCAGTGGCGGAACCAGAACATATTTTAAGGGGGGGGGCAAAATATATCAATAAAAAAATTTATTTATTGACGCTTGAAGAGTTTCTTTCGATTATCTGGTGAGAAAGCACAACCGTATCCTCGCGAAGTCTGCGTAGTTTGAAAACGCGTCTCAAAATTTGTTCGTTTTCAATTGTTGAAAAAATATCCTTCTCAATATAAACTACTGGGACCGGTCATTCATCCACTCAAATCTCCCCATTTTATTCTGCAGTCGATCTTAACAATTTTCATCGCAGAGAATACTCTTTCAAATCATATATAGGGATTAAAATAAAAAATTATATAAGGATAAAGAAATTGTTAGATATTAATTTATTGATAGAGAGTCTATTGAAAAATCTATTGTAAATGCTCTAACTATATACTAAAATTATTTTCCAAATTTTAAGCAAATACTCCATTATTTCTGATTTAAGTTATTGGAGATCTTGTTCTTCCGGAATTAAAGTGAAACAAATTTGGAAAAGAGATATAGGCTACATTTTTTTCCCCCACCAAATAAAAATAGTTTTAACAAAGGTAATGCCACGTTCTCTTTAGACTTTTGAAGTACCGACACAGGTACAAGTTGCTTGTGCAATGAATGTGGAACGTAATTCGAGACTGTACATTAAATGAAGAAATATTTGGATATTTATTTTAAAAATCCTGCTTTTAGCACAAGAATAAACCCAATAAAATACATAATCTGTTGAGTCAATAGGACATTTCTGGTTGGTTGGTCCTATTTGAAAAATTAAATTATGACATTGGCCATACATTTTACAGCCTGTATGAGCATGCAACAATGGATACTTTTAATTTATTTAATTTTAAACATATATGAGTGTTGTTTGAATTCATAGCTTTGTACAAATATCGTACTTTTGATTGTTTGAACTCATATCTTTGTACATATATCGTACTTTTGATTCATTATTTTTCTATTGTTGAGTTATATATATATATATATATACAAGATCATTGTTAATCTTTTTCATAGGGTTTGAACAGTTGAGATAACTCAAAGTCGTCGTTATACTCTTATGGCGATAGGTTTAGCGACGATTTTATGCATCGTTAAAAATGGTCGCGTGTTTTTGCGATTTTTGTCAAATCAAAAAGCGTGGTCCGCTTGTCATGACCACCCGCATAGGAAGCATCGAAACGGACAAATTTATTAAATAGTTAATTACAAGTAACATTAATGCAATTTGCAAGATGTATTGTGCTCTAACTAATTAATAGTTTTATAACTTTATTCAAGAATTTTAATTTATAATATAAGAATACTTAATTAGCTAATTATAATTATTAATTTTCTTAAATTGGGAGGTTATATTTCATTTCATGATGTTAAATCAACCAAAACTAGTTTACTCAAGTTGTATATCCCCACAACAAATTTGTTCATCTTTTAACTCTTATGTACTTAGAAAGGTACTACTAAAATTACCTAGCCGTTCACAAAACCTAGGTGACGTTAGAGTTTTTAAATTTTTTATCTCAAATAATATATTATTAATTGAATTAATCTCATATTAAAATATTTAATATCATATTATTTGAAATCTCTAACATTACTAGTTACAAAATAATAGCAAATTGCAAACCAAGATTTGATGGGTTATGGGCAAGCCAATGCACGTGTAAGTTGTAATAGTCACTCTTTTCTTTTGACAAAAAATCACGACCAAGTGTGTTTGTCTTCTTTAAATGCCGTCTCCTCCGTGGACCCGATCCATGACCAACTGGATTTTAATAATTCCATCCCCTCTCTCTTCCTTCCATCAAACTGTCGGTGAGGTATATATATTTTAAGGACATACTTCTTTATTCAATATACTTTATATATATTTTTAGTGATGAATTAGACGACGATACGAATCTCTAATATAGCGACGGATCGGACCGGACCGTCACTCGATCTGTCGTTAAAGGGAGTATGCAAAATAAAAAAAATATTCCCTTGATCTTTTCTATATATATATATATATATTATTTATTTTTAATATGTAGAGTATCCAATTTGGGTCGGACTAACCTTTTCATTCCGAACAAGGGGACGAGATTACGATATATATATATATATATATATATATATATATATATATATATATATATATATATATATATATATATATATCTGATCCGGATATTAAGTTCATATTATCAAATTCACTAGAGCTCACCCTCTATTTGGTAACGGACGTGACGGTTCGATCATCTGGCAAGTAAATCGTCTATACTTTTAACGATGGACAACATATAAGCGTCGCTAAAAAAAGTATGAGCGGCGGTTTAATATAACAAAATCGTCGTCGGATCCGTCATAATGAGTGAGCTCGAAGTAGTTAATAAGGATGAGCTTAAGATCCTGGATTATATATATATATATATATATATATATATATATATATATATATTTATTAAAACTAGTACTTTTTTCCTAGTTCAAATTAGTAGTCCCATTAAAATTTTTATTCGCTTTAAATTCTCATATTAACCTTTACCTACCTAAGAGACATTTTTGAAAAGAAAAAAAGTTAAAAGTTAGTCTGATCGTAATTAATACTTTTGGATCCTTTATTAATATGATCTTTTTGTTTGTTTATTATAAAAAGTTAGGAGTCAAAAAAAGCCATAATAATTGATGAATGTTTATATTTGAGTCTTTTCTGTTGAGATATAAAATCTCATATCGAATAACTAAGACTTGAAGACTCAATATATAACTTGAAAGGTTACTTCACTCATTACCAATTAGTTTTGAGTAGGATGCTTCAATATGGTATCAAAACAGAAGTCAGTCATGTGCATACCCAAAGGCCAATATGCTTCATGCATGTATTTCACCCAATTTTAAATTGGATGCTTCAATATTTTCTACTTCAACATCATATAGTTGGGTATATTAGATATTCTAAACAGTTTAATTTAACAGATTGAATGAGGACAAAGATGTATGAGATGTTTTGATAAACAATTCTTGATAAGAATAATAAAGAAAGTTTGTTAAAATTAAATGAGACTATACACATTACCAAATAGGTAGGAGTGCATCATATTGTATATTTAATTTACATATAATAGTATATTAATTAATCACAATACTAGCTGGTGTGTCTCTACCTTGCCTTTACAATGAGGAGGCACAATATCTTGTAATTTGATATTTTCCTCCTTTCCTACCCACCTTCCAATTGGCCATTTTCCCCACTTTCTTTATTCACTAGTAGTATATATCACAACCAATTAAGTCTCTTATACCAAATTAAACGTACCCCATCTAAAATGGCTTTATCTTCTTCATCATCCCTAGGCCTAGCCATATCTCCAAGAAAGCTTAGAAATGATGTATATTCATACTCATATGATCAACAAGACTCAAATACACCGCTAGTGATTTCTGTTCTTGCTTCTCTAATTGAAAGAACCATGGCTAGGAATGAGAGAATAGCTAGAAATTGCACATGGGAACAACCATCCAAAACGCCCGTTTTCGATTGCCACGAGACGCCGGACATGACCATTCAATCGTACCTCGAGAGGATTTTTAGGTACACTAGAGCTGGACCATCGGTGTATGTCGTTGCGTATGTGTATATTGATCGGTTTTGCCAGAATCATCCGGAGTTTAGAATTAGTGCCAGAAATGTACACAGGCTTCTCATCACAACTATTATGGTGGCTTCTAAGTATGTGGAGGATATGTAAGTACTTTTTTTTTTTTGTTTTTTTGATACGAGGAGTTCCGGTCTTGAGCCGGTCAGTCTTCCCATCCCGAACAAAATTTTTCAAACAGGCCTACGTCTGCAATCCGTGACTCATATGTTTGATGTCAGTGGGAGTCGAACTCGAGACTTTCTGATTAATTTACGGTTGATTCCAAGTTCTCCCTTGAACCACTTAGCCAAACCGCGGGATTATAGGATGAAAAAAAAGTGTTTTTTTGATGTCAGCATTATGAAGGTTTTTTGCATAGAGTTTGATTTTTCTAAATAATTTTCTTCTTGTTGTATGCAGGAATTATAGAAATTCTTACTTTGCAAGAGTTGGTGGATTAAGTAGGAAAGAAATGAACAACTTGGAGTTTGAATTTCTTTTCTTGATGGGTTTTAAATTGCATGTAAATGTAAGTGTTTTCGAGAGCTATTGTTGCCATTTGGAGAGGGAAGTGAGCATTGGAGGAGGCTACCAAATTGAGAGGACTTTAAGGTGTGCTGAACAAATCAAATCCAAACAAAGAGAAGAAAGAAGATACAATCAAATTGCTCGTATTACATTGTAGGACAATTACAATGTAAATCCTCTATACATAATTTATTTTTATTTTTTTTGGGCTTTCAAATATGTACAGATCAGTAATGTATAAACATGTTATAGTTTCTCCAGAAGTCGAGGTTCAATATAAGGCTTCCAAGAAGTTATGTACAAGTGTCCAAAATGTTGTAAATTTACAGTTTCTTGAGAAATATCAGTTGGGAGAGAGGTGAGGATTCAAAATTTTGAACATAATGTTGAGGAGAGATGAGTCATTTCCTTCTCCTGTCAAAACCAAAAAAACAGACAGATGTAGAATATCTCTTGATGTAAAGGTTATAATCTAGGGTGAGTCTGAATCGAATTTATCCAATTCAAAATAAAATATTAAATCATTAGTCCAATATTATTTTCTTGGTACTCTTAACTCATCTGTTTTTATATGTTATACGCCTTTTTCAACCTGCCTTCTTCCCATTCCTCTGCCTCTTCATATATATATATACACTATAATTATTATTATATTCACAAATTTTAAGGCTTAGTGGAACAAAATAAGTAAAGTAATACAGTTATATTAGTACACTACTATTATGTTATTGAAAAAAAGAATATGCTACTATCTTGTTAATATGATAGATAAACATTTTAATATACTTTAAAATGTTTAAATTTGATTAAGTGACTGATGGATTGTTCCACAACAGCTGACAATATTATTGAGAGAAAATAAATATAATGATGTTGATCTCTAATTTGATACTACTACTACAAATGAAATGACAACACCCATCTGCATAATATAGGAATATTTATTAGACACTGTTTTTTTCTGGAAAATTCGGGTAAATTATAGAAACTCTAACCGAAATATTTCATAATTTTTAGTAACTGTAACTCTTCTGTATTTTACCTTCTTAGTATTCAGGAGAAATAAATTGATTAAGACAATAAAATACTTGAGTTCTTATAATAGTAGTATTTTATTTTAACAAGATAGTAGCACATTTTTTTCCAATAGCATAAGTGTACTAATATAACGGTAATACTCTACTTATTTTGTTCCACTAAGCCTTAAAATTTATGAATATATTAATAACTGTAGTGTATGTGTAAGACCCCAACTTATTATAAATAAAATTGAATTTTTTCTATTCATTATTCTAAATTAATAAGGTGTTAATTTGATATAATGCTTTGGTTATGGGTGAAATGTGCAAATTTTATAAAATAAGCAAGTGGTTATAAAATATTCCTTTTGTTAGGGAATATTCTTTTGGTAAATGGAATATTCTTTTTAGTGGGAGAATATTAAATGCGGCAGCCTTATGACCATTAATTGGGGCTCATAATTGAGATAATTGTCGGGATGAAGAAAATGACAAAATATAAATTTTATAAATAACGGCGTAA
This sequence comes from Panax ginseng, assembly GCA_020205605.1. Lineage (NCBI taxonomy): Eukaryota > Viridiplantae > Streptophyta > Magnoliopsida > Apiales > Araliaceae > Panax > Panax ginseng. Next base: position 146,507,245 of record CM035133.1, read on the forward strand.
TTATTACGAATTAACACTTGTTGGGTTATCCTAATTGGTTAAAATACTGATGTCTGGCGTGGTAATGCACGATGGTACGGTATTGCACAATATTATTGAATTATTGATTAAATGCGTAAGAAAGTATTTTCAATAATTATTACGATGAATTCTTGCTTGATATTTTATTTTATTGATTCAATAATTCTTTGCGTTGATATTTAATATTATTGTTGTTTTAATAATTGTCATCGCACACGGTATTTTTCATTATCGGATCAATAATTCATATTATTTGAATAATATTATTAGATAACATTATTGGCAATGTCTAGAAAGTTACATCGAGGAGAGGTTTGGTCACTTAATTGCGTGCGATGGGAGAAATCCTTATTGAAAGCCCCTCTTTCTCAGGAGCGGCCTTGTTGTCATAATTGTGATTACGTAATATTATTTGTGAATAATTAATTATTGATTTATATGATAAGAAAATATTTATTTGATGTGGATATAAATGATGAATTTATTTATGTGGTTATAAATGAAGGAATTAATGCTGAGGTGTTTTATCAGTATTTTTGTCGGACTGGAGGTATTAAAAATCATCTGTTTGTGAATTTCGGATACTTTCGGTTTGGAATTTGGAGAAAATCAAAGCTACAAAGTTGTAGAGAATTCGATTTCAGGCATAATGGATATAAAATTCGTATTTTTCTGATAAACGGGTTATTTTCTATGAATTATTGAAGTTTCAAAAAATAAAATAATTTTTATTAAATTATGGGTGGGACCCACTCTTGTTTGAAAACATGTGGGCTACTGATTTTGTTCAAAGATGGCTGGTATTAAATGTCCAACCTAGCATGCGTTGAATGAAAAGAAAGAAATAATAATATTCTATTATTTTAGTCTCTATAAATGTTCTAAAGTTTCCTATAAATAGGCGCTTAGGTTAGAATTGAAAATCACTCCGAAACAAGTTTTCTTTCTCTAGATTATCGAAGTATTTTTTTATGAGTATTTTGATACTTTGAGAGTTCTTTGTTCGATACAAGCTTCCTTCGACTTTATATCCGAGATATTTCGATCGAAATCTTAGTTATTTTGAGGTAAGGGATGTTATTTTCTTCTTAAATAATATTATTTTCTTCAATATCATTATCTTAGAAATATTGGTGAAACGTTTAATCAAATTTGAAACTTTTGTGTGAATTACTATTCACGTTATACTGGTTGACTATTCACGATATCGACCTTATTCACGAATACGACACTTTATTCAATAGAAAAATAAAATTTTCTTCTTTTTGTCTAAGATGTCTATTATGGTTAATATCTTTGATTGTATCCATGTTTTGATCTTTATTTTTGAATTACTCGCTTCAAAATTGGTTATTATGGAGTATTATTGATCTTGGATAAAAGCGTAAAAGCGAATCCCTAATATTTGTCCTTACATCTCCAATTGGATTCGCTTTTCTTTAAAATATTTTCATCATCCTCGGTCCTAAATGATGATATTCTTGAATATATTTGGCTGTGATGAAAAGATGAATGATTAAATCGATGAATATCTTTGGCCGTAGTGCAAGATGAACAAGTGTTGAGATGAACATGACCAACTAGTGATACAAATGAATATCTTTGGCTGTGGTGCAAAAGATGAATATTTGATTAAAGATGTATATTGATTGTTGTTACGGATAAAATATTGATGATGAACTTTTAAATCTTAGAAGGCATTAGAATTCATTCTCTACGTGACTCTTCTAATGGATTCTTGTTTACATTGCGAATATTGATCTAAAACTTGTTGTCTATTATATTCTATCGATTTTTCCTGTTGAAGACTAATGATAATTTGTTGTATATTATCTTAGTCATAATATTTTTTACTGGGCTAGTTGACTCACCCTTTTCCTTTTTGTTTCATTTTTCTTCTCAGGAGGTGAGAATATAGCACGATCGAGTCGGGGTATGGAGTAATGGTTCTAGAAATATGTTTTAGCAGTCCTCACTATTTCTGTAAAATAGTGTATGAATAATTATAATGAGGACTTATTTGAGTGTTGATATTGTCTGAAGACAATATTTGTATTTAAACTTCACAGATATGTGTTGTATTATTTTATACGACAATTGTATTATTGAAGTTGTAGTTTACTTTTTGTACCATGTATTTGGCGACTCGGAATGGGTGTTGTATACCTATTTTTGGGGCGTCACGGTTTGATATCAAAGCTTAGGGATATGGTCTCTGGCGGAGATCGGGAATAGAACTAGGAGGGAGAGATGAGTAAATCCTTCGCTAGTGTGTCTATCTAAGCTTATTTGTTGGTCGGTCATAATATAGGGATATTATGTGATATGTTAATTTATTTAATTAACCCTTGTTTTATGGCGATGTTAAGAATGGTCACGAGAACGTTAACAATGGAGTGTATGAGACTATGGAACAACCTTTAGTCACAAACCAAGAGAACGTGCAACAGGAAGATAATATTCCTCCTGTAAACAACACTATCGAGAAAACGATGAATGATGGAATGTTTAGGAGTTTTTTGCAGTTCATGCAAAATCAGACGAGGGAGACTCGTGTACAAAATACGGGTGGAAGTGATGGCAACGCTACGATCTATCACAACAAGCGATTCAAGGAGTTGGGGCCACCCAGATTTACAGAAAGCCGATCCGATTAAGCCAGAAATGTGGGTCAAACAAATTACCAAGATATTCGATGCCTTGGGATGTACGGAGGAATAGAAGGTTCCATTCGCCACCTTTATGTTCCGTGGTGAAGCGATTCTTTGGTGGGAATCGTGAAGCGTACTGACCACCAAGCTTAACAACATTTCTTGGGAAAGATTTCAGAATCTGTTCAATGACAAGTACTTTCCGGAAAGTATTCAATCGTATGAAGGAGGTAGAGTTTATTAGGCGGAGCGAACAACATGACGGTGTCTCAGTACGAGGCAAAGTTCGCGGAGTTATCCAGGTTTGCACATCATTTGGTAGAGAATGAGGAACGTATGACGCGAATGTTTCTGAGTGGTCTAAAACCCGAGATTCGTCAATACCTTATCTCTTATAAATTTTCTCTCATATATCCTTCCTACTTACAGTTGAAGCACACGTTCTTCCACATCATACATTCTCCCACGTGAGTCTTCCCACACTTGCTGCATGCTTGTCTCTTCTTCGAGTTTGAATTTTCAGAGTTGTCGCTTTCCTTGTCCCTCTTTCTCTTCTTCTTGTCTTTCTTGTTGACTCCTTCAGACGATCCACCACCTTTAGCCTTCATTCTCTCCACCTGCGCTTTCAGCTCGTTCCGTTCTTCAGTCATTTCATGTAACTCCCGCTCCGTCTTCCACAACTCCTCCAAGAGAGATACCTTACTCCGGAGTTCCTGGACTTCTGCAGATAGCTGATCTTGTTCACCAACCTTAATCTTATTCTTTAACTCCACCTTAGCTTCTTCAGACTCCACCTCCTCATCACCACTTAGATACATCTTGGGATAATCATCGTGATCACTCCCGAGATTAACCATGGGTTCATCTTTTCCCATCTCTTCAACTGATTCACTCTGTCTTTGGCACCTCTGGCTCATCGGGCATGGTGTGACAACATTACCGGCATCTCCGTACTCATCTTATCTTCTTCCGACATCCTACAATCAGTTTAAACAATTTGATTAGTACTTCACCAAAGACAACTCCTCTCCTATGTGTCTACATATCTCATTATCGACACGCTTGAAGAATCCCTCACTTAGTACTCTAAATGAGTATTCTCTGTCTTGCTCATGGTTATAATCCTGGGGTTTTCCCACACCACTTAAGGTTTATAACCTCATGACTTTGATACTAACTCGGCGGCCCCCAAATCCGGGTTACCTCGACTCCCGGAGTTTGGTGTTCACGATCCACAATAATAAAGATCTAACTACCCATTCCATATGTGAATAGTAATACATACCACATTAACATATGTTGTTAATACATTAATCCCAGGTCTGCTAACCTTAACATTACAAATATACCCCCTTAAATATATAAAAAGGGTTTACATTACAACCATATAATTAATACTGTTCATAAAACTAACTTATTACGATGCCGTTGCCTTTATTCTTCTTCGCAAAGACAATTCAACAACTTCGATGCCTAAATTTGAAAAGTTTTATTTATAGCAAGGGTGAGCAACAAGTTTGCTTTGCAAGTTAAGACATACGATAAAGATATAAAATCAAAATCAAACCTTCTCACATTCTACTGCAACAATAATTCGATAATGAAAAGAAATGGCGCTTTCAAAGGTTTCTACCATATTCAAGTGAATAATCAAGAATTATTTCTACGATATAGCAAAGTGGAATGTTTTCCGGATTATCTTTGAGTGATCCATTGGATCTTGAACTTCTCTTCTCGAGTAACTATCAAAGTTAAACTTTGATATACCCGAGTGTATCGAGATAACCATAAAGATTAAATTATACCCCTCTGCAAGTATATAAAGTGATCGACTTTAGTATACCCTATATTATGCATAATACTTAAGTCGCAGCGTAAGGATCGAATATCGATCATAAATGTTCCCTTTGTATAAAGGTTGTTCTTACCGATCCTCGAAATCAAGATTTTGATTTAACAACGAAATACATGATTTCAAATTCTATTTACTTCTCGATCTAGTCGAAATAATTGGCATCGATCTGTCAATAATAATTGAATTCTCTTTTCGAACTATCAAGTTCAAACAAATGATCGTCTAGCCAGAATAATTAGCTAAGACATTTCTCAACATAATTTGATAATAAACAGATATTATCTGTATTGTCAATATTAGCTTCTACAGATATGAATATCCAACAACAGTAATTCTATAAATATATATTTTCAAAATCAATAATTCAATTTCAACAATAAATCCCTGGACGTGGTATAATTAGCAATAATTATCCACCAATAATAAGTAAATGGAAAATAACTCAAGGTTGAGTTAGGGAATTTGCCTCTTCTGCTGATTACAGCTACACAATATAATTTACTGCGTTCGTAAGACCTATAATCAACAACGTCGGTCTCACAATTAGCACAGTCATTTATAACCCACAGCACTGTAGTTTACAGTCAAACTTATCCTAAACACATTACTACATAGCTACATCAGTGTTTATAACCTAGATAAACACTTATCAAGTCTAACTATTTCGATGCAGTTGGACTTCTATCCATGCTTCGATTGTTCTGGTCACCCTATCCGATAATTAACATAGTCATTGTCAAGCAAAATCGGTTTTCTAAGCTTCAATATTATTTTAGATAAAGTCGAATATCAATTATAATATTTTTCGAAAGCTTTTAAATAATTATCAAATAATTATTATAATTTATAATAATTTTTCAAACATCGAATCATTTTTAAATGATTTAATTATTAAATAATCTTATCATTATTAATATTTAATAATATCAAAATATTAATAACATATCTCATCAAAATATTAAAGTTATTTTAATAACTTAAAATATTTTAAATCATCAATATTCTACTTAAATGATTTTTAAAGTAATTAAAAATCATTTGTAAATTATCACCATTAATATTTAAATATTAATGAAATTATTATCCAAATATTAAAAGTCATTAATTATAACTTAAAATATTTTTAAATTATTTTTCTCATTTTAAATGATTTTTAAATCAATAAAATCATTTTAATTCATTTATTTAATATAACAATTAAAGAAATCTATCATCATTAATATTAATTTATTAATGAGAATTCTCCAAAAATATTGAAAATTATATTTTATAATTTAAAATATTTTCTAACATTTTATTCTTATTTAAAATGATTTTTCATAATATTAAATCATTTTTTCTAATTTATTTAGTACACTAATTAAATAAAATAACTATCATTTTATTCAAATAATTATAAATATTAATGAAAAATATTTCAATTGGTCAAAAATTATTTTTCATAATTTCAAATAATTTTAAAATCATTTTTGGTAATTTTTATAATTTATTTCTATTTTTAATCATTTTACGAAAAAAGTAAAATAAAATAAATAAGAACAAATCGCTAAAGCCTTTAGCGACACAAATCTGTTGCCTTTGGTGTTCTTGGCTCAAAACAACAGACAAAGTCGATGTTCAAGGCCCTTACTTTGATGGGATTTTAATCACGGTTTAAAGTTGTTTCTTGGCTAACTTAAAGTTTCAAATCGTAGTACATGTGTATACTACATATCAATCAACCATTTGGTCATAACACTACATTAAATAACGATCTGGGCTTGTCAAAGAAGCTGTCAGACCAAATCTGGGTTTCTCCAGAAACCCAGAAACTCGACCAGTCAGTTTCAAGCTCATTTATCTAAGTGTTCGGTTAATTATTTTGGTTGTTTTTTTGGTTCAACAACGTAGTATACTTGACAGATAATAACAACATAACAAGATCTGAGTCCAACAACAACAAATTCACAAGTTAAGCTTCGGTCAAAATCCTGTCAGAACAATGTTCATACTGTTTCTAGGTTTACCCAGAAACTGCTATCGTGATCAAATGTGTCACTTTGACCACTTTCTCTAATCGATCTGTTAACTTTTTATGACAACAAGAAGAATGGATCTATAGTACAACTAACAGGCTACAAGATGTATGAAATAACAATATCAAAGCTCGTAAACACTGACAGATCCAGACACTACAAAATCTTGTCGAAAAGGCGATTATACGTTACTGGGCGCCCATTTTTGAAGCGATCAACGTCGATCAACGATGTTTGACCTTAAATAAAATGAAATCTAGTTATTCATTTGCTGTGCTACCACTTGCAGATGAAAGACAACATACCAGGCTACATATTAAAGCTTTAAAAATCCAAAAGCAACAAACGAACAAGAATCTGTGGCTCCTGACATTAGCTTGTCAGACCATAAATTTTGTTCTTGGACAAATTTTGAAAAACACTAATTTAAAGCCATTTGATGCTATGGATCCATCATGAATCAACATAGATCAACTAAAAACATCTTATAACATTAATATAAACACTTAAACACAAAAAGTTTCTAAGCAACAAAGATCAAAAATCAAATTTTGATTTATACCTTTCTAGCCCAAATCTTAATCTATACTTTCTCAAGTTGTTATTGGTTGATCTGAGAAATTTGAAAATATGGTATGTCTACTTCTAATTTTCGTAGGTTTGAGAGAGAATGAGAGTTGGTGAGAGCTTTCAAGTAAAATGGCTAAATTATTAACTTTCTCTCTCTCCAATCTAATATATAATCACATGGTACATTGAATTTTACTTGCATAGCTAATAATGTAGGCTGAGTTGTTGAAGTTTTTGAGTCACCAAGTCAAATAAGTAGTTCACCAACTAAAGTTGCTAGAAAATTTACAAGTTACATAATAAAATATAATAAAAGGGCATTTTGGTCATTATCTAAATATTTTTAAGGGCATACAAGACATTCTCCAAACCCTTAGGGTTTAACCTTAAGGTTTTAGCACTTATGTTTTAAAATAATAGCTTTCACAATTTTTAAATTAGGGTTTACAAATTAGAAAATTAAAATGTTTAAAACTAAAATTAGGGTTTCCTAATTTAATTAGGTTTTCCTAATCATATTAGTGTTTAATTAACACATTATGCTTGCCAATTGAGATTAGGGCTTCCTAATTAGGGTTTAGGAATCTCGAATTTTAAATTAGGGTTTCCGCTTTTCGATTAGGGTTTCTAACTGCGCGTTAGGGTTTTTAATCCCGAGATTAGGGTTTCTAATCTCTTAATAGGGTTTATTAATTTTAAACCTTATCCAGTCAATCATTGGTCAACATTCCTATACAGTACAAACACGTATTCATTAGTACAATTATTTTAATCATATTTTTTATCGAATCCTATCTAGAAATTAGTGTTAGGGTTTACAAAGTTTATAGCACAAGACAACTCTACTCTAATTTCTCGGTCAAAACACATATTGACTAAATCTAGAGACTTGTCTCACAAATTCTCGATCAATATTAATGATCGATGTCAATATTAAATAAAAAAAATTATTCATAAAATTTTGATTATTTGAAATCCCGGGTTATCACAGTTCACAACAATTCAAGGTATGTTATAATTGTGGAAATGAAGGACATATTGCTCGAGGTTATACTATAGTGAAACCAAGTTCAGCGGGGATGGTGACTCCAAGGGCTGTACCGTATAAGTCAAAATCAGCGGTTCCTGGAAGAGCGTTTGTTGTGACTGGCCAAAACGTGAGGAACCCGAACGAGGTTATCACGAGTAAGCTAATCTTGAATTCTTGCGAAGTTTATACCTTACTAGATACCGGTTCTACCCATTCTTTTATCTCTCCTGCTTGTGCTCAACGTTTAAACTTGACTCCGGAGAAATTGGACTTTAACTTATCTGTTGAAACTCCGTTGGGTGAAACCTTCGTCACATCTACGGTTTATAAATCTTGCTTGATCCAAGTTGGCACTATCACATTACCTATTGATCTTATCTCTTTAAAGATACTTGCTTTTGATGTAATTTTAGGAATTGATTGGTTAACCACTCATTATGCCAAAATTGATTGTTTTCGTAAGGTTGTTAGTTTTCATATTCCTAACCAACCTGTCATACGAATTCAAACAAATAAACCACTAAAATCAGTCACTGTCATATCAAGCCACAAATCTATTCGTTTATTGAAAAACGGATGCCAAGCTTTCTTAGCCTATGTTATGGATTTGAATAAAGACAAGTCAGATTTGGATAATATTTTTGTTGTTAGAGAATTTCCTGATGTATTTCCTGAAGAACTTCCCGGTATACCCCCGGAACGTGATGTTAAATTTTTTATTGACCTTGAACCGGGTACAAAACCCATTTCTAAAACCCCATATCGAATGGCTCCTATTGAACTTCAAGAGTTAAAAGTCCAACTACAGGAATTGTTAGACATCAATTTCATTCGTCCTAGTACATCTCCTTGGGGTGCTCCTGTTTTATTCGTAAAGAAGAAAGACGGGAGTATGCGACTTTGTATTGACTACCGAGAATTAAACCATGTCACCATCAAGAATAGGTATCCGTTACCTCGCATTGATGACTTATTTGACCAGTTGCAAGGAGCACAATTCTTTTCAAAGATCGATCTTCGTTCTGGATATCATCAGCTGAAGATTAGAACTGAGGATATTCCAAAGACGCCTTCGAGGACTCGATGCGGGCATTATGAATTCTTAGTCATGTCTTTTGGATTGACTAATGCTCCTCTTTGCTTTCATGGATATGATGAACCGTGTATTCAAGGAATATTTGGATCAGTTCGTTGTTGTCTTTATTGATGACATCCTCATCTATTCCAAAAGCCGTGAAGATCATGAGCACCATTTGAAGCTGATACTAGAAAGGCTTCGTGAAAACAAGCTATATGCCAAGCTGAAGAAATGCGAGTTCTGGCTTGAGGAAGTAGCATTCCTTAGGCACGTAGTGTCAAAACATGGAGTATCTGTTGACCCGGCGAAGATTGAAGCAATACAAAGTTGGGAGCAACCGAAGTCGGTGATCAAAATGCGTAGCTTTCTGGGCTTAGCTGGTTATTATCGGAGATTCGTGGAAGGATTTTCTCGAATCGCTACTCAGAATTAACTTCGGTTTACTCGGAAGGATACAAAATTTGTATGGGCGAGGAATGCGAGAAGAGTTTCAAGAGCTCAAGAGGAGACTCATTTCGCACGGCTGATACGGTAATACCATTTGGTTCAGATGGATTTGTTATATACAGCGATGCTTCAGGCAAAGGGTTAGGATGTGTTCTCATGCAACATGGGAATGTCATAGCCTATGCCTCGCGACAACTCAAAGAATATGAGAGGAATTATCCTACTCATGATTTGGTGTTGGCAGGAGTCGTATTCGCACTGAAAATTTGGAGACACTACTTGTATGGGGAGAAAGTGGATATTTATACGGACCATAAAAGCCTAAAATATTTCTTCACCCAAAAAGAACTCAACATGCGGCAACGACGGCGTTGGCTTGGTACATTGAAAGATTACGATCACACTATTCAATATCATCACGGAAAAGCGAGCGTAGTAGTGGCGCATTGAGTAGAAGATCATATGCGATCACGAGTGCGATATTGTCAACACAAAGTCCCATTTTGTATGACTTGTAAAGGATGGAGATAGAATTAAAGACTCCAAGGACCCACATGATGATGGCGAATATCACGAGTAGAAACCGACTTTAATCGATAAAGTTAAAAGTTGCTCTTTCAAGCTACGAACACAGAATGTGTCATTATGAAGAAGAAAATACAAGGAGAGCTATTCGAAGCAAGAATCGATGAAGAAGGAATACTTCGAGTCAACTCTAGACTTTGCGTTCCTAACGATTCTGACTTGAAGCATAGAATCACGATGGAGGCACACACCACCCCGCTTGCAATCCATCCTGGGAGTACCAAAATGTATCATGATATTCGACACACATTTTGGTGGAACAATATGAAGAGAGATATCGCGGAGTTTATCTCGAGGTGTTTAACTTGTCAACGAGTAAAGGCGGAGCATCAAGTGCCAAAAGGTCCATTGCAACCACTTGAGATTCTGAAATGGAAGTGGGAACACATTACCATGGATTTCGTTACAGGTCTTCCCAAAGTTTCTCAAGGCATAGATGCGATTTGGGTTATTGTTGATAGATTAACCAAGTCTGCTCATTTCTTGCCTATACGTGAAACTTATCCCCTTGAACGTCTTGTTCGTATGTACTTGAACGAGATTGTGAGATTGCATGGCATGCCAGTATCCATAGTTTCAGATCGTGACCCAAGATTCACTTCATGATTTTGGGTTAGCTTACTGAAAAGCTATGGCACGCAGTTCTGATTCGATTCGGCATACCATCCTCAAACGGACGGACAATCAGAGAGGACTATTCAAACTCTTGAAGATCTATTAAGACTCTATGTTCTAGACTTCAAAGGGATTTGGGATAAGTATTTACCATTGGTAGAATTCTCCTATAACAACAGTTATCAAGCAAGTATAGGCATGACTCCATTTGAGGCGTTGTATGGACGAAAGTGTCGCTTCTCCGATATCTTTGGGGCGAGGTGGGAGAAAGCAACGTTGTTGGGACGAATTAAATACGCATGACTACGAGAAAAAGATCCAAATGATTTGACAACGTATTCAAACCTCACAAGATCGACAAAAAAGAGTTATCTTGATCTTCATAGAAAGGGCGTGGAGTTTAATATTGGAGATCATGTACTGTTACGTGTTGCTCCATGTAAGGGAGTTACAAGATTTGGAAAGAGAGGAAAACTCAATCCAAGATTTGTTGGTCCATTTGAGATTCTTGACCGAATAGGAAATGTGGCCTATAGACTCGCATTACCTCCAAACATATCTCGTGTTCATAATTTTTTTCATATATCTATGCTTCGTAAATATGTGAAAGACCTGAACCACATTATTGAGTTAGAACCAGATGAGATAGCCTAAGATTTAACATACGAGGAGATACCTGTTAAGATCTTGGATAGGAAAGAGCATGTCCTACCCACCAAGGTTATACCACAAGTTAAGGTTTTGTGGAGGAACCATGCTATTGAAGAAATGACCTGGGAGTTGGAATCGGAAATGAAAGCGAGGTACCCTCACCTGTTCGAAACACCAGGTACGTACATCAATTTCGAGGACGAAATTTTATAAGGAGGGGAGGTTGTAAGACCCCAACTTATTATAAATAAAATTGAATATAATGCTTTGGTTATGGGTGAAATGTGCAAATTTTATAATATAAGCAAGTGGTTATAAAATATTCCTTTCGTCGAGGAATATTCTTTTGGTCGTGGAATATTCTTTTTGTCGGATAATATTCGTACGATGGCGCAACCATTTGTGGGGCTCATAACAGGATAATTGTCGGATGAAGAAAACGACAAAGTATAAGTTTTTATGAATAACGGCGTAATTGTTACTGAATTAACAACTTGTTGGGTTACACGGTGGTTAAAATACGATAATACTGCGTGGTGGCACGATGGCTTACGGTATTACATAGTATTAATGAATTATTGATTCATACGTAAGAAGCCACTACTCAATAATTATTACGGTGAATTCTTGTTCAATATTTTATTTTATTGATTCAATAATTCTTTGCGTTGATATTTAATATTATTGTTGTTTCATAATTGTCAACGCACATATTTCCCATTATCGGATCAATAATTCATATTATTTGAATAATATTATTAGATAGCATTATTGGCAATGTCTAGAAAATTACATCGAGGAGAGGTTTGGTCACCTAATTGCGGCGCCGATGAGGAGAAATCCTTATTGAAAAGCCCCTCTTTCCTGGAACGACACTGGTTGTCATAATTATGATTCTGTAATATTATTTGTGAATAATTAATTATTGATTTATATGATAAAAAAATATTTATTTGATGTGGATATAAATGATGGATTTATTTATGTGGTTATAAATGAAGGAATTAATGCTGAGGTGTTTTATCAGTATTTTTGTCGAAATGGAGGTATTAAAAATCATCCATTTGTGGATTTCGGATATTTTTGGTTTGTAATTTGGAGAAACTCAAAGCTACAAAGTTGTAGAGAATTCAATTTCAGGCAGAATGGACATAAAATTCGTATTTTTCTGATAAACGTGCTATTTTCTATGAATTATTGAAGTTTCAGAAAATAAAATAATTTTTATTAAATTATGGGTGGGACCCACTCTTGTTTGAAAACATGTGGGCTGCTGATTCTATTCAAAGATGGCTGGTATTAAATGTCCAACCTAGCATGCGTTGAATGAAAAGAAAGAAATAATAATATTCTATTATTTTAGTCTCCTATGGCGTTCTAGCATTTTCCTATAAATAGGCGCTTAGGTTAGAATTGAAAATCACACGAAACAAGTTTTCTTTCTCTCTAGATTATCGGTATATTTTTATGAGTATTTTGATACTTTGAGAGTTCTTTGTTAGGTACAAGCTTCCTTGACTTTATATATCCGATATTCCGATCGAAAATCTTAGTTATTTTGAGGTAAGGGATGTTATTTTCTTCTTAAATGATATTATTTTCTTCAATATCATTATGCCAAAATATTGGTGAACGTTTTAATCAAATTTGGAATTTTTTGTGTCGAGGTTCTTATTCACGATATCTGACTTATTCACGAATCACGACCTTTATTCACCAAAAATGAAATTTTCTTCTTTTTGTCCAAGATGTCTATTTTGGTTAATATCTTTGATTGTATCCATGTTTTGATCTTTATTTTTGAATTACGCTTCAAAATTGGTTTGATCTTGGATAAAAGCGTAATGTCTGAATCCCTAATATTTGTCCTTACATCTCTCAATTGGATTCGTTTTTCTTTAAAATATTTTTCATCATCCTCGATCTAAAATGATGATATTCTTGAGTATCTTTGGCACAGTAGTGCAAAGATGAATGATTAAAGCGATGAATATCTTTGGCCCGTAGTGCAAGATGAACAAGTGTTGAGATGAACATGACCCAACTAGTGATCTGAATGAATATCTTTGGCTCAGAGTGCAAAGATGAATATTTGATTAAAGATGTATATTGATTGTTGTTACATGGATAAATATTGATGATGAACTTTTAAATCTTAGAAAGGCGGTAGAATTCATTCTCTACGTGACTCTTCAATGGATTCTTTATTCATTGCAGAATATTGATCTAAAACTTGTTATATTATATTCTATCGATTTTTCCCTATTGAAGACTAATGATAATTTGTTGTATATTATCTTAGTCATAATATTTTTTACTGGGCTAGTTGAGTTCACCCTTTTCCTTTTTGTTCCATTTTTCTTCTCAGGAGGTGAGAACATAGCAGGATCGAGTCGGAGTATGGAGTAATGGTTCTAGAAAGATGTTTTAGCAGTCCTCACTATTTGTGTAAAATACTGTATGAATAATTGTAATGAGGACTTATTTGAGTGTTGATATTGTCTAGAAGATAATATTTGTATTTAAACTCACAGTATGTGTTGTCGTATTTTGCACGACAATTATATTATTGAAGTTGTAGTTTGCTTTTTGTACCATGTATTTGACGACTCAGAATGGGTGTTGTATACCTATTTTGGGGGCGTCATAGTGTGTGTGTATATATATATATATGTATATATATTACATGAAGAAATTTGAAAATTCGGTGGGAGCATATATACTTACTCAAGCTTTAGGGTTAAAATCTATAACATAAATTCTATCTTTAATTTTAGAACCTACTTGGTATATTATAAATTGTGGGAATTAAGTTAATGCAAATCACACAATAAAATCAAGACAAATAAAATAATAAAATATTTAATGTGGAAAACTCTTAAAGAAAAAAAATCACAGGCCAAACTCTGAATCTCCACTATATCAAAATAACAGGCTTACAATAATCCTCATAAGTTTTACGCCATAAAACTTAAGATTCCACAATATCGCGACACAACTTTTTGCACGGATTAAAAACTGCAAAACCCTCTCACCCATAATGCAACTTTTTTTGCACGGAATATAAAAGCTGCAAAAACTCTCCCCCTCACACAAACACAAAACCCCGTCACACCCTCTCTCGATCAACTCTTAGGATGCTACATGATTTTTGATTATGCTACACTTCAACAACTCAATATAATACTCTATTTATTGAGTACCCCACATATCTTCTCTTCCTATTCAAAATAGGACACTTCTAAAATAAAATTCCTACTACAAAAAGATTTCTTTCTAAAAAAATTCTTTTCTGAACAGGATTCGAGGAATATCCCAACAATTCCTCCCTCGACTCGAATCCCCGAATATTTCAACTTCATATCTGGATAGGATTCGAGGAGTTTCTCAACAATTCCTCACACGACTCGAATCCGAAAACACTTCAACTTCATCACTGTCACTGTTGTCGTAGTCGCCACTATCATCTGCAGGTCATCATCCATATCATCTGTAAAATTCACATTATACGCATATTCGCGTCATCCGCACCATTCATACCATCCGTACTATTCACATCATCATCATCATCCGCAACACCTGCAATATCTGCATCTGCCTCGTGTTCATCAAAATCACGATCTTCAACTCCTTCAATCTTCACTCTCTTTATTTGTCACACCAATGCGACTAATTCCCCTTCTACCTTGAATCCAATAAACTTAGCTCTTGATACCACTTGTTGAGAATTAAGTCAATGCAAACCACACAATAAAATAAAGAGAGATAAAATAACAAAAGATTTAATGTTGAAAACCCTTAAAAGGAAAAATCACAGGCCAAACTCCGAATCTCCACCATATCAAAAAAATGGGCTACAATAATCCTCCCAAGTTTTACGCCCTAAAACTTGATGTTCCACAATATCGCAACACAACTTTTTGCACGGACTAAAAATCGCAAAACCCTCCCACCCACAATATATACAACTTTTTTTGCACGGAATATAAAAGCGGCAAAAACCCTCTCCCTTTCCCTCACACAAACACAAAACTCACTCACACCCTCTCTCAACTCGTAGGATGCTAAATGACTTTCTATCGTGCTACACTTCAACAACTCAATATAATACTCTATTTATAGAGTACCTCACATATCTCCTCTTCATATTTAAAATAGACACTTTTAAAATAAAATTTCTATTACAAATTGATTTCTTTCTAAAATAATACTCCTATTAAAAAATAGGAGTTTTTCTTTTTCATATTAGCAAATTCTTTTTTTGAATAGAATTCGAGAAGTATCCCAACAATAAAAGTGAAAAAGATAGTGTCATTATTGGATTGTCCATATACGTAATGCTTAATTCTGTTAATGATGTTGATGTGGGATCTCCCGGAGTTGTATAGTGATGGAGATGCATGCAAGTAATATTAGTAGGCTCTACAAAACTAAGGAACTTTGAAAATGACTGAAGCATCATCCACCTTAATTTAAGAGATGTAGACACCTGAGATTGTGAAATTTGGATGTTCCAATTTCACCATCTAGATCTCTCATTTTGGTGAAAACGAGTCCCATTCATTACTCCTTTTAGGATATATATATACACAAATTGTTCATGTCTTTGAACTGGTTTACTTAATGTATCATTGTATCATTATATCTAGTCGTAATATTTTATAGCAGACTCTACAAACAAATAAATGAAAGTTAGATCAATGGATGACACCATTAACATAGAGTTGAATTAAGAAACAAAAATATTATCCAAATATAGTGTTAAATATATATATAGACTATATATATTAATTATTATATAAAGTTATTAACTAAAACTTAAGCACCGTATTTTTAAAAAAAATATATATTTTAAATGTTTTATCATTTTAATTAATAAAAATAATATAGAAAATATATTATTACCATCATTAGTTGTCTAAAGTTGTAACTGGTCTAACTTTTATACAAGAAAGAAGTCTATGGATGAGAAACAAGATAAGTGGAAAAGTACTGCATGTGCATATATTTTTATAACTTCAACTTATAATTAATTTTGTCTTGTTTCGATATTGGAGATATAAATAACAAACTTGGTATCTCCTACTAGTTTATTGTCTCAAGACTTGGAGGATAAAAACTGAAGCATTATGGTTCTTAATAAACAATTAAAACTATATGAACTATTAAATTAATCAAGCCATGCATGCCTCCTCATAACCTTAAGACACTAACCTAACTTTTATAGTAATTTAATTTAAAGTTGATCAAATGATTTTCTTCCTTTTGACACCAAATACTTTCTTCCTTTTGATAGGGGAATTGGATCAAACATGAGTATTTCTAATAAAGAATATTTTGATATTCATCCAAGCATACATAGGGAAACTTCTAAAGTCATTCGAGAGTAATGATTGGGTTTTTGGGAAAATTCTATGTTGGTCTCGTACTTAGCATAGGTGCATGCACATTGCCTACTATAGTTTTAATTAGTCTTTCATAAAAAAAAATACTATTTCCACCAACAACAAACAGTAGCGGAACCAGAACCTTTTTGTAGAGGATCAAAAATTTTAAACCAAGCGGTGACAGGCGGGCGGCGACGGGCGGCAGCTGGCAGGAACAGTGAATGTGAAGTGTGAAGTGTGAAGTGTGAAGTGTGAACTGTGAAGAGAATATGAAGAGAAGAGTACTGAAGAAGAGAATGTAAAGTGTGAAACTGCGAAGAGTACTAAAGAAGTCTTACACCAATTTTATTTTTTTTATAAATGAAACGACGTCGTTTCATGTAAAAAAAAAAACTATAGTCTGAGAGTCGCTGCCGGAGAAGAGGGGTTAAATACACTTTTCCCCACTGTACTCGAAGTCGGTTTACAAATGCATCACTGAACTGAATTTTTTTACGGTCAACTCATCGAACTATACATTATTTAGAAAAAGTCATTTTTTAAATATATCTCATTAACCATTTAACGAGAGAAAGGGCGTGTAATCTTGGCAATGATTAAATATATTACGTGGATGTTATCCCTAAATCCCAAAATCAGAACTAAATCAATTGTTCGTCTTTTGAAGAGAGGAATCAAAACACTCTATCCCCAAAATCAGACCCAAATCGATTCCAACTCCTGCCTTCAACCACATAGATCGCCGAAGAAAAAGAAGACAATTAAGAGTGGGACTAACATGAGCTCCAGCGAAAATAGTTTCACAAATCGCGTCGAAGATTGGGAGATGCCCAGAACTCCAGTGACATGTAGATGTGGGATTGTCGCACCGATGTGGGTAGCTTGGAAAGAGGGAACTGCTGATCCGGGTCGAAGGTTCATCAGTTGTGCTCGTTTCAAGGTATGTGACCTAATTTCTTCTAGTTGGGCTTCAGAGACCTAATTTTTGTTGTAATATTTAACAACAAAAATTATTTGAGTATTAGATGTTTGAGGAGTTATTTGAAGATTTCAAAAGCTGATGATTTCAAAGAGAGGATGGCTTTACTGTATATACTATGGGAGTCTAAGATTCAACAACTTCAACATATTCTATAAAAAGTTACTGATATATAGAGTGAAATGGAAGATTGTTATGTTTTTACTTACCTAAATACCCAATTTCATGCTCGGTAAAACCATGAAATTTGTTGTATGTTGTAAAAGCATATCCGGTATGTGCTTGATTCATGGATTTGTGTGCAACTGATTGCAGGATAAAAAGTTGTGCTGTAGGTTCTTTAAATGGTGTGATCCTCCATTTACAGAGAGATCAAGGGAAGTGATATTGCTGCTAAAGGGAAAGATAGAAAGAAGCAATGAAAAAATTAAGAGTTTGATGGAAGAAATAAAGAAGATGAAAACTAGGAACACATTGATGAGCAAAGGTGAGATAAATAATGAAGAGAAAGAGGTTTTGGAGCTGCAAATACAAGGGCAGCATTTGAGGAAGAAAATTGACAAGCAAAGTTCGATGGAGAAGAAATTATGGATTGGTTTAATATTTCCTTGGATTTTGTTTTTCATTGTATTGCAACCAAATGTATAGATCTGTATATTTGAATGTAGTAAAGGATTAAAGTATGTATTGAATGTTATGTTGGCAAGTATGTATTGAATGCTTAATATTGGTTTTGATGGTTGACAAGTATGTATTGAATGTTAATTTGGTTTTGTTAAAGCAAAGCATTGAATTGATGTTTGGTTCATTATGACTCCATGTTTAATGTGACACCTTAATATTGTTGTGGCTGTTGGTGTATTGAAGTGGAAGCAGTAATAACAAACAAGAAGTAAATTGGTAACAAACAAGAAGTAACCTGGAAATTCCATCCACACAATATTGCAGTCATATGTATATAATAAAGTAACACTACACAACATAACAACCTTAATAGAAGTAATGTAGAATTCACAAATCCACCAAATCATAAATCTCATCATAATTCACAAGAAAGTATATGCATATTCAGGTACTGCAAAGAAGAAGTAGTACTAATATTTTGTATTATAAAAGATAAAACATTAAGTCAATTATCCAGTTAACAGACCATTACATAACCAAAATGGCCCAACCAGCATTACAGAACCATATTAATAATCATCCAGTTCAGTAGCATAATTACATACAAAATAGCATAATCAGTCCCAAAAGATAAGAAACCTAATAACTTAATAACCCAAAAATCATTCCCAAAAGATTTCAGCCTAATTTTTATCTAACTTTGTTCCATCCTTCTTCCTTGGAATTTTGTATCTCCCTCTTGTCGATTCTTGGTTGCCAACATTGTTCTTCCTTTTTCCCCCTCTTCTGGTTTGAAGTTTAGAAGAAACTGAGCTTAGACTTGGTGTTTGGAAGCCCATTCCACTAAGGTATGCTTCATTTGGTGGGGTACTGACTGGAGGGGTATTATTGACAGGAAAATCAGTAGTACTCATCACACGTGGAGTTGGCATCTACAAAATATAAAAGCTCTCAAATTAATTAAGCAATTAAATGATAACATGGACAGTAGACCAATATAGATTTGCTTTCACTTACAAACATAAATGCTTGTGGGGGTCTATCTTTCCCTTTTTTATTAGAGCATCCCACCTTTTCTTTACCTTTACCTGTGTACTGTAACATATATCTCATAGTTAGTCTTTATCATTCTCAGTAAATATAATGAACATGCTAAATGAAAACTTACATTAGGTGTTGGTTCCTTTGCTTTGTTGAATTGGTCTCCCTCTTTAATTACTATACCAAGCAGAGCATTAGGATGTGCAGTGGGTTCTTGATTAAATATATCAGTTGGCTCTTCAACTTGATCTCTTGTGGGCTCTGCATTGGTCTCTTTAACTGGGCATTGGTTCCTTCTATGATCAGACTTTTTACAAATGCTACAATGCATTTTCCTTCCTACTCTACTCACCTTATTCACTTGACCATTATTTCCTTTGTCTTCCCAACTGTTAGAATATAGGATCACACACACGCACACAAATGATAAAGAATTAAGAATAACACAAGAGATTTACGTGGTTCCCCAATTTGGGTACTCCACAGGCGGCTTGTTGTTTATTATGATTCTTTGGTTCCTTAGGGCTTTACAATAGATAGTATTTATAACTACTAATCATATTCCAACCCTACTTCACATTATGTCTCAATTACCCATAATGTCCCTCTAATAAACAACCTGTACCGTACCGCGGAGGGGCTTCGCCCCCCCGCACCCCCTCCGCACTAGCCTTTTTCAGCAGCTTTCATATTATGAGTCACAAATTTCTAACACCAACCTTCTCTCCTTCTCAGCCTCTGTGGTCTGTCTCTCAGTTTCTTTGGTATTGGTGGAGGCCCCATAATGTCACAGTCTGTGAATTCCCAAAAATCTTCACCATTTAACACCTCTAGAGTATGACTATAAGTCTTGAGGTAAGTATCTCTACTATACCAGTGAGCTACATAGTCAACTTGATTTTGATAAATTGATTGAATTGCTGAGACAACATGACAACATGGGATGCCAGTAAGGTCCCACACTCTACAAGCACAAGTTCTATCATTAAGATTCACAGTAAATGCTCTACCTCTTTCCTTGACTTGGAATGAGATTTTTCCATCCCAAAGTGGATCACAATAAGCAGAGGCAATGATGGCTGCATCAAGTTTCTTCTTAATTCTTGGACAAATTAAATCTTCTGACTTAAGCATAGCATCTCTTTTCTGATGCAATCTAACCATGATTTGATCATGAATTTCCTAAAGCATTGTTAGAATCGGCATGTACCTAGAAAATATTGATATAAGAGTAAGTGTAACAATGCATTTGACTTGTAATAATATTGATACAATACAGTAATACAATTTGTAGTAAGTTAGAACTGGCATGTACCTAGCTTTGATAATCCAAGCATTGAAGCATTCTGACATGTTATTCTCAACATTATCAGCCTTTGAATGAGTGCTAAAATAAGCCTTAGACCAAACCTTTGGATCATGCTCTACAATCTTATCATGTGCAGGGCCAGAAAGCCTCTTAATCTCACTCATTGCTCTCTTATGTGCTTGATCATGAGTTGCACATGCAGCTTCTCAAAATAATCTCTTCAGTGCATGTGAAGTGAACCTTTTCCTCCAGTTAGCATAAATGTGTTTAGCATAATTTCTATGCTCAACATGAGGAAGCAGTTCACATATGACATTCTTCAAACCCTGTACAGCACTAACAATTATGTGTGTCCAGTATTGACTTTATTTGTACATTCTCAGTCCCTTGAATATAACTGGCCCATAATTTCCAAGGACAACCCTTATCACACCTAACCTGCACTCTTTCCTTGTCGTTTACCTTGTACCATAATTTCCTGCCATTAGCAATTGAATAGTCTCTGATGGCAGTCTTGAATTCCTTGAAATTGGTAAAAATCTGATAGTGTGCAAACTTTATGTGCTTTCTCTTTGTTTTTGGGTTAAAAACATCACATTGTTCTAGCTTTTTCTTTTTTACAAGGGGACCCACAAAACAAAGGTTCTCATCTTCACTGCTTTCTGAGGGGGACCTTAATACATCATTGTCCTCATACTTACTGTGCCAATCACTATCATCATCAGAGTCACTGAGATTATCTCCCTCACTATTTCTATCACCCTCAGCCTCAACACCTTCTGCAGCTTTATCACCCTCAGCCTCACCAACTTTTGCCCCTTCATCATCTCCCTCATTCCCAGTTTCTTCAGCCTCCTCACCTTGACCTGCCCTCCCAACATTACCCTCAGCTACATCACCCTCAACACCCTTAGTATTACCATCACCTACATCCCCATCAACAAAGTTTGTTTCATCACCTGCCTCTGTTTCAACTCTAGCCATATCTGCTTTGTACTCCTTGCAACTCCTCCTAGCCTCTAATAATTCTTCATCACTACTTAATATTTCACCATCACTACTATCCGAGTCCCCAATCACAATTGGTGTATCATCACTTTTTTTATTTGATTTCTGATTCATTTTAATTCTATTACTCTTCCTCCTCTGATTATTCATAGCCTGTTTCTTCAAACCTGCCCTTTGCTTAGTCCTCTTTACACTAGTACTCCCCTTGTTATTATCTTCTGTATTGGGGGGTTGAGTAATAGATGTTGCAATTGTTACTCCTTAAGTATTATTATATTATACTAAATATATAAACAGAATTAAAAGATAAATAATTTTTTAAAAATGATAACTTACTAGATGAAATTGATAAATTAAAACCAAGTCAACTGTTGGACAGTCTCTCCTTAAAGCAGATTTCGTCCCCGCTATCGGTGCTTACGGATGGAACAATGGACGTCTACTTCCCAGGATAAAATGGTCTTCAACTCTCACAAGAAGCACTTCAATGGAAGAGTTCCACGAACCAACAAAATTTAAATACTCTCTATAATTTTTATATGAATATTCTATATGACTTTTATATGAATGAAGAATGAATGTAATTTTTAAGAACTTGAGAAGGATTGAAGTTGAAGATGAAGTTATTGTTTTGGGTAGATTTGGAGCCTATTTACAGGTTTCCAAATACCCCTTTGAAGATATACATCCTTTCAAAAGGTTACATCTTTTTGAAAGGTTACACCCTTTTGAAAGGTTATATCTTTTTGAAAGGTTACATCCCTTTGAAAAGATGCATCTCTTTGAAAAGGTATAAACCAAAGGTCACACCTATTGGTTTTATTTCATTCATTTATATATATATCCAACAACAACTTGTTCATTCACATCAGGTGGTTCAATCACAACTCCTCCCTCATTCACAAATACATGATCAACAAAAAATTCAATCACACCAAAATGGAGACACACTTTTACCATGTCTCTAATACTGTCATCATCATGCACCAATCTATAACCACTTCCACTAGTTTGACCATTATTCTTAAAATAAACCTTAGCATTGCTATCATAATCTAAAGCTTCAGCAAATGACTTAATTGCAGTCATGCAGATGAAATCAACATCAACACGGGGATAAATTTCAACCTTACCTCCCTTGTACTCAGTTTTAGGCTGATTCACAAATTTGCCCCCATAGTGAACATGCAACTGATAAATCCCACTCATTCTGTGAAAACGAAAACAATACAAAAATAAATAAAAAATTATTATTTGCAGTACATGGGGGGGACCGAAGAAGACTGCAATGGTAAAAATAAAAACCCATGGACCACATGTCGGGTATATAAAGTTCAAAAAGATGGAGAAAACATCAAGACAAAACAGATGGCTACAACAGATTTGAAACCCCTAATTTAGTCGTACCCATTCCCAACCAACCCATGTGCACAAACCCTAAATTAAAGAAATCTAGCATACCTCACAGAAGATTTGCACTAGTAGATTCGTATCCAAGACCAATATTCGCATCAAAGACCAAGATTCGCCTGACAAGAGAAGCTCTTCGCGCTTGAATTTTCTCTCTCCTTCACTCCTTCGCGCGCTTTACTTTTTTGTCTCTGTCTGGCCTTTAGTCGACCATTTTTGTTTTAACCCACTGAGTTTCCACCGTGGCCATGACTAGGACTAACCCACGTGAAGTAAATGATGTGTCATTAAAAGTGGGGTAGGTCATATCTGATGTCACAGATTTCTGTTAAAAGTCAACTCATTTAACGTAAATTGTAACGATTTGATAAAATTTTGTAGCTCAATGAGTCGATTGTAAAAAATTTCAGTTCAGTGATGTTTTTGTAAACCGAGGTCGAGTAGAGTGGGGAAAAGTGTATTTAATCCCGGAGAAGAGGAAGGTGAAGACCGGAGCTCCTCGCGAGATCTTGTTGGGTTTTCTTTTGACTTTCTTCTTCCCTCCTCGCCCTCCTAGTTTAATGCCTTTGACTTTGACCGTGACCGCCTCCCTCTGGGCGTCCCGGCTCACCGAGAGTCAATCGCCCCGCCCCTAGTTCCGTCTCTGACAACAAAAATAATTGTTTCACAAAAAAAGTTCACTTTTTAGAATAAAATGACATAATATTTTTTAAATTTAATAACTTAATTTAACTACTTATTTGGAGCATACCCCTTCGCAGTAAGAAATCGATTTTCAACCTGACAATTCAGAGATTAAAAGTAAGTTTTCCTTAGGTTTCCCCTAGTCCCCTTTCCCAAGCTCCACCCTAGGCCTCTAGAATTGAAATGTACCCCTAAATTTCATTGTAATTCTCCAAAAAAAAAATCTACTTCAAGAGACCATATATGTTTGCTGGTATAAGCTACAAACCTATTGCATTTCTCATTTAGAAGGGTGAAGAACAAGTGCGGGCTATTATGACAAGGAGCCTAATGTTATTCAGTTCACAACAACCAATAAGCCCACAAAAATTTTCCGCTGGTCCATGTCAGGACTCAGTAGTGAAGCCCAGTACTAACTCGGCCCAACGTGAAATATATAAGAGTGGTGCTAGAATACGACAAGTTATTAAAACTAGTCTCAAAGCACACACTCACGTGCGTGTAATTATTTTTCAATATTAATAATTTAAATAATTAATTAAAAATAAATAATAATTATCTTTTGAGATAATAAAAAGAGAAATATATTAAGAGAGAGAGATGTGAATAAGTGATAGTGAATGTGAGAATAGCGGAGAGAATAATATATGATTAGAAAATAGTTATTTTTTAAATGTTATAAGGAAATAATTATGAGAGACATGTCGCATCCCAAATCTTCTAATTATTATATCCGTATGAGTAATGTTAAGGTGACAAAAGATGCCTATTAAAAATTAATTATAAAATAGTGTCAGATTATAATTAGTATTTAGTGCATATTCCGCGATACATGAGTAGATCTAGTGGTTATAATCCACGTCATTTTATATGTCTTTTTTATCTAATTTTTTGTTACCAAAATTTATTATTGTATCTGCAATCATTCATCACCGTAATAAAACATAATTCTCTACATAGAGAGAATTCAAGCTCCTTATATAAAGGAGAAAAATGACTTGCAAGAATAGAGAAAGAACGAGAGATCTAACACCAAACTATGAGAAATAAAATCGCATCAGGCAAAAACATATAAACTCTAAAAAGGGAGAAAATAACAGCTAAATAATAGATTAACTACATATAAATTCGCGCGTTGCGACATGATTATTCATTTTGTTAATAATAAATTTATACGTGCAATTAATAAATTAAAATATAATATGAAGATGATAGATTGTTGTGCGATGATCAAATTTTGGTAACATATGTTACATAGAGTTGGGTAAAAGTTTTGTGCACAAATATATATCCAAGTATAGAATTAATCTGATCACTAAATCCCATGACATTATATGACAGTTGTGTGTGTGTGTGTGTGTGTGTGTGTGTATATATATATATATATAGAGAGAGAGTCCGGATCTTAAGCTCACCTCTTATCCAACTCATTCGAGCTCACCCCCCTTTAGCGACGGATCCGGCGATGGTTCGGTCATACAACCGTCATCTATACTTTTAGCGACGGACAACATATAGCGTCGCTAAAAGTATGAGGCAACGATTTGTATAATCGAATCAAATCGATCCGTCGCTAAAGGGGGGTGAGCTCGGGTGAGTTGGATAAGGGGTGAGTTTAAGATCCGGACCGTATATAATAATAATAATAATAATAATAATAATAATAATAATAATAATAATAATTTCTTGATAAAAATATTTATAATGTAACCAATAGGGTTAAAAATGGGTACATCTTTCATTCTAAAGCACTAACAAATATTTAAAAAGTGTAATGCACAATATCATCGAGTTGTTATATTGATATGATTGTTAGCTAGTGGCATATTTGAAGTCTTTTACACATTAAAAAAACCTCACCAAGCCTCAAATATCTAACACAGGTACTTGATGCATTTTAAAGAGTTCATGTCTCAAATACGCTTACTTGCACCAGAATTCAAACATCTAAACGAAAAGGAAAACAAATGAAGAATGTGCTAGTTTCGATCATCAGATCTTAAAGAAAATTACATGTTACATGTGGAGTGTGACGCCCCCAAAATAGGTATACATCACCTATCTTGAGTCGCCAAATACATGGTACAAAATTCAAATACAACTTAATTATACAACAGTCGTATAAAATACGATAAAACATAATCTAAAAGTTTTAATAAGAATATTGTCATCTAGACAATATTCACACTTAATGGAGTCCTTATTATATTTATTGTCACACTATTTAACAGAATAGTGAGGACTACTAATGCTATCATCAGGATCGTCACTCCATTTTTCGACTCGTCCCAGCTATATTCTCATTTCCTAAAGAGAACAGTGAAAGAAAGGGTGAGCTCAACTAGCCCAGTAAGAAATATTATGACCGAGATAATGCGAAATTAATTATCATTAGTCTTGAACAATGTTAAACGATAAAATACAATAGATATCAAGTTTAAGCTGCGGTAAAATAAACAATCCATTAGAAGAGTCAGTAGAGCGTGATATCTACTATCTTCTATGATTTAAAATGTTTTCATCAATTTTTATCATTTGAGACTCGACAATAAATAAACCATATCATCGAGTTATCCACGCACTACGGGCCAAGGATATTCATTAAATCATCAATGGTCATGACTATACCGAATAATCCTCGGTCATAATCATACCAAAAAGCGTCCCATCAATGCACTCACAAAGCTACTAAGGACTTTTACCACATCATTTATAAAATTACAGGTCATGATTATACCGAATAATTCCTGGTCATAATCATACCAAGTCCATCTATGCACGTAAGCCAAAGATGACTTTCATCACAATATAAGCATGAGGATGATGACAATGACATACTAATTCAATAAAACAAGTTCAAGAATAAATTTTAAAGATTTATAACATAATTTGTCTTGAAATCAATTACGTCCAAATTGTCAACATGATACTGCTTTGTGGAGTAAAATTCAAGAATGCTCAGAAGAATATTTTCATGAAAAGATACCGGATGAAACGCAAATATCCAAGATATTCTACTAATTTCATGGAGTATAGAAGTCAAAACTTTAACCAAATGAGTATCATAGAATATATGAAACTGCAAATGAATTTTCACCCGCCATGCGATAATCCACGCAGACAGATCATTTTCATAATTTAATAAGGAATAAATACGAAGGATCATTCACCATGCATGCGATAATCCACATAGACAGGTTATTCCAACAGAATAATAAAGAATGGAACCAGGTCTAGCGTAATTCGCACAGACAGAATATTCCAACAGAATAATAAAGAATGGAATAACAAAGAATTTACCATGCATGCGATAAACCGCACAGACAGATTATTCCAACAGAATAATAAAGAATGGAACCAGGTCTAGCGTAATCCGCACAGACAGGATATTCCAACAGAATAATAAAGAATGGAATAACAGAAGAATTTCACCATGTATGCGGTACTTCACATAAAAAAGTTATTCCAACATAATAATAAAGAATGGAATAATGAAGCTCTCTTCATGAATCTGAAAGAAATAATACCCACTTACCTTAGAAAAGCTGGATCTTTGGAGTAGAGTTAGCGGACTTCTCTTCTTCTTTCTCTCTATAATTTCTCTCTACAATAATTGCTCTATAGCTTTAGTGAATTGGTGAGAAATGAAGGAAGAATGAGCTTATTTATAGGAAAATATAGTTTCGATAATTGCATTTTTTTGGGGCTCGAAATATTATAATACAATACCTTCACTTTTCTTTCATCTTTAATTTAGTCCTGCAAGTATTATCAAACTTGCACCACCTAATAGTAAATGATGTGAATCAATAGTTCAATCATGTGAATCGATAGTTATAATGATGTGAAAATCTGAATTACGATTATAATACCTCCATCTATACCTCCATTTTTAACTTAGTCATGCAAGTATTATCAATCTTGCACCAACTCCCCTAATAGTACAAGAACGTGAATCAATAGTACACATATGTGAATTAATAGCAATTAATTGCTCATTTATCTGGTTAATTACCCGACTGGTCAGTATAACTTCCAAACATCAATTAATATCGAAATAAATGTCAATTTCCACTAACACTAATAATTCCAACACAATGGAACTATCAAATTCATCTTTAATCAACACGAACTTATTCATCATTAATATTATAACTCACAATATTTAACAACCAGGTTGTTCCCAAGAAAGATGGGGCTTTCCGATAAGGATTTCTCCTTATTGGCACGCAATTAGATGATCAAACTTCTCCTTGACAGAACTTCTAGACATTATAAATATTGCAATTTAATAATATGAATAACTTTGTCGTCTCAATTATTGATTTAATAATATATCATATAATGTAGATGATACTGTGACAATAATCGAATCAATAATATGAGAGATATGATGCATCAATTACTGTAGCAATAATTGAGTATAACTAAGTGACTTCTCCGTATAGCATCAATAATCAATACTGGTAGTGTCTTCTTATGCAACCACGCGTATTACTATACTTTTACTAAGGGTAGTTCAACGGTTTAACGGTAAAACTTCCGCCGTTATTTTTATAAAAGATAATTATATGGTTTTTCTAACTACGACAATACTTCCGTTAATAGGGGTCCACTCAATGATTGTCTTGATCGTAACATTCTCTGTTAAAACGAATATTCCCAGACCAATCGAATATTATATAACCACTTGCTTACTTTGCAAAATTTGTAAATATTACCCACAACTATAACATTAAATCAAATCCACACCATAATATTCAAAAATATATTTGAAAAAATTATTCTTTATTCATAAAAGTTGGGGTCTTACAACCTCCCTTCTTATGAAATTTAGTCCTCGAAATTAGGGTGCGATACTGGTATGTCCAAGAGATGAAGATACCTTGATTTCATCTCGATTCTAACTGATGAGACCCCAAATTTTATGAATAAAGATTTAAATTTCTCAAAATTTTTTTTGTGAATATTATGGTGTGGATTTGATATAATGTTATAGTTATGGGTAATATTTATAAATTTTGCAAAGTAAGCAAGTTGTTATATAATATTAGATTGGTGGGGAATATTCTTTTTAATGAGAGAATATTCATATGCGACGACACAATCATTGGTGGACCCCAGCGGAAGTATTATCGTAGTTAGAAAATGAAAAATTATCTTTTATAAAAATAACGGCGAAAGTGTTACCATTAAAGCTATTTGAACTACTACGGTAGTAAAAGAAATGCGATGTCTGGCGTGGTTGCATAGTAGCACACGGTATTGATTATTGATGCTTACGTGAAAGTCACTCGATTATACTCAATTATTGCTACGATAATTCTTTGCATCATATCTCTCATATTATTGATTCAATTATTGTCACGATATCATCTGCATAATATTTTATATATTATTAAATCAATAATTGAGGCGACAAAGTTATTCATATTATTAAATTGCAATATTTACAATGTCTAGAAGTTACATCGAGGAGAGGTTTGGTCATCTAATTGCGGCGCTTCGATAAGGAGAAATCCTTATCGAAAAGCCCCTCTTTCTGGGAATAACACGGTTGTTAAATATTGTGAGTTATAATATTAATGATGAATAAGTTAAATGTTGATTAAAGATGAATTTGATAGTTCCATTGTGTTGGGATTATTAGTGTTAGTGGAAATCGACATTTATTAGATGATAATTGATGTCTGGGGGTTATATTGATAAATCGGGTAATTAATCGGATAAATGAGCAATTAATTACTACTAATTCACATGCTTATATAACTATTTGTTCACATGTGTGTACTATTGAATCACATTCTTGTACTATTAGGGGAGTTGGTGCAAGATTGATAATACTTGCATGAAAGTTAAAAATGGAGGTATAGATGGAGTACTATCTTGTAATTATTATTTTCACATGATTATAACTATTGATTCACATGATTGAACTATTGATTCACATTATTTACTATTAGGGGAGGTGGTGCAAGTTTGATAATACTTGCGGGACTAAATTAAAAATGAAAGAAAAGTTGGAGGTTTGTCTTTGTAATATTTTGAGCCCCAAAATGTGCAATTATCGAAACTATATTTTCCTATAAATAGAAGCTCATTCTTCCTTCATTTCTCACCCAATTCACTAAAGCTTTAGAGCAATTATTATAGAGAAATTATAGAGAAAAAGAAAGAAGAGAAGTCTCTACTCCTCCTATTCCAATATCCGGTTTCTTCTAGGTAAAGGTATTATTTCTTTTCGTATTCATGAAGAGAGCTATTGTTATTCCATTCCTTATTATTATGTTGGAATAACTTTTGTCTATGCTGATCTCTGCATACATGGTGAAATTCTTACATTATTCCATTCTTTATTATTACATTGGAATAACTTGTCTTGCGATCTTGATCATCGCGTGCATGCGCAGTAATTCATTGTTATTCCATTCTTTATTATTACATTTGGAATATCACATGCATGCGGTTTCGCGTGACTGAATTCAGTTCCATTCTTTATTATTACATTGGAATATCACATGCATGCGGTTTCATCGCATGACTGGTTCCATTCTTTATTATTACATTAGAATATCATCATGCATGCGGTTTCGCATGATGACACAGTTCCATTCTTTATTATTATTTGAATATCATTGCATAACACACAGTTTCATTCTTTATTATTTTGTTGAGAATAACTGGTGAATGGTCTATTCATTGATGAATTCTTCATTATTCCATTCTTTATTATTATTTGGAATAACTTTGTGTACATGTGGATTACTGCATGCATGGTGAATGATCATTTGTATTCATATGAATAGTATTTTCATTAAAAAGGGTTTTTACGCTAGGCGCGGTTTTATAATTTTTGGCCCTCAAAAATTTTGGAAAAATTGGAAATGACAATTTGATGAGTTTTCTAGATTGTGTCCAAAAATGACGATTTTTAGATGTATAGATTAAGAGTTATGGATTTTATGGGAAAAGACTATTTTAAAAGTAAACCCTTATAACTCTTTGTGGTTAACTCAAAATTGGTGAAATTTTTATTGGGAGTACATGTATATAACGAGGAGTATACCACTGTAAATTTGAATTTTTGGACAAAAGTACAATTTATGATAAATGTCTAAATATTAGCGATTTTGGCCATATGAAAAATAGTAAATGAATTTTAAAAATCGAAAAAAATATATATTCAATATGGGACTATATTACGCTAAATCCCGAAAAAAGAAATATTTTTGGGACTGATTTGGTATTTTCATGAAAATGAACTAGTTATGAGTAAATGAATTAAATATGTTATGTGAAGTAACAAAATTGGAAAATAGGATTTTATGCGTTGAGAATCCTATATAGGGTATATGCAGATTTTTGATAAGGGATTTGATCATTGGTGATGAAATCTTATGAGTATGACATTTTTGAATGATTAAATGCATTATTTGGTAAAGTGTAAACAATTGAAATAAATTGTTTATAAGTTTAAGAAGTGATTAAAATATTGTTATAATATTAATAATATTAGATGATGAGTTTATTAAGTGATTGATAATATTTGGATAAATTTAAAGTCTTTAATATTTATCCTTATTTTCATTTGATTAATGCTTATATCATTGTCATCATCCTCATGCTTATATTATGATGAAAGTCATCTTTGGCTTACGTGCATAGATGGACTTGGTATGATTATGACCAGGGATCATTCGGTATAATCATGACCTGTAATGTTATAAATGATGTGGTAAAAGTCCTCGGTGGCACATGTAGTGCATTGATGGACAATTTTTGTATGATTATGACCCGAGATTATTCGGTATAGTCATGACCATTGATGATTTAATGAATATCCTTGGCGTAGTGCGAGGATGATTCGATGATGTGGTTTATTTATTAAAATTTGAGTCTCGTGATAAAAATTGATGAAAACATTTTAAAACATAGAAGATAGTAGATATCATGCTCTACTTGACTCTTCTAATGGATTGCTTATTCAATTGCAGTTAAACTTGATGTTTATTGTATTTTATCGGTTTAACATTGTTGAAGACTAATGATAATTTATTACGCATTATCTTAGTCATAATATTTCTTCTTGGGCTAGTTGAGCTCACCCTTTCTTTCAATGTTTCTCTTGAAAAATGAGAATATAAGCTGGGGACTAGTCGGGGGAGCGGAGTGACGGTCGAGATGATAGCATTAGTAGTCCTCACTATTACATTAAATAGTGTGATAATAAATGTAATGAGGACTCCATTGAGTGTGGATATTGTCTAGATGACAATATTTTATATTAAAACTCTTATAGCATATGTTTTTGTGCGTATTTTACACGACATTTGTATAATTAAGTTTGTATTTGTATTTTTGTACCATATATTTGGCGACTCAAGATGGGTGATGTATACCTATTTTGGGGCGTCACGGTTGAGTATCAAAGCTTAGGGATATGATCCTGGTGAGATGTGAGACAAGAAGAACTAGGAGGAGAGAGCGGGGAATTCCTTGCTTAGTATGACCTACCTAAGTTTATTTGGTATTTAATTGGTCGATTAGAGTATAGGGATAATATGTGATATGTTAATTAACCCTTGTTTTGTGATGGTGTTTGAAAATGGCATCTGAAAATGTTGAGATCGTGAATGAAGCACATGAGAGGCCAGTTGAGTCACCAACGATCGATACCGAGGATAATGTGCAGCGGAAGACAATAATCCTCGGGTAAATAACAACACCGATCAAATGATGAGCGATGGGATGTTCGGAGGCTTTATGCAATTCATACAACATCGGTAAGAGAGACTCTGTTCAAAATATAGGTGGAAATAATGGCAACCCACGATTGGTCACCATTAAGCGATTCAAGGAGCTGGGACCACGAGGAGTTTTTGGAAAGCGAGAACCACTAAAAGCGGAGGCGTGGTTAAAGCGAGATCACCAAGATATTTGATGTCTTGGGATGCTCGAGAGCAAAAGGTTCCTTTGCCACCTTTATGTTGCGTGAAGAGGCGGATTCTTGGTGGGAATCGTAAAAGCGTACCCGACTGGCCTTTCAAGATGTCTTGGGAGAAGTTCGAAGATCATTCAACGACAAGTACTTTCCGAAAGTATTCGTCACATGAAGGAGGTGGAGTTTATCAAGTTGGAGCAAAACAATATGCCATGAGTGTCGCGATCTGAGGCTAAATTTGCGGAGTTATCGGTTTGCATCCCATTTGGTGCGATAATGAGGAAGCGAATGGCGAATATTTCTAAGAGGTTTGAAACCCGATATCGTCAATACCTCATTTCTCACAAACTTTGTTTATATTAGGATGTTGTGAATAGGGCTCGATTATTGGGCGCGATAATGAGTCGGCACAACCAAAAGGCAACGACCAACAACACGATAATAATCATACAAGTGGCAGCGACCATCGAACAATGATAACCATCACGGAGGAAATTATCATGCCAAGAATGGTAACCACTTGGTGGTAATCATGGCCAAGAATAATAGAAGTGGAAATTTCAAGAAGAAGAGTTCAACAATGATGGAAAAGCGTGACACCAACACCCATTTTTAAGGAAGGAGAACGACCACCGATTGTATATTTCAAATGTGGAGGGAGGACACATATCGGTCAAAAGCGCATGATGCGGTCTAAAGCATGTTATAATTGTGGAAAAGAAGGTCACCTAGCCCGATTTTGTCGTGGTGCACCAAAGTCAAGTCCAATTTGGGACGGTGGCACCAAAGGCGGATCTGGACAAAACAAAGTCGGTGGTTTCGGGAAGAGCGTTTTTCGTGACTTCTCAAAAAGCGAGTAACTTACGACGAAGTTAGCACAGTTAGTTAATTATAAATTCTTGCAAAGTCTATACATTATTGAATCTTTGGTTCTACCCATTATTTTATCTCTCTTGCTTGCGCTCAACGTTTAAATTTAACTCTAGAAGTTAGACTTTGACTTATCGATTGAAACTTCGTTAGGAGAAACCTTCATTTCATGTGCTATCCAAGTCTTGGATGAGAGTCACGATTTTTAATGATATTTCTATCGTTAATAAATTTCTGACGTATTCTTGAAGACTTCTTAGCCTACCCTAGGCGTGAAATCGAATTTTGTATTGACCCATCTACAAAACCCATTTTTTAACCCTTAAATATTTCTTCACCAAAAGCGAGCGAATAATGCGCCAAAGATGTTGGCTCATTTTTTTGAAGATTACGACTATACCATTCAATATCATCATGGAAGAAGCGAGCGTGGTAGTGCGTAGTTGAGTTGAGTAGAAGATCGTATCGTTTTTATGAGTGCGATGTTGTTAACACAAAAAAACCATTTTGTATAACTTACAAATGATGAAGATAGAGTTAAAGACTCTGAGACCCACGTGAAGATAACGAATATCTGATTAGAATCGACTTTAATCGATAAAGTTAAAGCCATGAAAAGCTACATACTCGGAGATGATGAATGTGAAGAAGAAGGTTCAAGAGGGCGTTATTCTAGAAGCGAGAATCGATGAAGAGAAAATCTCAACCCTCGATTTTATTGGCCCATTTGAAATCCTTGATCGGTAGGAGCTGTGGCTATAGACTCGTTTTACGCCAAGTATGTCGGCGTGTTCATAACATTTTTCAAGTATCGATGTTACGTAAATATGTGGATGACCGAACCACATTATTAAATTAGAACTAGGCGAGATAGCGAAAGATTTAACGTGTGAGGAGATCGTGTTAAAATCTTGGATAAGAAGGATCGTATTCAACACTCAAAGGTTATACCTCAAGAGTTAGAATCTGAAATGAAGTCAAGGTATCCTCATCTCTTGACATACCGAATGCGTACGTAAATTTTGAGGCGAAATTTCATAAGGAGGGAGATTGTGAGACCCCAGATTTTATGAATAAAAATTTAAATTTCTCGAAATATTTTTTTTGAATATTATGGTGTGGATTTGATATAATGTTATAGTTGTGGGTAATATTTATAAATTTTACAAAGTAAACAAGTTGTTATATAATATTAGATTGGTGGGGAATATTCTTTTTGTAGGGAATATTAAATGCGATGACACAATCATTAGTGGACCCCACTAGCGGAATTATTGTTGTAGTTAGAAAATGACGAAATTATCTTTTTATAAAAATAACGGCGAAAAGTGTTCTGTTAAAAGCTGTTGAACTACCCGGTAGTAAAAGTATGCGATGTCTGGCGTGGTTGCATAGTAGCACACGGTATTGATTATTATTGATCTTACGTGAAGTCACTCGGTTATACTCGATTATTGCTACGATAATTCTTTGCATCATATCTCTCGTATTATTGATTCAATTATTGTCACATTATCATCTGCATAATATTTTATATATTATTAAATCAATAATTGAGGCGACAAAGTTATTCATATTATTAAATTGCAATATTTATAATGTCTAGAAGTTACATCGAGGAGAGGTTTGGTCATCTAATTGCGCGCGATAAGGAAAAATCCTTATCGGAAAGCCCCTCTTTCACAGGAGCGACACGGTTGTTAAATATTGTGAGTTATAATATTAATGATGAATAAGTTAAGTGTTGATTAAAGATGAATTTGATAGTTCCATTGTGTTGGGATTATTAGTGTTAGTGGAAATCGACATCTATTAGATGATAATTGATGTGGGGGGTATATTGATAAATCGGGTAATTAATCGGATAAATGAGCAATTAATTGCTACTAATTCACATGCTTATATAACTATTTGTTCACATGTGTGTACTATTGAATCACATTCTTGTACTATTAGGGGAGTTGGTGCAAGATTGATAATACTTGCATGACTAAGTTAAAAATGGAGGTATAGATGGAGTCTTATCTTTGTAATTCATATTTTTCACATGATTATAACTATTGATTCACATGATTGAACTATTGATTCACATTATTTACTATTAGGGGAGGTGGTGCAAGTTTGATAATACTTGCGGGACTAAATTAAAAATGAAAGAAAAGTTGGAGGTATTGTCTTTGTAATATTTTGAGCCCCAAAAAATGTGCAATTATCGAAACTATATTTTCCTATAAATAGAAGCTCATTCTTCCTTCATTTCTCACCAATTCACTAAAAGCTTTAGAGCAATTATTATAGAGAGAAATTATAGAGAGAAAGAAGAAGAAATAATGCTACCTCTCTATTCGATATCCGATTTCTTTCTAAGGTAAGGGTATTATTTCTTTCGTATTCATGAAGAGAGCTATTGTTATTCCATTCCTTATTATTATATTGGAATAACTTTGTCTATCACAATCTGCATACATGGTGAAATTCTTCTATTATTCCATTCTTTATTATTACATTGGAATAACACATTTATGCATTTGATTCATCGCGTGCACAGTGAATTATGTTGTTATTCCATTCTTTATTATTACATTGGAATATCCTATGCATGCGATTTACGTATGACTTCTTTGGTTCCATTCTTTATTATTACATTGGAATATCACATGCATGCGGTTTTTGCATGACTGGTTCCATTCTTTATTATTACATTTGGAATATCATATGCATGCGGTTTCATGCATGACACTGGTTCCATTCTTTATTATTACATTGAGAATAACTTTTATGCATGCGGTCTATCGCATGCATGGTGAATTCTTACATTATTCCATTCTTTATTATTACATTGGAATAACTTTGTCTATGTGGATTCTGCATGCATGGTGAATGATCCTTTGTATTCATATGAATAGTATTTTCATTAAAAGGGTTTTTACGCTGAGGGCGGTTTTATAATTTTTTGACCCTCAAAAATTTGGAAAAATTTGAAATGATAATTTGATGAGTTTTCTAGATTGTGTCCAAAAATGGCGATTTTTGGATGTATAGATTAAGAGTTATGGATTTTATGGGAAAAGACTATTTTAAAAGTAAACCCTTATAACTCTTTGTGGTTAACTCAAAATTGGTGAAAATTTTTATTGGGAGTACATGTATATAACGAGGAGTATACCTGTAAATTTTGGAATTTTTGGACAAAAGTACAATTTATGATAAATGTCTAAATATTAAATGATTTTGGCCATATGAAAATATAGTAAATGAATTTTAAAATTTAGAGAAAAATATATATTCAATATGGGACTATATTACGCTAAATCCCGGAAAAGAAATATTTTTGGGACTGATTTGGTATTTTTCATGAAAATGAACTAGTTATGAGTAAATGAATTAAATATGTTATGTGAAGTAACAAAATTGGAAAATAGGATTTTATGGCTTGGGAATCCTATATAGGGTATATCTGATTTTTTGATGAGGATTTGATCATTGGTGATGAAATCTTATGAGTATGACATTTTGAATGATTAAATGCATTATTTGGTAAAGTGTAAACAATTGAAATAAATTGTTTATAAGTTTAAGAAGTGATTAAAATATTGTTATAATATTAATAATATTAGATGATGAGTTTATTAAGTGATTGATAATATTTGGATAAATTT
The DNA here is from genome assembly GCA_020205605.1 of Panax ginseng. Classification (NCBI taxonomy): domain Eukaryota; kingdom Viridiplantae; phylum Streptophyta; class Magnoliopsida; order Apiales; family Araliaceae; genus Panax; species Panax ginseng. The sequence continues at coordinate 146,544,675 of CM035133.1, forward strand.
AAAGTCTTTAATATTTATCCTTATTTTCATTTGATTAATGCTTATATCATTGTCATCATCCTCATGCTTTATATTGTGATGAAAGTCATCTTTGGCTTACGTGCGTAGATGGACTTGGTATGATTATGACCGAGGATCATTCGGTATAATCATGACCTGTAATGTTATAAATGATGTGGTAAAAGTCCTCTATGGCACCTGTAGTGCATTGATGGACAATTTTTGGTATGATTATGACCGAGGATTATTTGGTATAGTCATGACCATTGATGATTTAATGAATATCCTTGGCGTGAGTGCAGGGATGATTCGATGATGTGGTTTATTTATTAAGCTGAGTCTCAGCGATAAAAATTGATGAAAACATTTTAAAACATAGAAGATAGTAGATATCATGCTCTACTTGACTCTTCTAATGGATTGCTTATTCATTGCGATTAAACTTGATGTCTATTGTATTTTATCAGTTTAACATTGTTGAAGACTAATGATAATTTATTATGCATTATCTTAGTCATAATATTTCTTACTGGGCTAGTTGAGCTCACCCTTTCTTTCACTGTTCTCTTCAGGAAATGAGAATATAAATTGGGACTAGTCGGGGAGCGGAGTGATGGTCCGGATGATAGCATTAGTAGTCCTCACTAATCTATTAAATAATGTGATAATAAATGTAATGAGGACTCCATTGAGTGTGGATATTGTCTAGATGACAATATTCTTATTAAAACTCTTAGATATGTTTTTTAAATATATTACACGATGTTTGTATAATTAAGTTTGTATTTTACTCCTGTGATGGATTGCAAATTGTGTGTTGTGCGCCTCCATCATGATTTTATACTTTAAGTCGAATCATTAGGAACACAAAGTCCGGAGTTGACTTGAAGTATTTCTTCTTCATCGATTCTTGCTTCCAAAATAACACCTTCTTGCACTTTCTTCTTCATACGCATCAGCTCCAGTGCGTAGTTTGAAGCGACTTTTAAATTTATCGATTAAATTTGGTTCCACTCAGTATATTCGCCATCATCACATGGGTCCTGAGTCTTTAACTCTATTTCCATCCTTTCCAAGTCATACAAAATGAGTCTTTGCATTGACAATATTGCACTCGTGCATTCGCATATAATCTTCTACTCAATGTGTCACTCACTACGTTCGCTTTTCCGAGATGGTATTGGATGGTATGATCATAATCTTTCAACAACTCGAAGCCATCGTGGTTCTTAGAATGTTGAGTTCCTTTTGAGTGAAAAAAATATTTGAGGCTTTTATGATCCGTATAGATCTCCACCTTCTCTCATACAAGTAATGCCTCCAAATCTTAAGCGCCAAAAGCATTGCGCTAACTCTAGATCATGAGTAGGATAATTCCTCTCATATTCTTTGAGTTGTCGAGAGCATAGGCTATGACTTTCCCATGTTGCATGAGAACACATCCTAACCCTTTGCACGAAGCATCACTTTGTAGATGACAAATCCTCAAGGCGGATGGTATTGTCGAGCAGGTGCTAAAATGAGTCTCCTCTTGAGTTCTTGAAAACTCTTTTCACATTCCTCGCTCCAACCGAATTTTGTATTTTTTCGAGTCAGCTGAGTTAATGGAGTAGCGATTCGAGAAAACCCTTCTACGAATCTCCGATAATAACCAGCTAAGTCAAGAAAGTTTCATACTTAGGTCACTGACTTAGGTTGCTCCCAGCTTTGAATTGCTTCAATCTTTGCCGGGTCAACAGATATTCCATGATTTGATATCACGTGCCCAAGGAATGCAACTTCCTTAATCCAGAACTCGCATTTCTTCAACTTGGCATAAAGCTTGTTTTCACGAAGCTTTTGGAGTATCAGCCTCAAGTGTTGCTCATGGTCTTTGCGGGTTTTGGAGTATGTGAGGATGTCATCAATAAAGACGACTATAAAGTGATCCAAATATTCCTTGAATACTTGATTCATCATGTCCATGAAGGCAATAGGAGCATTAGTCAATCCAAAAGACATGACTAGGAATTCATAATGCCAGTATCGAGTTCTGAAAGCAGTCTTTGGAATGTCATCAGTTTTAATCTTCAACTGATGATATCCTAACGAAGATCAATCTTTGAAAAGAATTTGGCTCCTTGCAATGGTCAAAAGGTCATCAATGCGAGGCAACGAGTACTATTTTGATGGAGACTTGATTGACTCAGGATAATCAATACAAAAGTCGCATACTTCCATCTTTCTTCTTTCTGAATAGAAACAGGGAGCACCCCAAGGAGCGTCTTAGGGCGAATGAAACCGATGTCTAACAATTCTTGTAGTTGGGTTTTTGTAAGACCCCGACTTATTATTAATGAAATTAAATTTCCTCTATTTATTATTTTGAAATAGTAAGGGTTGATTTGATTAATGTGGTTAGTTATGGGCAAAATCTTAAATATTTTAAATAAGCAAGTGGTTATAAAATATTCATTGTTGTTTGGAGAATATTCGTTTGGTGGTGGAATATTCTTCTTGTCGGAGAATATTAAATGCACTCGGTGCGACCTTAATGTGGGGCCCCATAACGAAAGCGATTGGATGAAGAAAGCGACAAATATAAGTTGTTTATAAATAACGGCGTAGTTATTACTGAGTATTATCTTGTTGGAATACCCGTTGGTTAAAACACAAGATGCACCGCGGTATTGCACCAATTATTGATTCTTACGTGAAGGCCTTTACTCAATAATTATTACAATGAATTCTTATTCAATATTTTATTTTATTAATTCAATAATTGCTATGTTGATATTTTATATTATTGTTGTTTCAATAATTATCACTACACAGTATTTTCCATTATCAGATCAATAGTTCATATTATTTGAATAATATTATTTGATAGCATTCATGGCAATGTCTAGAAAGTTCTGTCTAAGGAGAGGTTTGGTCATCTAATTGCTTGGCAAAGATGAGAGAAATCCTTATTGAAAGCCCTTCTTTCACAGAACTGCACGGTTGTCGATGTTGTGATTCTCATAATATTATTTGTGAATAATTAATTATTGATTTATATGATAAGAAAAATACTCATTTTATGTGGATATAGATGGAGAAATTTTTTTAATGTGACAATTGTTGAAAATTAATATTTTATCTTTTACGATAAAATAATTCATTTAATATATTATTATATTTTAATAATATAATAATGGTGATATTTTTAAAATAAATATGGGATATATGAATAAATGAGGAGGAAGAGTATTTTTGTTACTAAAAATATTTAAAACATATTTTTCATGTTTGTCGACCCCATTTCTTGACTGAAATTTGATTATAGCCTGTAAAATCGCTTGGTTTGTGGATTTGATCCAATTTTGTTTGAAATTTGGAAAAACTTTCTTCTGCAAAGTTGTAGAGAATGTCGACTGAGAATGTTAACAGTGGAGTAAATGAGACCTTGGAGACACCTTTACTCACCAATGAGGGAGAAACGTCAATGAATCGAACAATGTTCCTCCCGTAAAAACACCACTTGATCGGGATTTATGAGCAGCGGAATGTTTAGAAGATTTTTGCGGTTCATGCAAAATCGGGGCGAGGAGACTTCGTGTACAAAATATTGGTGGAAATGATAACAACGCACGATTTGTCACAACGGCGAGTTCAAAGAGTTGGGACCACCAGAATTTTGGGGAAAGCAGGATCCGATTAAGGCAGAAACGTGGGTCAAACAAATCACCAAGATATTCGATGTCTTGGGATGCACAGAGGAACAAAAGGTTCCATTCGCCACCTTTATGTTCCGTAATGAAGGCAGACTTGGTGCGAATCATCAGCGTACCCATCCAAACTTTTCGGCGATGTCTTGGGAGCGTTTAAAAAAAGCTTCAATGACAAGTACTTTCACGAAAGTATTAAATCATATGAAGGAAGTGGAGTTTATTAGATTGGAACAAAAAAACATTTGGTGTCCCAAAGACGAGGCGAAGTTTGCGAGTTATCCGGGTTTATTCCTCATTTGGTGGAGAATGAGGAACGTGTATGACGCGGATGTTTACGAGAGGTTTGAAACCCGACATCGTCAATATCTCATTTCTCATAAATTTTCTCTCTATTCGAGATGTTGTCAACATGGCTCAATTATTAGAAGCGAGATAACGAAAGTACGTTCAACCGAGGGACCACAACCAGGATCATCTGGAGGTGACAATACGGTCATCGAACAAACGATAACCAACGGAGAAAGAAAAATACGGACAAAGGCGGTAACCACTCTGGTGGTAATCATGGCCATGAAAATAGAAGAAAAGAGTCAGGGGGAGATTTTAAAAAGAGGAGATTCAACAATGATAATGGGAAGATGTCGACACCAACAAGAATCGTTTCTAAGGAGGAGAAACGACCACTTTGGTTGTATCTTCTGAAATGTGGAAAAGAGGACATATCATTAAAACGCCCACAACAGTTCAAGGTATGTTATAATTGTAGAAAAGAACATATCGCTCGAGATTGTACGGTAGCGAAACCAAGTCCAGCGGGGATGGTAACTCAAAAGGCTGTCTCAGAAAAGTCAAAGTCAATGGTTCCTGGAAGAGCGTTTGTTGTGACTGGTCATAATGCGAGGAACCCAAACGAGGTGATCACGGGTAAGCTAATCATAAATTCTTGTGAAGTTTATACCTTACTAGATATCGGTGCTACCCATTCATTTATCTCTCCTGCTTGTGTTCAACGTTTAAACTTGGCTCCGGAGAAATTAGACTTTGATTTATCTATGGAGACTCTGTTAAGAGAAACTTTTATTACATCCACTGTTTATAAATCTTGTTTGATCCAAGTTGGCACCATTACATTACCTGTTGACCTTATCACTTTAAAGATACTTGCTTTTGATGTGATTTTAGGGATTGATTGGTTAACTACTCATCATTCCAAAATTGATTATTTTCATAAGGTTGTTAGTTTTCATATTCCTAACCAACCTGTTGTACGAATTCAAGCAACTAAACCATTAAAATCAATCACTGTCATATCAAGTCATAAAGCTATTCGTTTATTGAAAAACGGATGTCAAGCTTTCTTAGCCCATGTTATGGATTTGAATAAAGAATCATCGGATTTGAATAATATTCCTGTTGTTAGTAAATTTCTGACGTATTTCTGATGAACTTCTAAATTGACCCCGAACGTGAAGTTGAATTCTTTATTGATCTTGAACTGGTACAAATCCCATTTCTAAAACCCCATATCGAATGGCTCTATTGAACTTCGGGAGTTAAAGGTCCAACTACGAGGAGTTGTTGGACATCGATTTCAGTCGTCCTAGTACATCTCCTTAGGGTGCTCTTGTTTTATTTGTAAAGAAGAAAGATGGAAGTATGCGACTTTGTATTGACTACCGGGAATTAAACCATGTCACTATCAAGAATAGGTATCCGCTACCTCGTATTGATGACTGTTTGACCAGATTACAAGGAGCACAATTCTTTTCAAAGATCGATATTAGCTCGGATATCATCGGTGAAAGATTAGAATGAGGATATTCCAAAGACTACCTTGAACTTCGATCAAGGCATTATGAATTCTTAGTCATGTCTTTTGGATTGACTAATGCTCCTGCAGCTTTCATGGATATGATGAACCGAGTATTCAAGGACTATTTGGATCAGTTCGTTGTTGTCTTTATTGATAAAATCCTCATATATTCCAAAAGTCATGAAGATCATGAGCACCATTTGAAGCTGGTACTCCAAAGGCTTCGTGAAAACAAGTTTTATGCTAAGTTGAAGAAATGCGAGTTCTGGCTTGAGGAAGTAGCATTCCTTGGGCACGTGGTGTCAAAACATGGAGTATCTGTTGACCCAGTGAAGATTGAAGCAATACAAAGTTGGGAGCAACCGAAGATGGTGACCGAAGTACGTAGTTTTCTAGGCTTAGCTAGTTATTATCGGAGATTCGTGGAAGGATTTTCTCTAATCGCTACTCCGTTAACTCAGCTGACTCGGAAAGATACAAAATTCGTATGGAGCCAGGAATGCGAGAAGAGTTTTCAAGAGCTTAAGAGGAAACTCATTTCGACTGCTTCGACAATACCATCTGGTTCGGATGGATTTGTTATCTCTGACGATGCTTACGGCAAAGGGTTAGGATGTGTTCTCATGCAACATGGGAAAGTCATAGCCTATGCCTCGCGACACAACTTAAAAAGAGTATGAGAGGAATTATCCTACTCATGATCTAGAGTTAGCGGCCCAGATCGTTCATATTAAAGATCATGAGGCACTATCTATATGGAGAAAAGTGGAGATATATTCGGACCATAAAAGCCTCAAATATTTCTTCACCCAAAAGGAACTCAACATGCGGCAACGACGTTGGATCGAGCTGTTAAGAGATTATGACCACACCATTTAATACCATCCTGGAAAAGAAAACGTGGTAGCTAACGCGTTGAGTAGAAAATCATATGCAGAAACGAGTGCGATGATGTCAAGTATACATATAGAACTAACTTTAATCGATAAAGTTAAAGTTGCTCAAGCCACAGACCCGGAGCTGATGCGTATGAAGAAAAAAGTACAGGAAGGTGCTATTCCAAAAGCAAGAATCGATAAAGAAGGAATACTTCGAGTCCACTCCAGACTTTGTGTTCCTAACGACTCTGATTTGAAGAACAAGATCATTATGGAGGCACATAATACACCGTTTGCAATTCATCCTGGAAGTACCAAAATGTATCGTGATCTTCGACATACATTTTGGTGGAACAATATGAAGAGAGAGATCATGAAGTTTACCTTGAGGTGTTTAACTTGTCAACGTGTAAAGGCAGATCATCAAGTGCCTAAGGGTCCATTGCAACCACTTGAGATTCTGAAATGGAAGTGGGAACACATTACCATGGATTTCGTTACGGGTCTTCCCACGGTTTCTCAAGGCATAAATGCTATTTGGGTTATTGTTGATAGATTAACTAAGTCTGCTCATTTCTTGCCAATACTGGAGACTTATTCCCTTGAACGTCTTGCTCGTATGTACGTGAATGAGATTGTAAGATTGCATGGCATGCCAGTATCCATAGTTTCAGATCGTGACCCAAGATTCACTTCACGATTTTGGGTTAGCTTGCAAAAAGCTATGAGCGCAGATTCTGATTGATTCGGCATATCATCCTCAAACGGACGGACAATCAGAGAGGACTATTCAAACTCTTGAAGATCTATTAAGACACTGTGTCCTAGATTTCAAAGGGAGTTGGGATAAGTATTTACCATTGGTGGAATTCTCCTAAAACAACAGTTATCAGACAAGTATAGGTGTGGCTCCATTTGAAGCATTATATGGACGAAAGTGTCGCTCTCCAATATGTTGGGATGAGGTGGGTGAAGCAACATTGTTGGGACCCGAGTTGGTACGTATGACTACGAAAAAGATCCAAATGATTCGACAACGTATACAAACGGCACAGGATCGACAAAAGAGTTATGTTGATCTTCATCGAAAGGACGTGGAATTTAGTGTTGGGGATCATGTATTGTTGCGTGTAGCTCCATGGAAGGGAATAACAAGATTTGGGAAGAGAGGAAAGCTCAATCCACGATTTATAGGTCCATTTTAGATTCTTGACCGAGTAGGAAATGTATCCTATAGACTCGCGTTACCTCCAAGTATGTCTCGTGTTCATAATGTTTTTCATATATCTGTGCTTCGTAAATATGTGAAGGACCTGAACCACGTTATGGAGTTAGAACCGGATGAGATAGCTGAAGACTTAACGTATGAAGAGGTACCTATCAAGATCTTGGATAGGAATGAGCATGTCCTACGCACAAAGGTCATACCACAAGTCAAAGTTTTGTGGAGGAACCATGCTATTGAATAAATGACCTGAGAGTTGGAAACGGAAATGAAAGCGAGGTATCCTCACCTTTTCGAAACATCAGGTACGTACGACAATTTCGAGGACAAAATTTCATAAGGAGGGGAGGTTGTAAGACCCCAACTTATTATTAATGAAATTGAATTTCCTCTATTTATTATTTTGAAATAGTAAGGGTTGATTTGATTAATGTGGTTAGTTATGGGCAAAATGCGCAAATATTTTAAATAAGCAAGTGGTTATAAAATATTCATTGTTGTCGAAGAATATTCGTTTGGTCGTGGAATATTCTTACTATCGGGGAATATTAAATGCGACGGTAGCGACCTTTGTGTGTAGGCCCCATAACTTGAGCGATTGGATGAAGAAAGCGACAAATATAAGTTGTTTATAAATAATGGCGTGAATTCAGATTATCTTTGTTGGAATACCCGTTGGTTAAAACACGATGAAGCGGTATTGCACCAATTATTGATTCTTACGTGAAGGGACTATTCAATAATTATTACAAGGTGAGTTACTCTTCAATATTTTATTTTATTGATTCAATAATTGCTATGTTGATATTTTATATTATTGTTGTTTCAATAATTGTCACTACATAGTATTTTCCATTATCAGATCAATAATTCATATTATTTGAATAATATTATTTGATAGCATTATTGGCAATATCCGAGAAAGTTACATCTAAGGAGAGGTTTGGTCATCTAATTGCGCTACGCATAGAGAGAGAAATCCTTATTGAAAGCCCCTCTTTTTTCTGGAACCTGCTGGTTGTCGATGATTGTGATTACGTAATATTATTTGTGAATAATTAATTATTAATTTATATGATAAGAAAAATACTCATTTTATGTGGATATAGATGGAGAAAATTTTTTAATGTGACAATTGTTGAAAATTAATATTTTATCTTTTCTGATAAAATAATTCATTTAATATATTATTATATTTTAATAATATAATAATGGTGATATTTTTAAAATAAATGTGGGATATATGAATAAATGAGGAGGAAGAGTATTTTTGTTACTAAAAATATTTAAAACATGTTTTTTATGTTTGTGGACCCCATTTCTTGACTGAAATTTGATTATAGCCTGTAAAATCGCCCGTTTGTGGATTTCGGTCAATTTTTGTTTGGAATTTGGAAAAACTTTCTTCTGTAAAGTTGTAGAGAATGGAATTTCCTATGGAAATGACACAAGGTTTGAATTTTTCTGATAAAAGGGCTATTTATTATGAATTATTGAAATTCTGGATTAATTGATTATTTTTTTTTTGGAGTTTTAAGTGATTTTTGTATGAAAAACGTTTTTGGTGATGTTGGCACATGTTTGGCTAAATTCAGATCTTCAAAGGTGTGCGTAGGAAGTTTTGTTATAAATAATAATATTTTATTAAATTTTCTGCTTTGGTGTTCTAAGCATTTTCCTATAAATAGGGTGCTTAGGTTAGAATTGAAAATCACACCAGAAACTGAAGTTTTCTCTTTCTATATTATCGAGCGTATTCTTGTGAGTATTTTGATACTTTGAGTGTTGCTATACAGTGCAAGTTCCCTTCAGCACTATATCCAGTATTCCAGTCAGAAGTATTGTCTTTTTGAGGTAAGTGATATTATTATTTTTTTTAAAAAATGATATTATTTCTTTCAATATCATTATGCCGGAATATTGGTAAGATTTTTCTTGTGAAATTCTTGTCTTTTAGTGTTGGGGTTACTATTCACGTATACGACACTATTCACGAATCTGACCTTATTCACGAAAAAATTAAATTTTTGTTTTTATCCAAGATATCTATTATGGATACTAGCTTTGATTGTATCCATGTTTTGTTCTTCATTCTTGAATTTTACTTCACTATGATTATTTATGAAGTATTTTTGAACTCGGATTGTTTGAAGTACGAATCCTTAAAATTTATTCGTTTCACTGGATTCGTTTCTTTAAAAATATTTTTATCATCCTCAGTCCTAAATGATGATATTACTGAATATCTTTGGCCTGTAGTGCAAATATTAATGATTTTCTGATGAATATCTTTGGCCATTAGTGCAAAGATGAACATGTGTTGAGATGAACATGACCAACTGATGAATATCTTTGGCCTGTAGTGCAAAGATGAATATTTGATTCAAGATGAATATTGATTGATGTTACAGGGATAAAATATTGATGATGGACTTTTAAATTCATAGATAATAGTAGATTTCATTCTCTACGTAACTCATCTATGAATTATTATTTCCGTTGCGAATATTGATCTGAAACTTGTTGTCTATTATATTCTATCAGATTTTTCCCTGTTGAAGACTAACGATAATTTGTTCTATATTATCTTAGTCATAATATTCTTTACTGGGCTAATTGAGCTCACCCTTTTCCTTTTTGTTCCATTTTTCTTCTCAGGAGGCGAGAATGTAACGAGTACTAGTCGGGGTATGGAATGAAGGTCTTAGAGAGTTATTTTAGTAGTCCTCACCATTTTTATAAGATAATATATTAATCATTGTAATGAAGACTTATTTGAGTGTTGATATTGTCTAGAAGACAATATTTGTGTTTAAACTCACAGTTTTTATGTTACATTAATAAAGTTATAGTTGTTTCTATACCATGTTATTGACGACTCAGAATGGGTGTTGTAAACCTATTTTGGGGGCGTCACAGTTTTTAACTCCTGAAGTTCAATAGGAGCCATTCGATATGGGGCTTTGGAAATGGGATTTGTACCGGATTCAAGGTCGATACAAAATTCAATTTCACGCTCTGGGGGTAGGCCAGGAGGTTCTTCAGGGAATACGTCAGGAAATTTATTAACAATAGAAATATCATTCAAATCTGACGTATCTTTATTTAAATTCGTGACATGGGTTAAGAAAGCTTGACATCCGTTTTTCAATAAACGAATAGCTTTATGACTTGATATGACAGTGATTGATTTTAGTGGTTTGGTTGCTTGAATTCGCATAATAGGTTGGTTAGGAATATGAAAGCTAACAACCTTACAAAAACAATCGATTTTAGCATGATGAGTAGTTAACCAATCAATCCCTAAAATCACATCAAATGCAAGTATTTTCAAGGAAATAAGATCGACAGTAACGTCGTGCGATTCTGGATTTGAATCAAACAAGACTTATAGGCCGTGGATGTAATGAAGGTTTCTCCCAACGGAGTTTCAACAAATAAGTCAAAGTCTAATTTCTCCCGAGTCAAAATTAAGCGTTGAGCGCAAGTAGGAGAAATAAAGGAATGGGTAGAACCAGTATCAAATAAAGTATAAACTTATTTAGAGTTTATGATTAGCTTACCCGTGATCACCTCGTTCGGATTCCTCGCTTTTTAGGAGGTTACGACAAACGCTCTCCCTTGAACTACCGATTTTGTCTTGTTTGGGACACCCTTTGATGCCTCCATCCCAACTGAACTTGACTTTGGTGCACGATAAAATCGGGCTAGGTGGCCTTCTTTTCCATAATTATAACACGCTATGGGTACGCATCGATGCGATTTAGACTTATGTCCTTCCCTCCACATTTTGTACTAACATACGGCCGGTGGTCGTTCTCCTTCCTTAACAACAAAGTCTTTGGTCTTTGCGTCTATCCATCCTTGTTGAATCTCCTCTTCTTGAAATGTCCACTGTTATTGTCATGGCCATGATTATCACCAAAGTGATTGTCATTTCTGGCATGTTGATTCCCTCCACGTTTGTTATCACCGCTTCGATGACTGCTACCACTGGTATTATCGACTTGTCGGTTGCTCTCTCTTGGTTGGGTTGACTCATTATCGCGCTCCAATAACTGAGCCCTATTCACAACATCTGAATACAAACACAGTTTGTGAGAAATTAGGTATTAACATATCTTGGGTTTCAAACTTCTTAGAAACATCCGCGTCATTCTCTCCTCATTATCAACTAAGTGGGACGCAAACTAAGACAATTCGGCAAACTTTACTTCGTATTGCGCCACGGTCATATTGTTTTGCTCAAGCTTGATGAACCCTACCTCCTTCATGTGACGAATACTTTCAGGAAAGTACTTGTCATTGAACAGCTCTTGGAACTTCTCCCAAGACATTTTGAGTCTGGCGGCGGTTGAGTCGCTTCTGATTGCCACCGATGTCACCTCTGCTCATAATGACATGAAGGTGGCAAAGGGAACCTTTTGCTCCTCGGAGCATCCCAAGACATCAAATATCTTGTTGATCTGCTTTATCCACGTCTCCGCCTTAAGTGGTTTTGGCTCTCCAAAAAACTCTGGTGGTCCCAGCTTCGGTGGTCCAAAGATGACTTTCATCACAATATAAGCATGAGGATGATGACAATGACATAATAATTCAATAAAACAAGTTCAAGAATAAATTTTAAAGATTTATAAGTTAATTTATCTTGAAATCAATTCGTCCAAATTATCAACATGATACTTTGCTTTGTGGAGTAAAATTCAAGAATGCTCGAAAGAATATTTTCATGAAAAGATCTGGGATGAAGCCCAAATATCCGGGATATTCTACTAATTTCATGGAGTATAGAAGCCAAAACTTTAACCAAATGAGTATCATAGAATATATGAAACTATGAATGAATTTTCATCCGCCATGCGGTAATCCACGTAGATGATTATTTCCATAATTTAACAAGGAATGAATCGAAGGATCATTCACCATGCATGTGATAATCCACAAAGACGAGTTATTCCAATAGAATAATAAAGAATAGAACCGGGTGTAGCGTAATCCGCATGCAGACGTGATATTCAAATGTAATAATAAAGAATGGAATAACGAAGAATTCACCATGCGTGTGATAGATCCGCACAAACAAAGTTATTCAACGAATAATAAAGAATGGAACCGAGTCTAGCGTAATCCGCATGCATGACGAAATATTCCAACGAAATAATAAAGAATGGAATAACAAAGAATTCACCATGCATGCGATAGACAAAGATGACGAGTTATTCCAATGTAATAATAAAGAATGGAACCAGGTCTAGCGTAATCCGCACAGACAGGATATTCCAACAGAATAATAAAGAATGGAATAACAGAAGAATTTCACCATGTATGCGGTACTTCGCATAGACAAGTTATTCCAACATAATAATAAAGAATGGAATAACAGAAGCTCTCTTCATGAATACGAAAGAAATAATACCCCTTACCTTAGAAAGAAACTGGATACTAGAGTAGAGAGGTATCGATTCTTCTTCTTCTTTCTCTATATAATTTCTCTCTCTGATAATTGCTCTATAACTTTAGTGAATTGGTGAGAAATGAAGGAAGAATGAGCTTCTATTTATAGAAAAATATAGTTTCGATAATTGCACGTTTTGGGGCTCGAAATATTACAGTACAATACCTTCAACTTTTCTTTCATCTTTAATTTAGTCCTGCAAGTATTATCAAACTTGCACCACCTCCCCTAATAGTAAATAATGTGAATCAATAGTTCAATCATGTGAATCAATAGTTATAATCATGTGAAAATACGAATTACGATTATAGTACCTCCATCCATACATCCATTTTAACTTAGTCATACAGAAGTATTATCAATCTTGCACCAACTCCCCTAATAGTACAAGAATGTGAATCAATAGTACACACATGTGAACAAATTGTTATAATCATGTGAATTAATAGCAATTAATTGCTCATTTATCTGGTTAATTACTCGACTGGTCAGTATAACTTCCAAACATCATTTAATATCGAAATAAACGTCGATTTCCACTAACACTAATAATTCAAACACAATGGAACTATCAATTTCATCTTTAATCAACACGAACTTATTCATCATTAATTTTATAACTCACAATATTTTACAACCAGGTCGTTCCCAGGAAAGAGGAGGCTTTCCGATAAGGATTTCTCCTTATTGGCGCGCAATTAGATGACCAAATCTCTCCTTGACAGAACTTCTAGACATTGTAAATATTGCAATTTAATAATATGAATAACTTTGTCGTCTCAATTTTTGATTTAATAATATATCATATAATACAGATGATACTATGACAATAATCAAATCAATAATATGAGAGATATGATGCAACAATTACTGTAGCAATAATTGAGTAAAATTGAGTGACTTTTCACGTAAGCATCAATAATCAATACCGTGTGCTACTATGCAACCACACGTATTACTGTACTTTTATTACCGGGTAGTTCAACAGTTTAACGATAAAACTTTCGCCGTTATTTTTATAAAAAGATAATTATGTCGTTTTCTAACTACGACAATACTTAGTTGTGGGGTCCACTTAATGATTGTGTCGTCGTCACGAACATTCCTGTTAAAACGAATATTCCCCGACCAATCGAATATTATATAACCACTTGCTTACTTTGCAAAATTTATAAATATTACCCACAACTATAACATTATATCAAATCCACACCATAATATTCAAAAATATATTTCGAGAAAATTATTCTTTATTCATAAAAGTTGGGGTCTTACATAGAGACTGAAAACACATGAGCATTAATAATTATGTTGGATCATGTCAAACAAACACCATGTCCAAAAACATAGCAGTATAACACTGTGTAATACATAACATAATGTTATAGTTAAAAAAATGACTACATTGCCTCATTAATTTTTTATCCATTTTTGACAATTGTAGAGGCACTCACAGTATTACCGTAATGTCAAAAAAATTTATTAATGATGATGAAAATGATTTACCGAATGTTAGTACTTAACAAATTATGCAAAGCCACAATTCAGATAATAGAATACAATAGATGAAGAAGCCATAAATATAAACACCGTGAGATATAGTCCACAAAATAAAGCCATAACCCCTCCTATTGAATGCACTGTCACCATAATTTGAAGGTCTCCATATAACTCCTTTGTACTTTCAATAGTATTTAGAATTGTTTATAACATGAGTTGTTGCGTAATAGTTAGTATGTATTTATAGGGAAAAATTAGGTTAAATAACGGAGGGTAATGATAATAGCTCAATTTCGGCGGAATGTCCCTTCTGTTCCTTTAAGGTTGCCACCCACTTTCAAAGTCGCCCATAAAGTTCAATTTTCGTTAGTTAGGTTCTTAAAGTGGCATTTTGTTGGCGTTTTCATTCATTCAACCCAATTTGACCTCAACCCAACTCATTTTGACCAATTTGACCCAATTTTAACATTTAAAAATTATATATTTAATATTTTAATATAATATTTAAAATAATATTTTTTTATATATTTAAAATAAAATATTATTTAAAAAAGATATAAAGATAATTATTATTATTATAAGGAAAAAATATTAGAAACTTTTATTTTTTTAAAAATGAGTAAAGTTTCATAAAATATAGGTTCAAAAAAATTACATAAGAAAATTAAATATAATTATTGCTTTAAACTTATTTTAAAAATAATTTTATGTTTTAAAATATTAAAATTTTAGTTTGGGTTAAACTGGGTCGGGTTGGGTCAAAATGGGTCGGGTTGAGATTAAATTGGGTTGAAGGAACAGAAACACCAACAAAATACTACTTTAGGGACCTAACTGATAATAATTAAACTTTAAGGACGACTTTAAAAATGGGTAGCAACTTGGAAGGACAGAAGTGTCATTCAGTCGTACTGATAATATCATAAAGTAGTTATTTTAGGAGATAATAATTAAATTAAAAAGGATAGTATCAGAACAGTTGACATTACCAAAATACTTTAAATTTGAAGTGATTTAGGAGATTATAAATTCAAAATATTAATTTGGGATTAAAAAAAGTAGTGATTTTAGGAGATAATAATTAAATTAGTAATGATAATATAAGAATAGTTAACATTATCAGAACAGTTTAGATTTGTAGTGATTTATGAGATTATAAAATTAAAATATTAATATGGGATTAAAAAGTAGTGATTTTAGGAGATAATAATTAAGTAACGATAATAAATAAACCGTTTAGATTGAAAAAGTAGTGATTTAAGGGATTATAAAATCAACATATTAAGTTATGATTGATATTATTTGTTATTTTAATTTTGTTTGAAATGTTTTAAATTGTATAATATTATGTTGTAATATAATTATAAATGGTATAATATTATGTTGTAATATAATTTAACTAGTTGTACCCGTCCGTGCCTCCGACACTATTTAGCTTTGGACGATGAGATTTATCCCAAACTTTTAACGACCCTGATGATTTTTGAGTTGAGCGGAAAATTCAAGTTAAGTTGTGTTTTGTTATATAGATTAGTAATGATAATATCCGCACAGTTTAGATAGGTGGTGATTTTGTTATTTTGTTATATACGTGTATTATAATATTATATCATACATGTATGATATAATGTATGGTATAATAGTAGAAAAATAGTGATTTTAGGATATAATAATTATGTTTAGAAAAGTAGTGGATTTTGGGAGATTATAAAATCAACATAGTAAATTATGATTGATATTATTTGTTATTTTAATTTTATTATAAATATTTTAAAAGCAGTATAATATTATGTTGTAATATAATTATAAATGGTATAATATTATGTTGTATTTATAGAGAGAAAATTATGTTAAATAACGGATAGTAATGATAATAGCTCAGTAATGATAATATCGCAATTAAAGTAGTGATTTTAGGAGATAATAATTAAATTAGAAAGGATAATATGAGAACAATTGACATTACCAAAACAGTTTATATTTGTAGTGATTTAGGGGATTATAAATTCAAAATATTAATTTGGGATTAAAAAAGTGGTGATTTTAAGAGATAATAATCAAATTATTAATGATAATATTAGAACAGTTAACATTATCAGAATAATTTAGATTTGTAGTAATTTATGGGATTATAAAATCAAAATATTAATGTGAGATTAAAAAATAGTGATTTAGGAGATAATAATTAAGTAACGATAATATAAAAACCGTTTAGATTGAAAAAGTAGTGATTTAGGGGATTATAAAATTAACATAGTAAGTTATGAATGATATTATTTGTTATTTTAATTTTATTTTAAAGGTTTTAAACTATATAATATTATGTTGTAATATAATTATAAATGGTATAATATTATGTTGTAATATAATTTACTTAGTAATGATAATATAGATCCGCATAGTTTAGATATATAGTGATTTTGTTATTTTATTATATATGTATTATATATATTATACCATACATGTATGATATAATGTATGATATAATTATGAATGGTATAATATTAGAAAAATAGTGATTTTAGGATATAATAATTATGTTTAGAAAAGTAGTGGATTTTGGGGATTATAAATCAATATAGTAAGTTATGATTGATATTATTTGTTATTTTAATTTTGTTTTAAATATTTTAAAAGCGTATAATATTTTGTTGTAATATAATTATAAATGGTATAATATTATGTTGTATTTATAGGGAGAAAATTAGGTTAAATCTTAGAAGAATAATGATAATAGCTCAGTAATGATAATATCATAAAGTAGCGATTTTAAGAGATAATAATTAAATTAGAAAGGATAATATCAGAACAGTTGACATTACCAAATCAGTTTAGATTTGTAGTGATTTAGGGTATTATAAATTCAAAACATTAATTTGTGATTAAAAAAGTAGTGATTTTAGGAGATAATAATTAAATTAGTAATGATAATATTAGGATAATTAACATTATCAAAAATGTTTAGATTTGTAGTGATTTATGAGATTATAAAATCAAAATATTAACGTGGGATTAAAAAGTAGTGTTTTTAGGAGATAATACTTAAGTAGCGATAATATAAAAACTGAAGTAATGAATGAGGACATTAATTAGGTAGGACATGTGTTGCAATTTGAGAATAAAAAATGTCATGCAATAGTGTTATGTACTGCAATTTATTATATTTAATAAAATATTAATGACAAACAAAAGATCTCAGGGGGGTCTTTTCAAAAGAGAAAAAAAAAAACTTCCCCAAATCTACTTAAATTGAAAGTTTTGGAGGTTAGGGATTGTAATCAAAGAGAAAAGAAAGAAAAAAAGAAGAAGAAAAGTTGGATTCAAGGTTAATTTATCTAACAACATTAACTTTTTGATGATAATAATTTGTGAAAAAGGAAAATAAGTGACTGTTGATATAAATATTAGAGTAAGATTCAATTTGCACCCTAAGTTTTAACCCTAGAATAAGAAAATAAATTTAAATTTTCAAGTCAATGGTGCCTAAGCTATTTACTTAAAATTCCTAAATAAATTAAAAGTTCCAAGTAAATGGTGCCTAGCCCATTTACTTTAAATCAAATTCTTGAAATAAATTCAAAATTCTATCAAGTATATGGGTGTCTACCCCATTTACTTAAAAATCAATTTTCACGAATTAAATTTATAACTAAATTTACAAGTAAATGATGTGAAATTCATTTACTTATATAAATTGTTAAGCGAATAATGTTACATTCATTAACTTAAATTAAATCTCTTTCACGAATTAATTAAGAACATGTTTGATTCCGTTAATTAACAGGTACGTAGGCAACATAAGTTAATAAAATTACCTAGGCTCAAACACTAAATCAAACAAATCTCAAATTAAAACTCCAAAATTAAGTAATTAGATTTTAAAATTAGAATCAAAAGGTATTCCCTTAAATTAAAGGATGTAATTAAGAGATACATTATTTCAAATGGGTCCGACCTACATTAATAAGAATTCACATACTTAAATTGGGCGATTAAAATTGTGTTTACTACTAATCCATTTTCTCAACATTAAGATTAGAAATATAAAAGCATAAACTTAAGAAAAATTAAATTAATTACTATTTTATTTTAAATTAAATAAATTCATGTTAATTTAATTTTTTTTAAACAATAAATTAATTATAATAATTGAAACTGAATTAATAAGCATAAAAAATCCCATGCGATCATGGCCCTGAGAACAAGAAAAATGAATACTCAACATCCAAATAAAGACAATATGTCATACTCAATGCTCATATAGTTTCTAACCTGAAATGATTTTTTATAATATGATAAAATCATGATCGCTATCTTGAAATATGCCCTAATAAATTTAGTCCGTATATAATAATAAATTTTAAGTATGCTATCAAACGTCACGAGATTCTAAGAATTAAGATGACTTCGACACAAAAGTTATTTTGATCTTTCACCTACCGATTTTTTTTTTTTTTGAAGAATGGGATTCAATGACATTGATAACCATGTGCAGAATTGCATATCATTTGACTAATGTTTATATATATATATATATATATATATATATATATATATATATATATATATATATAAGTCATATCTTATATCTTACTACTTACTTTTCGTCTTCTCATCCCTTTAACGACGGACATGGCGACGGTTTCGATCATACAACCGTCAATCTATACTTTTAGCGACGGACAACATATAAACGTCATTAAAAGTATAGGCGACGATTGTATAACCGAATCGTCAGCCGAATCATCGCTAAAAAGGTGAGCGAGTGAGTAAATATAAAATATCTGATTGATCGATCCGAATATATATATACATACATATATATATATATATATATATATATATATATATATATATATATATAAGTAATGATCGATAACATGTATATACATCTTTATAAGACATATATCATTTATAGTACTATTAAAAACAAAAAGAAACGACTAAAATTAAAAATTAAAAATTCACGTCCGCTACTATTAGTAACGCATGGTAAAAATAACACTCGGACGCTAATCAGAATAACAGTGACTTTAGTAATAAATATTTGGGGTTTAGCTAATCAAAATAAGAGTTTGACTGACAAATAAATATTTAAGGTTTATTAATTAAGATTTAGAATTTATTAACCAAGTTTAAAGGTTTATTAAGATTTAATAAGGTTAATAAACTATAAATCCTAATTGGTTAATAAACTCTAAATCCTAATTAATAAAGATTAAACCCTAGTTAAAAAACATTAAATATTTATTGACCAATTTAAATCTTTATTCATTAGCTAAACCCTAAATATTTATTGGTCGAATCAAACCCTTATCCTGTCAAACTCTTATTCTGATTAGCTAAACCCTAAACATTTATTGGTCAAACCAAATCTTTATTTTTTCGTTTCTAATTATAATTATTTTTTCTTATTTTTAACAGTATAGATGGTGTATACTATATAAAGATACTATGCATCATTACCCTCTATATACATATATATTTTGTTTGTTTGTTTATCTATCTAGCAAGGACGCACAAAGTATTACTCTCTCCGTTTCTTAATATAAGTTGTTTTAGGGTTGTGCACAAGTATTAAGAAAATGATTGTAAAACATTAAATATACTATCAATTGTCTATATTACCCTTATATTAAAAAAAGATTGTTATTTATTGGATAAAAAATAGTGAGAGAACCAAAGTTATATTTATTACTTGGGTTAATATTAGAAATTAACTAAGCAATTAATACTTACTTTAAATTCTCAAACGGCTTATATTTAAGAACAAAAATATTTTTATAAAACGAATATAGGGACCAAAAACGTTAGTATCACAAGGCACGATAATTTGATAAATAAAAATTAAATGTTTTTTTGCAAGATAGTACTATTGATCAACGTTATGCGAGTCCGAATCGTCCTCTATCTCATCTCACACTTTATTGCCAATTACAATAAAATTATTGACAAAAAAAAAAAAGTAAGAAAAACAAAGGACACAAAATGAATTCCATGTTATACACACACATCTAAAAGATCATATTTGAATTCTTTTTACAAGTAGAGTTTATTATATATATCCTTCCAAACTTTGTTATGATTATATAAAAATTTCAAACCCATTTCAATATGAGATATATCCCATCATTTTTTAACGTCACAATTCCTTTTTTTTTAAAAAAATTACATATATGCTGTTTAAAAATAATTAATTATCATATTTTAAATTGAGTCAAAAGACAATTAATTACTCCATAAAGTTGGTAACTTTCTTCATATTGCATATATAATTAATTTCTATCTGAGAATCAAGACAATAATTTAGGGATAGAAGTACATGCATATTGGTTTTAATTTGCATGAGTTTGGCAAACCATCCTAAATCCTCGCATGGGATAACGTAATATTGTTTAATCTGAATATGACAGCCACGTGGATCATTTGAATATTCAACGGCCAATAACCGCCATTAACGGCCAGGTTAAAGGAATTTTGAAAACTGGTCACCATCAATTACGAACCCAAAATTTTCTGATGGATTTTAAATACGTCTCCCTCAAAAGGGCTAACTAAAATTGTGCACAAACGCAATTATTTCCTTTATTGAATAGGTAAAGAATAATCTAAAATACAGAGAGTTAATTCTTATAATTTTATCCAATTAAATGTATTTATATATTTCATACAATTATACACTTTTTGCATGATTGTCCATTTATAAAATTTGCATAATTGTTTCACGCATGCTTGACTTGCAAAGATTTGCTTCTCGGTACATACAAGCACATGAAAATTCTTCAGATCATATAATTTTATGATGGACCATGTAAAATTTGGTGATCATATAACACTACTTGTCATGAATCAATATATATTTTTATTTTGAATTGACCATAAGTACAAACATGTGTTCATAATTAGTGACATCATTATTATTTATGAAATTCTATGTAGAATTGCGGTAGTATATGTTTTTTCTTAATTACTTGGAAATAAAGGTCATGGTGAAGGTTTGATTTCTTCTCTCATGTATAGGTTTTGATATGAGAGCAAGACCTACATAATAGCTAATCCTTTTCATACGATACTAAAAATATTCTTGTTTCTGAATGTTGAAGCTTCATTTGAATACCGTCCAAAAAGTCCCATTTCTTACGTCCAAAACAAGGAAAAAATGGTCCAAATTCTTGGATTTTAGTATGCCAAAAAAAAGTCCATATATATAAATATTGAAATGACATCAATTGTGTGAAAAGAGGCCAAGATTTTGTACTTTATTTTTAAATAAAATTAATAAATTAAAAGGAAAACAAGAGTGAAATAATCTAAAACCCTCCATTGTTAAGATTTAATTTAATTTTTCTTTTTTAATTTGAAAAGTACATTTGGATTTCATGAAATTATTTGGTATAGAGCAAAATCATAATTAAAGGAGGAAATTTGTTATTGGGAAAATTATTGGCAAAAATTATGTTTATTTATGTTCTGAACTTTCCTTTCCTTTTTATTTTCCTTTTCTTTTTTAAACATAGCTCTTGCGTTGCGTCTGTAAAATGTACAAGAATTTAATTCATTGTGTGTATATAAATTACTCCAAGCTAAACATCAAATTGAAGGTCATTTTTTTTTGTAAAGAAATTGATGGTTAACTAATTTAACAGTGTTCGTTAAATGGGTGCAAGCACACGCTACGCAAGGATGGGTAATCAGTTACTTATCATTTTTACTTGCACCATGTGAACAAATATCATTTTTACTTGCATCATTTTTACTTGCACCATGTGAACAAATATTATACAGTCCAGATCTTAAGCTCACCCCTTATTCAACTCACTCGAGCTCACCCTCTCTTTAGCGACGGACCCGACGACGGTTCGGTCATACAATCGTCGTCTATACTTTTAGCAACGCTAAATGTAACGACCCCAAAATAGGTCCATTCAATCCAACCCATTCTGAGTCGTCAAATACATGGTACAGAATACAACTACAACTTTATTACAACAATTGTCGTGCAAAATACAACAACACATATACTGTGAGTTTGGATACAAATATATACCAAATGTGACACATGTCCCAACCGTGGACAAACACCTCACAGTGACACCTTACATAAAGGTATAATCAAAGACTGTTTTAGAAACTAAAATCTTTGGGAAGTGCTCAAGAAAACCTTCGTACATGGGAGGCCATGCGTGTAGGTTATGATAGATATCATATGTCCAGAGAATTATCCTTGGTTGACCTAATAGACCCCAAAGAAAAACAAGAAGATTACTATCATATTCTTCCCAATGGTAAGTCTTCTCTTGATTTATCATTATCTCCACTATCTCAAATTGAGAATTATACTTCAAACAAACACCAAGATTATATAGGTAGTGCTCAGATATATACTCAAAGAAATGGATGAGCACATCCTGTCTTATGATGATACGTGGTTGTATGTCATTAGACATCTTGATGATAGTGACAAAACACCCTTCCAACGTTGGGTTCACTTTCACCCTATTAGATTCACCAAATATAACTACTAAACGATGACCACCGCTCTATTCCCCTCATTATTCCCCCTTCGACCCAAATATACTCTTATTACTTGAAAGGAATTGTGAAGCAAAAGGTGTGAGCACAACTAGCCCAAAGAAAGAATATCACGACTAAAGATAATTAAATTATCAATAGCCTTCATCGAGAATAAATCGAGATTTAGAACATATGGTAGATGATAAAACTTTTCAACCATAGTTGCAAATGAACGAGCAATCCATTAGAAGAATCAAATAGACCATAAAATCTATTATCTTCTCCATGTTAAAAGTCTACCAACAATGTTTTATCCATGTAACATCAATCAACAATTTCATCCACAATCACATGTATAACTCATAATCGTAATTGTAGTTCTAAATTCCTTTTCTCATCCAGACAAAGATAATTTTCATCACCAAACATCAAAGATCATGGTTATACCAAATCACGCTCATGTTCATAATCATACTAATAAATTTATCTTTACACTACGAATCAAAGATATTCATCAACAATTCATCTTTGCACTTCAGGCCAAAGGTATTCATTTGTATCACCAGTTGGTCATGTTCATCTCAAAACATGTTCATCTTTGCACTACTGGCCAAAGATATTCAACAACATGTCATCTTTGCACTACGGCCAAAGATATTCATCAATAATTCATCTTTGCACTACAGGCCAAAGATATTCATCAATAATTCATCTTTGCACTACAGGCCAAAGATATTCCTCAACAGTTCATATTTGCACTATAGGCCAAATATATTATTATCTCAAAGAAATATATAATCATTTCAGAATTTATATAAACAATAATTATAACCATGTTGATCATTTCACCTTTGCACTTAAGCTAAAGATATTCAGTTATATATTCAATGGTCATGATCATACCAGTCAACGATTCAACTTTGCACTACTGGCCAAAGAGAACCTCTAGTCACGATCATACCAATAATTTACCCATCTTTATACTCAAGTCAAAGAGAAATTTCAACACTAGAATTATAAAATGTTATATATGATAATAAAATAATATTATCAAAACATGGATTCAATCAAAGATAGTAACCATAATTGTCATCTTTAACAAAAAGGAAAATTTCATTTTTCTATGAATAGTGTCGATTCGTGAATAGTAACCCCGACACAAAGAGATAAAATTTTTCACAATAAAATCCATATCAATATTTATAACACCTTAATCAAAATGTTATAAATCACTTAATAATATCAAAATCTTAATATTCTTAACATTACAACAATATTTAATAATTTCTTAAACTTATAAATAATTTATTTAAATTGTTTACACTTTACTAATTAATGCATTTAATCATCATAAAATGCCAAACATATAAGATTTCATCACCAATAACCAAAATCCTCATCAAAAAATCTGCATATACCTCATATATGATTCTCAAGCCATAAAATCATATTTTCCAATTTTCTTCATTCATATAACATATTTAATTCATTTACTCATAACTAGAACATTTTTATGAAAACTACCAAATCAGTTTCAAAAATATTTCTTTTCTGGGATTTAGCACAATATAATCCCATGTTGAACATATATTTTTCTCAGAATTTTTAAAAGTCATTTACTATTTTTCATATGACCAAAACCACCGAATATTTAAACATTTATCATAAATTATACATTTATCCAAAAATTCTGAAATTTACAGAATATACTCATGTTATATACATGTACTCCCAATAAAATTTTTACTAATTTTGGAGTTAATCACAAGGAGTTATAAGGGTTTTCTTTTAAAATAGTCTTTTCCCATAAAATTCATAACTCATAATCTATATATCCAAAAATCGCCATTTTGGACACAATCAATAAAACTCATCAAATTATCATTCCAAATTTTTCCAGAATTTTTAAAGGTCTGAAAAAGTTACGAAACATGAAAAACATCACAACCCTTAAAATCCCTTTACCTCAAAAGAGCAAGATTTTACATTTTCGGAATAATATTTGAACGAACTTGCACCGTATAGCAACACTCAAGATACAAGAATACACTTGATAATATAGAGAAAAATAGAGAAAAATTTCAGCTTACGTGTGATTTTCAATTCTAATTTAAGCTTCTATTTATAGGAAAATGCTAGAAACGTCAAAGGAGACTAAAATAATAAAATATTAATTTTCTTTTCTACACACCAACCATCCAAGACCAGCCCATCCAAGCATTCCAATTCTGAAAAAATATATAAGCGACCCACATGTTATTAACACCAACCAAAGTGGGTCCCACCATATAATTTAATAAAAATTATTTTATTTTCTGAAACTTCAATAATTCATAGAAAATAGCCCGTTTATCAGAAAAATTTGAAACTCGCGACTTTCCATGGGAAATTCCATTCTCTACAACTTTGCAGAAGAAATTTTTTCCAAATTCCAAATAGAAATTGACCAAAATCAACAAACGAGCGATTTTACAGTCTATAATCAATTTTCTATCAAGAATTGTGTCCACCGACACCCAAAACATATGTTAAATATTTAATGCCACAAAATACTCTTCCTCCTCATATACTCATATATCCCACATTCATTGTAAAATATTTCTCATTAATATATTATTAAAATAATATATTTAAATGAATTATTTTATCGTAAAAGATAAAATATTAATTTTCAATAGTTGTCACATTAAAAATTTTCTCCATCTATATCCACAATAAATATTTTCTTTATCATAATAATTAATAATTAATTATTCACAAATAATATTACAGACTCACAAGATCGACAACCGGTAGCTTCGAGGATGTAGGGGGCTTTCCAATAAGGATTTCTCCTCATCTGGTAGCAATTAGGTGACCAAACCTCTCCTTAGATGTAACTTTCTAGACATTGCCAATAATGTTATCTCGATAATATTATTCAAATAATTTGAATTATTGATCCGATAATAGAAAATATTTGTGCGCAAATGACAATTATTGAAACAATAATAATATATAATATCAACGCAAAGAATTATTGAATCAATAAAATAAAATATTGAATAAAGAATTATCGTAACAATTATTGAATAAAGGTCTTCACGTAAGAATCAATAATTCAAAATACTGTAATACCGTGTCTTCTTTATGCAACAACGCCATATTATTGTATTTTAACCACCGTATTCCAACAAGGTGTTAATTCAGAAAAACTCAAACTTGTCGCTTTCTTTATCCGACGCTTATTCCGTTATGGGGCCCACAAATGACTCATACTGGCCGTCAGATTTGATATTCCCGACAAAAAGAATATTCCACGACCAAACGAATATTCTCCGACAACAATGAATATTTTATAGCCACTTGTGTGTTTTGTAAAATTTGCATATTTCACCCATAACTTTAAACTTTTATCAATTTTAACATTTACTGAATAATAATTATAAGAAAAATTGAATACTTTTATTTCATAAAATTCGGGGTCTTACACTAAATGTTGTCCGTTGCTAAAAGTATAAACTACGATTGTATGACCGAACCGTCGTCGGGTCCGTCGCTAAAGGTGAGTGAGTTCGGGTGAGTTGGATAAGGAGTGAGCTTAAGATCCGATCTCTATATATATATGGGAAAAATGTATGTACACAGCTGTGTATTACACAGTAGGCTATGGCGACGATTTTTTGGGCTATAGCGACAGTTTAACGTTGCTATAGCCTAAAAAATCTGTCGCCATATCTTCTAATAATACATGTATGTGTATATATATAGCCCTATATATATATATATATATATATATATATATATATATATATATATATATATAAGAAGGATGAATGACATATCCTTTGATCCTATATACCTTGCATACTCCTTTTTAGCGGCAGATGCATCAGCGACGATTTGATTAAAATCATTAAAAAGCTCGACAATTCTCGATATAGCCAATTTGACCGAACTGTCAGTGGTCGTTGAAGGGGATGAACATGGTATGTAAAATAAGGGGGTGAGCCATTGAAATGGACTATATATATATATACGGTCCGGATCAAGTGCATACCCTTTATCTTACTCACCCGTGCTCACTCCCCTTTAGCGACGGACCAGGCTACGGTTCGATCATACAACCGTCGTCTATACTTTTAGCGACGCTATATATATGCACTTGATCCTTACTCTCTCTCTCTATATATATATATGCTAGTTTTTGACTGAAATTAAACATATACATCTTATTTTACCATGAGCAAGAGGCCTAATTCACCAATTGAGCTAGAGTTTTGATGTATCTTAATGAAATTAGTTGTAGTTAGAATAATTATAAAATTTTCACGTAATATATTTACTCTAATGTCATCATTTTTGTTTTGACAAAACTATGGTCCCTACTTTTTCCATAAGAAATTAAATAATTTGAATGAAGCTAAAATTCTCTTGTAGTAGTGGGCCACATCGCCTGTTATAATAAAGTGGATATCACGGAAATTACGGACTGCTCTAATTAAGTCTATAAATAGCATAAAGTATTCATCTTTCAATCCATCACAACACACAATTAATAGAAGCATATATAGCTTAATTAGTCTAGTGATAGTTTGAGCACGTTTATCATGGCGCCTATTGTTGTTCCTCAACAACCATCATTCCCTTTCTTTGCCTTTCTGATTTGCTTTTTTCTTCTTCTCAATTCTTGTTCTTGCTTTAAACCTAAACATCTTAATGCCTCAACCAAAATTCAATCAAACTCCAATTGGTCCCCGGCTGGTGCAACATGGTATGGAAGCCCTAATGGTGCCGGAAGTGATGGTAAGTGAAAACTTAGAGAACCATTTGAAATTATTTTTTAACAAAATCTCGGGCTTGACATGCCTCAGCTAGCGTAGATACCTAAAACTTAAGACATGCCTTAGCCTACGTATCTACCTAAAATTTGAGACATGCCGTACCGATAGTCTGACGTAAATACTTGTGTCTGGGTAACTATATATGGGGTCACTCGCACAATACTTATACAAGTACCACCAACTCTTTTGAGCAATGTTTTTGCCCCACATATATATATATATGTATACCTAATATCAATATTTTTTAGAAGTTATATATATTTATTTATGTATGTTTTGTGGGCATATATAGGGGGTGCTTGTGGCTATGGAAATACTGTAGAGCAAGCACCATTCTCCTCCTTGATATCAGCTGGTGGCCCTTCTTTATTCAAATCAGGCAAAGGATGTGGAGCTTGTTATCAGGTGCGCACAATCCCATTGGAAAGTACTATATATATTGCAATATTGCCAACATTTTGAATCAAGTTAAACGTTGGCATTATATATATATATATATATATATATATATATATATATATATATATATATATATATATATATAGGGATTTCATCCATAATAACCTATTGTCGTAGACATTTATTCTAACAACCTCTTTTCTCCCGACCGCTACAAGCTCTTTTATTACATTAATTAAAAAAACACCTAGCCGGCACAATATGTCACGGCTTGGCAGACTTCATTGCAGTTTCAACTAACTTGATGCTAATTTTCACTTCTTAATATTATATTAAATACTAATAATACAAAATATTGTATTAATATTAATATTATAAAATATTGTATTAATAATATTACAAAATATTATTATTATTATTTTATAATAATAATATTATTATTATTATTAATATTGTATTAATATTAATATTAATAATATTTTATAATACTAATATTATTAATATAAATAATATTAATGATTTTGTAATAATATTTAGTTAATGATTTTGTAATAATATTTAGTTTAAGATAATATTATTACAAAATTATTATCTTAAACTTTTAAATTAAATATTATTACAATATTATTAGTTAGTTAATATTTAATATTATTATTATTATTTATTATTATTGTTACCTTAAATTCAACTAATTTTTTATAACAATAATATTAAAAAAAAAACTGAATGTGAATGAAAACCAAAATGACAAAGTAAAAAAAAAAAAAAAAACTCAACCGCATGAACTTGTAGCCGCTGAGCAAGTGTGAAGGAGATACATGTTTAATAAATAATAATTGTAATAATATTTAATTTAAAAGTTTAAGATAATAATTTTGTAATAATATTATCTTAAAATAAATATTATTACAAAATCATTAATATTATTTATATTAATAATATTAGTATTATAAAATATTATTAATATTAATATTAATACAATAATATTAATATTAATAATAATATTATTATAAAATATTAATAATAATATTTTGTAATATTATTAATACAATATTATATAATATTAATATTAATACAATATTTTGTAATATTAGTATTTAATATAATATTAAGAAGTGAAAATTAGCATCAAGTTAGTAGAAACTGCAATGAAGTCTGCCAAGCCGTGAGAACTTGTGCCGGCTGGGATTTTTTTTTTTATTATTAATGTAGAAGAAGAGCTTGTAGCGGCATTAAGAGAAAAGAGGTTCTTAGAATAGTTAGGCTATGACAACCGGTTGCCATGGATGAAATTCCATATATATATATATATATATATATATATATATATATATATATATGTATGTATGTATATGTATATATTTAATTTGTTGGTTTTTTGTTTAATATATATATTAGGTGAAATGCACCGGAAACAAGGCATGCTCAGGGAATCCGGTAACCGTGGTTATAACTGATGAGTGCCCCGGGGGACCTTGTGTTGCAGAATCAGTTCATTTTGACTTAAGTGGCACTGCTTTTGGAGCCATGGCAATTTCTGGCCAGGCTGATCAACTGCGCAGTGCTGGGGTCTTGCAAATTCAACACAAGAGGTATAGCTAGTAGACTTAGTAGTGCTTGGGCGTTTTTGTGACTGCTTTGGCAGTATTTGGTATGCATGCACTAAATTAGTTCTTTGTCCAAAAGAGAAAATAGTTAGCTTAATCTGAATGTCTTAATTTATTCAAGAAAGTCTTCAACCTTGACAAAAATTCTTTATTTATTTCCACAGCAATCGGTTGGTTGAAATTTTGACTGAAGCAAAAAAAATAAATTAACAGATCTAAAAAGGGGTTACTCCACAGCAACCTATTACTGTGGATGAAACCCCTGTATATATATATATATAATATTACTATTTTGAACAGTTCATTGTAAGATACCGTTTGATCAGAATAAGTACTAATGGTCTAGTACTAGTGTTCCACCCTATCCGGTGTCATATTCTATTTTAAAATATCAGATTATTTTCGCATGGAGTATAATATATATTTAGTACAATTGCTTGTATTCTAATAATATATTTTTTTTGTAAATTTCCTTTGTCCTATACTGAACAGCACTTTTTTTTTAAAATAGTTAGTACCAAGTTATTTCTGGCAAATGACAACTTTACCCTTTTGGACGGACAAATTATATGGCTTGCTTGCATGCGTGCAGGGTGCCATGCAACTATCCTGGAAGATCGGTGGCCTTTCACGTGGATGCTGGTTCAAACCCTAACTATTTTGCTGCTCTCGTCGAATACGAAGACGGAGATGGTGACCTTGCCGGAGTTGATCTCAAACAGGCCTTAGACTCTGCCACGTGGGAATCCATGCAACAATCATGGGGTGCTGTTTGGAAACTTGATATAGGCTCTACCTTGAGGGCACCGTTTTCGATTAAACTTATATCGGAATCCGGCAAGACTATTGTGGCAAACAACGTTATACCGGCCGGATGGCAGGCCGGAAAATCTTACCGGTCAATTGTCAATTTTGTTGTCTAGCTGGTTTGATGGAAATTTGTAATGTAGTAGTATATGCTGGAGGAGATTGGTTTATATGTCAGCTAATCCACAGTGTATTTCTGCCTACTTGCAGGCAGTAATTATGAAATAATTGAACCTCATCAGAAATATATTATATTCCATATAAGTTGGAATATATCCCCTCTCTATTATTTTGCAAGTAATCATTTTTATTTATTTTTTGAGTAGTTATATATGTGCAAAACCAGTGACAAAAGTACTAAATCTGTTCCCAAAAAGTTGACTAAGTTGCTAAAAAAAATTATCCCACAAAGGATGAATAAAGTTAACAAAGAATAAAGTTAACAAATCAATATTACATAAATTTTTGCACAGACTAATTTACTTTTAACTATACATCACAAATGAGTGATTCACGTTAATTTATTCCTCTCCAAACCCAAAACTCAAGGATAGAATTTATATTCTCTCCTAATTTTTTGGCAACCTTAATTAATTTGTGTTAAAATTGTTCTTTTATCATCCTTTTGAGGATGGAGGTAGTAATATTTTAGGTCCTACCGTGCATTAATTTTTTACTAAGGTTTATTAATTTTTACTTTATTTTCTTATTATTCAATACATAAGTTAATAGTGTTTGTGCACTTAAAATTTCTCATATTTTAGGGAATTGTTATTACTGCTAGTAATTTTTTTTTGTATTTTTCCAAGATGTCTCACACATAAATGTAGACCTATTTACTATTCATGTAAAGAAAATTTTGTGAATATATTATTTTTACTTGCAAAAATATCAATTCCTTATTTATTTTTTTAGGGAATGAGCTCTAATTGAGAAAGTTGGTCTTATAAAGAGAATTTGCTCAATTTACTTTTTGGAGCATTGTATTCAATTATTACTTATTTATAGTTGCGCACACAATCAAATTCCCACAATTAAGCCTTAATTAGTTGCCAATATAATCCCTAGAATTCAGTCTCTATCTAATCCCAAAGATTAATCCATAATACATGATAAAATTCAATTCTAGAGCACTTTCCTAGTGAAGAAACTATTCATAATCTAATTATTATATACCCGAATTTACGAGTATTTGTTAAACCCTTGAATGATAATTTTTATGTTGTATATATGTTTTAGCAAACAGACAAAATTTATGAGAAATATTTTATATGTCGATAAATTTATAACTTGTATTACGACTTAAGATAAAAAAAAATTAAGTTGTGATCATCATATAATTCCTATCAATCACATATATCCACAATTCCATATACATGAATATTTACAATCGACATGAATATATTATTAAAACTAAAATTTATTAAATAATAAATGGGTCCTATAATTTCACTAATACAACCTTCCATGCATGAAATATAAGTAATTTTAGTTTAAGATACTTACAACCCACAAGTTGGCCAACGAGACAATAATTTTAATGTTCAAGATTGCACAATCAATTTTTGAAATTAAAACTAGTGATTCTCATATTATAAAACACACAATCAAAACGGATTAAAAGGAATCTCATCTTGCCCTTCAAGGGTAAAAAATAGCATAAGTACACATTTTTGTCATTTTCATATAATATATATGTAAGGTTTTAAGTTCAGAAAAATTCAATGTTGATATTTATTTTATTATTTTAATAATAAAATTTAATTTAATTTTGCATAATTAAATGTGTCATAAATTTTTTTCATAATTATATATTTTATAATTTATGTATATGAAGGAGTATCATATCACGAAGACATAAATTATATGTTATGTATAATTAAAGAAATATATTGTTCTCAATCCTATATGAAAATGGACAAACCATTCTAGTAGATTGTAATACATTTGATTGGATGATTTGTCTTAGTCATGTAAAGTGAAGACTTTAATCTAGTGTATTGGTGTATTTTTAAAATACATAGAACTGGATCGTTACGAAAAATTATTTGTTAAATACTATTATTATAAATAATTTTTTAATTACTATTAATCTGCAATTACTCTTAATCTTGAGAGAATAATGAACTTAATTTTATAATGTATGTCACTTTAATATATTAAAGAGTGAGCTTTTAAATACAATTATGTTGGGTGATATGTGTTATGAAACTAGGAACATGTATTTTTCAAGATGGAATTCTAAAATTAAATTATAATATCCCCCTGATATAATTTATTGGTTGATCACCAAAATTTTGGCCAAGTATTTTAGTAATTCAAATTACTAAAGTATTAATTTAATTTATTAAATTAATGTGTGATCAAAAGTGTATAAATTATGTAGTCAATGATAAAAGTAGTAAACGTAGTGAGTTAACAGTTTTATTCCCACTACAAAAAAACAGGTCATTGGCGACGGCAGAAACCACGTCGATATTAACATCATTATCGACGGCCTAGCCGTCGCCAATGTGGACCATCGAGAATGACCCTTCCCAGGTCCAATTTTGGTGAAAAAATTTTCGCGGGCGTGGGAAAATTCATTGGCGACGGACTGCCGTCGCTATTGCCGTCGAGAATGAGTCATAAGCGACGGGGTTAATCTCGACGGCTATGCCGTCGAGAATGAGTCTTGTTTTAAAACCCTGGGCTCGACGGGAACGACTACTTTTCTTTTCCCTCCTCTACTATACTACCTGATATACGATTTTCCCTCAATCCCATTCACCCTAATCACTCCCAGATGAGTTAGGGTGTCGAATTTGAGCATCAATTAAGGTGAGCTTCCCCTCCGGTGACTTTCTCCCCCCTCCTACCACCTCCGACGAGTCTCCCCCCCTCTGTCATACCTTCTGGCGACCTCCTCCTCTCCTGCCATACCTCCGGCGACCCTCTCTCTCTCCTTCCGATCAGCTCCACATCTCCTTCTTCTTTACTCCTGTTTTCCCACAACTTGCAATAGGTATAATTTCGTTATTCTTATTTTGTTGGAAGTAATTATCTGATTTTATTTTTTTAAAAGTTTTAGGCGTGTTTGATTTAATCTAATTGTGTTAGTAGCTAATTAATCTCATTGTTTGCTTTAATTGTTTGCTTTAATATAGGAAAGTTTTGATGGGATATTGATACGTTAACACTTGAATTGCTTTCCAGTCACTAATCTCATTTTTACCCCACTGCTTGATGAAAAATTGTATGTGTGTATGTATAAGAGTATACAAGTGCTTTAACATATATTGTCATGTATATGTTGTATTTTTATCTATTTGAATTTATTATTTTTGTATTAACTTAAAGGTTGGATCTCTCGTGTATGAGAGGGGTTTAATTTCAATTTGGGCATCTGGGTATTGTTATTTTTTGCTATCTTTAGTGCTTTAGTTGAAATGCTTGTTTTGGTTCTTGGATTTGATGGGTTTATTTGAGGTTTCTGTTGTTGACCTAAACTTCCTTTCTGGGTTGGCTTGAAATTTTGTACTTGTGGTTTTGTCACTGCTCTCATGTTTGATCCAAGATAATGGAGAGTTTTATGGCTAGATTTATTTCTTCGCTAGCATTGACTTGTATAACTTAGCACAAATAATATGAAGAACCTTCTAAAGAAACTTCATATCATGTCCAACCAGTCTGAAGATTTAGAAAGCTCTCCTAATTCATCAAAGAGCAATAGGTTGAGTGATGTTTCCTCACCTAAGAGGTTCTTGCAATCTCAGTCCCATCATAATTCAGAGTATAAAACCTTTTTAGCTATTTTAGGTTGGTTGAATTTTGTTACAAATAGGCATAGTCCTAGTCCTAGTCCACCATCATCTTCAAATGTGCCTAGAGGAGAGAGAATTCGACGGATTGTTGATTTCCTATTTAAACCGATTATCCCTGCCTACATGTGTGTTTTTGTTTGATTTTAAACGAGATTTTATTGTTTCTCCTTTTTAAAGTCTGTGTGGGTAAGAACCATTGTTTACAATAAAATTTTATAATAAGTGTGAGTTATCCCTTCCCCTTGCGGGTAGAAGTTCTAACCTTTGTAGTGGCAAAGTAGTAAGTGTGAGTTTAAATTACAAACTACTTTACCTAGAATTAGCAAGAAATAAAGAAAAATAATTACTTAATTATTTTGGCTAAACTGATTACTTTGTTTTGATCCTCATATATTGTTAAAACTTTATTGTTCCTCACTAACATAATTAAAGAGGTTCAAAACTTAAAAGTTTATGGAATGCTCAAACACCAAAGCATTTAGGTCATGGAAATGCAATAATACTTAGACTAACATGATAGCTGAAGAAAGGTAATAGTAGTTGACTTAGGGGAAAACATCGAAATGATCAACTTTATGGTTTTGGCTAAAAACTGTATCTTTCTGGTTGAAGTTGAAATATGTTTTTGCATCTATATCTGCATGCCCTCTCTTAACATACAGATGAATATTAGTTTGTTGTGGATAGATTTGATTTGATTTTAACTGATTTATATGTAATATGTAATATATAGATGGTCCATTAAACTGTAAGCATATTCAAAAACAATATTTATTTATTTTTTACCTATTTGAGGGTGGGTTAAAGAAATTTACCAGCTCATTATACTTTCATACGTGCATATTTTCATATAGTTTAGGGAGCTTAAAAACCCGTTTGGGATTCACTTAGTAGGAGTGGATCTTAAATAGTCCCCGCTTTGGGGTCGTTTCAGATGTGTTCGATCTCACTTAGGTCGGTTGTTAACAACTTGAGCACGCGTCAGTATATTTTTGAATTTTCATTAATATATATCTCTTGATGTTCTTGGTGCATATTTAGACTACGATGAGTTAGTCTATTTCGTATACTTGAAGACCATGGGGAGGTGTCTTTGTCGAAATTTCGAAAAATTAAAGATGTGTTCAAGTTGTTGGCATCGATGAGCGACACATCCGAGAATGGGATAGAAACCCCTAACCTGCTTAGAGTGGGAGATGAAGTTAGGAAACTCATAAGCTTGCATATACATTAACTTGGAGACTTGATTGTGTTTGTCTAACTTTCCATATATATAGCAGACAGTTAACCAAGATGTCTGTTGATCAAAGTTGGATGGAACGCAGGGTAGCCACTAATAAGAGTGGGCTTAGCTCTAAGTATCGTAGTGAGGTTGAACAGTTTCTCAACTTCGCGTTTGAGCAAGTCAGTGGCGATGAGATCAGATGTCCTTGTAAGAGGTGTGTGAATAAAGTGTGGAAGGAAAGGAGTGATGTCATGTGCGACTTATTTGTGTATGGGTTCAAGCAGAGTTATACGACATGGATCTATCATGGGGAAACCTGGTTGGATGAACATGAATCAGAATCAGAATCCAGAGGTGACGAAACCTTTGTCTGTACTAACATGATAGTCGAAGTTGCTGGTTCATACTTCCAGTGGAATATAGACAGGGATGACAGTAGTGTCGAGCAAGAGCTGAATGATGGGATTAAGGGTTTCTATGAGTTATTGCATGAAGCAGCGACACCACTGTATGAATGGCATGAAAAGCACACCGTCTTATCTGCCGTGACTAAGTTTTTACACTTCAAGAACGAGCATGACTGTAGCGAAAGAGGTTTTAATGAACTTTTAAGCATTGTGAAGGAGTACTTACCTGCAGGCAATAAGTTACCGGAGTCGTACTATGATGTGAAGAAAATGGTCAAAAGGCTCAATCTATGGTATGAGAAGATTAATGCTTTTGAGAATGACTGTATGTTGTATTACGGTGATGTCAATAAAGATAAGAGGTCATGTGATATTTGTGGTACAAGTAGATACTGTGAACAGCGCAAGAAAAAGGGAAAAGACGTGCCGAGAAAGATATTACGTTACTTTCCTATTGCCCCGAGGCTTCAGCGGTTGTTCATGTCAACACATACTGCCGAGGATATGAGGTGGCACTCTACACGGGACATAGTCAAAGGTCAACTGACGCACTTGGTAGATGGGCTTGAGTGGAAAATTTTTGATAACAAGTACCCCTCGTTTGCTGAAGAGGTTCGCAATGTTAGGCTTAGACTTGTTACGGATAGGTTTAATCCGTTTAACTGGCCTTACACAAAGCCCTACTCAACTTGGCCGGTGATTATTGTGGTGTATAACCTCTCACCTTCGATGTGCATGAAAGATCCCTACATGTTCATGCCTTTACTAATTTTGGGTGATAAGAGTCCGAGTAAAGACATCAATGTATACCTTAGGCCGTTAGTTGATGAGTTGAAGATGTTGTGGGAAAAAGAGGTTCAAACTTATGATGTATCTCTTAAGCAGAACTTTGACATGAGGGCAGCTTTACTGTGGACAATAAATGACTTCCCAATTTTAGGAATAATCAGTGGATGGTCAACTCACGGGGGCTTGTCATGTCCCATGTGCATGGGGTCAGTTAATGCTATGCGGCTCAAACATGTGGGAAAAATGAGTTTCTTTGCAACATCCAGAGAGGACTCGATTCTGCATAGGCAATAGACACGCGTAGGCAATAGACACGCATTACAACTGACGGGACTCGATTCCAATATACGGAGCCCGAGTTTGAGTCCCGCCCGCCTAACTTGAGAAAACTTAGGAAAATAGCCAAAAAAGAGACCAAAACCTGCCCCGGTCGTCCAAATAACACGCAAACACAGGCAATAGCACCGCATAGGCAATAGATATGCGTTACAACTGACGAGACTCGATTCTGATATACGGAGCCCGAGTTCAAATCTCGTCCGCTTAACTTGAGAAAACTTAAGAAAATAACCAAAAAAGAGACCAAATCCCACCCTGGTCATCCAAAAGAAACCCAAACAAAGGTAATAGCACCGCATAGGTAATAGACACGTTACAACTGACAGGACTCGATTCCGATAAGTAGAGCCCGAGTTCGAGTCCCGTCCGCCTAACTTGAGAAAACTTAGGAAAATAACCAAAAAAGAGACCAAAACCTGCTCCGGTCGTCCAAACGACATGCAAACATAGGCAATAGCACCGCATAAGAAATAGACATGCGTTACAACTAACGGGACTTGATTCCAATATACGGAGCCCGAGTTCGAGTCTCGTCCGCCTAACTTGAAAAAACATAGAAAAATAGGCAAAATAGAGACCAGAACCCGCTTTGGTCATCCAAACGACACACAAACACAGTCAATAGCATGCATAAGAAATAGACACGCATTACAACTGACGGGACTCAATTCGGATATACGGAGCCTGAGTTCGAGTCCTGTCCGCCTAACTTGAAAAAACTAAGAAAAATAGCCAAAAAAGAGACCAAAACCCGCCCCGGTCGTCCAAATGACATGCAAGCACAGACAATAGCACCGCATAGGCAATATACATGTGTTACAACTGACGGGACTCGATTATGATATATGGAGCCCGAGTTCGAGTCCCGTCCGCCTTACTTGAAGAACACAAACTAAAATAATGTAAATATGTTTTTATTTTGACTTTGTTATTAATATTTTAATTTTGTAGGTTCTTGTTGACGAGACTCGTGGAGGTGGAGGTGGAGGCACTGGTGATGACCGCCGAGCTGATGATGAGCAGCCTCCTCCAAAGATCTGAGGTGATGATAATGAGTCGAGTTGATGACGCGCCTCTCCTCGATCTGAGGTGATGACCATAGAAAGTCGATGTGAGGAGACAAAGACAGTTGTAGTTAGTTTATGTTATATTTTGAGTTTCATGTATACTTATAAAGTTTTTAAGTTGTACCGACGACCATTATATTTTTGATCTATATATTTGATTTGGATTACTATTTGAATGGTGAATTGTATGATATTTGCTTGTTATTTGATGGTTTTTATTAGTTTATAACAAGTGTATGTTTATATTTGTAAATGAATAGGGAAGTTTTGAAATTCTTAAAAAAAAATCAAAATATACATATATAGTCATTGCCGACGGGGGTAATGGCGACGACAGTGCCGTCGCCAATTGTGAGACCCCAAATTTTATGAATAAAGATTTAAATTTTTTGAAATATTTTTTTTGAATATTATGGTGTGGATTTGATATAATGTTATAGTTGTGGGTAATATTTATAAATTTTACAAAGTATGCAAGTTGTTATATAATATTCGATTGGTCGGGAAATATTCGTTTTAACAGAGAATATTCGTACGATGACACAATCATTGGTGGACCCCACAACGGATGTATTGTCGTAGTAAAAAAATAACAGAATTATCTTTTTTAACTACGAAAGTATTATCTTTAAAAAAGCTGCTCAACTACCCTAGGTAGTAAAAAAGTACGATGTCGTGTGGTTGCATAGTAGAACACGGTATTGATTATTGATGCTTACGTAAAGAAGTCACTCGATTATACTCAATTATTGCTACGATAATTCTTTGCATCATATCTCTCATATTATTGATTCAATTATTGTCACAATATCATCCGCATAATATGTTATATTATTAAATCAATAATTGAGACGACAAAGTTATTCATATTATTATTTGCAATATTGACAATGTCTAAAGTTCATCGAGGAGAGGTTTGGTCACCTAATTGCGGCGCTAAATAAGGAGAAATCCTTATCGGAAAGCCCCTTCTTTCCTGGGAACGACCTGGTTGTTAAATATTGTGAATTATAATATTAATGATGAATAAGTTCGTGTTGATTAAAGATGAAATTGATAGTTCCATTGTGTTGGAATTATTATTGTTAGTAAAAAATTGACATTTATTTCGATAATAATTGATGTTTGGAGGTTATATTGACCAATCGGGTAATTAACCGGATAAATGAGCAATTAATTGCTATTGATTCACATGCTTATAACTATGTATTCACATGTGTGTACTATTCATTCAAATGATTTACTATTAGAGGAGTTGGTGCAAGATT
Source organism: Panax ginseng (assembly GCA_020205605.1). Lineage (NCBI taxonomy): Eukaryota > Viridiplantae > Streptophyta > Magnoliopsida > Apiales > Araliaceae > Panax > Panax ginseng. Next base: position 146,584,286 of record CM035133.1, read on the forward strand.
GATAATACTTGCAAGACTAAGTTAAAAATGGAGGTATAGATGAAGGTACTATACTATAATTAATTTTTTCACATGTTTAGAACTATTGAGTCACATGATTTACTGTTGATTCACATGATTTACTATTAGGGGAGGTGATGCAAGTTTGATAATACTTGTAAGACTAAATTAAAAATGAAGAAAAAGATGGAGGTATTATACTGTAATATTTTGAGCCCCAAAATGTGCAATTATTGAAACTATATTTTTCTATAAATAGAAGATCATTCTTCCTTCATTTCTCACCAATTCACTAAAGTTATAGAGCAATTATTATAGAGAGAAATTATAGAGAGAAAGAAGAAGAGACGTTTGCTACCTCACTATTCCAGTATCCAGTTTCTTCTAAGGTAAGGGGTATTATTTCTTTCGTATTCATGAAGAGAGTTATTTTCTTTCAATACTCGTAAGGATTGTTATTCCATTCTTTATTATTCTGTTGGAATAACATGTCTGTGCGGTCTATCGCATGCCTGGTGAATTCTTCTGTTATTCCATTCTTTATTATTATGTTGGAATAACCTGTCTATGTGGATTACCGCATGCATGGTGAATGATCCTTCATATACATTCCTTGATAAATTATGAAAATGATCTGTCTACGTGGATTACCGCATGGAGGGCGAAAATCTATTTGCAGTTTCATATATTCTATTATACTCAGTTGGTTAATGTTTTGATTTCTATACTCTATGAAATTAGTAGAATATCCTGGATATTTACGCTTCATCCAGTATCTTTTCATGGAAATATTCTTCTGAGCATTCTTGAATTTTACCCCACAAAGTAGTATCATGTTGACAATTTAGACGTTATTGATTTTTGGATAAATTAAATTATAAATCTTTAAAATTTATCCTTGAACTTGTTTTATTGAATTATTATGTCATTGTCATCATCCTCATGCTTATATTGTGATGAAAGTCATCTTTGGCTTATGTGCACAGATGAACTTGGTATGATTATAACTAGGGATTATTCAGTATAATCATGACCGTAATATGACGAATGATGTGGTGAAAGTCCTCATTGGCCTGTAGTTCATTGATGGACAGTTGTTGGTATGATTATGACCAGGGATTATTCGGTATAATCATAACCATTGATGATTACATGAATATCCTTGGCCGTGATGCAGGGATGATTCAATTTTATTTATTAAGCTGAGTCTTAGCGATAAAGTTGATGAAAAACTTTTTAAATCATATAAGATAGTAGCTAGATTTTATGCTCTACTTGACTCTTCTAATGGATTGCTTATTCCGCTGCAGTTGTTGATCTAAAACTTGTTGTCTATTATATTCTATCAGTTGTTATACTGTTGAAGGTTAAGGATAATTTATTCTACATTATCTTAGTCATAATATTTCTTACTGAGTTAGTTGAGCTCACCCTTTCTTTCACTGTTCTCTTCAGGAAATGAGAATATAGCTGGGACGAGTCGGGGAACGGAGTGACGGTCCAGATGATAGCATTAGTAGTCCTCACTATATTCATTAAATAGTGTGACAATAAATGTAATGAGGACTCCATTGAGTGTGGATATTGTCTAGATGACAATATTCTTATTAAAACTCTCAGTTTATGTTTTGTCGTATTTTACACGACAATTGTATTATTAAGTTGTATTTGAATTTTGTACCATGTATTTGGCGACTCAAGATGGGTGATGTATACCTGTTTTGGGGGCGTCACAGTTGGTATCAAAACTTAGGGATATGATCCCTGGCTAAGATGTGAGACAAGAACTAGGAAGAGAGAGATGGGAATTCCTTCGCTAGTATGACCTACCTAAGTTTATTTGGTATTTAATTGGTCGGTCAGAGTATAGGGATAATATGTGATATGTCAATTAACCCTTGTTTTGTGATAGTGTTTGAAAATGGCATTTGAAAATGTTGAGATCAGCAATGAAGCACATGAGACCGTTGAGTCACCAACGATCAATACCCAGGATAATGTGCAACAGGAAGACAATAATCCTCAGGTAAACAATAACACTGATGAAATGGCGAATGATGGGATGTTCAGAGGCTTTATGCAATTCATGCAACATCAGGCGAGAGCGGCTCATGTTCAAAATTCAGGTGAAAACACTGGCAACTCTCGGATGATCACCGTTAAGTAGTTCAAGGAGCTAGGACCACCGAAGTTTTTGGGAGAGCCAGAACCACTTAAAATGGAGACGTGGTTAAAGCAGATCACCAAGATATTTGATGTCTTGGGATGCTCCGAGGAGCAAAAGGTTCCTTCGCCACCTTTATGTTGCGTGAAGAGAAAGTTCATCGGCGGGAATCAGAAAACGCACTACTGACTGGCCGACTCAAGATGTCTTGGGAGAAGTTCTAAGAGCTGTTCAACGACAATTACTTTCCCGAAAGTATTCGTCACATGAAGGAGGTGGAGTTTATCAAATTAGAGCAAAACAATATGATCGTATCGCAATACGAGGCTAAATTTGCGGAGTTATCCCGGTTTGCATCCCATTTGGTCGATAATGATGAGCGAATGACGCAAATGTTTCTAAGAAGTTTTAAACCCGATATAAGTCAATACCTCATTTCTCACAAACTTTGTTTATATTTAGATGTTGTGAATATGGCTCAGTTATTGGAGTGCGATAATGAGTCAGCACAACCAAAAGGCAATGACCAACAACACGATAATAATCGTACCGGTGGCAACAACCATCAGAACAATGATAACCATTGTGGGGGAAATTATCATGCCAAGAATGGTAACCACTTTATTGGTAATCATGGCCAAGATAATTGTGGCGCCCCCAAAACAGGTATACATCACCCATCTTGGGTCACCAGAAAATATATGGTACAAAATTCAAATACAACTTAATTATACAACAGTCTTATAAAATACAACAAAACATAATCTAAGAGTTTCAATAAGAATATTGTCATCTAGACAATATCCACACTCAATGGAGTCCTCATCACATTTATTGTCACATTATTCTGTAGAATAGTGAGGACTACTAAAGCCATTTATCCTGGACCATCATTTCATTCCCCGATTCGTCCCAGCTATATTCTCATTTCCTAAAGAGAACAATGAAAGAAAGGGTGACCTCAACTAGCCCAGTAAGAAATATTATGACTAAGATAATGCAGAATAAATTATCCTTAGCCTTCAACAGTATAACAACTGATAGAATACAATAGACAACAAGTTTTAGATCAACAATCGCAATGAAATAAGCAATCCATTGTAAGAGTCAAGTAGAGCATAAAATCTACTATCTTCTATGATTTAAAAAGTTTTTCATCAACTTTATCGCTGAGACTCAGCTTGATAAATAAAATCGAATCATCCCTGCACCACGGCCAAGTATATTCATGTAATCATCAATGGTCGTGATTATACCGAATAATCCCTGGTCATAATCATACCAACAACTGTCCATCAATGAACTACAGGCCAATGAAGACTTTTACCACATCATTCGTCACATTAAGGTCATAATTATACCGAATAATCCCTGGTCATAATCATACCAAGTCCATCTATGCACGTAAGCCAAAGATGACTTTAATCACAATATAAGCATGAGGATGATGACAATGACATAATAATTCAATAAAACAAATTCAAGGATAAATTTTAAAGATTTATAATTTAATTTATCCAGAAATCAATAATGTCCAAATTGTCAACATGATCTTTGCTTTGTAGAGTAAAATTCAAGAATAATATTCATGTACCAAAAATAATTTGGACATAAAAGAAATATATTTTTTGGGTGAATAGTACCCCGTGAATAATACTTCGAGAATAGTACCCCGTGAATAGTACCCCGACACAAAAAGTGTCCCAAATACCCGAGTGAATGATACTAGAGTGAATAGTAATCGGATGAATAGTAACTTGTGAATAGTAACTCGTGAATAGTACTCTGACACGAAAAGTACCCCGAATACCCGAGTGAATAATACCAGAGTGAATAGTAATTGGGTGAATAGTAACTCGTGAATAGTAACTCATAAAATAAATACCAAAGAAAATGATATTCCATGACGAGTACAAAAGAAATGATATCTCAGACGAGTATAATAGAATATACAAAACTGCAAATGGATTTTTACCCGCCATGCGGTAATCCACGTAGACAGATCATTTCCACAATTTAATAAGGAATGAATACACAGGATCTTTCACTGTGGGCATGCGATAGATCGCATGATACTTTTATTCTAATGTAATAATAAAGAATGGAACCAGTCATGCGTAATCCACATGCATGAGGATATTTCAACAAAATAATAAAGAATGGAACTAGGTTATGCATAATCCGCATGACCGACAAAGATATTCCAAATGTAATAATAAAGAACCGAACCAAAGTCATGCATAATCCGCATGAGATAGTATATTTCAAATGTAATAATAAAGAATGGAATAACAACGAAATTCACCTGTGCATGCGATAGAATCCGCATGCATGTGTTATTCCAATGTAATAATAAAGAATGGAATAACGTAAGAATTCACTGTGCATGCGATAGATCGCACTTGCAAGCGAGGTTATTCCAACAGAATATAATAAAGAATGGAATAATGTAAGAATTCACTGTGTATGCGATACTTCATGATGTATACAGTTATTCCAACATAATAATAAAAATAGAATAACAACTGTGAGACCCCGAATTTTATGAAATGAAAGTATTCAATTTTCTTATAATTATTATATTTAGTAAATGGTTAAATTGATAAAAGGTTAAAGTTAAGGGTGATATGTGAAAATTTTCAAAGTATGCAAGTTGTTATAAAATATTCGCTTTGGCTCTGGGAATATTCTTTTTATCGGGAATATCCGTAGGGATTCACAATCATCATGGACCCCCACAATGTAAGTATTATCGTAGTAAGAAAACGATGTAATTATCTTTTATAAAAATAACAAATGAAAAGTGTTACCGCAAGTTAAACTCATTGAACTACTCGATAAAAAGTACAAAGAATACGCGTCTGGGTCGTGGTTGCGTAGTACCACGGTGATTGATTATTGATGCTTATGTGAGAAGTCACTTAGTTATACTCAATTATTGTTACAAGAATTGCCGATCATATCTCTCATATTATTGATTCAGCTTATTGTCACAAAGATTATCTCGCATAATATTTTATATATTATCAATCAATAATCGAGACGACAAAGTTATTCATATTATTATTTACAATATTGACAATGTCTAGAAGTTCACAAGGAGAGGTTTGGTCACCTAATTGCGCGCCAATGAGAAAAAATCCTTATCGGAAAGCCCCCTCTTTCCTGGGAACGACTTGGTTGTTAAATATTGTGAGTTATAATATTAATGATGAATGGTATAAAAAAATTGAATTTGAGTTCGGAGTTGAATTTGGAGACGCGGACGTGATATTTGATTCCGAAACGATGAAATTAGTAGAAATAGACTATAAACACAAAATTTGTCAGGATTGACTTTTTGGTCAAAAAAGTCAATAGTTGACTTTTTCAAAAAAAAAGTCAAACTTCGAAATATCAAAAATAAATTTTTTGAGAAAAATATTTCCATTGTGTTGGGATTGTTAGTGTTAGTGGAAATCGACATTTATTTCAATAATAATTAATGTCTGGACGTTATATTGACTAATCGGGTAATTAATCGAATAAATGAGCAATTAATTGCTATTAATTCACATGATTATAACTATTTATTCACATGTGTGTACTATTGATTCACATTCATGTACTATTAGGGGAGGTGGTGCAAGATTGATAATACTTGCATGACTAAGTTAAAAATGGAGGTATAGATGGAGGTACTATACTGTAATTCGTATTTTCACATGATTATAACTATTGAGTTACATGATTGTACTATTAATTCACATTATTTACTATTAGGGGAGGTGGTGCAAGTTTGACAATACCTGCAAGACTAAATTAAAAATGAAAGAAAAGTTGAAGGTATTATACTGTAATGTTTTCGAGCCCCAAAACGTGCAATTATCGAAACTATATTTTCCTATAAATAGAAGCTCATTCTTCCTTCATTTCTCACCAATTCACTAAAGCTATAGAGTAATTATTATAGAGAGAAATTATAGAGAGAAAGAAGAAGAGAAGTTTGCTACCTCACTATTCTAGTATCTAGTTTTTTCTAAGGTAAAGATAGGTGATGAAAATTATCTTCGTCCTGGGAGCAAAGAGGAATTTAGAACAACAATTATGATTATGAGTTATTCATATGATTGTGGACAGGAACTGTTGATTGATGTTACAGGGATAAAACATTGTTGGTGGACTTTTAACATGGAGAAGATAATAGACCTTATGGTCTATTTGACTCTTTTAATGGATTGCTCGTTCCGCTGCAACTATGGTTAAAAAGTTTTATCATCTACCATATGTTCTAAATCTCTAATTTATTATTGATGAAAGCTATTGATAATTTAATTATCTTTAGTCATGATATTCTTTACTGGGCTAGTTGTGCTCACCCTTTTGCTTCACAATTCCTTTCGTGTAATAAGAGTATAAATTTCGAAATGACGGGGTAATGAGGAGAATAGAAATCATGGTCTATAGTCATGCTGAGGTTCTCCTTAAATAGTATGGAAATAATTTTATTGAGAACTTTAGATAAGTGTGTCGTATTGTATACGTCATTTGATATTTAATTTTGGTGAACCGAATAGGGTGAGGTGAACCCAACTTTGGAATGGTGTTTTGCCACTATCATACAAGATGTCTAATGACATACAACCTCGTGGTATTATAAGACAGGGTTGTGCACATCCACTTGCTGAGTATATCTACGAGCACTACCTATATGATCTTGGAGTTTGTTTGAAATATAATTCTCAATTGGAGAAAACGGAGATAATTATATGTCAAGAGAAGACTCACCATTGGAAAGAAGATGATAGTAATCTTCTTGTTTTTCTTTGGGGTCTATTGGGTCAACCAAGGATAATTTTGTGGACATATGATATCTATCATAACCTTAACGCATGGCCTCCCATGTACGAAGGTTTCCTTGAGCACTTCACAAAGATTTTAATTTCTAAAACAGTTATTGACTGTACTTTTATGTAAAGTACCATTGTAAGGTTGTGGTCGAGGCACTATGAGAGTTACATACATTTGTATTAAAACTCACAGCTTTAACTGTGGTCGATTCGCATTTACGCTTCAACAGCTTGTATAAATGAAGTTTGTAAATGATTTTTATAGTGTGATATTTGGCGACTCGTAATGGGTCGTGTGGATCTATTTTGGGGCGCCACAAATGGTATCGTAGCTAAGGCATATAATCGTCAAGCGGAGATATGAGTCTAGAACTAGGAGGGAGAGCGAGTAATATACTTCGCTAGTGTGTGACTTACCTAAGTTGAAATTGTTTACTTGATAAGTTGACAAATTGTGATATGTCAATTAACCTTTGTTTTGAAGGTATATTCTAGAATGATATCTCAAAATACGTGAGATGAGCAATGGGAAAATCATGATACGGAGGAAATAACCGGAAGGTACAATCCGAAAAGAAAGCAAGGTATTCTCATCTCTTCAACTACTGTGCACGTAAATTTCGAGGCAAAATTTCATAAGGAGGGGTGATTGTGAAACCCTGAATTTTATGAAATGAAAGTATTCAATTTTCTTATAATTATTCTATTTAGTAAATGGTTAAATTGATAAAAGGTTAAAGTTAAGGGTGATATGTGAACATTTTTCAAAGTATGCAAGTTGTTATAAAATATCGTTTGGTCGGGGAATATTCTTTTTGTCGGGGAATATCCGTAGGACGGCACAATCATTGGTAGACCCCACAACGGAAGTATTATTGTAGTAAGGAAACGACATAATTATCTTTTTATAAAAATAAAAGCGAAAGTGTTACCGTTAAAACTGTTGAACTACTCGGTAGTAAAAGTACAGTAATACGCGTGGTTGCATAGTAGCACACGGTATTGATTATTGATGCTTACGTGAGAAGAGAAGATTGAATACTTTCATTTCATAAAATTCGGGATCTCACAATAATAGAACTGGAAAATTCAAGAAGAGAAGATTTAACGATGATGGGAAGACGTCGGCAGCAGCACCAATAACCGTTTTCAAGGAAAGAGAACGACCGCCAGTTAGATGCTATAGATGTGGAGAGGAGGGACACATAAATCCAAACTGTTCACATGTAAGACCCCAACTTTTATGAATAAAAATGAATTTTCTATAAATATCATTTTTGAATATTATGGAATAAATTTGATTTAATGTTATAGTTATGGATAATATTTATAAATTTTGCAAAGTATGCAAGTTGTTATATAATATTCGATTGGTCGGGGAATATTCGTTTTAATAGGGAATATTCGTACGACGACACAATCATTGGTGGACCCCACAATAGAATTATTGTCGGATTGAGAAAACGACAAAAATATTTTATTAAAAATAACGGCGGAAGTTTTATCGTTAATATTGTTGAACTACTCGGTAGTTAAAGTATAGTAATACGCGTGGATGCATAGTTGTACACGGTATTGATAATTGATGCTTACATTAGAAGTCATTCAGTTTTATTCAATTATTGTCGATATTTTATATATTATTAAATCAATAATTGAGATGATAGAGTTATTAATATTATTATTTACAATATTAACGATGTCTAGAAGTTCTGCCAAGGAGAGGTTTGGTCACCTAATTACGCGCCAATAGGGAAAAATCCTTATTGGAAAGCCCCCGCTTTCCTAGGAACAACCTGGTCGATTAATAGTGTGAATAATAATAATGATGATGATGTTTTGTTTTATTAGTATTATTAATGTAATAAAATGAAAAAGCTTTTTATATAAAATAGAATACTTTTATAAAGTTATTCGCTTTATTAGGCTAATAGTAAAATCTTTTTTAAATAAAATGTAATACTTTTATAAAGTTATTCGCTTTTATTAGATTATAAATAGAATATATTATATTTTATTGTAAACCAATCTGACCGTCTGCTTAAAGTAAATCAATCTGACCGCTCATGGATTGATTATTATTCACCCATTCTTCTATAAATAGAAACTCATTCCTTCATTATTTCTTACGAATTCACCAAAACTCTGTAGAAAGAAAACTATAGAGAGAAAGAAGAAAAATTTCTCGCTACTTCACTACTTCTATATCCAGCTTTCTTCTTTATAAGGTAAGGGGGTATTATTTTTTTCATATTCATGAAGAGAACTTCATTATTCCATTCTTTATTATTCTCATTGGAATAACCTATATACGCTGTGATTCACCCTATACTTGGTGATTTCATTGTTATTTCATTCTTTATTATTCTCATTGGAACATCCTCGTTTATACTTTTTATGCCAGAACTCGGTTCCGCTTTTTATTATTTTGTTGGAATATCTTGTCTCATGCATTTTACGGACCGGTTATGTCTTTATTATTACATTGAATATCATATCGTATGCGCTTTTACGCCTGAACCGATTCCGTTATTTATTATTCTGTTGAATAACTCCGCCTATGCAAAGTACCGCATACATGGTGATTTCTATTGTTATTCCATTCTTTATTATTCCGCTGGAATATCCCGCTTGCGCGTGTAATACGCTCGACCGGGTTCCGTTATTTATTATTCGCTTGAAATAACTCGCCTCATGCGCAAGTACCGCATGCATGGTGATTTCTTTTGTTATTCCATTCTTTTTTTATACTCAGTTGGTTAAAGTTTTGACATCTATACTCCATGAAATTGGTGGAATATCCTTGATATTTGCACTTCATCCAGTATCTTTTCGTGAAAATATTCTTCTGATCATTCTTAAATTTTACTCTACAAAGAAGTATCATGTTGACAATTTGGACGTTATTAGTTCCTGAATAAATTAATTCTTGAACTTGTTTTATTGAATTCTTATATCATTGTCATCATCCTCATATTTATATTTTGTTGAAAGTCATCTTTGGCTTGTAGTGCATAGATGGACTTGATATGATTATAACCAGGGATTATTCGGTGTAATCATGACCGTAATGTTACAAATGATGTGGTAAAAGTCCTCATTGGCCCGTAGTGCATTGATAGACAGTTGTTGGCATGATCATGACCATTGATGAATACACAAATATCATTGGCCCGAAGAGCATGGATAATTTGTGGTTGTGATACTAATGAATATCCTTAGCCGTAGTGCAGGGATGATGTAGATTATTTATTAAGCTGAGTCCCAGCGATAAAAGTGATGAAAAAATTTTTAAATCATAAAAGATAGTAGATTTTATTCTCTACTTGACTCTTTTAATAGATTGCATGTTCCGCTGCAGTTAAACTTGATGTCTATAGTATTTTATCAGTTTAACATTGTTGAAGACTAATGATAATTTATTCTGCATTATCTTAGTCATAATATTTCTTACTGGGCAAGTTGAGCTCACCCTTTCTTTCACCGTTCTCTTCAGGAAATGAGAATGTAGCCGGGACTAGTCGGGGAATGGAGTGACGGTCCAGATGATAGTATTAGTAGTCCTCACTATTATATTAAATAATGTGACAATAAATGTAATGAGGACTTATTCTGAGAGTGAATATTGTCTAGAAGACAATATTTGTATTAAAACTCATAGCTTTCTTGTTGTATATTAAAGATTGTATTTGTATTTTGTACCATGTATTTGGCGACTCATAATAGGTGATGTATACCTATTTTGGGGGGCATCACAGCTTGGTATCAAAGCTTAGGATATGATCCTCGGTGAGATGTGAGACAAGAACTAGGAGGGAGAGACGGGAATTCCTTCGCTAAGTATGACCTACCTAAGTCTATTTGATATTTAATTGGTCGGTCAAAGTATATAGATAATATGTGATATGTTAATTAACCCTTGTTTTGTGGCAGTATTTAAAAATGGCATCCGAGAATGTTGAGAACATCAATGGAGCACAGGAGACCGTTGAGTCTCCACAGATCAATAATCAGGATAATGTGCATCAGGAAGGCGACAATCCTCAGGAAAACAACAACACTGACCAAATAATGAACGATGGAATGTTCCGAGGCTTCATGCAATTCATGCAACATCAAAGAGAGCGGCTCTCGCATCCAAAATGCGAGTGGAAACACTTTGGCAACTCTCTGGACGTTCACCGCCAAACAGTTCAAGGAGCTGGGACCACCGGAGTTTTTTTGGAGAGCCAAAACCACTTAAGGCGAAGACGTGGATAAAACAGATCAACAAGATATTTAACAAGATATTTGATGTCTTAGGTTACTCCGAGGAGCAAAAGGTTCCCTTTGCCTTCTTCATGTGTTAGCGTGTAGAGGCGAGACATCGTGGGAATCAGAAACGTATCAATCACCAGACCAAGATGACTTGGGAAAAGTTCCAAGAATTGTTCAATGACAAGTACTTTCCCGAAAGAATTCGTCAAATGAAAGAGGTATAGTTCATTAAGATGGAGCAAAACAACATGACCGTGTCGTAAATAAGGGTTAAGTTTGCCGAGTTGTCCTTGGTTTATATCCCCATTTGGTTGATAATGAGGAGAGAATGACGCGAATGTTTCTAAGAGGTTTGAAACCCGAGATACGTCAATATCTTATCTCTCATAAACTGTGTTTATATTCATATGTTTTTAATAGGGCTCAGTTATTGGAGCGCGATAATGAGTCAACCCAACCAAAAGAGAGCAACCAAAGAAATGATAATACTAGTGATAGCGATCGCCATCGAGCGGTGACAATAATCGTGGAGGAATCAACATGCCGTAAGGGTAACCACTCGGTGGTAATCATGGCCAAAATAATAAGAATGGACATTTCAAGAAGAGGAGATTCAACAATGATGGAAAGACGTCAAAGACTGACCTCCGTGGTTAAGGAAGGAGAACGACCACCTATCATATGCTTCAAATGCGGAGGGGAAGGACACATCAGTCCAAACTGCGCGATGTCGTCCAAAGCATGTTATAATTATGGAATAGAAGGTCACCTAGCCCGATTTTTTTGTTCACCAAAGACAAGTTCAGCTAGGATGGAGGCACCAAAGGACGTCCCAGAAAAGTCAAAGCCAGTGGTGCAAGAGAGAGCGTTTGTCGTGACCTCCCAAAAAGAAAGGAACCCGAATGAGGTCATCACGGGTAAGCTTATCATAAACTCTAGCGAAGTATATACCTTATTTGATACTGGTTCTACCCATTCTTTTATTTTTCCTACTTGCGCTCAACGTTTAAATTTGACTCCGGAGAAATTAGACTTTGACTTATCTGTTGAAACTCCGTTGGGAGAAACCTTCATTACATCCAATGTTTATAAGTCTTGTTTGGTTCAAATCGGTCCCCTCACATTACATGTCGATCTTATTTCATTGAAAATACTTGCATTTGACGTAATTTTAGGGATTGATTGGTCAACCACTCATCATGCAAAAATTGATTGTTTTCGTAAGGTTGTTAGCTTTCATATTCCTAACCAACCTATTATGCGAATTCAAGCAACCAAACAATTAAAATCAATCACTGTCATCTCAAGCCATAAAGCTATTCGTTTATTGAAAAACGGATGTCAAGCTTTCTTAGCTCATGTCACGGATCTAAACAAAAATACGCCGGTTTTGAATGATATTTCTATTATTAATGAATTTCCGACGATTCCCCGAAGAACTTCCGTGCCTACCCCGTAACGTGAAATTGAATTTTGTATCGACCTTGAACCCGGTACAAAACCCATTTCCAAAGGCCTATATCGAATGGCTCCTATTGAACCTCGGGAGTTAAAAACCCAAGTGCAAGAATTGTTAGACATTGGCTTTATTCATCCTAGTACTTCTCCTTGGGGTGCTCCTGTTCTATTCGTGAAGAAGAAAAATGGGAGTATGCGACTTTGTATTGATTATCGGGAGTTGAATCATGTCACCATCAAAAATAGGTACCTATTGCCACGTATTGATGACCTGTTTGACCAGTTGTAAGGCGCCAAATTCTTTTCAAAGATTGATCTTCGTTCCGGATATCACCAATTGAAAATTAGAACCGATGACATTCCAAAGACAGCTTTCAGAACTCGGTACGGGCATTATGAATTCCTAGTTATGTCTTTTAGATTGACTAATGCTCCTGCTACCTTCATGGATATTATGAACCGAGTATTTAAGGAATATTTGGATCACTTTTTGGTCGTCTTTATTGATGACATCTTTATTTATTCCAAAAGCCATGAAAATCATGAGTAACACTTGAGGCTGATACTCCAAAAGCTTCGTGAATATAAGCTTTATGCTAAGTTGAAGAAATGCGAGTTCTAGCTTGAGGAAGTAGCATTCATTGGGCACGTGGTATCAAGTCATGGAATATCTGTTGACCCAGCAAAGATTGAAGCTATTCAAAGCTAGGAGCAACCTAAATCAGTGACCAAAGTACGTAGCTTTCTCGGCTTAGCTGGTTATTATCGGAGATTCGTGGAAGGGTTTTCTTGAATCTCTACTCCCTTAACTCAGCTAACTCAGAAAGATACAAAATTCGGTTGGAATGAGGAATGCGAGAAGAGTTTTCTAGAACTCAAGAGGAGGCTCATTTCAAAGACTGCTCGACAATACCATCCGCTCGTAGGGATTTGTCATCTACAGTGATGCTTCGGGCAAAGGGTTAGGATGTGTTCTCATGCAACATGGGAAAGTCATAGCCTATACCTCTCGACAACTCAAAGAATATGAGAGGAATTATCCTACTCATGATCTAGAGTTGGCAGCTGTTGTCTTCGCACTTAAAATTTGGAGGCATTACTTGTATATGGAGAAAGTGGAGATCTTTACGGATCATAAAAGCTCAAATATTTCTTCACTCAAAAGGAACTAAACATGTGACAGCGATGTTGGCTTGAACTGTTGAAAGATTATGATCATACCATCCAATACCATCTTGTAAATGCGAACGTGGTAGCTGACGCATTGAGTAGAAGATCGTATGCGGGTACGAGTGCGATATTGTCAACGCAAAGGCCCATTTTGTATGACTTACAAAGGATGGAGATAGAGATAAAGACTCCAGGGACCCAAGTGATGATGGCAAATATACGAGTGGAACCGACTTTAATCGATAAAGTTAAAGCTTCTCAAGCTACAGACTTAGAGTTGATGCATATGAGGAAGAAAGTACAAGAAGGTGCTATGCCGGAAGCAAGAATCGATGAAGAAGCAATACTTCGAGTCAACTCCAGACTTTGTGTTCCTAACAACCCTAAGTTAAAGTATAAAATCATGATGGAGGCGCACAACACATCATTTGCAATCCATCCTGGGAGTACTAAAATGTATCATGATCTTCGACATACATTTTGGTGGGGCAATATGAAGAGAGAGATAGCGCTGTTTATCTCAAGGTGTCTAACGTGTCAATGAGTCAAGGCGGAGCATCAAGTACCAAAAGGTCCATTGAAACCACTTGAAATTCCAAAATGGAAGTGGGAGCACATTACCATGGGTTTCATTACTGGTCTTCCCAAGGTTTCTCAGGGTATAGATGCAATTTGGGTCATTGTTGATAGATTGACCAAGTCTGCTCATTTCTTACCTATGCGAGAAACTTATACACTTGAACGTCTTGCTCGTATGTACATAAACGAGGTTTTAAGATTACATGGTATGCCAGTATCCATAGTTTCTGATCGAGACCCAAGATTCTCTTCACGATTTTGGGTTAGTTTGCAAAAAGCTATGGGCACGGATTTACGATTTAGTTCGGCATATCATTCTCAAACGGAAGGACAATCAGAGAGGACTATTCAAACTCTTGAAGATTTATTAAGACTCTGTGTCCTTGACTTCAAGGGAAGTTGGGACAAGTTCTTACCATTAGTGGAGTTTTCCTACAACAACAGTTATCAAGCAATCATTGGCATGGCTCCATTCGAAACGTTGTATGGAAGAAAGTGTTGTTCTCCAGTATGCTAGGATGAGGTGGGTGAAGCAACGTTGTTGGGACCGGAGTTGGTACGTATGACTACAAAAAAGATTCAAACGATCCGACAACGTATAAAAACCTCACAAGACCGACAAAAGAGTTATGCTAATCTTTATCGAAAGGACGTGGAATTCGATATCAGAGATCATGTGTTGTTACGTGTTGCTCCATGGAAAGGAGTTACGAGATTTGGAAAGAGAAGAAAGCTCAATCCTCGATTCATTGGCCCATTTTTAATCCTCGATCGAGTAGGGACTGTAGCCTATAGACTTACTTTACCGCCAAGTATGTCTCGTGTTCATAACTTTTTTCATATATCCATGTTACGTAAATATGTAAAAGACCCGAACCACATTATTGAGTTAGAACCGGATGAAATAGCGGAAGATTTAACGTATGAAGAGGTTCCTGTTCAAATCTTGTATACGAAGGAACATATTCTACGCTCCAAGGTTATACCTCAAGTCAAAGTTTTATGGAGGAACCACGATGTTGAGGAAATGACACGGGAGTTAGAATCAAAATGAAATCAAGGTATCCTTACCTCTTTGACATACCAGTATCGTACCCTCTAATTTCGAGGGCGAAATTTCATAAGAAGGGGAGATTGTAAGACCCCAACTTTTATGAATAAAAATAAATTTTCTATAAATATCATTTTTGAATATTATGAAATAAATTTTATTTAATGTTATAGTTGTGGGTAATATTTATAAATTTTGCAAAGTACGCAAGTTGTTATATAATATTCGATTGGTCGGGGAATATTCGTTTTAACAGGGAATATTCGTACGACGACACAATCATTGGTGGACCCCACAACAGAATTATTGTCGGATTGAGAAAACGACAAAAATATTTTATTGAAAATAACGGCGGAAGTTTTATCGTTAATACTGTTGAACTACTCGGTAGTAAAAGTACAGTAATACGCGTGGTTGCATAGTAGCACACGGTATTGATTATTGATGCTTACGTGAGAAGTCATTCAGTTTTATTCAATTATTGTCGATATTTTATATATTATTAAATCAATAATTGAGATGACAGAGTTATTAATATTATTATTTGTAATATTAACGATGTCTAGAAGTTCTGCCAAGGAGAGGTTTGGTCACCTAATCAATTGCGGCCAATAGGAGAAATCCTTATTGAAAGCCCTCTTTCCTCGAGAACGACATTTTCGGTCGATTAATAGTGTGAATAATAATAATGATGATGAAGTTTTGTTTTATTAGTATTATTAATGTAATAAAATAGAAAAGCTTTTTATATAAAATGTAATACTTTTCTAAAGTTATTCGCTTTATTAGGCTAATAAGAAAATCTTTTATATAAAACATAATAGTTTTATAAAGTTATCTATTTTATTAGACAATAATTAGAATATATTATATTTTATTATGCATAGTATTTGCATAGTGCCTGTATAGTATTTGCATAGTAAAATCTTTTTATATAAAACAGAATACTTTTATAAAGTTATTTGTTTTATTAGATTATAAATAGAATATATTATATTTTTAATGTAAACCAATCTGGACCGTCCGTTTAAAGTAAGTCAATCTAGACCGTTCATGGATTGGTTACTATTCAGTCCATTCTTCTATAAATAGAAGCTCATTCCTTCATTATTTCTTATGAATTCACTGAAACTCTAGAGAGAGAAAACTATAGAGAGAAAGAAGAAAAGTATTCTGCTACTTCACTACTTCTATATCCAGTTTTCTCTTTATAAGGTAAGGGGTATTATTTTTTTTTATATTAATGAAGAGAACTTTTGTTATTCCATTCTTTATTATTCTATTGGAATAACCTGTATACGCGGTCTACCCTATACTTGGTGATTTCTGTTGTTATTTCATTCTTTATTATTTTGTTGGAACATCCGTCATCATGCGCTTTTATGCCGGACCGGTTCCGCTCTTTATTATTCTGTTGAATATACCGTCTGCATGCGCTTTTGTTGGACCGATTCCGTTATTTATTATTCTATTGAATAACATGTCATGCTGAGTACCGCATGCATGGTGATTTCTATTGTTATTCCATTATTTATTATTACATTTGGAATATCCATTGCTTGCCTATTACGCCTGACCTGGTTCCGTTATTTATTATTCTATTGGAATAACCTGTCTATGCGAAATACCGCATGCATGGTGATTTCTTTTGTTATTCCATTTTTTATTTATACTTAGTTGGTTAAAGTTTTAACTTCTATACTCCATGAAATTGGTGGAATATCCTTGATATTTGCGCTTCATCCAGTATCTTTTCGTGGAAATATTCTTCTGATCATTCTTAAATTTTACTCTACAAAGAAGTATCATGTTGACAATTTGGACGTTATTAGTTCCTGAATAAATTAATTCTTGAACTTGTTTTATTGAATTCTTATATTATTGTCATCATCCTCATATTTATATTTTGTTGAAAGTCATCTGTGTTTTGTAGTGCATAGATGGACTTGGTATGATTATAACCAGGGATTATTCGGTGTAATCATGACCGTAATGTTACAAATGATGTGGTAAAAGTCCTCATTGGCCCGTAGTGCATTGATGGACAGTTGTTGGCATAATGACCATTGATGAATACACAAATATCATTGGCCCGTAGAGCATGGTTAATTTGTGGTTGTGATACTAATGAATATCCTTGGCCGTAGTGCAGGGATGATGTAGATTATTTATTAAGTCGAGTCCCAAATAAAAGTGATGAAAACTTTTTAAATCATAAAAGATAGTAGATTTTATTCTCTACTTGACTCTTTTAATAGATTGCATATTCTCTCATGCAGCTTAAACTTGATGTCTATTGTGTTTTTATCGCTTTAACATTGTTGAAGACTAATGATAATTTATTCTCGCATTATCTTAGTCATAATATTTCTTCTTGGGCTAGTTGAGCTCACCCTTTCTTTCACTGTTCTCTTCAGGAAATGAGAATGTAGTCGGGACTAGTCGGAGAATGGAGTGACGGTCCAGATGATAGTATTAGTAGTCCTCACTATTCTCATTAAATAGTGTGACAATAAATGTTATGAGGACTTATTAAGAGTGGATATTGTCTAGAAGACAATATTTGTATTAAAACTCACAGCTTTCTTGTTGTATATTAAAGATTGTATTTGTATTCTGTACCATGTATTTGGCGACTAAGAATAGGTGATGTATACCTATTTTGGGGGTGTCACATCACAGCCTTCCAAGGTATGTTTTCGTTGTGGAAAAAGATTTTACACATAGTTCGATTTTATCCTCAGAATAAATCAAGTCCAAATTGGACCGTGGCACCAAAGGCGGATACGGACAAAACAAAAGTCGGTGGTTTCAGAAGAGCGTTTTTTCGTGACTTCTCAAAAAGCAAGTAACTCGAACAAAGTTAGCACGGGTTGTTAATTATAAATTCTTGCGAAGTCTATACCTTATTAGATACCCGGTTCTACCCATTCTTTTATCTCTCTTGCTTGCGCTCAACGTTTAAATTTGACTCCAGAGAGATTAGACTTTGACTTATCGGTTGAAACTCGGTTAGGAGAAACCTTTGTTAGCTCCACTATTTATAAGTCTTATTTGATTCAAATTGACACTTTCACGTTACCTGTCGATCTTATCTCTTTGAAAATACTTGCCTTTGATGCGATTTTAGGAATCGATTGGTTAACTACTCATCATGCTTTTCGTAAGGTTGTTAGCTTTCATATTCCTAACCAACCTATTTTGTGAATTCAAGCAACCAAACCACTAAAGTCAATCATTGTCATATCAAGCCATAAGTAAAGAGCCTCGAGCCTTTCGTTGTTAACTTCCTTCTGTGGAATGCACCGAAGCCATACTTTCTGTAGGCGACGTCGTTAATGACGATGGCAAGTTGATATGTATCAATGTGACGTACTATGCAAGTCTTGGATGAGAGTCACAATTTTGAATGATATTTCTATTGTTAATAAATTTCCTGACGTATTCTTGAAGACTTCTTAGCCTAACCCTAGAGTGTGAAATTGAATTTTGTATTGACCCCAGTACAAAACCCATTTCTAAAACCCTTCAATATTTCTTCACCTAGAACAAACGTATAATGCGCCAAAGATATTGGCTCGAGCCGTTGAAGATTACGACCATACCATTCAATAACATCGCGGAAGAACGAACGTGGTAGCTGACGCGTTGAGTAGAAGATCGTATGCGTTTACGAGTGTGATATTGTTAACATAAAAACCCATTTAGTATAACTTAAAAATGATGAAGATAGAGTTAAAGACTCTAGGGACCCACGTGGTGATATCAAATATACGAGTAGAACCGACTTTAATCGATAAAGTTAAAGTCGCAAAAGCTACACATACTCGGAAATGATGAATGTGAAGAAGAAGGTTCAAGAGGGCGTTATTCTAGAAGCAAGAATCGATGAAGAGAGTAAATCTCAACCCTTGATTTTATTGGCCCATTTGAAATCCTCGATCGAGTAGGAACTATGGCCTATAGACTCCTTTTACCGCCAAGTATGTCGCGTGTTCATAACGTTTTTCACGTATCGATGTTACGTAAATATGTGGATGACCCGAACCACGTTATTAAATTAGAACTAGACGAGATAGTAGAAGATTTAACGTATGAGGAGATACGTGTTAAAATTTTGGATTAGAAGGATCATATTCGACACTCAAAAGTTATACCTCAAGAGTTGGAATATGAAATGATGTTAAGATATCCTCACCTCTTCGGCATACCAGGTATGTACATAAATTTCGAGGGTGAAATTTCATAAGGAGGGGAGATTGTGAGACCCCAAATTTTGTGAATAAAGATTTAAATTTTAAGAAATATTTTTTTTGAATATTATGGTGTGGATTTGATATAATGTTATAGTTGTGGGTAATATTTATAAATTTTGCAAAGTATGCAAGTTGTTATATAATATTCGATTGGTCGGGGAATATTCGTTTTAACAGGGAATATTCGTACGACGACACAATCATTGGTGGACCCCACAACGGACGTATTGTCGTAGTAAGAAAACGACAAAATTATCTTTTTTTAATGGCGAAAGTGTTACCGTTAAAACTGTTGAACTACCCGGTAGTAAAAGTACAGTAATACGCGTGGTTATAAAGTAGCACACGGTATTGATTAGATGCTTACGTAAGAAGTCACTCAGTTATACTCAATTATTGCTACAGTAATTGTTGCATCATATCTCTCATATTATTGATTCAATTATTATCACAATATCATCTGCATAATATGTTATATTATTAAATCAATAATTGAGATGGCAAAGTTATTCATATTATTATTTGTAATATTGACAATGTCTAGAAGTTCTATCAATGAGAGGTTTGGTCACCTAATCATGCGCTTGAATAAGGAGAAATCCTTATCGAAAGCCCCCTTCTTGGGAACGACTTCGTCATAAATATTGTGAATTATAATATTAATGATGAATAAGTTCGTGTTGATTAAAGATGAAATTGATAGTTCCATTGTGTTGGAATTATTAATGTTAGTGAAAATTGACATTTATTTCGATAATAATTGATGTCTGGAGGTTATATTGACCAATCGGGTAATTAACCGGATAAATAAACAATTAATTGCTATTGATTCACATGCTTATAACTATGTGTTCACATGTGTGTACTATTGATTCACATGATTTACTATTAGGGGAGTTGGTACAAGATTGATAATAATACTTGCATGACTAAATTAAAAATGGAGGTATAGATGAAGGTACTATATTGTAATTAATTTTTTCACATGTTTAGAACTATTGAGTAACATGATTTACTATTGATTCACATGATTTACTATTAGGGGAGGTGGTGCAAGTTTGATAATACTTGCAGGACTAAATTAAAAATGAAGAAAAAGAGGGAGGTATTATACTGTAATATTTTGAGCCCCAAAATGTGCAATTATTGAAAGAAATAATAGAGCAATTATTATAGAGAGAAATTATAGAGAGAAAAAAGAAGAGAAGTTTGCTACCTCACTATTCCAGTATCCAGTTTCTTTTAAGGTAAGGGGTATTATTTCTTTCGTATTCATGAAGAGAGTTATTTTCTTTCAATACTCGTAAAGGTTGTTATTCCATTCTTTATTATTCTGTTGAAATAACCTGTCTGTGAGATCTATCACATTCCTGGTGAATTCTTCTGTTATTCCATTCTTTATTATTCTGTTGGAATAACCTGTCTGTGTTGTCTATCGTATGCCTGGTGAATTCTTCTGTTATTTCATTCTTTATTATTCTGTTGGAATAACTTGTCTGTGTGGTCTATCGCATGCCTGGTGAATTCTTCTGTTATTCCATTCTTTATTATTCTGTTGGAATAACCTGTCTATGTGGATTACTGCATGCATGGTGAATAATCCTTCGTATTCATTCCTAATTAAATTGTGGAAATGATCTGTCTACGTGGATTACCGTATGGCGGGCAAAAATCCATTTGTAGTTTCATATATTCTATTATACTCAGTTGGTTAAAGTTTTGGCTTCTATATTCCACGAAATTAGTAGAATATCCTGGATATTTGCTCTTCATCCAGTATCTTTTCATGGAAATATTCTTCCAAGCATTCTTGAATTTTACTCCACAAAGCAAAGATCATGTCGATAATTTGACGTTATTGATTTCGATAAATTAAATTATAAATCTTTAAAATTTATCCTTGAACTTGTTTTATTAAATTATTATGTCATTATCATCATCCTCATGCTTATATTATGATGAAAGTCATCTTTGGCTTACGTGCATAGATGGACTTGGTATGATTATGACCAGGGATTATTCAGTATAATCATGACCGTAATGTGACAAATGATGTGGTGAAAGTCCTCATTGGCATGTAGTTCATTGATGGACAGTTGTTGGTATGATTATGACCAGGGAATATTCGGTATAATCATGACCATTGATGATTACATGAATATCCTTGGTCGTGATGCAGGGATGATTCGATTTTATTTATTAAGCTGAGTCTCAACGATAAAGTTGATGAAAAACTTTTTAAATCATAGAAGATAGTAGATTTTATGCTCTACTTGAATCTTCTAATGGATTTCTTATTTCGCTGCAGTTATTGATCTAAAACTTGTTGTCTATTATATTCTATCAGTTGTTATACTGTTGAAGGCTAAGGATAATTAATTCTGCATTACCTTAGTTATAATATTTCTTACTTGGCTAGTTGAGCTCACCCTTTCTTTCACCGCTCTCTTCTTGAAATGAGAATATAGTCGACGAGTCGTGGAACCGGAGTGACGGTCCAGATGATAGCATTAGTAGTCCTCACTATTCTGTTAAATAGTGTGACAATAAATGTAATGAGACTCCATTGAGTCTGGATATTGTCTAGATGACAATATTCTTATTAAAACTCTCAGTTTATATTTTGTCGTATTTTACACTACAGTTGTATTATTAAGTTGTATTTAAATTTTGTACCATGTATTTGGCGACTCAAGATGGGTGATGTATACCTATTTTGGGGGCGTCACACCAATGACATATAGTGACAGTCATTAATACAAAGTCATTGCCAATGGCCAGAAGGTCATGGCCGACGGAGTCACCGTCGGGAATGAGTTTTTTCCTCAACAAATTCATGGAGTCTTTGCCGACAGACTCGTCGTCGCTCGAGCCATCGGTATTGACTCTGTGTCGTCGCCACTGAGTCCCATCGCCAATGATAATGATGCCGACGGCTGACGACGACGACCGTGAGGCGCATTTAGCTATCGATGGCATCTCCGTCGCCAATGACCTTAATCTGCCGACATTTATATTATAATTATAGGCGATTTTACAGATGCCGCCAAGAATGACTGGTTTTTTTGTAGTGTCCTACACGAGTTTATGGATATTAATGTAGAGGAGTATTTTTGCAAGATACTAATAATGGAAGGATTTAATTAATTAATTTTAATTCTACTAATTCTAGAGTGCAATTATAACTATTTAGTGGAATTAGTTATAATTAATATAATTCTAATTGACTAAAGAGTTAATCAGAAATTAATATTATATTGGAGCTAGAATGGTAGAATCCTACTTGATCCCCACCTTAGCCCTTATTAGAGCATTCACAACAGTTTTCTTATATCTATCCTTACTCTGTAGTATTATTTGGGCCATTCTGCGAAATAGGGATTCAATTTTTTCATTATTGACCCAACAGGTTCCTTATATTGTTTTCTTAAATAATAAAATTTAAAAGTTCCAACAGTCATCAAATTAATAATAATCTTATAATTTATAAAAGAGAGAGTATAATTTATCAATTATATTCCACTTTAAAATAATTTTTATTTTATTTTAAATTTTAAGTAATTTATGGAGTGAATATTGAATGGATTGTAGTTGAAATGTATCAATATTAACTTTTAAAAAGTTAATGTATAATATTTTTATATTTAAATTTAATATGATACATTTAAATTTTGAAAATAATAAATTTTATAATTAATAGTACTTTTATAATATTTATAATTATATTGACATAAATTAAATAAATTTATATAAATTTTAAATTTGAATACGCTTTGAAATTAATTTTTAAAAAATAAGTCAATATTAAGTTTATAATTTGAAAATAAAGTATTAAAAAAATGTCAAGATGAGTATGATTGATAAGTTGTCAACTTAAATGAGGGTGTGAAATGTCATTTTGTATATATAGAGAACGGTCTTTTGACTCCCTCACACTGGGAGTAAAATCCTATATAGGGATTAAAATAGAGAGTCAAATAAGGATAAGGAAGCTGTTGGATAATGATTTGTTGTTGTATTCTTCAAAATTGGGGGTAGAGAGTTGATTAGGAAAAGTGTTGTTAATGCTCTTAAGATATAAAAAAATAGTAGGATAAGATATATCTTAAGAGTTTTCAAATCATCTTGAAAAATATCACGGAGTTGAGGACTATATATTATATGGTTTTGCAGTATTTTGAGCACACATTCAGAAAAGTACATAATATCAAAATAAGGGTCATAGGGAGGAAGATCAGGAGGGAGGAAAAGCCATCATCAGAATAAATAAAAAATTCTCCATTGCTCTACAACAAAGCATGAGGTATGTAATATAATTTATTTATTTTTTTGATTATGCTAAATTATGAGAAAGATCTTGGGATAATAATTTTTAAAAGTAAAAAATTATTAATTTATTTGGAAATCGTTTCCTATAAATAGTATCAGAGCTAACTCATAATTTTCATAAATCATGTTTGTATTATTTAATTTAAAAAATATTCGTGATTGTATGGGTGTTTTTTTATACCGCATTATGTGTGAACACATAAATAATTATTACACCTGTGTAAAATTATGTGTATATATACTTCTCTCTTTAGTATTGTTTCGTTATGATGAAACATTCAGTTTTGCTAAATTCAAATTGCCTAACTTTTGTTTTTTATCAGAAGGAAATATGTATATGCATGGCTTCTTAATACAAAAAACAATGGAAAAAGGTGAGATGCTCTTAGGCTCTATTTCTGAGTTTTAAAATGGACAAAAAAGAAAATTAAAGAAATTGACGAAAAATTTAAGTTTTCTTTCCAATTCTTATGTTTTTGAGTTTTTTAATAAACAGATAAGAAAAGAAATGGAAAAAAAACTTGGCCACTTTTCCTGCCAAAATTTGCAGTCCAAAATTGGCCTGATTTGGACGGAAAAAAAATTAGAATAAGTAATATTTTTATAATTCTCATATTATCCTCAACTTTTAATATAATAAATTTTAAATTACAACTCATGTCCTCAATTTATTTTTATCTACTAAACCTAATCTGATAAAGAAAAAAATATAGGCGCGAATAACTTGCCGTGAACAAGTTCTCTTCTTTGGTTCAAGCCTAAGCTCCCTACAACAATGTAACTGAATAAATTCATCTCCAAATTTTTTTTGTCGGCGCTCCAGCATCCAAATCTCCCCCTCTTCGGTAACTTTCTGGTCAGACCTATCTCCTATTTCGGTAAAATTCATGCCTAAATATAGTCCCCAATTTGCTCTTGGCAATCTCTCTTCAACTCACACATATATTTGTCTCTTCAGTGTTTGGGTTACCATTAGATAGGAGATTGAATTTCTTGAAGAATTTGATGAATAATCTTCATTAGTATTAATAATACAGATTATATTTGATGACTTTTGGGTATTGTATGACAATGACTTTGTAGAAGTAATTTTTTTTTAAATATTTATTTGGATATTTGTATTTGATTATTGAATTTTTTTTCTTTGATTAAATTTATCTTGCATAGTTTTATTCGTGGTTCAATGATAATAATTAATATAAGGGTAAATTTGTAAAAGTAATATTCTTCTTTTCTTTTCATTAGAACTCAAAAACGCAAGAAAAGAAATTTTTTAAATTTTCTATTCTTTTCTATTAAAAACTCAGAAACAACACATAGGAAAACTTCAAGTTTTCTATTCTTTTCTTTTCTGTTCTAATTTAAGTTTTCTATTCTTTTCTTTTCTGTTCAAAACTCAGAAACAGAGTGTTAATGCGGTTGGAAGGGTCTACCGCAATGCCTGATTTTTTTTTTTAATTTTAAAAAATAACTCGAGAGTGTGAGATGGAAATGATGCTGTCAAGTGATATATTAAGTATTAATGTTAGATAAATTTTAGCATGTTTGGTTGTTTGGTCCAGTAACTTTTGTTGGAATATAAAGTATTTATTTTTGGGAGGTCAGAAGATCAATACCATCAAGCAACAATAAATAATTTTTTAAAAGAAAAATTGTTAAGCCTAGATTGTTTACCCTGGCCCAAACCGTCAAACATTTTAAAATTAAAATGTCAAAATAATGGTGCAATGAATTTTACTCTTTTATTTAAATATGAAGATTCATATATATTTATTGGTAGTTAATGTTTAATTGTTGAATTTTCATGATGTTGTAATTGTTAAATGTGAATATGCATGGATCTTAGTTTACATGTTTATATGTATTAATATGGGATATTAATATAATTATATATTTTTAAATAAATTAAAAATTCTAATTTTTATATAAATAAAAAATCAAGTGGGAGAAAGAATTGTATTTCTTACGGCCTTCATCATTGGTCCATTATATTAATATTGTATCTAATCTTAAATTTTGTGAGTTCTCTTCGGAAGATGCATGAATCTAGTTATATTAGATATGGATTTCGTTGTGATAAATTTATTTAAAATTGTATTATGAATTATTTCCCATTGAAATATTTGCAATAAAATTTTAAAGAAAATTTAAATGGATGTTATACACTTGACAAAACATAAATAATAATTCTCCCCATAGGAGTGATACTTATTATTATTGTTTTGGGCATAATTAAAATGGTGAATTATTTTTATTTCATGAGATGTCAAGATATAAAAATAATAGTAATTTTGAATTATTCTTATCTTTCCCTTTGAAAAGAGAATTATTTGAAATTAAGTTGCCATATTTATTTTATATTTATCTTTGAGGATTACACTTTCATATTATATGCAAAAGTTTATTTTTATTCAATGACCATCTAATTTATTCATATTGTATATTTCTACAGATTACCATGTCGTACGTCTTTTAATACCCTTGCTGTTATTCTTAAAGAAAATAAGTTATCTGGACCTAATTCTGTGGATTGGAAAAAAATCTTGACATTGTGTTGACTGCTGAGGACTACAAGTTTGTGTTGACTGAACCTTGTCCAGTTCTTCCAAAAAATTAGGACCAGGAACCACGAGTGAAAGAAACAAGTATGACTGTTTCATACACATCCAAGGAGGCAAGATGTACGGGGTAACAATCACAGACCAACACGAGTATGGAACACTTGAGTGGCCAAACGGGTTGAAACCATTGGTGGACAATCCAAGCCTCAAATTTCTAGGTTCCAATGCAAACCCAGGATGTGCTAAGTTGAAATCTTTCTAAGGCTGCCCATCTGTGGGATGATTTAGTTTTCCATCTTTAGTTGGAGATTTCGCATGCCAACTCATATGTTCAGCTGTTCTTGAAGACATGTACAATCTTTTTAATTTTTAACGCGTGTTCTTCGGAAAATACCTTAGAATCTTAAACGGTATAGTTGATTTTTTTTGTAGTCACACCTTCTTTATTAGGCCTAAACCGATCATGACTGCAAAACGTGCACCTTGTCATCTGTTCATTTTCTTTATAAAATAACATGCAATCGTTGGGAAATGCATCTATCTTTTGGTATCCAAGACCCAACTTCTTCACCATTTTCTTACAAAAGTAATAGTTATCAAGTAATTTCTCACCATCAGGCAACATACTCTTAATGGCCTTCAAGAGCAACTCAAAACACTCATGGCTCATGTTGTGATCAGCCTTGATGTTAAATAATGTCGCCACTGCAGACAATGTAGTGTGTTTGGTGCAACCATGCCATAATGGCTCGCTACCCTCGTCTAACAACTTAAAGAAGTCTTTGACATCAGAATTCATAGGTTGCTCTCTACCTTGCTCCCAATCAAAATCTAGCACTACAATATCATGAACCATTTCATTCATACAATGAGTACTACTGCCCGGATTGTGTACTTCTGTGATGTCACCATCTCTTCTCTGCCCATGTACCCACCAGCATTCTTCGTAATTTTTCATGAACCCAGAAATAAGTAATTGATAGTTTACCACGTCTCTGTCCATATAATTTACATTCTTACACTTCAAACATAGACATCGTATCTTGTTCTTGTGAGACCCCAAATTTTATGAATAAAGATTTAATTTTCTCAAAATATTTTTTTTTAAATTATGGTGTGGATTTGAGATAATGTTATAGTTGTGGGTAATATTTATAAATTTTACAAAGTATGCAAGTTGTTATATAATATTCGATTGGTCGGGGAATATTCTTTTTATCGAGGAATATCCGTTCGATTGTACAATCATTGGTAGACCCCACAACAGAATTATTATCGGATTGAGAAAATGACAGAAAATATTTTTATGAAAATATCGGCGGAAGTTTATCGTTAAAACTGTTAAACTACTTTCAGAGTAAAAGTACGAAGAATACTGCGTGGTTGCAAAAGTAGCATTACCAGATTGATTATTGATGCTTACGTGAGAAGTCACTCAGTTTTGTTTAATTATTACTTCAGTAATTGTTGCATAATATCTCACGTTATTTGATTCAATTATTGTCGATATTTTATATATTATTAAATCAATAATTGAGATGACAAGTTGTTAATATTATTATTTGCAATATTAACGATGTCTAGAAGTTCTGCCAAGGAGAGGTTTGGTCACCTAATCATCGCTACGCCAATAGGAGAAATCCTTATTGAAAGCCCCTCTTTCCGGAAACGACAATTCGGTCGATTAATAATGTGAATTGTAATAATGATGATGAGTTCTGCTTTTATTAGTATTATTAACGTAATAAAATGTAAAAGCTTTTTATATAAAATAGAATACTTTTATAAAGATATTCGTTTTATTAGACTATAAATAGAATATATTATATTCTATTATGCATAGTATTTTGCATAGTAAAATCTTTTTATATAAAATAGAATACTTTTATAAAGTTATTTATTTTATTAGACAATAATTAGAATATATTATATTTTATTATGCATAGTGTTTGCATAAAGTGCTGCGTATAATTTGCATAGTAAAAAAATTTTTTATATAAAATGTAATACTTTTATAAAGTTATTCATTTTATTAGATTATAAATAGAATATATTATATTTTATTTAAAAGATTTTGTTTTATTAGAATATTTTATTAAATCAATATGGACCGTCTGCTTAAAAAGTAAATCAATCTGGACCGCTCATGAATTAGTTACTATTCAGTCCATTCTCCTATAAATAGAAGTTCATTCCTTCATTATTTCTTACGAATTCACTGAAACTCTAGAGAGAGAATTCTTCTTCTATAATCTTGAGTGTATTTCTTTAGAGTTTAAGAAAGCTTTGAGCGTAGTGCAAGTTTTCTTCAAGTATATCCTCGCCCTACCTGTCGGAATACTCTTTTTTCTAAGGTAAGAGATATTATTTGTTGTACTCGTAAGGGGTATTATTCTTTCGTATTCATGAAGAGAACTTCTGTTATTCCATTCTTTATTATTCTGTTGGAATAACCTGTATATGCGGGCTACCCTATACTTGGTGAAATTCTTCTGTTATTCCATTCTATATCATTATGTTGAAATAACCTGTCTATGCGAAATACCGCATACATGGTGAAACTATTCTGTTATTCCATTCTTTATCATTTTGTTGGAATATCCTGTAGGTGCGTATTAAGCCTGACCTGATTCCATTAATTATTATTCTGTTGGAATAACCTGTATGTGCGGTCTATCGCATGCATGGTGATTTCTGTTGTTATTCCATTTTTTATTATTCTGTTGGAATATCCTCGCTTGCATCTTAATTTCACCGACACGGTTCCGCTTCTTTATTTTTCTCGCTTTAATATCCTCGCTGTAAGCGCTTTCTGCATGACCAGTTCCATTATTTATTATTCGCATTGGAATAACTTATATCTCAGATCATACCTATCGCATTTATCGTGAATCCTTCTATTATTCCATTCTTTATTATTCTGTTGAAATAACATGTCTATGTGGATTACCATATGCATGGTGAATGATCCTTTGTATTCATTCCTTATTAAATTGTGGAAATGATCTATATACGTGGATAACCGCATGGCGGGTGAAAATCCATTTGCAGTTTCATATATTCTTTATTATACTCAGTTGGTTAAAGTTTGGCTTCTATACTGTGACGCCCCCAAAATAGGTCTATTCCACCCAACCCATTCTGAGTCGCCAAATACATGGTATAGAAATAACTACAACTTCAATAATACAAATGTCGTGTGAAATACGACAATACATACTGTGAGTTTAAATACAGATATTACCGTCTAGACAATATCCACACGCAAATAAATCCCCATCATAATTATTGATACATTATTTTACAAAAATGGTGAGGACTACTAAACAACTCTCTCTAGAACCTTCATTCCATACCCAGGACTCGATCCTCGCTATATTCTCACCTCCTGAGAAGAAAATGGAACAACAAGGAAAAGGGTGAGCTCAACTAGCCCAGTAAAGAATATTATGACTAAGATAATATACAACAAATTATCGTTAGTCTTCAACAGGGAAAAATCTAATAGAATACAATAGACAACAAGTTTTAGATCAACAAATGCAATGAAACAAAGAATCCATTAGAAGAGTCACATAGAGAAAGAATTCTCTTCGTCTTCTAAGGTTTAAAAGTCCATCATCAATAGTTTATCCTCGTAATAACAATCAATATACATCTTTAATCATCTTTGCACTACGTGCCAAAGATATTCATTTGTATCATCACTGGTCATGTTCATCTCAACACATGTTCATCTTTGCACTACAAAAGCCAAAGATATTCATCGATTAATCGCTCATCTTTGCACCACAAAAAAAAATATTCATTTATATCACCATTTAGGATCCGAGGATGATGAAAAACATTTTTAAAGAAACGAATCCAAAGGAAACAAAATGACAAGGATTAAGGATTAAGGATTCGTACTTTGTTTTACCCATGTCCAAAAATACTTGAAAATAATCATATTGGTGTAAAATTCAAGAATGATCAAAACATGGATACAATCAAAGCTAGTATCCGAATAGATATTTTGGACAAAAAGAAAATTTTATTTTTTAAATTGAATAAAGGTCGATTCGTGAATAGTATCGATATCGTGAATAGTCAGATATCGTGAATAGTAACTCCGACACAACAAGTTCCAAATTTGATAAAAAAGTTCACCAATACTTCAAGATAATGATATTGAAGAAAAACTATCATTTAAGAAGAAAATAATACCCTTACCTCAAAATAACCGTATTTTGATTGAATTTCGGTATAGTCTTGTGATGTAAACCCGCATCAGTATAAAGCAACACTCAAAGTATACTCACAAGAATACACTCGATAATTTAGAGAGAAAGAGAGAAAACTTAGTTTCGTGTGATTTTCAATTCTAACTTAGCCTCTATTTATAGGAAAATGTTAGAAACGCCAAAAAGGAGACTAAATTAATAAAATATATTATTATTTATTCAAAATTCCTACCCACATGTTTTGAAAACTCTAGCATGCCTTCTTTGGTCAAAATCATCAGCCACCCATGTTCCAACAACCACAAAAATGTTTTTCTTATATAAAATAATTAAAACTTCCAAAATCAATTATTTGAACTCAAAACTTCAATAATTCATGATAAATAGCCCTTTTGTCGAAAAATTGAATCTCGCTAATTTTTATAGGAAATTCCATTCTCTAACACTTTGCGTAAGAAAATTTTTCCAAATTCCAAATGCGAAATTGACCAAAATCCACAAACCAAGCGATTTTACAATTCTATAATCAATTTTCTATTAAGAATTGTGTCCACCGACACACAAAAAACATATGTTAAACATTTAATGCCACAAAATACTCTACCTCCTCATATACTCATATATCCCACATTCATTATAAAAATATCACTTAATAATATATTATTAAAATAGTATATTTAAATGAATTATTTTATCGAGAAAAAGATAAAATATTAATTTTCAACAATTGTCACATTAAAATTTTCTCCATCTATATCCACATAAAATAAATATTTTCTTTATCATAATAATCAATAATTACTTATTTAAAAATAATATTACGTAATCACAAAGATCGACAACCGTGCCGCTCCTGGAAGAGGGGGCTTTCCAATAAGGATTTCTCCTTCTTGCGCAATTAATTAGGTGACCAAACCTCTCCTTAGATGTAACTTTCTAGACATTGCCAATAATGTTATCTCGATAATATTATTCAAATAATATGAATTATTGATTTGATAATGGAAAATACTTGTGTAATGACAATTATTGAAACAACAACAATACAAAATATCAACGCAAAGAATTATTGAATCAATAAAATATAATATTGAATAAGAATTCACTGTAACAATTATTGAGTAGTGCCTTCACGTAAGGATCAATAATTCAACAATCTTGTAGGTAATACCGTGTGCTATCGCAAGAACCACTCATATTCATCGATTTTAACCAACGGGTATTCCAACAAAGGTAAATCCAGAATAACTACGCCATTATTTTTAAACAACTTATATTTTTCGCTTTCTTCCTCCAATTGCTTTCCAGTTATGGGGCCCACACACGGTCGCTACTATCATTTAATATTCCCCGACAAAGATTTAATATTCCACGACCAAACGAATATTCCCCGACAACAATGAATATTTTATAACCACTTGCTTATTTTGTAAAATTTATGATTTTACCCATAACTAACCACATTAATCAAATCAACCCTTACTATTTCAAAATAATAAATAAAGGAAATTTCATTTTATTTTAAAAAAAAATCAGGGTCTTACAACCTCCCCTCCTTATGAAATTTCGTCCTCGAAATTGACGTACGTACCTGATGTTTCGAAAAGTTGAGGATACCTCGCTTTCATTTCTATTTCCAACTCCCAGGTCATTTCTTCAATAGCATGGTTTCTCCACAAAAGTTTAACTTGTGGTATAACCTCGGTACATAGGACATGCTCCTTCATATCTAATATCTTGACAGGTACCTCTTCGTACGTTAAGTCTTCAGCTATCTCGTCTGGTTCTAACTCAATGATGTTATTCGGGTCGTCCACATATTTACGTAATATCGATACGTGAAAAACGTTATGAACACGCGTCATACTTGGCGGT
This sequence comes from Panax ginseng, assembly GCA_020205605.1. Lineage (NCBI taxonomy): Eukaryota > Viridiplantae > Streptophyta > Magnoliopsida > Apiales > Araliaceae > Panax > Panax ginseng. Next base: position 146,617,038 of record CM035133.1, read on the forward strand.
GAAACGAGTCTATAGGCCACAGTTTCTACTCGATCGAGAATGAATTATTAAATCGAAGGTTTGAGTTTTCTTCTCTTCATTGACTCTTACTTCTAGAATAACGCCTTCTTGCACCTTCTTCTTTATATTCATCACTTCTGTGTCCGTAGCTTGAGCTTATTTTAACATTATCGATTAAAGTCGATTCTACTCAGATATCATCACGTGAGTCCCTAGAGTCTTTAACTCTATCTTCATCATTTGTAAGTTATACGAGATGAGTCTTTGACAATATCGTACTCGTCTCAGATACGATCTTTTACTCTCAACACGCCGCCTACCACGCTCGCTTTTTCCAGATGGTATGGTCGTAACACGTGTCTTAATGAAATGAGTCTCTTCTTAAGTTCTTCAAGCTCTTCCCACATTCCGTGCTCCATTCGAATTTTGTATCTCTACGAGTCACCGAAGTTAATGGACTAGCGATTTGAGAAAATCTTTCCACGAATCTCCGATAATAACCAACTAAGCTTCTAGAAAGCTACGATTTCGATTCATCGATTTAGGTTTCTCTCAACTGTGACTCATATCCCAATCTTGGATAAGACGTCACAATGACACCTATCAGCTTTACTATCGCACGAATATAAGGCGTCCCCTACGGAGAGTCCGCTTCGTGCATTCTACAAAAGGAAGTCATAAGATAGAGGCTCGGGTATCAACTTCTATAGTTGGGTTTTTAACTCCTCGAAGTTCAATAGAGCCATTCGATATGAGATTTTAGAAATGGGTTTTGTACTGGGATTCAAAGTCGATACAAAATTTAATATCGAGCTTTGGGAGTAAGCCAAAAAATTCCTCGTGAAATACGTCAGAAATTCACTAACAACAAAAATATCATTCAAATCGACGACATTGTTCAAGTCCATAACATGGCTAAGAAAGCTTGACATTCGCTTTTCAATAAACAAATAGCTTTGTGGTTTGATATGACGGTGTTTGACTTCAATGGTTTGGTTGCTTAAATTCCGAATAACGTGTTTGCTTAGAATATGAAAACTAACAACCTTACAAAAGCAATCAATTTGGCATGATGAGTAGTTAACCAATCAATCCCTAAAATCACATCAAAAGCAAGTATCTTTAAAGAAATAAGGTCAATAAGTAATGTGATAGTGCCAACTTGAATCAAGCAAGATTTCTAAACAACGGATGTAATGAAAGTTTCTCCTAATGGAGTTTCCACAGATAGGTCAAAGTCTAATTTCTCCGGAGTCAAGTTCAAACGTTGAGCGCAAGCAAGAGAGATAAAAGAATGGGTAGAACCGGTATCTAGTAAGGTATAAACTTCGCAAGAATTTATAATTAACTAACCCGTGCTAACTTCGTCCGGGTTCCTCGCATTTTGACCGGTCACGACAAACTCTCTTCTAGGAACCGTTGACTTTGTCTTTTCCGTATCCGCTTTTTGTTGCCAATTGCTCCAAATTGGACTTGATTTCGCTACAGGACAAAATCGAGCTATGTGATCTTCTTTTCCACAACTAAAACATACCTTGGAAGGCTGTGAATAGTTTGGACTTATATATCCCTCCTCTCCACATTTGTAACATCTAACTGGTGGTCGTTTTCCTCCCCTAGAATTTGTCATTGGTGTTGATGTCACTTCCGACGCCTTCTTCCGCCATCGTTTAATCTTCTTTCTTGAAATTTCTACTTGAATTATTTCTTCTATTATCTTGGCCATGATTACCACCGGTGGTTACCATTTCTTGCTCGATAATTTCTTTCACGATGGTTATCATTGTCCGATGGTGGCCGCCACCACCAGATGATTTTTATCGTGTTGTTGGTCGCCTTATTGAATGTACTCATTATCTCGCCTAATAATTGAGCCCTCATTGACAACATCCTAATACTGAGAAAACTTATGAGAGATAAGGTATTGATTTAATCTCGGGTTTTAGACCTCTCGAAACATGCGCGTCATTCGTTCCTCATTCTCCACCAAATGAGGTGCAAACTTGGATAACTCTGTGAAATTTGCCTCGTACTGAGACACCGTCATGTTGTTCTCGCTCGAGTCTAATAAACTCTACCTCCTTCATATGATTTAATACTTTCTCGGAAAGTACTTGTCATTGAACGCTTCAAATCTTTCCCAAGACATGTTAAGTGCATCTGGCTGGGTATGCTTCACAGATTCCCACTAGTAATCTGCTTCACCATGAAACATAAAGGTGGCGAATGGAACCTTCTGTTCCTCCGTGCATCCCAAGACATCAAATATCTTGGTAATTTGCTTGACCCACGTTTCTGCCTTGATCGGATCCGGCTTTCCATGGAAATCTGGTGGTCCCAACTCCTTGAACTACTTGGCTGTGACAGACCGCGCGTTGCCATCATTTCCACCCGTATTTTGTACACGAGTCTCCCTCGTCTGATTTTACATGAACTGCAAAAAGCTCCTAAATATTCCATCGTTCATCGTTTGCTCGGTAGTGTGTTGTTTACAGGAGGAATATTGCCTTCCTGCATTGCACGCTTCTCCCGGTTCATGCGAATAAAGGTTGTTCCACAGCCTCATAAACTCTATTGTTAACGCTCTCGGCAGCCCATTCTTAACATCGCCATAAAACAAGGGTTAATTAAACAAATTAACATATCACATAATATCCTATATTACGACCGATCAACAAATAAGCTTAGGTAGGACACACTAGTGAAGGATTTACTCGCTCTCCCTCCTAGTTCTATTCCCGATCTCCGCCAGATCATATCCCTAAGCTCGATACCAACCGTGATTTGAGCCCAAAATAGGTCCATTCCACCCAACCCATTCTCGAGTCGCCAAATACATGGTACGTAAATAACTACAACTTCAATAATACAAATGTCGGTGTGAAATACGACAATACATACTGTGAGTTTAAATACGATATTGACCTCTGATAATATCCACACGCAAATAAATCCCCATCATAATTATTGATACATTATTTTACAAAATGGTGAGGACTACTAAACAACTCTCTCTAACCTTCATTCCATACCCCGACTCGATCCTCATTATGTTCTCACCTCTTGAAAATGGAACAACAAGGAAAAGTGGTGAGCTCAACTAGCCCAAAGAAAGAATATTATGACTAAGATAATATACAACAAATTATCGTTAGTCTTCAACGAGGAAAAATCTAATAGAATACAATAGACAACAAGTTTTAGATCAACAAATGCAATGGAAATAAAGAATCCATTAGAAGAGTCACGTAGAGAAAGAATTCTCACCTGCCTTCTAAGGTTTAAAAGTCCACCATCAATAATTTATCCTCGTAATAACAATCAATATACATCTTTAATCATCTTTGCACTACAGCCAAAGATATTCATTTGTATCATCATCAATTGGTCATGTTCATCTCAACACATGTTCATCTTTGCACTACAGCCAAAGATATTCATCGATTAATCGTTCATCTTTGCACTACAGCCAAAAATATTCATTTATATCACCATTTAGGATCGAGGATGATGAAAAACATTTTTAAAGAAACGAATCCAAAGAAACAAAATGACAAGGATTAAGGATTAAGGATTCAGTACTTTGTTTTACCCATGTCCAAAAATACTTGAAAATAATCATATTGGTGTAAAATTCAAGAATGATCAAAACATGGATACAATCAAAGCTAGTATCCGAATAGATATTTTGGACAAAAGAAAAATTTTATTTTTCTATTGAATAGTCTTAGATTCGTGAATAATTATCGATATATACGTGAATAAAGTCAGATATCGTGAATAAGAACTCCCACACAACAAGTTCCAAATTTGATAAAAAGTTCACTAATACTTGGCATAATGATATTGAAGAAAAATATCATTTAAGAAGAAAATAATACCTCTTACCTCAAAATAACCGCATTCCGATCGAATTTGATTGATATAGTCTTGTGAAACCATGACCAGATAAAGAACACTCAAAGTATACTCACAAGAATACGCTCGATAATTTAGAGAGAGAAAGAGAGAAACTTAGTTTCGTGTAATTTTCAATTCTAACTTAGCCCTCTATTTATAGGAAAATGTTAGAACGCCTGAAAGGAGACTAAATTAATAAAATATATTATTATTTATTCAAAATTCCTACCCACATGTTTTGAAAACTCTAGCATGCCTTCTTTGGTCAAAATCATCAGCCACCCATGTGCCAACAACCACAAAAACGTTTTTCTTATATAAAATAATTAAAACTTCCAAAAATCAATTATTTTGGAACTCCAGAACTTCAATAATTCATGATAAAAAGCCCTTTTGTCAGAAAATTCGAATCTCGCAAATTTTTATAGGAAATTCCATTCTCTACAACTTTGCAGAAGAAAATTTTTCCAAATTCCAAACAAAAATTGACCGAAATCCACAAACGGACGATTTTTTACGATTACATAATCAATTTTCTAATTCAAGAATTGTGTCCACCGACACACAAAACATATATTAAACATTTAATGCCACAAAATACTCTACCTCCTCATATACTCATATATCCCACATTCATTATAAAAATATCACCGTTAATATATTATTAAAATAGTATATTTAAATGAATTATTTTATCGTAAAAAGATAAAATATTAATTTTCAACAATTGTCACATTAAAAATTTTCTCCATCTATATCCACATAAAATAAATATTTTCTTTATCATAATAATCAATAATTACTTATTTAAAAATAATATTACGTAATCACAAAGATCGACAACGGTAGCCGCCCTGTGAAAGAGGGGGCTTTCCAATAAGGATTTCTCCTTCTTGGTAGCGATTAGGTGACCAAACCTCTCCTTGTATGTAACTTTCTAGACATTGCCAATAATGTTATCTCGATAATATTATTCAAATAATATGAATTATTGATTTGATAATGGAAAATACTTGTGTAATGACAATTATTGAAACAACAACAATACAAAATATCAACGCAAAGAATTATCAATCAATAAAATATAATATTGAATAAGAATTCATCGTAATAATTATTGAGTAGTGCCTTCTTTACGTAAGGATCAATAATTCAACAATACTTGCAAATACCGTGTGCTCATCGCAACCACACGCATATTACATCGTATTTTAACCAACGGTATTCCAACAAAGGTAAATTCAGAATAACTACGCTGAATTATTTTTAAACAACTTATATTTGTCGTTTTCTTCCTCCAATTTCTTTCCGTTATGGGGCTCACACATGGTCATTTGCAACTGTCGCATTTAATATTCCCACAAAGATTTAATATTCCACGACCAAACGAATATTCCCTGACAACAATGAATATTTTATAACCACTTGCTTATTTTGTAAAATTTGTGCATTTTATCCATAACTAACCACATTAATCAAATTGACCCTTACTATTTCAAAATAATAAATAAAGGAAATTTCATTTTATTTTAAAAAAAAATTCAGGGTCTTACATATACTCCATGAAATTAGTGGCATATCCTTGATATTTGTGCTTCATCCAGTATCTTTTCATGGAAATATTCTTCTGAGCATTCTTGAATTTTACTCTACAAAGAAGTATCATGTTGACAATTTGGACATTATTGAGTTCAGGATAAATTAACTTATAAATGTTTAAAATTTATTCTTGAACTTGTTTTATTGAATTATTATGTCATTGTCATGATGAGTTATGTTGGTTATTATGTGAAAACATGAAAGTTTCTTAGATATCACAAAGGGTTAAAAATCAGATTTTGGTGAAAATGGAACATGAAATTAAATTGACCATATCTCCTATTATATTTTGAATTTTTGGGTGTGGTCAAGTTCTAGAGTTAGATCTATGAGTTTTCTAACTTATCCAAGTGAAATCACTAGAAAATGTGTTGTAGATTTTCGTGTGGACTGTTTTTAGCAAAGGAATCAAAAGCTGTAAAAGAGAAAAATGATACTGCCCAGAAATTTAAAAGGGCTGTTTCGGCCACTTAATTTGTGAGAAAAATTCTGGCCTTTTGGGACATGAAAGTATATGATATAAAGTACCTCCTGTCCAAAAATGAGCTCATTCCGACTTAAAATGAGCAAGTTATGACCATTTCAATATTTAGGTTTTTCCGACGAAAAACGCTATAACCGGAGTTCTATAACTCCGATAACCATGAAATTTAAACTGGAAGCTCACGTTAATATGTGTAAGATCCTGCCAAGAGTTGGGAATTTCTGGAGTTAAACTTGAGGTAGCTAATTTCTTAAGGAATTAATTAGAAATTAATTTTTGAAAAATAGTAAATGAATTTTAAAAATTCCGAGAAAAATATATGTTCATTATGGGACTATATTCTGCTAAATTCCAAAAAAAGAAATATTTTTGGGACTTATTTGGTATTTTTCATGAAAATAGTTTAGTTACGAACATATGAGTTAAATATGTTATGTGAAGTAACAAAGTTGGAAAATAGGATTTTATTGCTTGAAAATCCTATATAAGGTATATGCAAATTTTTGATGAGAAATTTGATCATTGGTGATGAAATCTTATGAGTATGACATTTTTGAATGATTAAATGCATTATTTGGTAAAGTGTAAACAATTGAAATAAATTGTTTATAAGTTTAAGAAGTGATTAAAATATTGTTATAATATTAATAATATTAGATTATGAGTTTATTAAGTGATTGATAATATTTGGATAAATTAAAGTCTTTAATATTTATCCTTATTCTCGTTTGATTAATGCTTATATCATTGTCATCATTCTCATGCTTATATTGTGATGAAAGTCATCTTGGCTTACGTGCATAGATGGACTTGGTGTGATTATGACCAGGGATTTTTTGATGTAATCAGAACCGTAATGTGACAAATGATGTGGTAAAAATTCTCAGTGGCTTGTAGTGCATTGATGGACAGTGTTTGGTATGATTATGACCATGGATTATTCGGTATAGTCAGGACTATTGATGATTTAATGAATATCCTTGGCCCATAGTGCAAGGATGATTCGATGATGTGGTTTATTTATTGTCGAGTCTCAAATGATAAAAATTGATGAAAACATTTTAAATCATAGAAGATAGTAGATATCATGTTCTACTTGACTCTTCTAATGGATTGCTTGTTCCGCTGCAGTTAAACTTGATGTCTTTTATATTTTATTAGTTTAACATTGTTGAAGGCTAATGATAATTTATTCTGCATTATCTTAGTCATAATATTTCTTACTGGGCTAGTTGAGCTCACCCTTTTGCTTTCATTGTTCTCTTCAGGAAATGAGAATATAAATTTGGGATGAGTCGGAGAACTGGAGTGATTTTATCCAGATGATAGCATTAGTAGTCCTCACTATTCTGTTAAATAGTGTGACAATAAATGTAATGAGGACTCCTTTGAGTATGGATATTGTCTAGATGACAATATTCTTATTAAAACTCTCAGCTATGTTTTGTCGTATTGTTTACACGACGTTTGTATAATTAAGTTGTATTTGTATTTTGTACCATGTATTTGGCAACTCAGAATAGGTGATGTATACCTATTTTGGGGGCGTCACAGTTCTGATAATTAACACATTCCGGGTGACTATACGCATATTCTAAAAACACTTGGCAACCAGCTCTAAATTCAGCTGTAGTACCTATCTGGGTACTTGATTTTCGTTGTGCCATCCAACTAAGGTCTGAATAGAGGTCCATGATACCACGGTACCTACTACAGACAACATGAGCTTATTAATGTATAGCATGATTGTAAGCATATGACTTGAGCATACTTGTAACCATATGACTTGAGCATACTTGTAATCATATGACTTGAGCATACTTGTAACCATATGATTAACATTTAAGAATACTTGTAAGCATATGACACTACAAAAAAATTGGTCATTGCCGACGGGCACTGCGTCGCCTATGACTCTAGTGTCGTCGACATTGAGGTCATTCGCGATGGCATGTGCCGTCGGCAGCCGTCGACATCATTATCATTGGCGACGGGACAAGGTCACTACCGACGGCCCGAGCGACGGCAAGACCATCGACAAAGGCTTGATAATTTTTTTTGGAATAACTCATTCTCGACTACGAATCCGTCATTATAACTATAAGGTAATAAATACAATGACTTTGTACCCATCTCTGTCGCTATATGTCATTGGCGACGAATCATACGTCATTACTTACCCCTTCATTTAATGACTATATATATTTTGATTTTTTTTTATAATTTCAAAATTTCCCTGTTCATTTACAAATATAAACATACACCTGTTATAAACTAATAAAAACCATCAAATAACAAGCAAATATCATACAATTCACCATTCAAATAGTAATCCAAATCAAATATATAGATCAAAAATGGTCGTCGGTACAACTCAAAAACTATACAAGTACATACAGAAGGAGAGGTGGAGCTGAACAGAAGGAGAGGGGGGTTGCCGGAGGTATGGCAGGAGAGGAGGAGGGTCGCCGGAAGGTATGGTAGAGGGGGGAGAGTCGCCGGAGGTGGCAGGAAGGGGGAAAGAGTCGCCGGAGGGGAAGCTCACCTTAATTGATGCTCAAATTCGACACCCTAACTCGTCTGGGAGTGATTGTGGTGAATGGGATTGAGGGAAAATCGTATATCAGGTAGTATAGTAGAGGAGGGAAAAGAAAATTAGTTATTCCCGTCGAGCTCAGGGTTTTAAAACAAGACTCATTCTCGACGGCACAGTCGTCGAGATTAACCCCGTCGCCTCATTCTCGACGGCAATAGTGACGGCAAGTCCATCGTCCATGACTTTTCCCACGCCCGCGAAAAATTTCCCACCAAAATTAAACCTGGGAAGGGTCATTCTCGACAGGCCACATTGGCGACTGCTAGGTCGTCGATAATGAGGTTAATCTCGACGGGGATTCTACCGTCGCTAATGAGGTCGTCGCCAATGACCTATATTTTTGTAGTGTGACTTGAGCATACTTGTAACCATATGACTTGAGCATACTTGTAAGCATATGATTAACATATAAGCATATTTGTAAGAATATGACTTGAGCATATATACTTGTAAGTATATGACTTAAGCATACTAGCTAGTAAGTTTATAACTTGAGCATACTAGTAAGCACATAAAGAGCTCGTTAATATTATAAATGTTCGCAACTACCCGACCAACAATTTTTTTTTTCAGAGTCTCCCCTATAATATGGAGTAGCCACATGCACGACGTCATGCATATATGGTCATTTCTAGGCACTCAAGACACAAACCAAGAGAATATATATACATTCCCAATTTAATAAGACCAAAACAATAACGAATGATTGCAAATTAAAGCAGTAAAAATTTCATGAGTATACTACAAATTAAGAGTTCCAAAAACATGCACTTTCATTTTTGCAAGCTTCTTTCTTTACTTTACACATGAGCTAAATAATTAACTTACTTTTGATTAGAGCACTTATCTCTTAGTTCTTTAACATAGGAGTATGATATTGTTTTTGTTCATTAATATCGTTACGGGTTTAGTGAGAAACTAAGCACGTGTTACTTAGTTTATTTTAACAATAGATTACTTCTTAAATGCTGCTTAATTTATTTATTATATCATTTATTATATTTTATTGTTTTAATTATATTTAGTAGTGGAACTAAACAAACGCTACTTAGTTTATTATATTATATTTTAATATATTTAATATGATATTATATTTTAGTTTAATATTATAATTTATTATATTTATATGATATTATATTTTAATTTATTATATTTTATTTTAATATAATATTTTACTATATTGTATTGTATTGTATTGTATTGTATTGTATTTTAATAATATATTTTATATTATTTAATTTTAATATTATATTTTATTATATTTGTATGATATTATATTTTAATTTAATTATATACTTAATCATATTTAATATATATTATATGTCAAATATAAAATATTATTAAATTTAGTATGAAAAACTAAGTAAATGCTACTTAGTCTAATAGTTATATTATATCATGTTATTTTATTTTATTTTTATTTATTTATTAGTTAAAAACTAAGTAAATAGAACTTAGTTTATTTTTTTGGTTAACTAATTAAAATAAATATTTTCTCTTTTTCATTCTATTTTTTTATATATTGGTTTTTTAATTTATTATATTATATTATAAAATTTTAGTATGCTATTTTAATTTCTAATGTTATATTTTTTTACGTTTTAATTTAATATTTTTGAGTAAAGTGAATCTCTGTATAACCAAATGAGTGCGTTCTAAACTCCAAACTATATTCTAAAATTCAAGGGCAAGCCTCTTTTTCAATTACAACTCTCTCCGAGTTCAACTACAACAATTACACACCACATTCAAGAATAAAAAAATAGGTCTTTAAATTACAAGCAATTGTGATAAATAAGAATTAAAGAGAGGCCATATTAAAATTCAATTATTTCTGCAAATAACTTAAAATTTTCTAATTAACTCCTTACAATCAAAACGTACTTTCCAAATGCACACTAATTCACAACTTCAACAGTATATGGAGTAAAAGATATCTATGTCTGTACAACTGACTGATAATAATTTCATTTAATCCAAAAATAAGTGATTTATAAAACTTCACAGAAACAATGAATTTTACCCTGCTTGATCTTTTATAAAACTAACTCTAAAAATTATAAAATTTAGGAAACCCAATCAAATCGAACGGCTACTTAAAGAATTCAATAGTATGTAATCTAATCTAACATAAGATATAAAACACAAATCAGATTAACTATATGTGATTGACTATATATCGGTATAGACACATACAAATAGTAGAAATGTAATATTGGGAGAAAGAAAGAAAAAATGATGGATTACCAAATGGGTATTCTCCTTAGGTGGCGGCGGTGGGCCGGTGGCGTCTCTTCTCTTTCTTCTCCCCCTTTCTCCCTCTTCTCTCTTTCCTCGCTTGCAGTGTCGAGTGAATGCCTGATACTGATTACATTAAATTTGATCAGTGACTGCCATTAGAGACCGCATGCGGTCGCTAATTTTTAATGACATGGACTTATCAGCGACCGCATGCGGTCGTTGATTTTAAGTGGTCGCACAAAACCTTCGCGCCAACATTTCACGCCAATTTATGGGAGGGAAATTTATGTTAGCGACCTCTCAACGACGCGTCACGGTCATCGATATGATATAAATGATCGAGAGTAAATTATGGTCGCATATGCTCAGATTATTATTATTATCATCGACTGACATTGCGCAAGGATCGCTAATAGTCTTCGTCATTTATTAGGCCTTTTTTCTTATAGTGTCAATCCTGCAAAAATCAAATCAGTTAAGCCACATAGCATTCAGAAATTAAATCAGATTATCAAGAATGAATTTCATGTGAGAAGAAATAAATAATGAATACTCAATAAACCATTAATTATAAATAAGGTTCAACATCACTTAGAACTGAATAAAAAGAACTTAGTTCATGTCTTCAATCCTCCAATGTTGTAGATGAGAGAATGTAGTAGATGATTGAATGAATAAAACCCTGACTATCATCCTCTATTTATAGTGCTAAACAAAGTCCTAAATCCAGTGGAAATTAGAAATCCAAATCCTAAAAGGAATTACAAATCATAACTAGTTTCCATAAAGAAATAGAATCCGATTTAGAAATAAATCTCAGTCTAAAGATATCCTAAATCTAATAAAAATATCAATCCAATTCCATGTAGAAATCTGTCAAAATCTGTTTTTATAAACTTTCCAAAAATTCAAGATTTTTCAATTTTCTCGCTCAAATTCGCCCATATTTCCTGTTGCGACGTCCTTTGGTAAAACGACCATAACTTTTGATATGGGAGAAGTTACGAGGGCTTCTACCTATCAAATCGAAGCTCTCGACGAGATCTACAACTTTCATTCTTTGAGAATTGACAGATTCTTGCTGCATCAAGGTCAAAATCGGGCTCCAAGTGAGTGTTATGTAAATTACAACTTCCAAACTTTGAGGTTCAACTTTCGTCCGGTAAAAATATCATAACTTTTTCATATTAACTCCGATTGGGACAATTCAAGATGTTCCGAAAAGCTAAGGAAGAGATCTACAATAAAATCTAAGTCACATGCCAAGACCATGGATCCAACTTAATGCTAAAAACCCTGCAATTTTCCCTTTTTCCTCATTTCAACTCCAATTCTTCCTAAAATCATTAAACACCTTAATAAGCTCATATACACATGAAACATGCAATAAAACTAAACATAAAGGATTCAAAATAAATGAATAATATACAATTATCAAAAACTAACTTACTAAAGTAATCCATCATCCTAAGATGAAGTTTACATATATATGACAGCTCAATTCCCTAATTCACGTTGCATCTCTTCATTATATAGTCCGCTTCTCCAACAAACTGGAGTGAGCGAACTAAAAACGAACTGGCTATAGCGACAGTTTTTTTTGTCGCTATAGCATATAAAGCCGGTTTTTGTCTTTATAATGACGGAAAAAAAGCGCCGTTATAAATGGTTTGTTCTTAGTTCGCTCCCTCTAGTTCGCTAGAGAAGGCCGAGCTATATATATATATATATATTATGATAAAGTTTAAGTTACTATATTTTAGTTAAATATATTATATTTTATCTATTAATGTCAAGATTTATTCATGCGCCTTAATTACCAATAGTGCATCCGATCCTGCACAGAAACGGAATCACACACGAAACTTGACAGCTTAGGCCGTCGAAGAATAGCGATCCGGTGTGAGAATAAGTACAGACTGAATAAGATTTAACAATAGAGACTTAATGTTTTAATGTTGTAAAATAATAATGTGTGTATGATAGTTAGAGTATAACCTTGTATTTATAATGATCACACATTCCTCGTATAGAAATAGAATTCTTCATTAGGTATGATTACTTAATGGGATCAAACTGAATCTCCTTAAAGAAATGAAATCGGATCATATTTTGACACTTTCTTTAAGAGTTGGAAATTAAATGTAACAAGGAATATTTGATTCCTAAAAATACTAAAATGTCAAATCAAATTCTTACACACGATAAATATCTCCACGTGAACTTTTGTCCACAATATAATTTGAGCCCTAATACTCACGCCCAACACTCCATTATTTAGCATCAATTTCTTTTCTTTCTCCCACTTTTTATCTCTGTTTTCTATCTTATCTTTTTTCATCCATGATTTTCTAGTAATACTTATTATAGTAAAAGTTTTTTGGATAATTTCACTCTTATATACATATATATCTCTAAGCACATAAACTTGTGGACACATGATTAATGTGTCATAAAAACAAGTACAAATTTGAGTCATATAAATGATATATATTTAAAAGACTAAATTGCCCCTTTATGACTTATTTCACAAGAAATGTAAAATTTGGTGACCAAAAAATTTTATCTATAAAAATTTAGGTACATTAAAGTTAAATTTTTTTTAAAATAGAAATATTAGGATTTAAGTTATACAATGTCAAAATTTTAAATGTTTAAGTTGACTAAAATTAATGAGACATGCGCATATTCTAATTGTTTTTTTATTAAATTACAATTGCTAAAGATATCAATACTTGAGATAAGATATAATTATATATAAGGGTGGTCCATTATATTATATATATCTTCAAAAGAGTTACCATTCATATTTATCACATAACTTATAATAAGATTAATCAATATATAAAGTTGCAATATATATATATATATATATATATATATATATATATATATATATATATATATATATATGTGTGTGTGTGTGTGTGTGTATCATTATCTTAAATTAATTTTTGTATTATTTGTCAATAACTAATGAGAATATTTCTCCCCTTATATTTAGGTTAATGATAAACATGAGAAATAAACTCCATTAGGACGTAGGAGAGAGAAAAAGAGAGGATTATAATGGAGTAGGAGAGAGAAAAAGAGAGGATTAGTGATAAGTATATGTACATTTGTGTGGAAAAGCAGCATGGAGCAACCTACATACGAGGAGAAGCATAGTTTAGTTTTCTTGGCTTGGAATTGAAACGATATGAATAGCCTGGCAGTTAGTTTTACTCAACTGGACGGACAACCGAAAAATACTCCTCACTCAATCACACCTCTCTTCCAAAAATAGTGTACTTACACCCAAATGCATATTTTAGAGTATATATTTATCTTTCTCCGCCGTCCATTGGGTTGTTTGACGGGCGGCGCCACCAGTGCCACTCCAAAGAAAAAGTCTCTCACCTTCCTACCCTCCTTCCACTTGTCACACACACTCACAACTCACACTCATTTCTCTCTCTCTCCTCCCCAAACCATTACTCTAACTAAAAACTAGGACTAACCTTCTTTTCACCATTCACGGATACAACTTCTTCAACTACAAGAACATAATTTCACCTCCATTATTTCTCTTCATAATTAATTAATAAATATATATAAAAATCCTTTTTCATTTTTTGTATTTTAATTCTCTCATGCCCTCTCTTTTTCTTATCTTACTTGTATAGATCATGGCTTGTAGTGAAGACCAACAACAATCAAATTTTAAGCATTTTTGTAGGATTTGTAGGAAAGGTTTTATGTGTGGGAGGGCTCTTGGTGGACACATGAGAGCGCATGGTATAGGAGATGAGAGTGGTAATCTCGACGACGAAGATCCAGCCAGCGATTGGGAGGATAAAGTCGGAGGAAGTGATCGGAATAGTAACAAGCGAATGTACGCATTGAGAACAAACCCTAATCGACTAAAGAGTTGTCGAGTTTGTGAAAATTGTGGTAAGGAATTCTTATCTTGGAAATCTTTTCTTGAGCATGGAAAATGTAGCTCCGAAGCCGAGTCTCTCGTTTCCTCCCCGGGCTCGGAAAACGAGGACGATGGCGGACGAAGAGGGTGCGGATGGTCTAAAAGGAAGAGATCATTTAGGGCTAAAGTTGGAAGCTTTAGTTCACTTTATCCATCGGAGGACGAAGACCTCGCCCTCGCTAAATGCCTCATGGCATTATCAAATGCCAAGGTTTATCCCTCCGACATGAAACCAGAGGAATCATGTGCTTCTGCAAGTAAAGACGAGGAGCGGAGGAATCCTGTCACGGCATTCCTCGCTCCTCTGGCAAGGCCTTTGACATTAGACAAGGCCAAAGGAGTCGCAAAAGGTATGTTTGAATGTAAAGCATGCAAAAAGGTATTCAACTCCCACCAAGCATTGGGAGGACATAGAGCTAGTCACAAGAAAGTTAAGGGATGTTTTGCAGCCCGAGGCAATCAATTCGAGGATAGTCTAGCTGACGATGATGTCATCACACACGAAGAATTCTTCCCTTCTAAAGCAAACCCTTCATTCCAATATAATCATGGCCCGAGTGTTCCATTAGTTGGAGCTTCAAGGAGGAAATCAAAAGTCCATGAATGCTCCATTTGTCACCGGGTTTTTTCATCGGGTCAAGCCCTAGGAGGGCACAAAAGGTGTCATTGGCTCACTTCAAATTCCCCGGACACATCTTCACTTGTTAAGTACCATCATCCATTTCATGATCACAATACTTATCAAAGACCTCCCCCTCACTATAACAAAACCGACCCACTTGATCTCAACCTTCCGGCACCAACAGACGACATAGCCGGAATCCGGCGGGACCCGTGGAACCCGTTAAGCTTTGAAGTGTCAACAGAAATAAATTTACAATCTTGGGTAGATGTGGATGGGGAAGATAAACATCACCTCCACCACCACCACCACCACCACCACCACCATCAGCATCAGCATTTAATTGATGATGAGGATGATCATAAGAATAATAACACCAAAAAGAGTAATATAGTTTCTATGCAAAATGTGGATGATGAAGCTGACAGTAAGGTGAAGTTAGCAAAGCTAAGTGAGCTAAAGGACATGAACAACAATGGGAGTTCTTCTCCATGGTTGCAGGTTGGCATTGGTTCAACAACTGATGGTACTGGTGCTAATTAATTAACACCTAATCTACACCCTTTTTTTCTTTCTTTTTTTTTCCTTTTATACATATGCATAGAATTTGCACGAGTATATATTCGTATGTAAAAAACTGTAATTAAACATTCAACAGGCACAATATATATTCATTAATCATGTGTAAAGTATATATTTGTGGGTCTGCGGCCATAAGTAATGTGACATCTAATCCTATTCAAGGCAAATGTTTTGAATAAAAAAAACACTTCTTAGAATTAATTTCTATATTGTTCCCTAAAAAGAGTTTTATTTGCATTAATATTACAAAATTTTATATATTTTTATTTCATATTTACTCTTAATTTATTGAGTGTATGATGTAATCGTGAATGGAAATCACAATATGGTGAATTAATTTAAGAATGTGTCTTTATATTAACTCGCACCAAAATAAAATAGGATTTTTTTATTAAAAAAATTTACAAAGTGAGATGGAGGATATATATTCTAAACTGTATGAATATAAAATTGGAAGAGAGTAAGCTCTAAAGGAAAAACTCACTGTCTGAAGGAGATTTCCAACGAAGGAATGAAGTAGTATTGTAAGTCCTTGAAGACTGCAAAAACTAGGGGCTTTTTGGGAGCAAGGAACAAGAGGTGAGTGCTGATCAGCAGAAATTGCAAAAACAAAAAAAAAAATTGAATTTAATTAATTTTCCAGGCTGTTCTTTGATGCGGACATGACTAGTTTGAATTTAAATGGAGATCGTGAATCGGACCCAATGCAAGTACCAGTTGAACCCGTGATGAGAGGACGAGCTAAAAAGTTCAAGGAAGAACTTATGACTTTGGTTCAAGCAATGTGGATTAAAAATAACATGTCAATTTGGTCCAGAGATGATGAGGATATGCCCAAGTACGTCAATACGGTCCAAGGTTGCGATCCAGAACAATCCAATGAAAGTCAGAAAAAGAGACTACAAGTATGGGAATCAACACCCCCACCACAACGGACTTTTACAAAAATGGTCGCCCCAGCGGCAAGCTCTCTATCCAAAGCCACCCCAACGAGCTCTAAAGCCGCCCAGGTGCCAAGTCCTCTTTCAACACCCTTGGCGAACTTTGTAGGTCGATTTGTTGCCTTGGTGGCATGCCCAGATTTAGTTAAGCGCGTTTTTTAGAAAGAACGCCAGCTTTTGATGATTTTTTAGCGTGGATTTGTTCCTAAAATTTTTTTTTTCAGGTTTATTACTAGTATTCTATTAATTATAATTAGGATATTAAGGTAGATTTTGATTCAATATTTGATTGTTGATTCCTTTTAGGATTCTTAGGGTTTGGTTTCAATTTCTATTATTTAAGATTAATGGATGTAATATGTGACGCTCCCAAAATAGGTATACATCACACATTCTGAGTCGCCAAAAATATGGTACAGAAAATAACTACAACTTTATTATTACAATTGTCGTGCAAAATACGACAACACATCTTGTGAGTTTAAATACAAATATTGTCTTGCATAATATATCCACACCCATATAAAGTCCTCATTACACTTATTGACACACTATTTTACAAAATAGTGAGGATCGCTAAACAATCTGCTCAGAAACCATCATTCCACACCACTTTACTTCCCCGCTTTTGTTCTCGCTTCGAGGAAGAAAAATGGAACAAAAAGAAAAAGGTGAGCTCAACTAACCCAATAAAGAATATTATGACTAAGATAATATATAACAAATTATCCTTAGTCTTCAACAGGAAAAATCGATAGAATACAATAGACAACAAGTTTTAGATCAACAATCTGCAGTGGAAACAACAATTCATTAGAAGAGTTAAGTAGAGAATGCAATCTACTATTATCTATGAACTTAAAAGTCCATCATTAATATTTTATCCTCAGTAACATCAATCAATATACATCTTGCATTAAATATTCATCTTTGCACTACACGGCAAAGATATTCATCGAATAATCATTCATCTTTTGCACTACAGCCAAAGATATTCATCAAATATCACCATTAAGGACCGAGGATGATGAAAATATTTTAGAAACGAATCCAAATGAAGACAAAAGGACAAATATTAGGGATTCGTATTTGGGTTTATTCAAATTCAATAATACTTCATAATAACCAAGTGTGAAGTAGAATTCAAAAATAAAGATCAAAACATGGATACAATCAAAGATAGTAACCATAAAAGACATCTGGGACAAAAAGAAAATTTCATTTTTAGGTTGAATAGTCTTAGTATTTGTGAATAGTCTTGTAGTATCGTGAATAGTCTTAGTATATCGTGAATAGTAACCCCATATAAAAAAGGTAGAAATTCCACAATAAAATTCATAACAATATCTCAAAGATAATGATATTGAAGAAAATAATATCATTTAAGAAGAAAATAATATCCCTTACCTCAAAGAAAACAATCTTGAAAATGAAAGGTCGGAAGTGATCTTTGAATGAAACTTGTCTTTGAGCAAGAACTCTCAAAGTATCTAAATACTCACAAAATACGCTTCGATAATATAGAGAGAAAAGAGAGAAAGCTTATGTTTACGGTGTGATTTTCAATTCTAACTTAGCCCTCATTTATAGGAAAATGTTAAAGACGCAAAGCGGACTTGACTGCTTTTGATGGCTTTACCTGCTACTATTGCCACCCACCATATTTGAAATAAAATTCAGCACATTTCTTCACCAACCACAAGTGGGGCCCACTCAATTCTAGAATTTTCCACCAAAATCATTTATAAAACTAATTTCCGAATCAGTCACCTCTTAAAATTCATAACAAATCATACGTTTATTTTTAACGGTTCAAAATTTTTGGATATATACTCAACTTATATATGTATAACATATCCAAAAATCACAACGATCCAACGGTCAGATTAAAAATTATAACTCACGCAATATATCATGAAAATACTGATTTGATTTTTAATACCTCCATTCCAACAAAAATACTGATAAAACACCTCAACATTAATTCCTTTAATTATAACCACATAAAATAAATCCATCATTTATATCTGCATCAAATAAATATTTTCTTATCATATATATCAATAATTAATTATTCATAAACAATATTACAGAATCACAATTATGACAACCAGGCCGTTCCCAGGAAAGAGGGGGCTTTCCAATAAGGATTTCTCCTTACTGGCGCGCAATTAGATGACCAAACCTTTCCTTGACAGAACTTTCTAGACATTGCCAATAATGTTATCTAATAATATTATTCAAATAATATGAATTATTAATCTGATAATGGAAAATATTATGCAGTGACAATTATTGAAACAATAATAATATAAAATATCAACGCAACAATTATTGAATCAATAAAATATTGAAAAGTAATTACTATAACAATTATTGAATAGTGCCTTCTTACGTAAGAATCAATAATTCAAAAATAGAAGACCAAGCAGTGCAATCAATAATTCAATAATCGATCAAGCAATGCAATATGCGTTGAATGGAACACCAACGACGCCTAAACCCCTTGTTTATATATAATGAAACATGAACATTGGCACAATCAATGATTGATGTAATAGAAGACACCACACACAACTATGTATTGTTGTATGATAAGTCAAATTGAATCTTAAAGAATTATTCAAAGAACCAAAAGTAGTGAATAATCTCACAAGTAATTAAATCTGAATATTATTGAATGAATAATGTATTACACCATGAATCTTAAATAATAGAAATTGAAACCCTAGGAATCCTAAAAGGAATCATCAATCAAATATGGAATCAAAATCTACCCTAATATCCTAATTATAATAGAATACTAATAATCAACTGAAAAAATAGAGTTTTGGGAACAAATCCACGTTAAAAAATCATTAAAACGCGTATGCCTCGAAAAATGTGCTAACTAAATCTGGACATTCCTGCCGGGGCGATAAATCTGGACTACAAAGCCCGCCGAGGTGGGTGTTGACAGAGGACTTGGCGCGCCATGGCGACTTTGGACAAAGAACTTGCCGTCGGGGTGGCCATTTTGGCTTGTAAAAGTTCGCCGGGGCGGGGGTGCTGATTCCCAAACTTGTAGTCTCTTTTCCTGGCTTGCATTGGATTGTTCTGGATCGCAACCTTGGACCATATTGACGTACTTGGGCATATCTTCATCCTCTCTGGACCAAGTTGACATGTTATTTTCAATCCACATTGCTTGAACTAAAGTCATAAGTCCTTCCTTGAACCTTTTAGCTCGTCCTCTCGTGACGGGTCCAGCTGGTACTTGCACTGGGTCCGATTCACAACTTTCATTTAAATTCAAGCTAGTCATGTCCGCATCATTCCTCTCCTCAGGATTTTTCCTCAAATTGTCACCTACATCAAACGGACTTAGATTAGAAACATTGAAGGTTGCACTAATAGTATACTCACCCTATATATCTATTTTATATATAAGCATTGTCATTAATGCGTTCTAGCACTTGAAATGGACCATCTCCTCGTTGAAGCAATTTAGAACGTCTTTGAGCCAATAATCGTTATTTCCGCATATGTAGCCATACCTAATCTACCGGTTCAAAATAACTTGATGTCAACCCTTGTTAGCCTGTTTTGCATATTATTCCGTCTTCCTCTCAATGTCAAGCCTCGCCTTCTCGTGTATCTGCTTAACAAATTTAGACTTTTTCTTTCCATCGATGTTAGTAAATTCAGACACAGGTAATGGTGATAAATCCAATAGAGTTAAAGGATTAAACCCATAAACAATCTCAAATATATGGTGAAAATTTAATAGTAGAATGAGCTGAAGGATTATAAGCAAACTCAACATGAGGAAAACATTCTTCCCAATGGCTGATATTCTTTTTAATGATAGCCCTTTACAACGCAGACAAAGTTATATTTACTACTTTAGTTTAACCATCGATTTGTGGGTGACAAGTAGTAGAAATAACAGTTTAGTTCTCAATTTACACCACAAGTTCTTTCAAAAATAACTTAAAAACTTAGCATCTCTATAAGAAACAATGGTTCTAGGCATACCATGCAATTGAATAATTTTCCTAAAGAACAAATCAGCTATATGGGATGCATCATCAGTTTTGTAACATAGAATAAAATGTGTCATCTTTGAAAATCTATCAAAAATCACAAATATAAAATCATTACCATACTTAGACCTAGGTAAACCTAACACAAAGTCAATCGATATGTCAATCCAAGGTTCATTAGGTATAGGCAATGGTGTATACAATCCATGGGGTTAAACACGAGATTTAGACTGACGACAAGTAATGCATTTATCACAAATTCTTTCAACATCTCATTTCATATGAGGCCAATAAAAATGTTCTTTTAAAACAACCAAGTTTTATCAACAGCAAAGTGTCCCATCAAACCACCCCCCGTGTGATATTCCCGAACCAACAACTCACGTAAAGAATATGCAGGTATACACAGTTTATTTTCATGAAACAGAAATCCATCCATTTTAAAGTATTTACCTACAACATTCTTTTCACAAGTTTTAAACTCTTCACTGAAATCAGGGTCATTAGCATACAATTCTTTAATACGCGCAAAACCAAGTAATTTTGAATCAAGAGTATTAATCAAAACATACATTCAAGACAAAGCATCCGCAACGACAGTTTCCTTATCCTGCTTGTATCGAATGACATGTGGAAATATCTTGATAAACTTCATATATCACGCATGTCTTTTGTTCAACTTGTGTTGTCCCTTCAAGTATTTCAATGACTCATGATCGATATGGATCACGAACTCCTTTGGCCACAAGTAGTGTTGTCGTGTCTCTACCAATGCGTACAACTCCTTGTCGTAAGTAGGATAGTTCAAAGCTACCCCACTCAATTTCTCATTGAAATACGCTACTGGTTTTCCTTCTTGCATCAAAATAGCTCTAATTCCTAAACCTGAAGCATCACACTCAATCTCAAAAGTTTTAGTAAAGTTAGGAAAAATAAGTAAAGGAGCATTTGTCAATTTATCCTTAATCAAATTAAATATTTTTTTCCTGTTACGTTCATCACCCTACTTAAAGCCCACACTTTTCTTGATGACCTCGGTTGGTGCTTTAATCCCACTAAAATTCCAAATAAAGCATCGATAAAAACTTGTGAGTCCATAGAAGCTTCACACTTGACTCACATTTGTAGGACTCGGCCACTCCCGGATCACTCAGATTTTCTCCTCATCAACTTGGACTCCTTGTGAACTCACAACAAAGCCAAGAAAAATAATTATATCCGAAAAAAACGTACATTTTTCCATGTTGGCAAACAACTTTTCTTTTCTAAGCACGTCTAAAATAGATTTTAGATGCAAAGTATGCTCTTCCAAGTTTTTGCTATAAATCAAGATATCATCAAAATAAACTACGAATTTTCCAATGAATGGATACAAAAAATGGTTCATTAATCTCATAAAAGTGTTGGGTTCATTAGTTAAACCAAAAGGTAATACTAACCACTCATAAAGACCATATTTAGTTTTAAAAGTCATTTTTCATTCATCACCCTCTTGCATTTTAATTTAATGATAATCACTTTTTAAATCAATTTTTGAAAATATGCAAGACCCATGCAATTCATCTAACATGTCATCTAAACAAGGAATGGGGTGTCGATATTTTACTGTGATGTTATTTACCGCTCGACAATCGATGTACATCCTCCACTTTCTATCTTTTTTGGCACTAGGATCACTGGAACTGCACACTGACTCATACTTTCTCTAACAAACCTTTTTCACATCAGCTCGTCAACTTGTCTTTGTAACTCCTTCGTCTCCTCGGGATTACTCCGATAAGCCAGATGATTTGGAATGGTCGCACCGGGAATAAAATCAATTTGATGCTCAATTTCCCGAATAGGTGGTAGTCCTTGAGGAAGCTCCTCAGAAAATACATCTTTGAAATCCTATAGAAGAGAAGAAACAACACTAGCAAACAAATCATTAGCGTTAGTATTCAAAAGTGCCTCTTTACACCGAAGTAAAATCATAGGCTGTTTACAAACCAAAGCTCACCTCACATCACTCTTTTTTGCAAATATATTTGTTTTTTTTTTCTTCTCCTTTCTTTTTCTCTCTTTCTTTTTCTCTTTTGTATTTTTCTTGATTTTTCTTTTCCTCACTTTCTTTTTTTTATCATGGTCTTTTTGTAAATAAATTTGATCCTCATGCACCTGTTGTGGTGATAAAGGAGACAATGTGACTTTCTTTTTATTGTGTACAAAAGAGTATTCATTGGTGAAGCCATCGTGCTTCACACGCCTATCAAATTTCCACGGTCTACTAAGTAGTAAATGGCCAGCTTGCATAGAAACCACATCACATAACACCTCGATCATCTACATATCTTCCAATGGTGAACGGTACCAACACCTGCTTTGTCACTCTCATATTTCCATTGTCATTAAGCTATAGCAATCTATACAGTTGAGGATGTTTGGTTGTTGACAACCCTAGCTTCTCCACTATAGTTATACTTGCCACATTGGTTAAACTCCCACCATCAATTACCATGCAACAAATCTTCCCTTACTCAAGACACCTAGTGTGAAACAGATTCTCACATTTCTCCAAACTTTCTTCATTCACTTGCTCACTAATCGTTGTCCTCGTAACCAACATCTCGTCATGCATAGCAACCTCCCTATCATCAACCTCCTCTAACGGTGGCATAGAATAGGTGTCACTATCTTCTCCCTCGGTTTTCACCTCTCCATTTTCAAGCAACAACATAGTCCTCTTGTGACGCCCCCAAAACAGGTATACATCACCCATCTTGGGTCACCAAATACATGGTACATAAATTCAAATACAACTTAATTATACAACAGTCGTGTAAAATATAACAAAACATAGCTGAGAGTTTAAACAAGAATATTGTCATCTAGACAATATCCACACTCAATGGAGTCCTCATTACAATTATTATCACATTATTCCATAGAATAGTGAGGACTACTAAAGCCATTTATCCTGGACCATCACTCCATTCCCTGACTCGTCCCAGCTATATTCTCATTTCCTGAAGAGAACAATGAAAGAAAGGGTGAGCTCAACTAGCCCAGTAAGAAATATTATGACTAAGATAATGCAGAATAAATTATCCTTAGCCTTCAATAGTGTAACAACTGATAGAATACAATAGAAAACCAGTTTTAGATCAACAACTGCAGCGGAATAAACAATCCATTAGAAGAGTCAAGTAGAGCATAAAATCTACTATCTTCTATGATTTAAAAAGTTTTTCATCAACTTTATCGTTAAGACTCAGCTTAATAAATAAACCGCATCATCCCTGCACCACGGCCAAGGATATTTATGTAATCATCAATGGTCATGATTATACCGAATAATCCCTGGTCATAATCATACCCATAACTGTCCATCAATGCACTACGGGCCAATGAGGACTTTTACCACATCATTCGTTACATTACGGTCATGATTATACCGAATAATCCCTGGTCATAATTATACCAAGTCCATCTATGCACGTAAGCCAAAGATGACTTTCATCACAATATAAGCATGAGGATGATGACAATGACATAACAATTCAATAAAATAAGTTCAAGGATAAATTTTAAAGATTTATAAATTAATTTATCTAAAAATCAATAACGTCCAAATTGTCAACATGATACTTCTTTGTAGAGTAAAATTCAAGAATGCTCAGAAGAATATTTCCATGAAAAGATACTGGATGAAGCGCAAATATCAAAGATATTCCACTAATTTCATGGAGTATAGAAGCCAAAACTTTAACCAACTGAGTATAATAGAATATATGAAAGCGCAAATGGATTTTACGCCGCCATGCGGTAATCCACGTGAGCAGATCATTTCCACAATTTAATAAGGAATGAATCGAAGGACCATTCACCATTCATGTGGTAAATCCACATAGACAGGTTATTCCAACAGAATAATAAAGAATGGAATAACAGAAGAATTTTACCATGTATGCAGTACTTGGCATAGACAAGTTATTCCAACATAATAATAAAGAATGGAATAACGGAAGAATTTCACCATGTATGCGGTGCTTGGCATGACAAAAGTTATTCCAACATAATAATAAAGAATGGAACTAGGTCATGCGTAATCCGCCTTGCATACGATATTCCAACGAGAATAATAAAGAATGGAACCGGTCATGCGTAATCCGCATGCACAGATAGGATATTCCAACATAATAATAAAGAATGGAATAACAATGAAATTCACCCAGGCATGCGATAGGCCAAATGCAGACGGAGTTATTCCAACAGAATAATAAAGAATGGAATAACAGAAGAATTTCACCATGTATGCGGTACTTCGCATAGACAGGTTATTCCAACATAATAATAAAGAATGGAATAACAGAAGTTCTCTTCATGAATACTAAAGAAATAATACCCCTTACATTAGAAAGAAACTGGATACTGGAGTAGAGAGATAGTAGACTTCTCTTCTTCTTTCTCTCTATAATTTTTCTCTATAATAATTGCTCTATAGCTTTAGTGAATTGGTGAGAAATGAAGGAAGAATGAACTTCTATTTATAGGAAAATATAGTTTCGATATGTGCACGTTTTGGGGCTCGAAATATTACATTATAATACCTCCCTCTTTTTTATTTTTAATTTAGTCCTGCAAGTATTATCAAACTTGCACCACCTCCCCTAATAGTAAATAATGTGAATCAATAGTTCAATCATGTGAATCAATAGTTATAATCATGTAAAAATACGAATTACAGTATAGTACCTCCATCTATACCTCTATTTTTAACTTAGTCATGCAAGTATTATCAATCTTGCACCACCTCCCCTAATAGTACAAGAATGTGAATCAATAGTACACACATGTGACCAAATAGTTATAATCATGTGAATTAATAGCAATTAAATGCTTATTTATCCGGTTAATTACCCGATTGGTCAATATAACCTTCATACATCAATTATTATCGAAATAAATGTTGATTTCCACTAACACTAATAATTCTAACACAATGGAACTATTAATTTCATCTTTAATCAACACAAACTTATTCATCATTAATATTATAATTCACAATATTTAACAACCGAATCGTTCCCGGAAAGAAGGGCTTTTCAGATAAGGATTTCTCCTTATTGGCGCCATGATTAGGTGACCAAACCTCTCCTTGATGTAACTTACAGACATTGTCAATATTGAAAATAGTAATATGAATAACTTTTTCCGTCTTAATTATTAATTTAATAATATAACATATTATCGCGGATAATCTTTGTGACAATAATTGAATCAATAATATGAGATATGATGATCGTGATTCTTCTTGTAGCAATAATTGAGTATAAGCGGTGACTTCTCACGTAAGCATCAATAACTAATCTGAGTATCTACTATGCAACCATGCGTATTACTGTACTTTTACTACCGAGTAGTTCAATAGTTTTAACGGTAACACTTTCGTCGTTATTTTTTATAAAAATATAATTCTGTCGTTTTCTAACTACGACAATACTTCCATTGTGGGGTCCACCAATGATTGTGTCGTCGTACGAATATTCCCTGTTAAAATGAATATTCCCCAACCAATCGAATATTATCTAACAACTTGCATACTTTGCAAAATTTATAAATACTACCTACAACTATAACACTATCTCAAATCCACACCATAATATTCAAAAAAATATTTCGAGAAATTTAAATATTTACTCATAAAATTTGGGGTCTCACACCTCTGATTTAGACATTGACTAGAAATATGTCCCCTGCCTTGACATTTAAAGTAAACAATATCTCAATTGCGACTAAAAGAAGAAGAAGGTTCAGTTTTACCTTATTTTCCACGATTAGTTAAATCCGGTTTAAACTCCACTTTCGTCTTATTCACAGCTGGATTCTCCTCCCGTTTTGCAGTATTAGATTTTCATGACGACCCCGTGGTAGTATTGGAACGTTGGCCACCTCTCCTCTTAAGCTGTTTCTCAATCTTGATAGCCATGTCTACCATATCCCCCAATTCCATATAATGTTGTCGTTCTACTAAGTCTGTTATATCTCAATTTAGCCCTACTGAATATCGCGCCATTGTTGCCTCACTATCATCATCCATATTAGCTCTAGCCATCAGCATCTCCATCTCCTTGAAGTATTCATCCACTTTCCTACTCCTTTGTTTTAGATTTTGCAAACTCCGAAACAAATCCTAATGGTAGTGACTCGGTACGAATCTCTTTTTCATCACTATTTTCATCTCCGCCCAAGTTTCAATTGGACATTCCCCACATCTTCGTCTGCTAGTAATCAACTGATCCCACCAAGTAACTGCATAATTTGAAAATTCAGTAATGGCTAATCTGACTTTCTTGAGATCTGAATAATTGTGACAGTCAAATAACCATTCTATCTTCTTTTCCCATTTTTCACTTTTTATCATGCTAAATTGATTATGCATTATCATCACATGATCATCATATTTAGACAAAACACAAGAACTATGTAATTTATCAAACATATTATCTAAACAAAGAAAAGAATAACGATACTTGTTTACCAATTCAAAATCGATGCACAAACTCATCATATTTTCCTCCTTAGGTGCTATGATCTCATAATTAGCACATAAACTCATGTCTTCTCTCACGATACCCACTTTCACCAACTCTCCAACCCGCCTTGGTAACTCTGTCGTCTCCTCGGTAATACTATCAGTTTATTGGTACGGAATGTTAGCACGGGGTATATCATCAACAACCTACACAAGAGACAAAATATAACTAGACAAAGAAGAATCATTAGTGTTAGTATTCAAAAGCGTCGTCTTGTACAAATGTACAGTTATTGGTTCAAAATACAACACACTTTCCAACTCACTCTCTTTTTCATGCTCACCCTCTCGTTTGTTTTTCTCTTGTTTATTATCAATCTCAATCTTTTCATTCTCTCTTTTTTTTTCTCTCTCATTCTTTTTTAAACTTTTCTTTCTAACTATCAATCTTTTGAACAATTTCTTTTTGTCGATCTTTTTTTCTTGCCTTTGATCATGATCTTTTTGTAAGTACATTAAATCGTCACAAACTTGCTCGGACGTCATAGGACATAGGTTGATTCTTATTCGATTGTGTACCAATGAATACTTATTAGTACAATTATTATGCTTCGCGCACCTGTTGTGTCGTCATGGCCTCCCAAGTATAAAATGGCAAGTATGGATTGGAACTACATCGCATAATATTTCATCTTCGTATCTGCCAATGTGAAAAGAAACTGACACTAATCTAGTCACCATTACCTCCTCAAATTCGACGATCCCTTACAACTTGTAAGGCCGAGGATGTGCAACTGTTGACAATCCTAGTTTCTCCACCATTGTATTGCTAGAAATGTTAGTACCAATATCATAATTAATTTTCACAATGCACACCTTTTCTTGCACTAAAAACCTAGTATAAAAGATGTTCTTTGAGCTAGACATATTTCCTACAAAACAAGGGTTAGTAACAAAAATAATTTTTTCTTACACACTCCCTTATGTGTTTCGCTCAAAATAATGTATCGCTCAATTATATGCTCATGTATCACTCAATAGACTTTTACCCTCTATTAAGCTTACACTCTTGCCTTTTACCTCTCAATATTCCCTCTTATAGGTTCTTTTTGAATTCACCAAATAAATTCACAGTTTTACAATGTAATTCAAAAGTAACTTTTCAAGAACAAATATAGAAGGTGTAAATCTGACAATAACATGCAATCGACAAAGAAAAATTAAAATTCGAATGTTTTTTTTTCTCTTTTTTTTACTCAACAATTTCAACAGAACTTTAAAGGATAAGTAACTCGCTAGAACTTAACTTTGATACCAAATGATGGACTCCACGGTACGCTTGCGTGAGGTGGTCGTCGCTCGGATCGTTTCTAGCACAGTTGATAGAGTGGAACTCTCTCAACACCAAAACCCAACGTCTATATTGAGACGAGAACCTTGGTACAATCGATCAAGCAATGGAATATACATTGAATGGAACACCAACGATGCCTAAACCCCGTGTTTATATTGAAACAGGAACCTCGGCATAATTGACGAT
Organism: Panax ginseng; assembly: GCA_020205605.1. Lineage (NCBI taxonomy): Eukaryota > Viridiplantae > Streptophyta > Magnoliopsida > Apiales > Araliaceae > Panax > Panax ginseng. Next base: position 146,646,043 of record CM035133.1, read on the forward strand.
TGATGCGATAGAAGACGCCACACATAAATATGAATTGTTGTATGATAAGTCAAATTGAATATCAAATAATTAACAAAGAAAAATACTTAGGAATTCTTCGAAGAACCAAATCTAGAGAATAATCTCACAAGTAATTAAATCTATATATTCTTGAATGAATGAATAATGTATTACATCCATGAATCTTAAATAATAGAAATTAAAACCCTAGGAATCCGAAAAGGAATCAAATATGGAATCAAAATCTACCCTAATATCCTAATTATAATAGAATACTAATAATAAACTGAAAAAATAGAGTTTTGGGAACAAATCCACGCTAAAAAATCATCAAAACGCGTCTGCCTCAAAAAATGCGCCAACTAAATCTGAAAATAACTGTCGGGGCGGCAAATCTGGCCTACAAAGCCCGTCAGGGCGGGTGTTGACAAAGGACTTGGCGCCGGGATGGCTTCAAAGCTCACTGGGGCGGCTTTGGACAAAGAGCTTGCCGTCGGGCCGACCATTTTGGCTTGTGAAAGCCAGCCGGGGCGGGGGTGTTGATTCCCAAACTTGTAGTCTCTTTTCCTGGCTTGCATTGGATTGTTCTGGATCGCAACTTGGACCATATTAACGTACTTGGGCATATATATCCTCATCCTCTCTGGACCAAGTTGACATGTTATTTTCAACCCACATTGCTTGAACCAAAGCTATAAGTCCTTCCTTGAACCTTTTAACTCGTCCTCTCGTCACGGGTCCAACTGGTACTTACACCGAGTCCTATTCACGACCTCCATTTAAATCCAAGTTAGTCATGTCCGCATAAGAAAGCATCTTCTGGATGTGTTGGTTTTGGGGTTTTTATAAAGAAATTGATATTTCCACATGAGTCTCTTTCGCATAGAGATGACGCCAACCCACTATTCATGTGGGTAAAATCATGTGAAAATATCAATTTTTTATAAAACATATCAGTTCCCTTTAATAAAAGTTATTTCATTTTGTTGATAAAAAAAAAAAGACGTGTTTTATTCATTCATATCCAAGTAAAAAATGTTGTTATATATAACGGACAAATTCATATATGTACTAAATACCGACTCAAATATTATTGTTTAATTTTGTGGCTTACAATTTTAGCTGTTGTTCACATTCAACATAAAATAAATTGACATATAAATCATATTTTAGTTTTTAATTTTCTTTGAGAAATTAGACATGATAAAAATGTACTCATTCCGTTCTCAAAAAGATGACTTAAATATATTTTTTACTCAAATTAAGAAATTAAAGTAAGATAGTTGAAAGAGATGGAAAAAAAATAAATTTATTCTTAATGGTCTCACAAGATTATATAATATGTTGTGTCATTTTATTCTTTTAAATTAATAAACCCTGCTAAATCACATATTTACCTCTTACTTTTTATACCTTAGACTATCATTTTAAAAACAAAAAAAATTATACTTTAAGTCATCTTTTTCGAGACGGATCAAGTAATAGGGATCCGGTTAGCATGAAGTTTATTTTTGGGTAAGTTGATCAATTGGTCAATAGAATCTTACTTGTACATGTAGTCTGCGCGCGTATGTAATAGTCATTAGCAAATTAACTGCTTACTCAAAATAAATTGATGTTAACTACTTCCGAGTAGTAGTTTAGTAGTTAGTACGTAGCTCGAAAATGTTAAAATAACATAACAATATTTGATGTAGCAGAAGTTCTGCCTAGACAGTAATTGGGCCAAGGCCCTTCTTCACTTGAACCTGACAACTGCTAAGGCAAATGGAATGAGCCTAGTATAACGGGGTTTATATAACAAAACTATATATTAAATCAAAAAATAAGAAAATAACATGTTCAAGAAATTAGACTAAGAAATGATCTTTTTCTTCTTCTTTTTTTGATAGAGAGGAGTTTCCCAACCTTGCGACAAGACTATGTCTCCCTTCCTCGAATAAGACTTTCAATAACTGGCTTACGCTTTACGAATTTACGGTTAATTTTAAGTTCTTCTTTAAACCACTAACTGGGACAAGAGTATATTTGAAAAGAAGATAGATAAATGCCAAAGTATTGATATAGTTTTCTTTCCCGTGGGAACTGTTCTAGAAAAAATTGAAGGCTTTGACCTAAATTATAGTGGACATAATTATTTAAGTTTAATCTTCAAGAAAAAAAAAAACCATTTCTTGCATTGCAAAATTTGGACCAAAAAAAATGGTGATTTAGAAGACGAAGTAAACATTTCATCAGTTATTCATGAAACAACTCAAATATATAGTTGGGCCGTTAAAGTATATATTGTCTCATATCTTGAATTAATTGTATGTTTAATATATAATGAATAAGGTTAGCTTTTTTTATTACCAATTATTTTGATTTATAGAACTTGATACCTTTATATTCGACTTGGACCCATTTTATAAATGTAACATGAATTTTGTTAACAAGAACAATACAAAACTTCTATAGTTCACATTTTGTACAAAAAGAAGAAAAAAAAGGTTATATATATTGGATTCTCTCCAATGAATTGTAGAGATGAATACGGCTATAATGACGGTTTTTTTTCATCATATATATAGGTTAGATTCTTAGTTTCATTTCTCTTCTGACCATTTGGAGAAAGCGGACTGTATATATATATATATATATATATATATATATATATATATATATATATATATTATTGAAACATCATGTACAAAGAAACATTTTTTTAAATGGAAGAAATATTTTCTCTCTCACGTAATTGTTGATCACTTACTATTAATTCATGTGAGGAAATTATAAAAAAAAATCTATAAATTGTCCATATAAAAATCCTATTAGTTATGTGGTGACCAAGAAGAGAGATTGGAGAGAGGTCAATGGTATTTTGTGTTTCTCCTACACACAACCCTTGTTATCTTGGAACAGAATCTCCCTACTACACGCCTAAAATCTGCAAGTCTTTCAAGTCTCAAGTTGTCCATCATATCCAACATTGAAGTAAAGGACGTTCCACTTGTGGGATTGAATCCTCCAAACTAAAAGTAAATCCTTTTGGGGGGAAGAACAAATTATTATATATATACTTCCTCCTTTTCAAAATTATAAATACAATATGACTAATCGTATTATATGATTTGTATTCATATTTATTAGGATGGAAATATTTGGGTTTAGCCGCGGTGTAGTTTAATTTATTTAATGGTCCGGATCTGGTGTTGACACGTATATATTTATTTTGATAGTTTGTTCAAATAGTGGGGAATCATTATTAAAGTAAGATTATGTTTCCTTATTTAGTGGGATAAGAAGATCTAATTTGAGAATGAATCGATCGGTCATTAATTACAGATATAAGGTGATTCTAAAAAGGACTCATACTCCTAATTTATATTTTTTTATAAAAAATTAATATTTTTATATGATCATTTTCATATGAATAGTGAGTCGTATGAAAATACTATTTTAACATGTGAAAATATTAATTTTCCATATATATGTATGTGGAGTATCTCATAAGAGGGACCATTGTACTAAGAGTAGGGTGCCTTGCATAGAATTCCAAGTAACCTAAGTCGTTGGACCATCATTCCAACATGCCAAAGGATGGGTCCGGTGACATCATCTGAACGGTGAGTTTTTTCACAAATGAATTCTGGGCCCCTTTGTGGGACCCACTGGCTGTGGGGACAAATCTTCTTATGTAGTAAGTTACAAATGGTCATGATGGAAATATACGGCTATGATCAAACCTTCTACCTACTACTGAATCCAGACAATACCAAGATTACATAAGCTCAAGCTATACAATTTTTTTTTTATTTTGGCTAACTTTAACACACACAGAGACTGCCGGAACCATAACCTTTTTAAAGGGGATCAAAATATATTAATAAAAAAATTATTTATTGATATTTGGAATACTTCTTTTAATTGTACGATTGAGATGATGCAACTGTATCCTGCGACTCTGCATAGTTTGAAAACGTCATCAAAATTTTGGTAAATATCAAAATTTATATAAAAATATTATTTTTTTTATTTCATTTAGAAATACGTGAGAGAAATTCATGTAAAAATATTATTTTTATATGAAAATATCAATTTTCTATATAAAACAAAAAAAATTAATCCAGAAAAAAATCAACAAAGGGAAGTCTCTGAAGTAAATTAATGATGTTTAAAAATATAAAATGTTTGTAGAAAATAATTTGGTAAATAAAGAACTTGATTTTTGTTATCATTCTTCAACCTCAAGTAGCGACCTAGATTTGATTATGTTTCAAGTTCTTTCATTTGAATTTCATTGTGAATAAAATTTATTCTATTTTTTAATTTATACAGCGCATGCAGAAAATTTTAGACTACTATTATAAAATAGTATTATTATACATATGTATATGTGTGTGTATTGACTATTAATATATACTATGTTATTGACTATTAATATATAACATGTGCAGAATTTTGGTTTGGTGGGGTGGGGTGGGGTGGGGTGGGGTGGGGTGGGAGGGGGGGTCTCCGCCCATGCACACACACACATTGGCATGCCAAATTTAACACACACACACACTGGCATGCCAAAGCTGGAACCCTCAATCTCATGATTATCATGGATTGAATAATACCATTCAACCCAAAGACCTTCCGGTAAGCTTTACAATTTTATTATTATTATTATTATTATTATTATTATTATTATTTCATATTTTTAGTTTTTTTTGGTGGAGTTGTAATAGAACATGCTACAGATTTTGGTATTTTTAAATAATTGTGTTTCTAAACTTTGCATTATTATTAAAAAAAACGTGTGCATCTTGTTAAATATTAAAAACAATATGTTTTTGTTCATTCTAGTATTATTGATTGAGACGTAATTTGATGGTCATAAACCTACTAATCTAGTATTATCGTATTGGAAAATCATCCAATGTGTCCCCTTGGAGATCAAATTTTTTGTTAAGGTTATCCAAAAATATTGTGTACTTATGAGTTAATAAATTCAATAACAAAATAACTGGAACACCTCACTCTCATCTTAAAAAATAAAATAAAAATAAAAATTATTTGCATGTAAAAAATTAACTTATTTATAATAATACTTTTATCAAGTAAGGTGACCATATGTAATTTTAGTTAAATTTTTTACGGTCAAACTAGGGCCGTTAAATAAAGTTCAACACATATACTTTTGTCCTATTTATATCTAATCGGGAATAGTTAGTATGAACTTTATGATAAGTTCACTTTATGTTCAATACAATAGTAATACATAAATAAAAAGATCACTCTTCCGTTTGTGCAGCACCGGCCCTGGGTTAAAGTCCAAGGTGTCCGGGATTTAGGCCCACAAAAATTGATAAATTTTTAGGGCCCCTAAGAGATCCAAGAGATATTTGTGTTATGTATATATATACCCAAACAAATGAGTCCAGTCCACATCAGTTTAAATTTAAAGGCCCACAAAAAATTTACCCAATGAAATAGGCTCAAATCTTAATGGTAAACTTGTAGTTTTTGAATCAGGAAGACCCCTTTTTCATATTACACCTACACGTTCAGGGAAAGTTCTTAGTTTTTTTTATGCTTATCTTAATAGCAATTCGCAAAAGACTCTTCTTTTTTTTTGTTGCTTTAAGCCCTTTAAAACTCAGAGCCAACCCTGCATTTGTGTGTCAGTAATTTATCAAATATGAAGTGAATGTGTCCAATTGTTTTCATTTAACTGACTAATTTGATTAAGATTAAACTTTGGGATGTATTGACTTTTGTATGACTAAACAACCATTTTGATCCTTGTACTATAGTACAAGTTGATTTTAATTTCATCCATGCACTAATTTATTTTTTTATTTTTATTTTTATAATAGTTCGTGTATTTTAAGATAGAGAAACAACTAGATACAAACTCGCGCTTTGAGACGGGATTAATCATTTTGTTAATAATAAATTTATACATGCAATTAATAAATTAAAATATAATAAGAAGATGGTAGATTGTTGTGCGATTATCAAATTTTAATAGCATATGTTATATAGTGTTACATAAAAATTTTATGTGCAAATACATATCAAAGTATATAATTAATCTGATCACTAAACCCTAGAACATTACATAACAATTGTGTGTGTGTGTATATGTGTATATATATATTAATGTCTTGATAAAAATGTTTATAATATAACCAATATGGTTAAAAATGGGTAACTCTTTCATTATAAAGCACTAACAAATATTTAGAAAGTGTAATACATGCATGCCATCGAATTGTTATATTGATATGATTCTTAGTGGTATATTTGAAGTGCATTTACACGTTACACAAATCTCACTGAGCCTCAAATATCTAACACATGTACTTGATGCATTTTGAAGAGTCCATGTCTCAGTATCGCTAATTACTTGCACGAATTCTAACATGCAAACGATGAGGAAAACAACGAAAGAATGTCTCAATTTGGTCCTCGAACATGAAGGAAAGCACATGTTACGAAAACCTGAAAAGCACGAGAATTAATAATTATGTTGGATCTTCATATCGAACAAACACCATGTCCAAAAATATAGCGATATAGCACCGTATAAATACATAACACAATGTTATAGTTAAAGAACGAATACATACCCTCATTAGTTTTTTATCAATTTTTGGCAATTGTATAGGCACTCACACTATTACCATAATACAAAAAAATATATATTAATGATGATGAAAATAATTTACGGATCTTTAGTACTTAACAAATCATACAAAGCCACAATCCGTATAATAGAATGCAATAAATGAAGAAGCCATAAATATAAACACCGTGGGATATAGTCCACAAAATGAAGCTATATCCTCCCATTGAATGCAACATCCCCATAATCCAGAAGGTCTTCATATAACTCCTTTTTGCACTTTCAACGATAATTAGAATTGTAGGTAGCATGAAAATTTTATTGTCTTAAGCGAGAATAAAATCCATGATGCACTGAAATAATCAAGAAGCATGTCAACAAAATTTAACTACTGCGAAGAACTGCATATACCAAATTCATTGTCACATTACTATTGAACCATAGGTATCGAGTTATCACATTTAAGCTTCTTCCAGGTTTAGATATTCAATCCGGTTATATTTATTGAATGTGCAATATATTCACATAAACAAAATTAGCACTTAAATGATCTTTTTAACGATCGTTGCAATCTTATAAATATTTACGGACGGAATACGGACAATAGTGAAATATAAGAATTTAGACATACTTAATAGTTGATTTCAACATTGCATAAACTATCAACCAAATAAATAATTATCTTTCCACAACTCTTTTATAGGAAATAGTATTGCCCAAGATAAAAAAAAGTCTCACACTTAGCTAAAAATTCATGTGTTTGTCGGATTGAAAACTAACAAAACATAAAGGAATTTAGCTCCTATATTAAATAAAAATGAAAAGAATTAGAGTAAAACACATATGAAATGGACTTACATAGAATTTCAAATATTTTCATCTAAAAAGTAAAAGACAAACCTATTATACTCTTATTTAAAAGTTTTTCAATGGTTATACATGAATATATATACACAGACAAAAAAATGAATATACATCGAGGGGACTGCCTTAGGGCGAGAGGGCACTGACCCCAAATTCGAGGGGTCGAGGGGTCATATTAGGAGGGAAAAAAATTAAGAAGGTCATATTAGGAAAAAAAAATTAAAAGGGTCTAAAGTGAACATGTATACTAAGAAACATGACCCCAATTTGTATTATGTTATATATATACTAAGTGAGCGGACACGAGAGCAACAATCCCTAATTCCCAAATCCCACTAAGTCATTAAGCCAACTTTTCTATTCTTACATATTGTGGATATAGAAAAGCGATTCCAATTTTTCGAGTATAGAAGGAATTGGAGAATTGGCTCAAATGTTGGTTCGAGAGAAGAAAGGATGATGTGTATCCCCAAGTCTATTTGTTCTTTGAAATTGGCTCTACTTTTTTACTTATTCTTCTGAATCTTATTTGTTGAAAGGACATTTTCGATTATAAATATCGTGAAGAATGAACTCCGTAACCAAATGGGAGATGAATGGATGAATGACTGTTTAGTAACATACATTGAGCGTGATATTTTTGTAACTATTAAAAATAAGGCTATATCATGCAACAATTTTAAGCAATGAAACCTCGAAAAATGTCATTATAAATAATATTTGAGGATTGTTTAGTTTTGTAAGTTATTTGTAAGAAAAAATTTTCCCGAGTTTGACCCCACTGAACAATCCGTCTGGATCCGCCCCTGATATACATAAAAACTAAACAATTTTGTTGGGGGTAGTGTTGAGAGTTTGTCGGTTTATTTTTGTCTTTGCAACTGAAATTTGGCTCGATTGAGATAGCTTTGTAAATGCAAATCATAGATTTACCTAAAAAGATTCAAATAGATTATAGTAAAAATTTCATGAGATATAATAATAAAATAATCGGGGTTTACACTAATAATGAGCAACAAAAGATAATAGCGAGAAAGCGATCAAACCTTTATACATTAAATTGTGAAAACTTTACGGAAAACTACATTCTTTGTAGTATTATATGTTTGTCCATCTTTGTCACAAATTAGTATTTTACTCCACTCTTGCTTGTAACTCTTGATCTTTCGCTACATATAATTGGTCATGGCTAAAAGCTGACGTGATGAGATCTGATCAACATGTGAGAGAGATTGCCCCAACTCTTATTAATTGTCATGAAAAAAGCAAACAACCAAAGGAAATTGTCTTTGTTGGAATTTAAAAGGTAATCTAATGTTTAACGGTGTTAAGACCAAGCGAGGTATGAAAACTTTGTATCCAAAATTGCTCACTGAAATTACTTTTGCTTCTATCAAATGTTTTCCCAATTGAGTTACTATTAATCTCGTGACATTGCACAAACCAAATCACTGATCTATATTTCGGAGCAACATTACAGGAATCCCAATCTTCAAAGTTATCTTGTGGTTTGACATTCCAGAAGATGTAATGCTATTAAAAAATTATAGGGTGTAAATGCCTTCATAGCTGTTTGAGTTTCGTCAACCTTACATAGGACATCTTCGATATGGTATTTCATAACCTGACCATAAATACATCACATATTCGTTCACCTTATTTATAGCATCAAGTGTAGGAGCAAGGCTGGCTTGGTTTTGAAAATAAAAGTCATTGTCAAATTTTTTCAATAAATTAGGATATGTGATATCAACAATTGCTGCAAGGGGATTGATCGGATATTTGATAAGAAAATTTGGATAAATAACGAAGAGTAATGATAATAGCTCAGTAATGATAATATCATAAAGTAGTGATTTTAGGAGATAATAATTAAATTAGAAAGTATAATATCAGAACAGTTTACATTACCAAAATAGTTTAGATTTGTAGTGATTTAGAGGGTTATACATTTAAAATATTAATTTGGGATTAAAAAAAGTTGTAATTTTAGTGGATAATAATTAATTTAGTAATGATAATATTAGAACATTTAACATTATTAGAACAATTTAGATGTATAGTGATTGAGGGATTATAAATCAAAATAATAATGTAGGGTTAAAAAGTAATGATTTTAGAAGATAATAATTACGTTATGATAATATAAAAATCGTTTAGATTGAAAAAGTAGTGATTTAGTGGATTATAAAATCAACATAGTAACTTATGATTTATATTATTTGTTATTTTAATTTTGTTTTAAATATTTTAATTGTATAATATTATTTTGTAATATAATTATAAATGGTATAATATTATGTTATAATATAATTAAATTAGTAATGATAATATCTACAGCAGTTTAGATAGATAGTGATTTCATTATATACGTGTATTATAATATTATATCATATATGTATGATATAATGTATGGTATAATTATGAATATTATAATATTAGAAAAGTAATTATTTTAGGATACAATAATTACTTTTTAACATAATTAAATTAGTAATAGTTTAGAAAAGTAGTGAATTTTAGGGGATTATAAAATAAAAATATTAATTTGGGATTTAAAAATAATGATTTTAGGATATAATAATTAAAGTAAAAAGGATAATATCAAAACAGTTGACATTACTAAAACAATTTAAATTTGTAGTGATTTAGTGGATTATAAATTCAAAATATTAATTTGAGATTAAAAAAGTAGCGATTTTAGGAGATAATAATTAATTTAGTAGTGCTAATATTAGACCAATTAATATTATCAGAACAATTTAGATTTGTAGTGATTTAGAGGATTATAAAATCAAAATATTAATTTAGGATTAAAAAATAGTGCTTTTAGGAGATAATAATTAAATTAGAAATGATAATATCGAACAATTGACATTATCAAAATAATTTAGATTTGTAGTGATTTAGTGGATTATAAATTTAAAATATTATTTTGGAATTAAAAAATAGTGATTTTAAAAGTTAATAATTAATTTAGTAATGATAATATTAGAACAATTAACATTATCGAGCAGCAGTTTAGATTTTGTAGTGATTTAGTGGATTATAAAATCAAAATAATAATAATAATAATATAAAAACCGTTTAGATTGAGAAAATAGTGATTATGAGATTATAAAATAAACATAGTAAGTTATGATTGATATTATTTGTTATTTTAATATTGTTTTAAATGTTTTAAAGCGTATAATATTATATTGTAATATAATTATAAATGGTATAATATTATGTTGTAATATAATTAAATTAGTAATGATAATATCCGCATAGTTTAGATAGGTAGTTATTTTGTTATATCGTGTATTATAATATTATACCATACATATATGATATAATGTATGGTATAATTATGAATAGTATAATATTAGAAAAGTAGTAATTTTAGGATATAATTATTTTAAATATTTTAAACAATATAATATTATGTTGTAATATAATTATAAAGGGTATAATATTATGTTGCAATATAATTAAATTAGTGTGGAATGCACATTAATTATATAGAACATGTGTTACAATGTGGGAAAAGAACATGTCATTCAATGGTGCTATGTAGATAACAGATAATAGATAATAAATAATAGATAGATTCAATTCAAAATCTTACCACATCAGCACAACCTCATATGAACTCACGTAAATTGTTCATTTCATTTTAAAAAAATAATTAAACTAATTTCAAGTTTCATGACAAAATTAATTATACTTCCAGTATCCCATAAAAAAAACCCAGTTTAGATTCTTTTACTAATCAATTAGTGAAAATTACAATTTCAATTCATGTAAAGTAATTTGATAATGTAATAGTTGATTTCTTGAACTACTTTAAAAAATATCAGTTACTACAAAATTATTATTTTAAAGATAAAAATAAATATTCACATGAATTTTAAATTGATTGAGTTTTCCATAAATTGGTTAAGCAAATAAATTTTCATATCTTTATAATCAATTAGCGTGGTTCAAATAATTGGAAGAATTTTTGGAAGCTAATAGATTGAAGTTTTAAAATGAATATGAAAATAATTATTAATTGCATGGAACTGTGAAAAGTAGGTAAAATAAATAAAAGTCTAATATTAAAGGAAATTTACTTTTCAAATAATTAAAACAAATTTTTCATAAAAAGCAAGTTGGCCCTATCGTGTTTAAATTGATCCAATTTGGTTGTTGCATAAGAGAGTTATCTAATTAATGGATCCTAAAATAACGTGGTTGTTGATAATATCCATAAAATAAGGTGATCAGTATATATATCAAAGTAATTGTTAAGGGTATTTTTGTTAAGGACAATAAGAAACATTTATTAGGATGGACATGTGTCAATTTTATAGAACGACATATGTCAATTTATTGTGTCATGTACTGTGATTTAGTATATATAATAGATAATAGATTTAATCATTTTTCTTAAAAAATATGATGACGTGGCTTTTTAAAAATATATAATTAAGTGTCAACATGGATAAGCTTTTTTAGTAAGGATAAACAAGTCTTTTATCACATTTTTTTTATTAAGTGATGTTTCAAACTTTAATTTATTTTCTTTCCAAGTAATTTATACTCATTTTCCTCCACAACTTAGTCATATGTCTTTGTTCCTCATTGTTTAGATTCATATATCATATACAGAAAGTCTAGGGCGACCGGGGTAGTGACTAGCTGAATTTTTTTATTTTTTTATTTTTTTTAGCTTTTGACTACAAAATAATTAATGTGATTTATTGGAATTGAAATTTTTACAAAATGCAAGTGATTTAGGTGTCATTTGGATACATGTAAAAAACAGGGTTTGTGAAGCCCCCAAAATAGGTCCATTCCACCCAACCCATTCTGAGTCGCCAAATACATGGTACAGAAATAACTACAACTTCAATAATACAAATGTAAGTGTGAAATACGACCAATACATCTTAATGAGTTTAAATACGAGATATTGTCGCTGCAGAAATATCCACACGCAAATAAATCCCCATCATAATTATTGATACATTATTTTACAAAAATGGTGAGGACTACTAAACAACTCTCTCTAGAACCTTCATTCCATACCCCAGGCTACGATCCTGCTTTATGTTACCACCTCCACGAGAAGAAAATGGAACAACAAGGAAAAGGGTGAGCTCAACTAGCCCGATAAAGAATATTATGACTAAGATAATATACAACAAATTATCGTTAGTCTTCAACGAGGGAAAAATCTAATAGAATACAATAGACAACAAGTTTTAGATCAACAAATGCGTGAAAGCACAATCCATTAGAAGAGTCACGTAGAAAAAATTCTCTTTGTCTTACAGGTTTTAAAGTCCATCATCAATATTTTATCCACTGTAACAACAATCAATATTCATCTTTTACACTACTGAGCCAAAGATATTCATTTAAATCACCAGATTGGTCATATTCAAATCTCAACACACTGTTCATCTTTTTTACTACTGAGGCCAAAGATATTCATCGATTAATCGTTCATCTTTGCACTTTCTGAGGCCAAAGATATTCATCAAAATATCACCATTAAGGATCGAGGATGATGAAAATATATTTTAAAACGAATCCGGTGAGATAGAAGGACAAATATTAGGGATTAAATACAACGGTTTATCCAAGATCGATAATACTTCATAATAAACGATTTTGAAGCGAACTCAAAATAACGATCAAAACATGGATACAATCAAAGATAGTAGCCAAAATAGACATCTTGGACAAAAAGAAAATTTTTCATTTTTCGGTGAATAGTCTCCAGTATCGTGAATAATTATAAATATCGTGAATAGTAATCCAGACACAAAAGATAGAAATTTTACAAAAAAACATCTTCACGCTTCTTGAATAGTAACTTTCGTGAATAGTAACTCATGAATAGTAACTCGTGAATAGTAACTCTAATGAATAAGAACCCAGCATAAAAAAGTTCCAAATTTGATAAAAAGTTTAACTAATATTTTGGCATAATGATATTGAAGAAAATAATATCATTTAAAAGAAATAACATCCACTTACCTCAAAACAACCCAGTACTTACATTTGTATTTTTCGGTATAGTCTTGTGAAACTTCATGCAAATATAGCAACACTCAAAGTATACTCACAAGAATACGCTCGATAATATAGAGAGAAAGAGAAAACTTAGTTTACGGTGTGATTTTCAATTCTAACTTAGCCTCTATTTATAGAAAAATGTTAGAACGCATGAAAAGGAGACTAAATTAATAAAATATATTATTATTTATTCAAAATTCCTACCCGTGTTTTGAAAACTCTAGCATGCCTTCTTTGGTCAAAAACATCACCCACCCATGTGCCAACAACCACAAAAACGTTTTTCTTATATAAAATAATTAAAACTTCTAAAAATCAATTATTTTGGAACTCAGGAACTTCAATAATTCATGATAAATAGCCCTTTTTGTCGAGAAAATTCGAATCTTGCGACTTTTTATAGGAAATTCAATTCTCTACAACTTTACGGAAGGAAGTTTTTCCAAATTCCAAATGCGAAATTATCCAAATCTATAAATGAAGCGATTTTACGATTACTATAATCAATTTTCGGTTAAGAATTGTGTCCACCAAACACACAAAACATATATTAAACATTTAATGCCACAAAATACTCTACCTCCTCATATACTCATATATCTCTCACATTCATTATAAAAATATCACCGTTAATATATTATTAAAATAATATATTTAAATGAATTATTTTATCAAAAAAAGATAAAATATTAATTTTCAACAATTGTCACATTAAAATTTTTCTCCATCTATATCAACATAAAATCAATATCTTCCTCATCATATAAATTAATAATTAATTATTCACAAATAATATTACAATATCCTGCAATATTGTGACCGGTAGGTTCAGGAAAGGGGGCTTTCGATAAGATTTCTCACTTCTTGGTAGCAATTAGGTGACCAAACCTCTCCTTAGACGAGAACTTTCTAGACATTGCCAATAATGTTATCGATAATATTATTCAAATAATATGAATTATTGATTTGATAATGGAAAATCTTGTGTAATGACAATTATTGAAACAACGGTGATACCAAATATCAACGCAGACAATTATTGAATCAATATAATATTGAGCGGTAACTCTTTGTAACAATTATTGAGTAGTGCCTTCTTACGTAAGGATCAATAATTCAACAATCTTGCAATACTGTCTGTGTCTTCTTTGTGCGACCACGCATATTCTTTATATTTTAACCACCGGGTATTCCAACGATTAGGTAAATTTGTAGTAACAACTTCTGTAGTTATTTTTAAACAACTTATATTTGTCGTTTTCTTCCTCCAATCGCTTTCCGTTATGGGGCCCACACATGGTTGCGCCGTCGTACGAATATTCCCCGACAGTACGAATATTCCACGACCAAACGAATATTCCCCGACAACAATGAATATTTTATAACTACTTTGCTTATTTTGTAAAATTTAGCATTTTACCCATAACTAACCACATTAATCAAATCAACCCTTACTTATTTCAAAATAATAAATAAAGGAAATTCCATTTTATTTATAAAATTTGGGGTCTTACAACCTCCCTCCTTATGAAATTTAAGTCCTCGAAATTGGCGTGCGTCACGACTGTGTATCGAAAAGATGAAGATACCTCGCTTTCATTTCGTTTCCAACTCCCGGTCATTTCCTCGATAGCATGGTTTCTCCATAAAACTTTAACTTGTGGTATGACCTTCGTGCGTAGCACATTCTTCTTCCTATCCAAAATCTTGGCAGTACCTCCTCATATGTTAAGTCTTGACTATCTCGTGCGGTTCTAACTCAATAATGTGGTTGAATTCGTCCACATATTTACGTAACATCGATCGTGAAAAACGTTATGAACAGCGTCATACTTGGCGGTAAAAGCGAGTCTATAGGCCACGGTTCCTACTCGATCGAGGATTTCAAATAAACTAATAAATCGAAGGTTTGAGCTTTCTTCTAACCATTGACTCTTACTTCTAGAATAACGCCTTCTTGCACCTTCTTCTTTATATTCATCGACTTCAGGTCTCATGGCTTGGCGGCTTTAACATTATCGATTAAAGTCGATTCTACTCATATATCATCACGTGAGTCCTAGAGTCTTTAACTCTATCTTCATCATTTGTAAGTTATACGAGATGAGTCTTTGACAATATCGTACTTTCGTCTTCGTATCGATCTTTTACTCAACATGTCATTTACCACGTTAAACTTTTACAGATGGTATGGTCGAGAACATGTGCGAAATGAGTCTCTTCTTAAGTTCTTGAAGCTCTTCCCACATTCAGGCTCCATTCGAATTTTGTATCTCTACTGAGTCAATTTGAGTTAATGGACTAGCGATATGAGAAAATCTTTCCACGAATCTCCAGATAATAACCAACTAAGCCTAGAAAGCTACGTATTTCGATTCTTGACTTAGGTTGCTCTCAAGCGTGACTCATATCCCAATCTTGGATATGCGTCACAATGACATCTATCGGTTTACTTCTTGTCACGAATATGGCGTCCCCTACGGAGAGTTTGGCTTGGTGTATTCCTGAAAGGAAGTCACCATATAAAGGCTCAGTACTAACTCTTGTACTTGGGTTTTAACTCTGAAAATTCAATAGAGCCATTCGATATGAGATTTTAGAAATGGGTTTTGTCTGGGATTCAAAGTCGATACAAAATTTAATATCGAAGCTTTGGGAGTAAGCCAAGAAAATTCTCGAAATACGTCGGAAATTCACTAATAATAGAAATATCATTCAAATTTAACGTATTTTTGTCGAGTCCATAACATGGGCTAAGAAAGCTTGACATTCGTTTTTCAATAAACAAATGGCTTTATAATTTAATATGAAAGAGTTTGACTTCAATGGTTTGGTTGCTTGAATTCGAATAACAAGTTGTTTAGGAATATGAAAACTAACAACCTTACGTAAGCAATCAATTTTGGCATAATGAGTAGTTAACCAATCAATCTCTAAAATCACATCAAAATCAAGTATCTTCAAAGAGATAAGATCAACAGGTAAGGTGATAGTGCCAACTTGAATCAAACAAGATTTATAAGCGATGGATGTGATGAAAGTTTCTCTAATGGAGTTTCCACGAGATAGGTCAAAGTCTAATTTCTCCTGAGTCGAGTTCAACCAGTTGGCGCAAGCAAGAGAGATAAAGAATGGGTAGAAGCCCAGGGGTATCTAGTAAGGTATAAACTTAGCAAGAATTTATAATTAACTAACCGTGCTAACCGTTCGGGTTCCTCGCATTTTAATGACCCTCACGACAAACGCTTTCTTAGGGCAGCGCTGACTTTGTCTTTTCCAGTATCACCTTTGGTGCCACCGTTCAATTTGGACTTGATTTATTCTGAGGACAAAATCGAGCTATGTGATCTTCTTTTCCACAACTAAAACATACCTTGGAAGGTTTGTGAGCAGTTTGGACTTATATGTCCCTCCTCTCCACATTTGTAACATCTAAGCTGGCGGTCGTTCTCCTCCCTAGAATTTGTTCTTTGGTGTTGATCTTTGCCGCCAGGCGTCTTCCCCGCCATCGTTTAATCTTCTCTTCTTGAAATTTCCACTTGAATTATTTCTTCTATTATCTTGGCCATGATTACCACCGAAGTGGTTACCATTTCTTGCTGATAATTTCTTTCACGATGGTTATCATTGTCCGATGGTAGGTGCCACCGATATGATTTTTATCGTGTTGTTGGTGCATGGGTTGAGCAGGACTCATTATCTCGCTCTAATAATTGAGCCTGTTTTACAACATCTGAATATAGAGAAAATTTATGAGAAATGAGGTGTTGACAAATTTGAGTTTTAGACCCTCGAAACATCTCGCGTCATCATTCCTCATTTTCCACCAAATGAGGTGCAAACACTGGACAACTCATGAAACTTAGCCTCGTCTTTGAGACACGTCATATTATTACTCTGCTCGGTCTAATAAACTCCACTTCCTTCATATGAATGAATACTTTCGAGGAAGTACTTGTCATTGAGCGAGTTCTGAAATCTTTCCCAAGACATGTTGAGTGCATCTGGTTTGAGTGCAACTTCCTGATTCCCACGATGTCTAACTTCTTCACCACGAAACATAAAGGTGGCGAATGGAACCTTCATTCCTCCGTGCATCCCAAGACATCAAATATCTTGGTAATTTGCTTGACCCACGTTTACGCTTTGATCGGATCTGGCTTTCCATGGAAATCTGGTGGTCCCAACTCTTTGAATTGTTTGGTAGTGACAAACCGCCGCGGCGTTCTTATCATTTCCTCCGTATTTTGTACACGAGTCTCCTCGTCTGATTTTGCATGAGCGCAAAAGCTTCTAAACATCCGTCGTTCATCATCTCGCCGATTGGCGTTGTTCACGGGAGGAGAACATTGCCCGACTGTTATGCGTTCTCCTCGTTGGTGAAATCTGCAAGGCGTCTCCACGGTCTCATTTACTCCTTTGTTAATATTCTCGGCGGACCATTCTTAAATCTTGCCATAAAACAAGGGTTAATTAAACAAATTAACATGTCACATAATATCCCTATATTATGACGACCAACAAATAAGCTTAGGTAGGACACCTTTAGCGAAGGATTTACTCGTCTCTCCCTCCTGAGTTCTATTCCCCGATCTCCGCGGAGAGCATATCCTAAAGCTCTCGATACCAACCTGTGGCGCCCCCAAAATAGGTCCATTCCACCCACCCATTCACGAGTAGCCAAATACATGAGTGCGAAATAACTACAACTTCAATAATACAAATGTAAGTGTGAAATACGACAATACATCTTGTGAGTTTAAATACGAGATATTGTCGTCAGACAATATCCACACGCAAATAAATCCCCATCATAATTATTGATACATTATTTTACAAAATGGTGAGGACTACTAAACAACTCTCTACAGAACCTTCATTCCATACCCCAGACTCGATCCTGCTATGTTACTCACCTCCACGAGAAGAAAATGGGACAACAAAGAAAAGGGTGAGCTCAACTAGCCCGATAAAGAATATTATGACTAAGATAATATACAAAAAATTATCGTTAGTCTTCAACGAGGAAAAATCTAATAGAATACAATAGGCAACAAGTTTTAGATCAACAAATGCGGTAAAATGACAATCCACTTAGAAGAGTCACGTAGAGAAAGAATTCTCTTTGTCTTACAAGGTTTAAAAGTCCATCATCAATATTTTATCCTCAGAACAACAATCAATATTCATCTTTGCACTACTGAGGCCAAAGATATTCATTTAAATCACCGATTGGTCATGTTCATCTCAACACTGTTCATCTTTGCACTACTGAGGCCAAAGATATTCATCGATTAATCGTTCATCTTTGCCTTACTGAGCCAAAGATATTCATCAAATATCACCATTAAGGATCGAGGATGATGAAAAATATTTTAAGAAACGAATCCGGTGAGATAGAAGGACAAATATTAGGGATTAGTACAGCAGTTTAACGAAGATCGATAATACTTCATAATAAGCGATTTTGAAGCGAGAACTCAAAATAACGATCAAAACATGGATCTGATCAAAGATAGTAGCCAAAATAGACATCTTGGACAAAAGAAAAATTTTCATTTTTCTATGAATAAAGGCCAGATTCGTGAATAGTCTTGGTATCGTGAATAGTAATCCAGACACAAAAGATAGAAATTTTACAAAAAACATCTTCACGCTTCGTGAATAGTACTCGTGAATAATAGTAACTCGTGAATAGTAACTCATGAATAATAACCCCGAGCATAAAAAGTTCCAAATTTGATAAAAGTTCAACCAATATTTTGGCATAATGATATTGAAGAAAATAATATCATTTGCGAAAAAGAAATAACATCCACTTACCTCAAAATAACCAAATACTTACATTTGTATTTTTCGGTATAGTCTTGTGAAACTTCATATATATAGCAACACTCAAAGTATACTCACAAGAATACGCTCGATAATATAGAGAGAAGAGAGAAACTTAGTTTACGGTGTGATTTTCAATTCTAACTTAGCCCTCTATTTATAGGAAAATGTTAGAACATTAAAGGAGACTAAATTAATAAAATATATTATTATTTATTCAAAATTCCTACCCACATGTTTTGAAAACTCTAGCATGCCTTCTTTGGTCAAAAACATCAGCCACCCATGTGCCAACAACCACAAAAAACGTTTTTCTTATATAAAATAATTAAAACTTCCAAAAATCAATTATTTGAACTCAAACTTCAATAATTCATGATAAATAGCCCTTTTATTCGGAAAATTGAATCTCGCGGTTTTTATAGGAAATTCAATTCTCTACAACTTTACGGAAGGAAGTTTTTCCAAATTCCAAATGAAATTATCCAAAATTCATAAATGAAAGCGATTTTACGATCTATAATCAATTTTCGGTTAAGAATTGTGTCCACCGACACACAAAACATATGTTAAACATTTAATGCCACAAAATACTCTACCTCCTCATATACTCATATATCCCACATTCATTATAAAAATATCACCGTTAATATATTATTAAAATAATATATTTAAATGAATTATTTTATCAAAAAAAGATAAAATATTAACTTTCAACAATTGTCACATTAAAAATTTTCTCCATCTATATCCACATAAAATCAATATCTTCCTCATCATATAAAATTAATAATTAATTATTTACAAATAATATTACAGTATCACAATATTGACAACCAGGCAGTTCCCAGGAAAGAGGGGGCTTTCCAATAAGGATTTCTCCTTATTGGCGCGCAATTAGGTGACCAAACCTCTCCTTAGACAGAACTTTCTAGACATTTCCAATAATGTTATCTGATAATATTATTCAAATAATATGAATTATTGATTTGATAATGGAAAATACTGTGTAACGACAATTATTGAAACAACAGTGATACCAAATATCAACGCAGACAATTATTGAATCAATATAATATTAAGCGGTAACTCATGTAACAATTATTGAGTACGTAAGGATCAATAATTCAACAATCTTATGCAATACTGGTGTCTTCTTTATGCGACCACGCATATTACGTATTTTAACCACCGGGTATTCCAACGATGTAAATCGGTAACAATTCTGTAGTTATTTTTAAACAACTTATATTTGTCGTTTTCTTCCTCGATCGCTTTTTTCAGTTATGGGGCCCACTTATTACATGGTACGCACAAATAAATGCGAATATTCTCAAACGATCTGAATATTCCACGACCAAAACGAATATTCCCGATAAAAATGAATATTTTATAACCACTTGCTTATTTTGTAAAATTTAGCATTTTACCCATAACTAACCACATTAATCAAATCAACCCTTACTATTTCAAAATAATAAATAAATAGAAATTCCATTTTATTTATAAAAATTTGGGGTCTTACAGGGTTATACAGTCTATACAATCATATTTTTAACATGTATCCAAATGATACCTAAATCACTGTATTTTATAAAAAAAATTCAGTTTCAATAAATCACATTAATTATTTTGTAGTCAAAAGTAAAAAAAAAATAAAAAAATCGCCTAGTCGAAAAACCCCGGTCCCCCTAGAAGTACTCTATCATATATGATGTTCATACTCACTAAGATGTACTCGTGTATACAATGGCGGACCTAGGTTAGGGGTAGTGAGGTTAATTGGTCCCATCGAATTTTCAGGGATAAAAAAAAGAATAAAATTTTAGGATGTTTAATAAAAAATTTAACATTTAAATTAAAAAATACTATCTCCGATCCGTTCCAAAATTAGAGATATATTTTGATTTTTTAAAGTCAATTCGCGAAATCCTAAAATTCAAAATTGATATGAAGCTATTTAGTTTTAATAGAACATATATAACAATTGTAAACTAACAATAAAACACTATTAATTATTATCTTTGTTGTTTTTAAAACTTGAACGAATTTATATCAATTCGATTTGAGTTTAGGATTTCACAAATTGACTTTAAAAAATCAAAATGTATATCTAATTTTAGATTTGAGGTAGTATTAAATTCTTCAAAATTCATATCATATACTACCTTGGTCACTGCAAGTCTACAATACTTTGTCTCTCCGTTTTTCGTCTAGCGACTTGGCCTAATTATTCTCACTAGTTTGACTTTAGAGAAAATTTGAGATGTTGTAATTTTTTTTATTTATAATTTCATAAATTTAGCAATTACTTTGAGATTTTTGTAATTACTTGCGTTTTTTTTATAATTACTTATGGATTTTTGTAACTAATAAAAATGAGACTATCATACAACAATTTTTAGTAATAATTTTGAAAAATATTACTATAAATAATATTTGGGTATTATTTAGTTTTGTAATTTATTTTATCATATTTTTATTTTTTACGAAAAATTATTTATTTCAAATTTGACCCCACTGATCAAAGAATCTGAATCCACCCCTGCGTGTATATATGAGAGGTTTATTATTTTTTACATTCTCACACTATTTTAGATTCCTTGAAAATTTGCATTTGTACAAAAAAAGGTATAAAATTTAAATTTATTTTGCTTCTATTAACTTAATGATCATAACACCCGATGACAAAGCAAAATAACGATATTATAAACAATGAACACCCAAAAAAAAAAATATTATAAACAATAAACATGCATATGTTCAAAAAATAAAACCATAAACATGAGATTACATGCATTAGAGTAAATTAGGAAACATAATTTCTTCGATAAAAATTAATATAAATATAAGTCTAAATTATAAAATAATAATAATAATAATTGATTCAGGAAGAATTACTATTCAATTTTATATTTATTACATTAAATATCTCAATAAATTAATTCAAAATCTTAGTACTAAATATCCAAAAAATCACTTATTAAGTTTAGAAATTGAGGTTCAACAAGAATAATTATCCTATGTGCACTACTAGTTTATCTTGTCATAAGCCTCGATGATATCCATAAAGCAAAATCTTCTTTTTCCTTTTCAAATAAATTTGTACGTAAAAAGAATTCTATACAATTTATTAAATTACTAATTTCTCCCTTACTACTGTCCACTTAGATTATGAAAATAATGGTAGATACATAACTTATTCTACAACTATTTTATAATTTATTGATGTGGCATACTCCACCTCAGCATATTAATGAATAAATTGCTTCAATGTAGTCTTTGGCCCCACATAAAAAATAAAATAGAATATATCACATCAGCAAATTATAAAATAGCTGTAGAATAAATTATGTCTCTAATATTATTCTTTAGTTTTTATGATTTCTTAGACATATATATATATATATATATATATATATATATATATATATATATATAAAAAGGATACATAACCTTCTATTTTATCTATATGATACTCATACTCAGTGACACAAAACAATGTGTAAATTATGTGAGGGTAAAAAATAATTTTTTTATCAACATTAGAGAATTAAATAAAAATATTTAAAAATTAAAATTAAAATAGATAATATAGTAATAGAACAAAATTTTTAGGGTATAAAAGGAAGAAAAAAATATTGTTACACGATCATTCCAAACTGCCCACAATAACTTGGCCTATTTTGGTGTCCTTTTTCCTCTCTCTCGCCCCCCCCCCCCCCCCCCACAAAACAAGCACTTGAATTGAGACTACTCTGCCGCTTTAATTGTGCAATCTAATTCTTGTTTGGTAGATAAGAATACAATTTATTATCATTCATAAGTTAATCAAATATCTAAAAATATATATATTAAAATTATATTATGTTACAAAAGATTATTAGTTATAATGTTATTTTACGTTATAAAATGGAATTAATTTGTAATCTCATTAGGTGTGATAAGATTGTAACAAAGATTATCCATATATTTGGAAAATTATGCAAGAATCTTAATTTTAATAACTGAATTCAGATTTAATATTTTTCTATTGGTTATTACTCGAACCTGTTTAAATTGTAATTTTTTATTGATACTTGGATCATATTCGTTCGAAAAGTTTAAACTGATCGGGCTCGATTCGATATCGTGCTCAACTCGGTAGCTAAACGAGCCTCAATAAAACCTTATTTTATACTCGATAAATTTTGTGAACCAAATATGAGTAACTCAATACTCGACTCGATTCATTTATACCCTTATAGAAAACTGATATTTTCACAAGTGAAAGTGTTAGTTACGTAAGATATTCTTTCAGACGAGGGTGGACACCACTTACTATAGAAGTAATTTATGAAATTATCAAATTTATTTGTGAAAATATCAATTCTCTATCAAATAAAGTAGGAGATTTTTTTAACAACATTAAAATTTAAAATAATAAGATTTATAATTATTTTTGGTGTTTATTCCACGAGCT
Organism: Panax ginseng; assembly: GCA_020205605.1. Lineage (NCBI taxonomy): Eukaryota > Viridiplantae > Streptophyta > Magnoliopsida > Apiales > Araliaceae > Panax > Panax ginseng. Next base: position 146,669,850 of record CM035133.1, read on the forward strand.
AATCTAAATAACGCGTGTTGGAGCCAAATAGCCAAGCATTAACAATGGGAATGACTAGGTCTTGAATTGCCCTAACAAAACGGCATTTTCTCCCCCTCCCCCCCTCCCCCACACCCCCTACCCCCTACCCCCTACCCCCTACCCCCTACTCCCTACTCCCTACTCTTACCCCAACAAAACTCCATTCCCAAAGGCAAGAGGTTAGCTCATTTCACACCCTTCGTTCCCAATACACATTTCAACACTTGATCCAAAATCAATGGGAAGTTTTTACAATTAATTAAACTTTAATTTTAATTAATTAGGGATAATTACATTTACTCTAAGCAAAACTATTCTTTCGTTGACCAATGAGTAATTCAAGCAACTGCATTATAGTGATGACAAGTGTACCATTGTGGATACCAGTTTTATTTCTATTTGACTGTATGAATCCTTAGATCACAGCCGGTTGGTTTTAACCAAGTGTTACCATTCTCTCCATGTTAAGACTATTTTGGGCACTCGTCGTTACAACCAACCCAGCAGTTTTCTTGACTTGTAACATGCAATACACAGTTTTGTTCTAGTTATCTCGTAAATCCCCAAAATACCCTTCTCTATTTCCAAATAATTAAAATTCAGAAATAAAATTCTAAAAATCATATCAATTATCATATCATAAGACTCAATATTTATTTTTATTTTTTAAAAAAATTGATATTTGCACAATGAATGAGTGGATCCCACCACCTGTGAAACTATCATTTTTACTATGAATAATAACTCTTTTAAAATATACCGTAATATGATGGATCATCTTTATAATAATCTTATTTATTCAGTCCCATGTATTAATTTGGTTTCCAATTATAACTAGGCAGAAAATTTTCCATTTTTTTAAAAAACAAAACAGTAGTAATAATAAAGGGTAATTTAGGAAATGTAATAAATAGGACTGGAAATAAATAGAGAAACGGGCAAAGGTCGCATGTTACATGTCTCTCTTTCCACCTTCATGCTCATGCATACTACTCTGTTTAATTAAGTTTATAATTAATTGCTTTTTGCCGTTTTTAATGAAAAATTACTCCGAATATTAATTTTCTTGCATCTTTTTCATTAAAATAAAATCCAAAATATTTAATTTGTATATATGTGTAGGTGGAGCAATGCTTGTCACCTACTCCTTTTTAGTTTCCAGTCTCTCCTAAACAGATAGAACTCTAGAGCTCTCAAAACCAGTTTAGAGAGAGAAAGTGTTGGGGAAATGGAGAAACATAGGTGTAAGATCTGTTACAGGAGTTTTGCTAATGGCAGAGCTTTAGGTGGGCATATGAGATCTCATATGCTTAATCTTTATGTACCACCAATAACAGAGCAACCCAGTGAGCTACTCGGCGAGGAAATCGAGTTAGTTCAGTCTTCTTCTTCCTCCTCCTCCTCAGAAGAAGAACAAGAAAATGAGGAGGAGGAAGAAGAAGACAAGGGGTTGTTTGATTATGGGTTAAGAGAGAATCCCAAAAAGAGTATTCGATTAGTAGATCATGAATTTTCTTTTTCTGCTGCTAATCCTACTGCTCCTGCTTCTTCATCTGTTGTTCTTGATCAGGATAGGGAAAGTGAAACAGAGTCGTCAAAGAATCAGCCAGTTCTTCGAAGAAGGTCGAAAAGGATTCGAAAATCGGGGATTATGGAGAACCAATTTGTTCATGGTTATGGGTACTTATCGCCAGAATTGAAGAAACCCAAGTTGGTTATTGAGAAATTTAGGAATAAGGGTGCTGATTTTTCATGTTTGGATACAGAGCCGGTGAGTTCGATTTCGGATACTACCCCGGCGGAAGATGTTGCTTATTGTTTGATAATGCTGTCAAGGGACAAGTGGAGGAGAGAGAAAAATGAAGATGAGGGACCCATTAAGAAATATATGGATTTGGAGCTATCTGATGAGGAGGATGATGATGATGAATCTGATCAAGAAGAAGTTGTGAAAGTTAACAAATCGACTAGCCGCGCTAGGGGGAAATACAGATGTGAAACTTGTAACAAAGTTTTCCGATCTTATCAAGCTTTAGGAGGTCACAGGGCTAGTCACAAGAAGATTAAAGCAATGAATACTCGAGAAATTTTAATGGCGGAAACAGAGGATAATGCAGGAGGTTCAACAATGGTGGAGGAGAAAATTTATGAGTGCCCCGTTTGTTACAGAGTTTTTTCATCTGGGCAGGCTCTTGGCGGACATAAGAGATCACATGTTATTGCTAATAATAATAATAATAATAATAATAATAATAATAATAATAATAATAATAATAATAATCTGCCTAAACCATTAACCAAACATGGTGCTACAAGTTTGATAGATCTTAATCTTCCTGCTCCAATTGATGATGACGAGTTTAGCCAAATTGAGCTTTCTGCAGTTTCTGATGCTGAATTTTGTCCACCCCATGAAGAGATGAAGCTCAAGAAATTAGATTGATTTAAAAGAGGTAAAGAAGTATTGTGTTCCTTTTTTATTTTATTTAAAAAAAAAAAAAACTTTTTGTTATGTCTATGGATCCACAGTTCTATTAAGATGTTAGTACTCCATTTTTTTGAGTTTTTCATTCATAATCTGAATTTGTTCTGAATTATGTTATGCTGTTGTTGTAACGGCTGAGTTAGAAACATCTTTTAACGCAGGAACCAAAGCAATTTATTTCACTTGAATAGCTTGCCAAATCAGTTGTGTTTTGGTTGAGAAATGCAGCAAAGTTCATAGTCCCAACTGTTTTTTTTCTCAGTTCTTTCAATAGATTTTGAAGATAACTTCATGTTAAGTTGGTAAATTTATCGATACATTACTGACACACCACCTACATGTCGATATTGTATTGATCAATTGAGATATAAATCACTCCCGCTTTCAATAGGGGAGAAAAAAAAATATACAATTTGAAAAAAGCTGATCAACAAAACCCCATAATATTTTATTACAAAATAAAGGATATAAATATTACGAATTTATGTCTCTATTAAAGAGATATATAATAGATAGTCTCTTTTAAATTTATTTAATTTTGATGAATTTCGTAATTATAATTTTAAAATAATGATAATAACGCACTCTTTATTATCTAAAGTAATACTCTCTCCGTCCCAGGATAAAAGTCTTGATGAATTTTCCACGCATATTAAGAAAATGAATAAAATGATAAAATTGCCTATAATAATATCATTAATTATGAAGAGAGAATTAGAATAAGAAAAGTATGAGATATTTAATGTTATGGGTATAATAGGAAAAAATATGTAAAAGTTTGATTATTAAAGGAAAGTAGACATTTAACATGGGATTATCCAAAATAGTAATAAGGACTTTTATCATAGGACGGAGGGAGTAGTATAATTGGCCTATGTTTAATGCTATACAATCATTTCTTTAATGTTTGTGCACAATTTTAAAAAAATTTATATTAAATGTTTGTGCATTTAATTTTACCCTGTATTTTTTTATTTATTATTATTTATTTTGTTTGTTTTCCACAGTTGGGAAATCTGGAAAGGATGAGAGAGAAAGTGCAAAATCCCTTGTTTTAATGAGGGAATATTGTTTCTTTGGTTTGGCATGGCCGAAGTATCCGACTCATGCAGGCATAGTGAAATTGTATGGAAAATGTTTACCACTAATAAATGCATTACAAATAGCACAACTCCATCCTTATTTGTTTATTTGGTAATTTGGTAATTTGGTAATCCTTCCTCATAAATCGTTTTAAAAAAATATTTTTGTTTATTAATATTTGTCATTTAAAAATTTTAAATAAATATTAATTGTTTAATTTTTAATATTACTCCAAGTATTAAATATAACTTTGATTCTATCATTATTTTATGTCCAATAAATAATACTCTTTTTTCAATACAGGATAGGCAATTGATATTATATTTAATGTTATACAATCATTTTCTTAATATTTTTGCACAACTTTAAAACGACTTATATTTTGAGGCATTGTTAGAGCATCTCTAACAGTCTTTTCAACCACTTTGAAATACTCAAATAGGTGAGTCACATCAGAAAAATTATATTCAACCGCCTCTCCAACCTTAGTCATCAAATCTGTAACATCATTCTATCTCTTCAGAATTAGTAAGTTGACCTTGCATCTTCAATACATTTATTTTGTTTTGAGAGAATCAAATCATATGAAAAAAGTTAAAAATATTTATTTTGTTTGATGAATTTGATGTACAGCTCATTTTAAAATTTAATATCATTCCTTTTTTTTTTTTTTATTTATTTATTTATCATATTGGATAAAATATTGTTTTGATTACCCTTTGGATAATCACGTTAATTATGACTCTCTAGTTTATCCAATATGACCATCTGAATAATCACGTGAATTAAAAATTTATCTAATTTCCTTGGATAATCTAGTTTGCTTGCTGAGTTGTTTATCTTTGTAATGTCAACATGATAAGATAAACAGGAAAATGAATGTTAAATATTAATTTAATTCTTGGAAGGGAATTTAGTTTTAATTAAATATTAATTTTTAAATATAATTTATTTTCTAGAATGTTATCTTTTCAAAAAATGAATGTTATTAATTATTTCAAATGTTATCAATTATTATTATTTTAAGTCAAATACTACATTAATTGAATTGAAGAGACTGATGAGACACAAAATATTAAAGTAGCATATAATGTGTTGGGAGTTGCATATTTAAATTTGATGTTGAAATAAATAAATGTGCATGCATCATTCACATTGTAAAGTCCTTATTAGATCATATGTACAAGGACTTAGATTAAAAATTAAAATTGTTAGGTTGATCTGAGCTTAATATTTATCTTTCTGTAAAATCCCTTGTAATAGAAAGATCAAAATTGTTAGGTTGCTTTTATGAGTTGTAATAGATAGGAAGAACAGAATCGTGGAGATTGCAGAAGCCAGAATCGTAATCTGTTGAGCAAGCTTATCAAAATCGTGAAGTAATTTGTCGAGTGCCTGTCAAGTCAAGTCAAAATCGTAGGCACTGCTCTAAATCGTGGAGTCCTCAAAACATCAAGATAGTAGTCAGTCAAGCACTGTCAAAGCTAAGGCAGAATTGTAGAGTACTCTGCGATTCTCATTCGAGGCAGTCAAGTGTAAATCACCTGCAAGCACTTATGATCTGACCACAATTGTAGTGCTCATCAGTAAGCATCAAAATCGTTGAAGATTAAGTCTGATGAACAAAAATGTCTGACATCATCAACTGACATTCGAACATTAATATAATTGACAAACCCAATGTCGTCACCAACAACCTTGGTTGAATCGAAAAATCAAAAAGTAAAAAAAAAAACGTGTCTGCCAACTAGTCTGGTGATAGTAACACTTCAGAGGTGTTAGGTGAGAAAGCAGATTGTTGTGTCAGGCAAGTCAAAAAGAAGCTTTCACATCATCAAGACGTCAACATCAAAGTGCTTAGAATGCCCGAAGCATTAAATGCTCAAACGGAAGCCTCTCAACGGAAAGATTTTAAAGGCTCCTATATAAGGGTAACAAATTGAAGATGTCAAGTCAAGCAAGAAACAATAACGTAAAATAGAATCACAAGAACATCTGACAAATCTTCACTCCACGATTCAGGTAAATCTTGCTTTGCTACTAAGTTCATCAGAATTTGGGTTTAAGGCAACTTAGTAGCACAACAACAACAACCTCAACCACACTCATTGTAAAGCTGCCAAACCTACTAGGTTTGAAGAGTACTTAGTGTACTAACATTCCAAGTCTGTTGGGCTTGAAAAGTTCTTAGTGAACTAGCTTTCCAAGACTGCTGGTCTTGAAGGAATCTCAGTTATTCGAACATTGTATCAACATCCTTAGTGAATTTCCTAGTCGTGGAGTAGAAAAGTGAACTATGAGTCTTGAGTGCTCTGAACCACTTCAAATACTGTGTCATTTACTTTTAGTCTCTTTAACTGTTATATCTGCTGTTTGATTTATAACCTTGATTTTATCTTAAGGGGATAACTAAATCATATATTCCGTTGTGCTTAATTAATCATTTAATTAACAAAATTGTTAAGTTACTCTTTGAAAAGAAAATTATAAAATATATATTCAACCCCCCTTCTAGATAACTTTTGCGCCTCCGAGAACTAACATAATACTTTTCAAATTGTCACGTAAGTCAACAAACTTCATTTTGAATAGTTTTTTTACTACTACTGTTGGAGATGCTCTTATTTCCACAAAAAAAAAGATTATAAGAACTGATATTTCCACATAAAAATTGATATTTACACATGATCTCTCTCACATGACTAGTGAATGAGTCACATCTCCATGTGAGAGACTCGTGTAAAAATATCATTTTAACAAGTGAAATATCAGTTTTCTAAATTATTTATATTTTCACAAGCTCATTAGATGAGACCATATAACCCATTTAATTACTATTCATATAAAAGATCATTTGTGAACATATTAATCCCTATTTTTATACTAGTAATATTGCATAATATGTCTTTTCTTTTTCTTGGAATTTTGTAAAATTATAAATGTTGCCTATATAGCATGAAATTTGATTAAATTATTCTAGTTTATGGGAACAAATTAAGAAAAACTAATTGATATAGTGATGCTTGATTTGTTTTATTTGTGCAATTGTTAGGAAATGAATGCCTAATTTTGAAAAAAATTCAGTTTTTTTAAAAGTAATATAAGAAAGAAATTATGGTCAAATGGGAGAGATAGATATATACAATAATATCTAAGCATGTTAGCAGTATTGTAAGGAATTTTATACACTTTTGTGAACATTTATATGGTATAGTTAATAAATAGATACAACTTTATATACTCATTCCTCTCCTCAGAACCGAATATACTCATTTGTTATTAAAATCTAAAAATAGAATATTATTCTTTTTATTAGAATATAAGAAAATAGGACTCTTTTTATTAACTATATAAGGAAACTTTCACTTGCCAATTAAAGAAGAAAACCAAATGGATTTCTTTAGATGATACTATGCTTTGCTTGAGGCCATAATTATCTTTCTAATATTATTCCTTCCTTGTCTTGCGTTTACAAAGGAAAATCTTTCTTATCTTTTGTGACTCAAGAAAATTAAAAGAAAATGGTGATGATGTTGAGTTAGGTGATGTTTGATAAAATTGAATAATTAATATTTGAATGTAGGTTAATATATCTTAATAAATCAGATTATTTGATATCATCTGAGTGGAATAGTATCTGAACTTAAAAAATTATTTGGTAACTAAAAAGTATAAAATATCTGAATGATTTTTAAATTTAAAAATATCTCAAATTGACTTTTCAAACCTCAATAATTATCTTAAAATTTGGAATTGAGAGAATACAATATTTATAAAGGCTCCATAGATTTATTTTTTTATTAAGAGGCAGTTCTTAACGATTTAGATTTAAATATTCCTCTTGCCGATTAAGAGAAGATAAGTGACAAACAAAATTTTACCAGATAACTTTACTTTCTTACCGAATCAGATGTAGAGCTGTTAAGATATATTAAGAGTTAAACAAATACCACCTTAGTTATTATTGTAACTTATTATGTGTATGATTAGACCGATTCCTCTTATAAAAAAAAAAGAAAGATAAAAAAAGAGAGAAATGATGAAGATGATCTTATAATTATAAGCCCATTTTATTCTTTGCATATGAAAAGTGGAAATGTCCTCTTCAAGAGAAACTTTTCTCATGGGTGTTTTAAAACATGTCATGCCATGCTTCTTCTTACTATTATTCTTCACTTCACTATCTTTTTTTATTCACTATCTTGTAATGCTTATGAACTTTAATGGTGATGTAATCAGCCACAAAAATACATTACCCAACTGTAAGAATATATAGTGATGGGGGGTCAGGGTAGGGGGGTTGGCTGGTTAATAGGCTTACTGGCCTTTATGGTTGGGTTGGGTTGGGTTGTGTTTAGTAGGTTTTTGTTCCATTCATAACATGATCCAAAGATTAATTAAAGAAAGGAAAGAAACAAATAAATGCAATTATGCAAACAAGACATTAAAATAAACAAACAGTTCGAGCTCGATTCGTATTCGTTTGACTAAAAGTTCAATTCGAACTCGGCTCGAAATATAAATGATTCAAATATGAACAAATTTTAAAGTTCGATAAATTACTCGAACCTCCTCAAATTATACTTTTCTATTGATATTCATATCGGTTCGAAAAGTTCAAATTATTCGGGCTCGATTTGAGATCGTGTTCATCTCAATAGCTAAACAAGACTCAATCAAACTTTATTTTATACTCGATAAATTTTATAAATCAAATATAAACAACTCAATACTTGACTCAATTCGGTTGATTTACATCTTTACATGCAATGGGCAAGGGGTTTTGTGAGCCTGAGTGCCACTTAACTTTCTCTCTCTCACACCAAGTGTTGAAGGGAGATTTTTTTTATTATTTTTTTCTTCGTGTAGGTGTGTGTGTGCATGCGCGTGTGATTATATGGAGATGCATACTTAAAAATACTAGAGTTGAGATAATACTTCTTCTGGTTCCAAATTAAAACTTAAAACTTGAGAACATAAGTATTTTTAAAAAATAAACAGATTTGAGCAGTTCATGCCATATCTGAAATATGGAGGGTAGGATTTTTTAGGCTTATCTAATACTCCTTTCGTTATAAAATTAGATATAAATTTAAAAATAATGACTTTTAAGGATAATATTATATTTTGAAATAATAACAAATTAGAAATATCATGTTATGATTACTTCTAAAATAAAAAATAATTTTAATATTAAAACAAATTAAAAAGAAAAATATATATCTAATTTTGAAACAGAGATAATATCTCATATATGCCACGGCGAATTTTATATATAATTTTGAAACAAGATTAATTCATTATTTCATTATACTTAAATCTTTGTAAATTCAGTACTAGTAGTATTTAACAAAAAAAAAAAGTAAAATACTATACTAGGGTAGCTTAGCAACCCAAAATTCTTAACTAAGGAAGACAATCTAGTTATTTTCTTGGGTCGGCTGCCAACTTTTCTTTATTTTTGAACCATGGAGTAATCAGAAAATGTTTTCTAACTCTTTCCCCAGTCCCAAAACGAGGGCGCCGCTTGATGTTATGACTCCTTTTTCGCATAATAATGTTTATTAATATATATATAGATAGCGATCACGTTCGGACTCTTGGACCTGATTAAAATTCGAATTCTACTTATTTTTTTTATTTTTTTTTAAAAAACAACTAAAAAAAAATTAATATTTTATAGAACTGGAATTTTTTCATAATACAGTATTTTAGGCGTGATTTGGATACATATAACAAAACAAGTCTGTACAGACTTGTTTTGTTATATGTATCCAAATCACGCCCAAAACACTATATTATGGAAAAATGACTGAACAGATTTGTTTTGTTATATGTATCCAAATCATGCCCAAAACACTGTATTATGAAAAAAATTCCAGTTCCATAAAATATTAACATTTTTTAGTTGTTTTAAAAAAAAAAAGCAAAAAAAAAAATCCAAATTTTAAAAAAATCCAGACTCCCCGACCAGAACCGAACTATATATATATATATATATATATATATATATATATATATATATAATTCTAGAACCATATATTTTGCTTGTTTTGAGCTCTATAGGAATTGTATTTTATTGATATTGGTAGTATTATTTTCAGGAATTAGCTATGTATAGAGATAGCTAGACATTAGTACCTTTGGTTCACGATAAAAACACCATGATTCCATGCTTTCTTTCGTATCGTGCATGCTTCACATGAGACCTGTCACGCATCAAATTAAACAATCCACATACGTGACTCTATAATATGGTCATACATAATTGTATATGTTTTATTATGTCGTTTTGGTAATTTTTTTTTTTTTAAAAAAAATATTTTGACAGACAGACTGTACACAAATAAAACATACACGACTGTGTATGATCAATATTCCTTATATATATATATATGGCAAAAAGTACTTTTTGACCACTGTGGTTATAGTATTTTAACTAATTAATCACTGTGCTTTTAATTTATTCAATTAGCCCACTATACTATTTAAAAATGTGCAATTAACCCATTTCGTCCAATTTTGCAGACGGACGTTAAAAATTTGGCCTTATTTTTCCTACGTGGCTTTTACAAATTAAACGCTAATGATGTGTATTTGCTGATGTAGTCAGCAAGACCAATCAGTTAAGCCTTCGTGGAATGGGCGGGAGGAAACCATAGCAAACAAAAGAAAAACAAAGACACAAATCGAGGAACAAACAAACTTTCGTCTAGGGCTCAAAATCAAACCTTCGTCTGAGAAGAAATCGAGGAAGGAGGTGGTGCTCTCTCACACAAAATGAATTTAACAAGGTTAGGTTCCAATCGCTCTACCATAAGAAGCGTACAGATCAAAAAATCGCTCTCACCGAACAATCGCTCACCACAGCTTAGAGTTCCAATCGCCACTAAACAACCGCTCACCATGTAAGTGTGGTTTGGGTTCCACCAATTTTTGTCTGAAAAATCCAATATTGCACTCTTTTCATCTTTGTTTTCTCTTAAAAACGAAGGTATACGGTGTTGATAGGAAGTATTTCACTTTTTCATCTTTGTTTTTTCCAATCCCCAGGTTCTCATATGAAGTATTGCACTTTTATGCACCAGAGGAATATTAACAGTGAAGTTATGGCTATCAACATTAGTGTAAAAGTGTTGTTTCCCTAATAGTTGGTAGCCATAACTTCATTGATTATAGAGTTTGTAAATTGATGTGATAAATGGAAATCACATAGGTTTAAGTGTTAAGCAATCGTAAAAAGTCATTAAGGTTTAGTGTTTCTTTAATGTTTATAGTTGTGTTTCTTTAATGTTTACAGATTTCTTTAATAGTTGACCATGTAATAAGTTTATGCAGTAAATGGTCATGGTGCTAACAAATTGAACATGTTGTTTAATGCAGCATGAACTACTTTGATGTTGAATTGTACCATGGAGGTCAGTTTGTTACTAAGGAGGATGTATCATATGTTTATAAGGGTGGAAGGAAAGAAACTTATAAGGGGGCTGATGGAGATTACTTGAATGTTGAGAGGATGGTGAAGTTGGTATATAAAAGACACTTTGATATATACTTCAAATTGGTGGGGTGGAATTTGAAGGAGGGTCTAGAACTTCTTCATGATGACAATAGTGTAAGACTGCTAATTGATGAAGCTCTGAAAACTGGGAAGATTGATATGTCTTTGTGACCACGTGAGGATAATGAAGAAACACCACCGAGGTTGATGTCGAGATGAGGAAGCACCAAAGCAGACGGATGATGATTCAAGTGATGCTACTTATGAGGAAAGTGATGAGGAGTTAAGTGATGCTACTGATGATGATGAGAATGAGGAGTTAATAAATATAAGAAAAAGAAAGGGACTGATAAAAAAATCAAGAGGACAAGAGTTGGTTTTGGATTGTGAAGTAAATCTTGATGAAGATCAAGTTGATATTGGTCACTTACATGTTGAGGATGTTGGGGCTTCATCTATCCCAAGAAAGCAACCAAAAGTTGAACCAAGTACACAAGAGAGCAGTAGCAGGGGGAAAAAGCTGGCATCCAAAAAAACTAATGCTGCTAAGGCTGTAGGGATGCAAACAACCAAATGTTTTCAATTGCTTGGGCAGTGGTTGAAAGTGAGAACAAGGATTCCTGGAGTTGGTTTCTAGGTCTATTGCTAGAGGATGTTGGCCTGGAATTAGGTAGAGGATAGACCTTGATAACTGACCAACAAAAGGTATTACAAATGTTTACAAATGTTTTTGAACTTTATGTTTTTATTACTTGTTATTATATTTTGTACTAAACCTGTAATAAATATATATTTACTGAAATCTTTGCAAGGGTTTGGTTCCTGCTATACAAGAGCTTTTGCCAGAGGCAGAGCATAGATGTTGTGCAAGACACATCTATGCTAACTGGTAGACTTAGAGATTATGAGTTGTTCATGTGGGGTATGGCAGTTATCTGGTATTCCTTGTCCCCATGGAGTAATTGGAATCCTGCACATGGAACAACCAGTTGAGAACTATGTTGATTCCTGCTATTATGTGGATACTTACCTGAAATCATATAATCACTTGTTAAATCCAATGGGGGGTTCAAATGAATGGCCTCCTTCCAACATGACAACATTGTTGCCTCCATCAACCAAGAGAATAGCAGGCAGACCTAAGAAAATTAGGAGGAAGGATCCTAATGAAGAGCCCAGAACCAAGACCAAGTCATCTAGGAAAGGGACTCCTATTAGGTGCTCTAGGTGCAAAGAGTATAGGCATAACAAGTTAGGTTGTAAGTGACACAACCAAGGGATGAAATTGGGACACAACCTACTGAAGAACCTACTCAAGCTACTCAAGCTACCCCACAATCTGGAGGTGCCCCAAGGCTTAATAAGCTGGGGGTAAGCTTTTTTAAAACCAATTTTTAATATTTACTTGTATATTATTTCACATGTGGTTCTATTCTACAGGTGAAAAGGAAAGAAAGGGGTCAAGGACAGAATTCTGGAAATGGAAATCAAACTAGGCAAAAAGAAGTAAGGAATTGTATATTATTTCAATGCTTGTTGGCAGCCAAACACTAATTGGTTTTGTCCATGTAGGTAAGGAAAAGCCCAAGACTGGCAACAAGTGAGACTAGAAGCGAGTGTGGGGAAGGGCGTGAAAAGGGACCATTCGCGACCTAGAAAGAGCGAAGAAGTGGACCAGGACCATCAACCAGGTGGAAAGTAAGGGCTAAAAGAAGACTAGACTGAACAAGTTATGGTTCATTATTTTGTTAGACATTAGGTTGTACTTTTTTGTTCTGACTTGATCAAAGGGACCATATTAAAGTAATATTTTGGTAACCAAATTCTGTATTGAATTGGTCTTTTAATGTGGTTATGTTTTGTGGTTGATAACCAAATTCTGTATTGACTTAATATACTTTATCAGTTGGCTATGCTTAATATAATTATGGCTCTATTTTTGACATTTGGTGTTGTCTCTGTTTTTGTTAATTGTTTTGGCAATTGTTGTTCGTAACATTTGTTGTTGGTTGTGTTCAAGTTAGGTTAGGATGTTGGCTCTGTTTTTTAACAGTTAGTGTTGGCTCTGTTTTTGTCAACTTTTTTTGGCAATTGTTGTTGGCAACAATTTTTGACAACTGATAACCAAGTTCATTACAATCAATACAATACCATTACAAGACACCACAAACATTACAATCATGTATTGATTTGTTAGTACCATGACCATTTACTGAATAAACAAACTACTAAAAATCTCATTTTCAATGGGGGTACATTACAACCTATTACAATCCATGGAAATAAAAATCTTGACAACTGATAACCAAGTTCATTACAATCAATACATGTAAATTCATGTCAAGATTAGAATTGTAGTGACAATCCATGAAAATACACAATTACATCTAAGTTTTGAGTTTGCCTCCTTAAGTCTATCAACTTCCATTTCCTTTATCAGTGTTTCCTTCTTCAGAATTTTCAACTTTTGCTTCAGTTTAGCATTTTTTTCCATCACCAAGCTCACCTCTTCAACTGGTTTGCTCATCACACTAGTTGCTTCATCAACATTGGAAGGCACTTCAATCCATTGAAAATATCCACAATATCTCCCAGATTCCTATCAAATATATATAATTAACCAAACATTATTTAACAGAGATGGGGAAAACAGAGCCACATGCCATATTAAACAGAGATAGGAATGAAATGCAGATTACAAATATGACAGAGAATAAACTAACCCCATAGTTGCGGCAGCCATAAAATCTTTTTCCTTTTGACCTATATTTCTTCGAAATACAGATTCGAGCTGGTACATCACAAAAACACTTGTGCAGTTCTGAAGCAGTGGTTAACATTGAGCTAGTTCGGGATGAAGCCATATCAGATGTACAATACATTTGCATACCTCGAAACCAATTTTCAAGCAAAAGCCCTAATTTTCGTGCACTTTTACTTAGAAATGGGGAACCCTAGTTCTTCAATTCTTCAGTTCTTCACTCGACCCACTCGATTTCACTCGATCTTCAGTTCTTCAATCGACCCACTCACTTTCGCCTCACATACGATCAAGATCGTCCCATGTATTCTCTCTCTCAATCAACACAATCGAGTTCGACAGACATTACGAGCAACAATGGTTTGCTTTGCAATGGTTTCTGTTTATATCTTCGTCCCGATCAGCAAATACACATTAATAGCATTTAATTTCTAAAAGCCACGTAGGAAAATAAGGCCAAATTTTTAACGTCCGTCTGCAAAATTGGACGGAATGGGTTAATTGTACATTTTTAAATAGTATAGTGGGCTAATTGAATAAATTAAAAACACAGTGGCTAATTAGTTAAAACACTATAGCCACAGTGGCCAAAAAGTGTTTTTTGCCATATATATATAGGGAATGATCTATAATATATATTTGTTAGGCATACATTATCTCTATTGTTCAATATAGGAATCAATGACAGAGATTAATTTACGTCCGCTACTATTAGTAGCGGATGTGAATTTTTTAATTCTAATCTGGGCCGTTAGTTCTTTTATTGATGGTGTATGCTCATTTATTATTTATAATAAATACATGCTATATATATATATATATATATATATATATATATATATATATATAAAAGTATAAAAACTGAGAAAGAAAGATGCTGTGGACTTTAAGTCTTTAATTTAATTCATTCACTTGTCTTCCTTTTTGTTCCTTTAGGCAGTGCAAAGTATATACTGCCAGGTGGTGTTGAATTGGTAACTAGTATACAATGCCAAAAGCTCATTTTTCATACCCCATGTTTGTACGTAACTAGTAGAGACTCGTAGGGTTACAGAAAAAATTCAATAATAAAACAGTCTCATTAATATTTGAGGTAAAAGAAATAACAAATTAAAATATTAAGTCCCCAAAATATAAAACCAACGTAAAATAAATAAGCTTATATATTTTGGATTACCCTAAATAATTAATACTCCTACATAAAATGTAGTATATATTCCGAAATATAAAGAAATCGTCATCACCGATATTTTGTCAAACATCATGGCTTAGACTTAGAGGTAAGGAATAATAAGGATGACAAAATTAAGAAAAGTTAGGTAAGGAAAGGATGAGAATCCTAACTTTTATTTGTGAGTTTGATAAGAAAAATATAATCTTAACTCTTAAATAACATATTTTTATTAAAACGACGTCGTTTTGAAAATTATTTTAAAAAATAACAAGGGTCGCGGGTCATATTTTTATAAATAAAAGAAAAATAAGTGAGATAACTCTTTTTTAATATTATTTTATTTTTTAAAAGAATCTCCAAAATGATATAATTTTAATAAAATTATGTTATTTAAGAGGTATGTTTTAAATCTATTTAAGCTGGGGATATACTATATAGCAAGTCGACAAATTTATCTGATATTTTATTTATTAAATTCGGTTAGCATGAAGTTATCATACACTTTGACCACTATGAAATTTATAACAATTTGTTTCATTCATTAATTATAGTAAATTAATGTTACATTTTAACTCTAGCTTTTTATTTGTGGATCAGCACAAATATAACATTTGTTATAATCAATGTAATAAAAAATTATAAAATTTTATGGTTGCTAAAAAACTGTAAGAACTTCATTATTTGAAGTGCTTCAAATCATCTAAAAAATTCTAGTTCACTAATATTCTCATATGAGTGTAAGGGTATAAATAAACTGAGTCGAGCCGAGTATTGAGTTGCTTAGATTTGGTTCATAAAATTTATTGAGTATAAAATAAAGTTTTATTGAGACTCATTTAACTATCGAGTCGAACACGATCCTGAATCGAGCCCGAATATTTTGAACTTTTCGAACGAATATGATACGAATATCAATAAAAAATTGCAATTTGAGGAGGTTCAAGTAATTTATCGAACTTTAAAATTTGCTCATATTTGACTCATTTATATTTCGAGTCGAGTTCGAATCGAACTTTTAGTCGAACGAGTATGAATCAAACACGAACTATTTGCGCATTTTACAGCCTTATATGAGTGGGAGGGATCCTTCACTTTGATATTATTTACTAATATCAAGTAGTAAAGTTATTAAAAGTTTCAGTTAGAAACTAAACTTAAAATACTAAAGCTATGTTTGTTTACAAGAATTATAATTCATGAGATTATAATTATAATCTCAAGGCTATTAAGTCATTTTATAATTTCAAGTCTAAATTTAAAAATAAATAAGACATTTGGTATTAATACTCATATCTCAATTAAAGTATAATACTTGCAAATAAACATAACCCAAGTTCTTGTATAATAATATCAAGAATAAGGATTGAGTTGGTCCTAGTGCTAATATATCATCATAAAGGATGGATCTAAGCAGCTATCAATGGGGATCAAATTGTTGTTTTAAGTTAGTAAGTAGGATTGAAACTTGGGTGAAGTGCGAGGGTTGAACACTTGACTAGAGAGAATTTCAAAGTGAAACGCAATCTTTTGAAATTTAACAAATTAAGAAGTGGTTTATAGTGGTTAAAATGTCAAACCTACCTAATTTAATTTAAGCAAGACTTAACTACACTTTCCTTTCAAAGTATAACCCAACTTACACAAGCGATTCTCAGTTATCAAAATTAATAATAACTGTCCCAAATACATTTAAGTAAATAAAAGTGACCCTAAAATCATTTCCGGCCATAACTTTGGCCGAATTATTGGCATGCTGATCATTCACGTGATGTAATGTACAGTTTCATCATACGAAAATCGTATAATAAACGTTGACAATAAGATTAATTATCAAATACAATCAAAATGCAAACTTAATCCAAATAAAATAATTACTAATTAAAACTCAATTATTAACTCAAATAAAATAATTAATCCAAGTTAAATAATTAAAACTCACTAATTAATCCAAATAATATAATTAAAAATAATAAGCCATCATCGATTATAAAAACAAAGCACAAACGATTTACCCTTTAAATATCTTGAAAATTGATAGAATTTACCAACAATTGCATTCAAATAACCAAAGTTGGTCAAATATGTAAGACCCCGAATTTTATGAAATAAAAGTATTCAATTTTTTTTATAATTATTATTCAGTAAATGGTTAAATTGATTTAAAGTTAAAGTTAAGGGTGATATATGTAAAGTTTACAAAATATGCAAGTGGTTATAAAATACTCATTGTTGTCGGAGAATATTCGTTTGGTTGTGGAATATTCTTCACGCATTTTGAGAATATTCGCATTTGACAAATGACCATTTAATGGGCCCCATAATGTAATAACTATCTGGATGAAAGCAACGACAAGTTTGAGTTTTTATAAATAACGGCGTAATCGTTACCATTAACATTGTTAGAATACCTGGTGGTTAAAATACAGTAATACGCGTGGTTGCACAGTAGCACACGATATTGCACAATATTTTTGAATTATTGATTCTTACGTAAGAAGGCACTACTCAATAATTGTTGCAGTAATTACTATTCAATATTTTATTTTATTGATTCAATAATTGATGTGTTGATATTTTATATTATTGTTGTTTCAATAATTGTCACGGCACAGTATTTCCCATTATCAGATCAATAATTTATATTATTTGAACAATATTATTAGATAACATTATTGGCAATGTCTAGAAAGTTCTGTCAATGAGAGGTTTGGTCACCTAATTGCGCGCCAGTAAGGAGAAATCTTTATCGGAAAGCCCCTCTTTCCTGAGAACTGCCTGGTTGTCATTATTGTGATTCTGTAATATTATTTATGAATAATTAATTATTGATTTATATGATAAGAAAATATTTATTTGATGTGGATATAAATGATGAGTTTATTTATTTTATGTGGTTATAAATAAAGGAATTATTGTTGAGGTATTTTATTAGTATTTTATCGGATTGGAGGTATTAAAAAATTAAATCGGTGTTCTTAAAGCTCTATTGCGTGAGTTATAATTTTAATCCAACCGTTGGATCGTTGTGATTTTTGGATATGTTATACATATATAAGTTGAGTATATGTCCATAAATTTTGAACCGTTAAAAATTAACGTATGATTTGTTATGAATTTTAAGAGGTGTTAAAAATTATCCGTTTGTGGAATTCGGATATTTTCTGCTTGGAATTTGGAAAAACTTAAAGCTTCAAAGTTGTAGAGAATTCGATTTCGTATGAAGTAGACATAAAATTCGTATTTTTTTTGATAAAAGAGCTATTTATTATGAATTATTGAAGTTTCGAAAATTAAAATATTTTTATTAAAATTATGGGTGAGACCCACTTTTATTTTTTCAAAACATGTGGGATGAAAATTCTTCCAAGATGGCTGCCCAATAATTCAAGATGGGCATGCGTAGAATGAAGAAAAAATAATAATAATACTTTATTATTTTAGTCTCCTATGGCGTTCTAGCATTTTTCTATAAATAGGCGCTTAAGTTAGAATTGAAAATCACATCAGAAACATAAGTTTTCTCTCTCTATATTATCGAGCGTATTTTTTTGAGTATTTAGATACTTTGAGAATTACTATTCAGTGCAAATTTCCTTCGACTTTACATCCGATATTCCAGTCAGAAATACTGCTCTTTTGAGGTAAGGGATTGTAAGGGTTATTATGTTTTTCAGTTTTGTAAATATTCCAACCCTCAAAAATTTTAGAAAAATTTGAAATGATAATTTGATGAGTTTTCTAGATTGTGTCCAAAAATGGTGATTTTTGGATGTATAGATTAAGAGTTATGAATTTTATGGGAAAAGACTATTTTAAAAGTAAACCCTTTTAACTCCTTGTAGTTAACTCCAAAATTGGTAAAATTTTTATTGGGAGTACATATATATAACAGAAGTATACTCTGAAAATTTCGAAATTTTTAGACAAAGTACAATTTATGATAAATGTATAAATATTCGGCAATTTTGGTCATATAAAAAATAGTAAATGAATTTTAAAAATTCTAAGAAAAATATATGTTTAATATGGGACTATATTCTGCTAAATCCCAGAAAAGAAAATTTTCTGGGACTGATTTGGTATTTTTCATGAAAATGGACTAGTAAGGAGTAAATGAATTAAATATGTTATGTGAAGAAAAAAAATTAGAAAATAGGATTTTATGGATTAAGAACCCTATATAAGGTATATGCAGATTTTTGATGAGGGTTTTTGGTTATTGGTGATGAAATCTTATGAGTTTGGCATTTTAGGATGATTAAATGCATTAATTAGTAAAAAGTGTAAACAATTAAAATAAATTGTTTATAAGTTTAAGAAATGATTAAATATTGTGGTAATATTAATAATATTAGATTATGAGATTATTAAGTGATTTATAACATTTGGATTAAGGTATTATGAAATCATTGATTTAAAATATTATTTAATGATTAATAATATTAGTAAATGAATTTAATATTATTATATAATGAATAATATTAAATGGAGTTTATAATATAATGAATAATGTTATTATCTTCGTTAAATATTCGTTGAAATATTATTTAATGTTCATATTATTTTTGGATATAATATTATTCTTGAATTTTACTTCACAAAGCAGTATCATGTTGACAATTTGAATATTATTGAATTCTGGATAAATTAAATTGTTAAAGTTTTTAAAAATTTATCCTTTATCTCATGTGATTGATTCTTTATATCCTTGTCATGATCCTCATGCTTATATTGTGATGAAAGTCATCTTTGGCCCGTAGTGCAAAGACGACCTGTTGTTGAATATCTTTGGCCTGTAAGTGCAAAGATGACATGTTGTGGAATATCTTTAGCCCGTAGTGCAAAGATGACCTGTTGTTGAATATCTTTGGCCTGTAAGTGCAAAGTTGACCTGTTGTTGAATATCTTTGGCCTGTAGTGCAAAGATGACCTGTTGTTGAATATCTTTGGCCTGTAGTGCAAAGATGAACTGTTAATGAATATCTTTGGCCTATAGTACAAAGATGAATTTATTAGTATGATTATGAACAGGAACTGTGATTTGGTATAACCATGATCTTTGATGTTTCATGTGACGCCCCCAAAATAGGTATACATCACCCATCTTGGGTCGTCAGATACATGGTACAGAATACAAATACAATCTTAAATATACAACAAGAGCTGTGAGTTTTAATACAAATATTGTCTTATAGACAATATCCACTCTCAGAATAAGTCCTCATTACAATTATTATCACACTATTTCATAGAATAGTGAGGACTACTAATGTTATCATCTGGACCATTACTCCGTTCCCCGACTAGTCCTCGCTACGTTACTCATTTCACGAAGAGAACAAAGTGAAAGAAAGGGTGAGCTCAACTAGCCCAAGAAGAAATATTATGACTAAGATAATGCAGGATAAATTATCATTAGCCTTCAACAATGTTAAATCGATAAAATACAATGAGACAACAAGTTTAATCAGAAGCGGAATAAGCAATCCATTAAAAGAGTCAAGTAGAGAATAGAATCTACTATCTTTTATGATTTAAAAGTTTTTCATCACTTTTATCACGAGACTCGACAATAAATAATCCACATCATCCCCGCACTACTGCCCAAGGATATTCATTAGGTCACGACCACAAATTATCCATGCACTACGGGCCAAGGATATTTGTGTATTCATCAATGGTCATGATCATGCCAACAACTCATCCATCAATGCACTTCGGCCAATGAGGACTTTTACCACATCATTTGTAATATTACGGTACCATGATTACAATCAATAATCCTCGTCATAATCATCATACCAAGTCCATCTACGCACCTACAAAATACATATGACTTTCAAAAATAATATAAACATGAGGATGATGACAATGATATAAGAATTCAATAAAACAAGTTCAAGAAATAATTTATTCAGGAACTAATAACGTCCAAATTGTCAACATGATAGTTCTTTGTAAAGTAAAATTCAAGAATGCTCAGAAGAATATTTCCATGAAAAGATACTGGATGAAGCGCAAATATCAAGAATATTCCACTAATTTCATGGAGTATAGAAATCAAAACTTTAACCAACTAAGTATAATAAAGAATGGAATAACAACAAAAATCACCATGCATGCGGTACTTCGCATAGACAGGTTATTCCAACAGATTAATAAATAACGGAACCAGGTCAGGTGAAATTCACACCGACAGGATGTTCCAACAAAATAATAAAGAATGGAATAACAACAGAAATCACCATGCATGCGGTACTTTGCATAGACAGGTTATTCCAACAAAATAATAAATACGGAATAATAAATAATGGAACCAGGTTAGGTGAAATTCACACCGACAGGATATTCCGAAAGAATATTAAAGAATGGAATAATAGAAGAATTTCACCATATATGCAGTACTCTGCATTTACAGGTTATTCCAACATAATAATAAAGAATGGAATAACAGAAGAAGATCACCAAGTATAGGTAAACCGCATATACAAAAGTTATTCCACCAAGTATAGGTAAATCACAGATACAAAGTTATTCCAACAGAGTAATAAATAATGGAATAATAGAAGGATTTCACCAAGTATAGGGGATTCCGCGTATACAGGTTATTCCAATAGAATAATAAAGAATGAAATAACGTAAGAATTTCACCAAGTATAGGGTATGCCACAGATATGAAGTTATTCCAATGAATAATAAAGAATGGAATAATAGAAGTTCTCTTCATGAATAAGAAAGAATAACACCCTTACCGTAAAAGACACCTTTGGATATAGTAAGTAGTGAAGTAGCAAAATACTCTTCTTCTTTCTCTCTATAATTTCTCTCTCTAGAGTTTCAAAGAATTCAGTAAGAAATAATGAAGGAATGAGCTTCTATTTATAGAAGAATGGATTGAATAAGAACTAATTCTGAACGGTCCAGTTGATTTACTTTTAAACCAGATTTATTGATTGATTTCTATTAAAACTTAAAGCAACGGTCCATACCGATTTACTTATTAAAACTTTAAACCAAATGATCCATATTGATTCACTATTATAACTTTCCACCAATGTCCATATTGATTCACTAATATAACTTCAACCAACTATTCGAAAAATTAAAGACATCTCCTCATGGAATAATATTGTACCCAAAAATGATTTGGACCGAAAAGAAATATATTGTTCGGTGAATAGTAACTTGTGAATAGTAACTCATGAATAGTAACTCGTGAATACTCGTGAATAGTAACTCGTGAATAGTAACTCATAAATAGTAACTCATGAATAGTACTCCGACACGAAAAGTGTCCCGAATCCCCGATTGAACAATATAACCTTTAAACATCAATTATCATCGGAATAGATGTCGATTTCTACTAACACAAATAATCCCAACACAATGAAATTATCAAATTCATCTTTAATCAACACGAACTTATTCATCATTAATATTATAACTCACAATATTTAACAACCAAAGTTGTTCCTAGGAAGAGGGGCTTTCAATAAGGATTTCTCCCTATTGGCGCGCAATTAGGTGACCAAACCTCTCCTTGACAGAACTTCTAGACATTGTAAATATTACAATTTAATAATATGAATAACTTTGTCGTCTCAATTATTGATTTAATAACATATCAAATAATGCAGATGATACTGTGACAATAATTGGATCAATAATATGAGAGATATGATCAAGAATTATCAGTAGTAATAATTTAGTATAATCGAGTGATTTCTCACGTAAGCATCAATAATCAATACCGCAGTGCTACTATGCAACCATACGTATTATTATTATACTTTTACTACCGAGTAATTCAACAGTTTTAACGGTAATACCTCCGGGGCCAAGTATTTATAAAATATTTTTGTCGTTTTCAATCCGACAATAATTCCGTCATGGGTCCACTTAATGATTGTGCCGTCGCATTTAATATTCCCCGACAAAAAGAATATTCCCACCAATCAATATTTTATAACAACTTGCATACTTTGCAAAATTTATAAATATTACCCACAACTATAACATTATATCAAATCCAAACCATAATTTTGAAAAAAATATTTCGAGAAAATTAAATCTTTATTCGTAAAATCTGGGGTCTCACATTTCAGGTAAAGACAGGTGATGAAAATTATCTTCGTCCTGGATGAGAAGAGGAATTTAGAACCACAATTATGATTATGAGTTATTCACATGATTGTGGATAGGAACTGTTGATTGATGTTACAGGGATAAAACATTGTTGGTGGAATTTTAACATGGAAAAGATAATAGACTTTATGGTCTATTTGACTCTTCTAATGGATTGCTCGTTCCGCTGCAATCTACCATATGTTCTAAATCTCTTATTTATTACTGACGAAGGCTATTTGTGATGCCCCCAAAATAGGTATACATCACCCATCTTGAGTCGCCAAATACATGGTACAAAATTCAAATACAACTTAATAATACAACTGTCGTGTAAAATACGACAAAACATAAACTGAGAGTTTAATACGAATATTGTCTTCTAGACAGTATTCAAACTCAAATGAAGTCCTCAATACATTTATTATCACACTATTTCATAGAATAGTGAGGACTACTAATGCTATCATCTGGACCGTCACTCCGTTCCCCGACTAGTCTATGCTACGTTCTCATTTCCTAAACAGAACAATGAAAGCAAAAGGGTGAGCTTAACTAGCCCAATAAGAATATTATGACTAAGATAATGCAGAATAAATTATCATTAGTCTTCAACAGTGTTAAACTGATAAAATATAACAAACATCAAGTTTAACTGCAGCTGAATAAGCAATCCATTAGAAGAGTCAAGTGGAGAATAAAATCTACTATCTTCTATGATTTAAAAGATTTTTCATCACTTTTATCGCTAAGACTCAGCTTAATAAATAATCTACATCATCCCTGCACTACGGCCAATGATATTCATTAGTATCACGACCACAAATTATCCATGAACTACGGGCCAAGGATATTCGTGTTTTCATCAATGGTCATGATCATGCCAACAACTCGTCCCATCAATGCACTACGGGCCAACGAGGATCATTACCACATCATTGTAAATATTACGTGCATGATTATACCGAATAATCCTCGGTTATAATCATACCAAGTCCATCTACGCACTACAGTGCCACGTATGACTTTCAACATAATATAAACATGAGGATGATATATGACAATGATATAAGAATTCAATAAAACCAGTTTAAGGATAAATTTTTAAAGATTTATAATTTAATTTATCCAGAAATCAATAACGTCCAAATTGTCAACATGATACTGCTTTGTGGAGTAAAATTCAAAAATAATATTGTACCAAAAATAATTTGGACCGATAACGAATTAATTTTTATCATGAATAGTACTCCGGGTGAATAGTACTTGAGTGAATAGTACTTCGTGAATAGTAATTTAGGAATAGTAACCCCGTGAATAGTATTCCGACATGAAAAAGTTAAAACTTATCAAAAATGCTCAGAATAATATTTCCATGAAAAGACACCGGATGAAGCGCAAATATCAAGGATATTCTACTAATTTCATGGAGTATAGAAACCAAAACTCTAACAAAACGAGTATAGAATTTGAAATCTGAAACAAAATAATATTACTTACATACTACAGAGTATGGAAGAAAATATTATTTCAAGCGAATATTGAACAAAAATAACATCCCTTACCTTATAAAGAAGAGTATTCCAACTGGTATAGTGGGGATATTCTTGAAGAAAACTTTCACTATTTTCTACACTCAAAGCTTTCTAAAACTCTAAAGAAATACGTTCAATATTATAGAAGAAGAATTCTCTGATTCTGGTGTAATTTTCAATTCTAACTAAGCATCCTATTTATAGGAGAATGGAAAGTATACTATGCAATAAAATATTCTAATAAAACAAAAATTTTAAATAAAATATAATATATATATATATATATATATATATATATATATATATATACACACACACACATGCTCATTTTAAATTCACTTGGATGAATTCCTTTGATCACTCCCTTGATAAACTTTCAAACCTAACTATATATATATATATATATATATATATATATATATATATATATTATACTCATAACACACTATTTTGAAAAATGAGTAGGGGGGTCCATATAATTAGCAAAATTTATAACAAATACTTCATAAAAATCCACTCAATATTTTTAACAACATTTATCATCATTATTAAAATTCACAATATTTAATGACCAGGTCGTTCCCAGGAAAGAGGGGGATTTCCAATAAGAATTTCTCCCTATTGGCGCGCAATTAGGTGACCAAAATTTTCCTTGACAGAACTTCTAGATATCGTTAATATTATAAATAATAATATTAATAACTTTGTCGTCTCAATTATTGATTTAACAATATAAAATATCGACAATAATTGAATCAAATAACGTGAGATACTATACAATAATTACTATAACAATAATTGAACAAACTGAGTGACTTCTCATATAAGCATCAATAATCAATACTGGTAAGCTACTTATGCAACCACGCCAGATTTCATACTTTTAACACCGGTTGTTTCAACAGCTAATAAAGAAAAATTCATCGTTATTTTCATAAAAGATATTTTTGTCATTTTCTCAATCCACCAATAATTTCGTTGTGGGGTCCACTAATGATTCCGCCGTCAGATTAATATTCCCCGTTAAAACGAATATTCTCACCAATCGAATATTATATAACAACTTCATGCGTATTTTGCAAAATTTATAAATATTATCCACAACTATAACATTATATCAAATTCACTCCATAATATTCAAAAATGATATTTATAGAAAATTCATCTTAATTCATAAAAGTTGGGGTCTTACAACCTCCCCTTCTTATGAAATTTCGCCCTCGAAATTAGGGTACGTACCTTGATTTCTTTTCAGATTCTAACTCCCAGGTCATCTGTGAGATCCCAAATTTTATGAAATGAAAGTATTCAATTTCCTTATAATTATTATTTATTTAGTAAGTGGTTAAATTGATAAAAGGTTAAAGTTACGAGTGATATTTGAAAAAAAAAATTCAAAGTAAGCAAGTTGTCAGAAAAATAATCGATGGTAAAAGTATAGTAATACGCGTGGTTGCATAGTAGCACACGATATTGATTATTAATGCTTACGTAAGAAGTCACTCAGTTTTATTCAATTATTGTTACTATATTGTAAGACCCCAGCTTTTTATAAATAAAATTGAATTTTCTCTATTCATTATCTTGAAATAATAAGGAGTTAATTTGATATAATATTTTGGTTATGGGTGAAATGTGCAAATTTTACAAAATAAACAAGTGGTTGTAAAATATTCATTTCTGTCGGGGAATATTCGTTTGGTCGTGGAATATTCTTTTTGTCGAGAATATCCGTACGACGACGCAGTCAATTGTGGGCCCCATAATGGAATAACTGTCGGATAAAGAAAATGACAAAGTTTGAGTTTTATAAATAACTACGTAATTGTTACCAAGTAACACTATTGAATACACGTGGTTAAAATACGATGTCTGCTGTGGTTGCATAAAGAAGACACCTGCAGTATTGCATGAAAGATTGTTGAATTATTGATTTGTACGTAAGAAGGCACTACTCAATAATTGTGACAGTAGTTACTGTTCAATATTTTATTTTATTGATTCAATAATTGTTGCGTTGATAGTTTATATTATTATTGTTTCAATAATTGTCACTGCATAGTATTTTCCATTATCAGATCAATAATTCATATTATTTGAATAATATTATTAGATAATATTATTGGCAATGTCTAAAAAGTTCTGTCAAGGAGAGGTTTGGTCACCTAATTACGCGCCAATAAGGAGAAATCCTTATCGGAAAGCCTCCTCTTTCTTGGGAACGGCCTTGTTGCCATTATTGTGATTCTGTAATATTATTTGTGAATAATTAATTATTGATTTATATGATAAAGAAATATTTATTTGATGCGGATATAAATGATGAATTTATTTATTTTATGTGGTTATAATTGAAGGAATTAATGTTGAGGTGTTTTAACAGTATTTTTATTAGAATGGAGGTATTAAAAATTAAATTAGTCTTTTTACGATATATTGCGTGAGTTATAATTTTTAATCCGACCGTTGGATCGTTGTGATTTTTGGATATGTTATACATATATAAGTTGAGTATATGTCCACAAATTTTGAACCGTTAAAAATGAACGAATGATTTGTTATGAATTTTAAGAGGTGACTGATTCGGAAATTAAGTTTATAAATGATTTTAGTAAAAAATTCTAGAATTGAGTGGGCCCCACTTGTGGTTGGTGAAGAAATGTGCTGAATTTTATTTTAAATGTGGTGGGTGGCAATAGTAGCAGGTAAAGCCATCAGGTAGCAGGTTTGCACCTCATTTGGTAGAGAATGAGGAACGTATGACGCAGATGTTTCTGAGAGGTCTAAAACCCGAGATTCGTCAATACCTTATCTCTCATAAATTTTCTATGTATTCAGATGTTGTGCAATTATCAAAACTATATTTTTCTATAAATAGAAGCTCACTCTTCCTTCATTTCTCACCAATTCACTAAAGCTATAGAGCAATTATTATAGAGAAAGTATAGAGGGGGAAGCTATAGAGTGAAAGAAGAAGCAAAGTCTGCTACTTCACTATTCCAGTATCCAGTCTTCTTCTGAGGTAAGGGATATTATTATTATTATAAGGGGTATTATTTCTTTCGTATTTATGAAGAGAGCTTCTGTTATTCTATTCTTTATTATTATGTTGGAATAACCTATCTATGCGATGTACTGCATACATGGTGAAATTCTTCTATTTTTCTATTCTTTATTATTATGTTGGAATAACCTGTCTATGCGAAGTACCACATACATGGTGAAATTCTTCTTTTATTCCATTCTTTATTATTCTGTTGGAATATCCTGTCGGTGCGTACTACGCATGACCTTGTTCCATTATTTATTATTCTGTTGGAATATCTTGTCTGTGCGGATTACGCATGACCTGGTTTCATTCTTTATTATTCTGTTGGAATAACCTGTTTGTGCGGTCTATCGCATGCATGGTGAATTCTGTTGTTATTCCATTCTTTATTATTCTGTTGGAATATCCTGTCTGTGCGGATTACGCATGCCCTGGTTCCATTCTTTATTATTCTGTTGTAATAACCTCGTCATGCAAGCGGTCTATTGCATGCATACGGTGAATTTCGTTGTTATTCCATTCTTTATTATTACGTTGAATATCACATGCAAGCGGATTACGCATGACCTGGTTCCATTCTTTATTATTATATTAGAATAACCTGTCTGGGCGGTCTATCGCATGTATGGTGAATTCTTCTATTGGAATAACCTGTCTATGTGGATTATGTGACGCCCCCAAAATAGGTCCACATGACCCATTCTGAGTCACCAGATATCACTCCATAAAAATCAAATACAAATTTCATTTATACAATCGTTGAATCGTAAATGAGTAGTACGACAATGATAAGCCGTGAGTTTCAATACAAAATCTATGTAACTCTCATGGTGCCTCGACCACAACACCTTACAAAGATACTTTACATAAAAAAGTACAAATCGATAACTGCTTTTAGAAATTAAAATCTTTGGGAAAAGCTCAAGAAAACCTTCATACATGGGAGGTCATGAATCTAAGTTATGATAGATATCATATGCCCGAGAGATTATTCTTGGTTGATACAATAGACCCCAAAAAAATGAGAAGATTACTATCATGTTCCTTCCAATGATGAGTCTTCTCTCGACATATAATTATCTCGCTTATCTCCAAGTGAGAATTATATCTCAAATATACTCCAAGATCATATAGTAGTGCTTGTAGATATACTCGGCAAGTGGATGTGCACAACCCCATCTTATGATAACATGAGATTGTATGTCATTAGACATCTTGTATGATAGTGGCAAAAACCCTTCCAAAGTTGGGTTCTCATCAACCTATTGTTGTTCACCAAAATCAATTATCAAGTGACGATAAAATACGACACACATCTTAGGTCCTCAATGCAAATATATATTGCATGTCATGTCGCTTTATAATGTATTGAGAAACTTCAACAGCCCTCGGACCATCTCACTATTTCCTGTTATCCCCATTTCGACCCAAATTTACACTTATTATTACCTGAAAGGAATTGTGAAGCAAAAGATGAGCACAACTAGCCCAGTAAAGAATATCATAACTAAAGATAATTAAATTATCAATAGCATTCATCAGTAATAAATCAAAGATTTAGAACATATGGTAGATGATAAAACTTTTCAACCATAGTTGCAGCGAAACAAGCAATCCATTAAAAGAGTCAAATAGACCATCAGGTCTATTATCTTCTCCATGTTAAAAGTCCATCAATAATGTTTTATCCCTGTAACATCAATCAACAATTCCTGTCCATAATCATATGAATAACTCATAATCATAATTGTGGTTTCAAATTCTATTTCTCATCCAGGACGAAGATAATTTTCATCACCTGTATTTACCTCAAACATCAAAAATTATGGTTATACCTAATCACAATTTCTCGCCATCATAATCATACTAATAAATTCATCTTTTTTGACTACTACCAAAGATATACAATCAGATAACCAAGAATCAATAGCTCATCTTTTGCACTACATGCCAAAGATATATAACTCAGAAAACCAATAATCTTTGAGACTCACTTAATAGTATCACGACCACGAATTATCCATGCACTACGGGCCAAGGATATTCGTGTTTTCAATTACTACCATGATTATACCGAATAATCCCTCGGTCATAATCATACCAAGTTCATCTATGCACTTCACGGGCCAAAGATGACTTTTACCACATCATTTGTAACATTACGGTCATGATTATAATCGAATAATCCTCGGTCTTAATCATACCAAGTCCATCTATGCACGTAAGCCATGTATGACTTTCAACACAATATAAGCATGAGGATCATGACAATGATATAAAAATCAATCAAATGAGATAAAGGATAAATATTAAACATTTATAATATAATTTATCCAGGGTTCAAGAATATTCCAATGTTATCAATCACTTAATAATCTCATAATCTAATATCATTAATATTATAACAATATTTTAATCACTTTTTAAACTTATAAACAATTTATTTCAATTGTTTACGCTTTACCACATAATGCATTTAATCATTCAAAAATGTCATACTCATAAGATATCATCACCAATGATCAAATCCCTCATCAAAAATATGCATATAACCTATATAGGATTCCCTAGCCATAAAATCTTATTTTCCAATTTTGTTACTTCACATAACATATTTAACTCATATGTTCGTAACTAAACTATTTTCATAAAAAATACCAAATCAGTTCCAAAAATATTTCTTTTCTGGGATTTAGCATAATATAGTCCCATAATGAAAATATATTTTTCTCGGAATTTTTAAAATTCATTTACTATTTTTCAAAAATTAATTTCTAATTAATTCCTTAAGAAATTAGCTACCTCAAGTTTAACTCCATAAATCTCCAAATCCTGGCAGGATCTTACACATGTTAACGTGAGCTCCCAGTTTAAATTTCATGGTCATAGGAGTTATAGAACTCCGGTTATAGCGTTTTTCGTCCGAAAAATCTAAATATTGAAATGGTCATAACTTGCTCATTTTAAGTCGAAATGAGCTCATTTTTGGACAGGAGGTACTTTATACCATATACTTTCATTTCTCAAAAGGCCAGAATTCTTTCTCACAAATTAAGTGGCCGAAACAGCCCTTTTAAAATTCTGGGCAGTAGCATTTTCGCAATTTTCATCTTTTGACTCCTTTGCTAAAATCAGTCCACACGAAAATCTATAATACCTTTTTCAGTGATTCCACTTGGAGATACTACAAAACTCATAGATCTAACTCTAGAACTTAACCACACTCAAAAATTCAAAATATAATAGGAGATATGGTCAATTGAATTTCATGTTTCATTTTCACCAAAATCTGATTTTCAACCCTTTGTGATTTCTAAGAAACTTTCATGTTTTCACATAATAACCAACATAACTCATCATAACACTTATTAATACTTCATATACCCATGATTTTCATCATTCCAATACTTTTATTATGACTCTCATCATAATCAACGTAACCAGATTATTTCTATAATTTAATAAGGAATGAATATAAAGGATCATTCACCACAACAGAATAATAAAGAATGGAATAACAGAAGGATTCACCATGCATGCGATAGAGACCGCACAAGATAAAGTTATTCCCAATGAATAATAAAGACGGAACCAGTCCTGTAAAATGCATGCATGGGATATTCCAATGTAATAATAAAGAATGGAATAACATAAGGATTTCACCAAGTATAGGTATCGCCACAGATACAAAGTTATGTATAGGGTATCTTTAGTGTGTATATAGGTTATTCCAATAGAATAAATAAGAATGGAATAACATAATACCCCTTACAGTATAACAAATAATATCCCTTACCTTAGAAGAACTGGATACT
This sequence comes from Panax ginseng, assembly GCA_020205605.1. Taxonomy (NCBI): domain Eukaryota; kingdom Viridiplantae; phylum Streptophyta; class Magnoliopsida; order Apiales; family Araliaceae; genus Panax; species Panax ginseng. The sequence continues at coordinate 146,701,398 of CM035133.1, forward strand.
AGAATAGTGAGGTAGCAGACTTTTCTTCTTTTTCTTTCTATAGATTTTCTCTCTATAGCTTCTTTCTATAATTTCTCTCTAGAGTTTCAAAGAATTAAGTAAGAAATAATGAAGGAATGAGCTTATTTATAGAAGAATGGATTGAATAGTAATTAATTCATGAACGGTCCAGGATCGATTTACTTTTAAACGAACGGTCCAGATCAATTTACTATTAAAACTTAAAGCAACGGTCCATACTGATTTACTATTAAAACTTTAAACCAGCGATCCATATTGATTCACTATTATTACTTTCCACCAGCGATCCATAATGATTCACTAATATAACTTCAACCAACGGTCTAAAAAATTAGCACATCTCCTCATGGAATAATATTGTATCCAAATACCCGAATGCACAATACTAGAGTGAATAGTAATCGGGTAAATAGTAACTCGTGAATAGTAACTCATGAATAGTAACTCGTGAATAGTAACTCCGACACGAAAAGTGTCCCGAATACCCGATTGAACAATATAACTTCCAGACATCAATTATCATCGGAATAGATGTCAATTTCTACTAACACAAATAATCCCAACATAATGAAACTATCAAATTCATCTTTAATCAACACGAACTTAATCATCATTAATATTATAACTCACAATATTTAACAACCAGGTTGTTCCTAGGAAAGAGGGGGCTTTCCAATAAGGATTTCTCCCTATTGGCACGCAATTAGGTGACCAAACCTCTCCTTGACAGAACTTCTATACATTGTAAATATTGCAATTTAATAATATAATTAACTTTGTCGTCTCAATTATTGATTTAATAATATAATATATTATACAGAAGATGCTGTAACAATAATTGAATCAATAATATGAGAGATATAATCAAAGAATTATCAGAAGTAATAATTGAGTATAACTGAGTGACTTCTCAAATAAGCATCAATAATCGATACCGTGTGCTATTATGCAACCACGCGTATTTTACCACAGATTATTTTATACAACTTGCTTACTTTGCAAAATTTTCACATATCACCCTTAACTTTAACCTTTATCAATTTAACCATTTACTAAATAGAATAATTATAAGGAAATTGAATACTTTCATTTCATAAAATTCGAGGTCTCACAGATTACCACATGCATGGTGAATTCTTCTGTTATTTCATTCTTTATTATTCTGTTAGAATAACCTGTCTATGTGGATTACCACATGCATGGTGAATGATCCTTTGTAATCATTCCTTATTAAATTGTGGAAATGATTTGTCTACGTGGATTATTGCATGGCATGCGAAAATCCATTTGTAGTTTCGTAATTTTTCGGACATTCAAAAATTTTGGAAAAATTTGAGAGGATATTATGATAAGTTTTCTAACATCTCCAAGTTGAATCACTGAATGAGGAGTTGTAGATTTTTGTATGGACTATTTTTAACAAAGCACGAAAAAGTGAAAAAGGAAAAAAAACTACTGCCCAAAATTTTGTAAGGGTTGTTTCGGCCACTTAATTTGTGAGAAAAATTCTGGCCTTTTGGGACATAAAAATATATGGTATAAAGTACCTCCTGTCCAAAAATGAGCTTATTCCACTTAAAATGAGCAAGTTATGATCGTTTAATATTTAGGTTTTTCTAACAAAAAACTATAACCGAGTTCTATAACTCAGATGATCATGAAATTTAAACTGGAAGCTCAAGTTAACATGTGTAGATCCTCGCCAAAATTTGGGAATTTCTGAGTTAAACTTGAAGTAGCTAATTTCTTAAGGAATTAATTAGAAATTGATTTTTGAAAAATACTTAAGGGAGTTGAAAAATTATAAAAAAATACTTGTTGTGTATGAAATATATGTATATATATTTGGACAAAGGATAGAAAAATAATAAGTTGATTTGGTAATTTTTCATGAAAATGGTTTAGTTACGAGCATATGAGTTAAATATGTTATGTGAAGTTGAAAAATTAGTAAATAGAATTTTAAGGCTTGAAAATCCTATATAAGGTATATGCAGATTTTTGATGAGTGATTTGATCATTGGTGATGAAATCTTATGAGTATGACATTTTTGAATGATTAAATGTATTATTTAGTAAAGTGTAAACAATTAAATTAAATTGTTTATAAGTTTAAGAAGAGATTAAAATATTGTTATAATATTAACAATATTAGATTATGAGTTTATTAAGTGATTGATAATATTTGGATAAATTTAAAGTCTTTAATATTTATCCTTGTTTCCGTTTGTTTAATGCTTATAATATTGTCATCATCCTCATGTTTATATTGTGATGAAAGTCATCTCGTGGCTTTACGTGCGTAGATGGACTTGGTATGATTATGACCGTGGATTATTCTAGTATAATCATGACCGTAATATAACGAATGATGTGGTGAAAGTCCTCATCGGCTTTGAAGTGCATCGATGGACAATTGTTGGTATGATTATGACTAGGGATTATTCGGTATAATCATGACCATTGATGATTATATGAATATCCTCGGCGTAGTGCGAGGATGATTCGATGATGTGGATTAATTATTGTTTGAGTCTCAAATGATAAAATATTGATTATACACTTTTAATTTGTAGAAGATAGTAGATTTTATGCTCTACTTGACTCTTCTAAAATACAGTTGTATGTCTTTGGCCTGTAGTGCAAAGATGAATTGTTAATGAATATCTTTGGCCGTAGTGTAAAGATGAATTTATTAGTATGATTATGAACAAGAATTATGATTTGGTATAACCGTGATTTTTGATGTTTCAGGTGAAGATAGGTGATGAAAATTATCTTCGTCCTGGGTGCGAAGAGGAATTTAGAATCACAATTATGATTATGAGTTATTCATATGATTGTGGACAGGAATTGTTGATTGATGTTACAGGGATAAAACATTATTGGTGTACTTTTAACATGGAGAAGATAATAGACATGATGGTCTATTTGACTCTTCTAATGGATTGCTCATTCCGCTGCAACTATGGTTGAAAAGTTTTATCATCTACCATATGTTCTAAATCTGTGATTTATTATTGATGAAAGCTATTGATAATGTAATTATCTTTAGTTATGATATTCTTTACTGGGCTAGTTGTGCTCACCCTTTTGCTTCACAATTCCTTTCAGGTAATAAGAGTGTAGCTGGGTCGAGCGGGGATAAAAGGGGAATAATGTGATGGTCTGAGACTGTCGAAGTTTCTCAATACATTATAAAACGACATGACATACAATATATAATTATATTAAGGACCTAAGATGTGTGTGTCGTATTTTATACGTCACTTAATAATTGATTTTAGTGAACAACAATAGGGTGATGAGAACCCGACTTTAAAAGCGTCAAAAGTGCACCTTATTAGAATGAACAAGATAGTAATCTTCTCGTTCTTCTTTGGGGTCTTGAAATATTTGTTGCTGTATTTTATATGGCATTGTAATAATTTGAGTTTGTATACTGTCTATGAAATAATATTGTATTAAAACTCACAACTTTAATCGTAATGGTCGATTCGCACGACGATTTCAACAACAGTATAAATGAAGTTTGTATTTGATTTTTATAGTGTGATATCTGGCGACTCAGAATGGGTCGTGTGGACCTATTTTGGGGGCATCACATCATTTCCTCAACATCGTGGTTTCTCCACAAAACTTTGACTTGAGATATAACCTTGGAGCGTAGAACATGTTCCTTCTTATCCAAGATTTTAACAGAAACCTCTTCATACGTTAAATCTTCCGCTATTTCGTCCGGTTCTAACTCAATAATGTGGTTCGGGTCTTCCACATATTTACGTAACATGAATACGTGAAAAACGTTATGAACACGAGACATATTTGGCGATAAGAAATGAGTCTATAGCCACAGCCCATCTCGATCGAGGATTAAAATGGGCCAATGAATCGAGGATCGAGCTTTCCTCTCTTTCTAAATCTCGTAACTCCTTTCAATGGAAGCAACACGTAACAACACATGATCTCCAATATCGAATTCCACGTCCTTTCGATGAAGATCAAAGATAACTTTTTGTCGATCTTGTGAGGTTTTTATCGTTGTCGATCATTTGAATCTTTTCCTTAGTCATACGTACCAACTCCCGTCCCCAACAACGCTTGCTTCACCCACCTCATCCTAAAGATCCGAGAAACGACACTTTCTTCCATACAACGCCTCGAATGGAGCCATGCCAATACTTGTTTGATAACTGTTGTTGTAGAAAAACTCCACCAATGGTAAGAACTTGTCCAAACTTCCTTTGAAGTCAAGGACACAAAGTCTTAATAAATCTTCAAGAGTTTGAATAGTCCTCTCCGACTGCCCGTCCGTCTGAGGATGATATGTCGAGCTAAATCGTAAATTTGTGCCCATAGCTTTCTGCAAACTAACCCAAAATCGTGAAATGAATCTTGGGTCTCGATCAGAAACTATGGATATTGGCATACTATGTAGTCTTACAATCTCATTTATGTATGTACGAGCAAGACGTTCAAGTGTATAAGTTTCTCGTATAGGTAAGAAGTGAGCAGACTTGGTCAATCTATAAACAATGACTCAAATTGCATCTATGCCTTGAGAAACCTTGGGAAGACTAGTAACGAAATCCATGGTAATGTGCTCCCACTTCCATTCTAGAATTTCAAGTGGTTGCAATGGACCTTTTGGTACTTAATGCTCCGCCTTGACTCGTTGACAAGTTAAACATCTTGAGATAAACTCCACTATCTCTCTCTTTATATTGCTCCACCAAAATATATGTCGAAGATCATGATACATTTTGGTACTCCAGAGATGGATTGCAAATGGTGTGTTATGCGCCTCCATCATGATTTAATACTTTAAATCAGGGTCGTTAGGAACACAAAGTCTGGAGTTGACTCGAAGTATTCCTTCTTCATCAATTTTTGCTTCCGGAATAGCACCTTCTTGTACTTTCTTCCTCATACGCATCAGCTCCAGTTCTGTAGCTTGATCAGCTTTAACTTTATCGATTAAAGTCGGTTCTACTCTTATATTCGCCATCATCACATGGGTCCCTGGAGTCTTTAACTCTATCTTCATCATTTGTAAGTCATATAAAATGGGCCTTTGCGTTGACAATATTGCACTCGTACCCGCATATGATCTTCTACTCAATGCGTCAGCTACTACGTTCGTTTTTCCAGGATGGTATTGGATGGTATGATCATAATCTTCCAATAGCTCAAGCCATCGCCGTTGCCGCATGTTGAGTTCCTTTTGAGTGAAGAAATATTTGAGGCTTTTATGATCAGTAAAGATCTCTACTTTCTCCCCATACAAGTAATGCCTCCAGATCTTTAGTGCGAACACGACTACTGCCAACTCTAGATCATGAGTAGGATAATTCCTCTTATATTTTTTGAGCTATCGAGAGGCATAGGCTATGACTTTCCCATGCTGCAAGAGAACACATCTTAACCCTTTGCCCGAAGCATCACTGTAGATGACAAATCCCTCCGAGCCAGATGGTATTGTCGAATGTGTCTTTGAAATGAGTCTCTCTTGAGTTCTTGAAAACTCTTCTCACATTCCTCGCCTCCAACCGAATTTTGTATCTTTCCGAGTCAAATTTGAGTTAATGGAGTAGTGATTTGAGAAAACCTTCTATGAATCTCCGATAATAACCAATGTTCGCCGAGAAAGCTATGTACTTGATCATTTGATTTAGGTTGCTCCCAACTTTGAATAGCTTCAATCTTTGTTTGTCAATAGATATTCCATGACTTGATACTATGTGCCCAAGGAATGCTACTTCCTCGCTTTAACTCGCATTTCTTCAAATTTGCATAAAGCTTGTTTTCATGAAGCTTTTGGAGTATCAGCCTCAAGTGTTGCTCATGATCTTCACGACTTTTGGAGTAAATGAGGATGTCATCAATAAAGACGACCACAAAGTGATCCAAATATTCCTTGAATACTCAGGTTCATCATATCCATGAAGGCGCGGAGGAGCATTAGTCAATCCAAAAGACATGACTAGGAATTCATAATGCCCGTACCGAGTTCTAAAAGCAGTCTTTGGAATGTCATCAGTTTTAATCTTCAACTGATGATATCCAGAATGAAGATCGATATTTGAAAAGAATTTGGCTCCTTATAACTGGTCAAACAGATCATCAATACATGGCAATGGGTATCTATTTTTGATGGTGACATGATTCAACTCCCGATAATCAATACAAGTCGCATAATCCCATCTTTTTTCTTCACGAATAGAACAGGAGCACCCCAAGGAGAAGTACTAGGACGAATGAAACCGATGTCTAACAATTCCTGTAGTTGACTCTTTAACTCCCGAAGTTCAATAGGAGCCATTCAATATGGGGCTTTGGAAATGGGTTTTGTACCGGGTTCAAGGTCAATACAAAATTCAATTTCACGTTCTGGGGGTAGGCCAGGAAGTTCTTCAAGGAATACGTCAAAAAATTTATTAACAATAGAAATATCATTCAAAACTGACGTATTTTTGTTTAAATCCGTGACATGAGCTAAGAAAGCTTGACATCCATTTTTAAATAAAAGAATAGCTTTATGGCTTGAGATGACAGTGATTGATTTTAATGGTTTCGTTGCTTGAATTCGCATAATAGGTTGGTTAGGAATATGAAATCTAACAACCTTACAAAAACAATCAATTTTTGCATGATGAGTAGTTAACCAATCAATCCCTAGAATTACGTCAAATACAAGTATTTTCAATAAAATAAGATCGACGGTAATGTGAGGTACCCGATTTGAACCAAACAAGACTTATAAACAAAGGGATGTAATGAAGGTTTCTCCCAACGGAGTTTCAACAGATAAGTCAAAGTCTAATTTCTCCGGAGTTAAATTTAAACGTTGAGCGTAAGTAGGAGAAATAAAAGAATGGGTAGAACCGGTATCAAATAAGGTATATACTTCGCTAGAGTTTATGATAAGCTTACCCGTTATGACCTCATTCAGGTTCCTTGCTTTATGGGAGGTTACGACAAACGCTCTCCCTTGAACTACTGGTTTTGACTTTTCTGGAACGGCCTTTGGTGCCTCCATCCCAGCTGGACTTGGCTTCCCTGAACGACAAAATCAAGCTAGGTGACCTTCTCTTCCATAATTATAACACGTTTTGGATCTGCGCGCGCATTTTGACCGATATGTCCTCCCTCCGTGCATTTGAAGCATATGATGGCGGTCGTTTCTCCTTCCTTAACGACGGTCTTGATCTTTGACGTCTTTCCATCATTGTTGAATCTCCTCTTCTTGAAATTTCCATTCTTATTGTCTTGACCATGACTACCACTGAAGTGGTTACCATTTCTGGCCTGTTGATTTCCTCCACACTTGTTGTCACCGCTTCGCTGATCGCTACCACTTGGTATTATCATTTTTTCTTAAGCATTTCTCTCTTGGTTGGGTTGACTCATTATCGCGCTCCAATAACTGAGCCCTATTCACAACATCTGAATACAAACACAGTTTATGAGAGATAAGATATTGACGTATCTCGGGTTTCAAACTTCTTAGAAACATTCGCGTCATTCTCTCCTCATTATCAACTAAGTGGGACACAAACCGGGACAGCTCATCAAACTTGGCTTCGTACTGCGATACGGTCATGTTGTTTTGCTCAAATTTAATGAACTCTACCTCTTTCATGTGACGAATACTTTCGGGAAAGTACTTGTCGTTGAATGTTCTTGAACTTCTCCCAAGACATCTTCAAAGGCAAAGCGAGTTGAGTACGCTTTACGATTCCCACCAAGAATCGCTCTGCGCTCAAGAATATGAAGGTGGCAAAGGAACCTTTTGCCCTGAGCATCCCAAGACATCAAATATCTTATTGATATGCTTTATTCATGTCTCCGCTTTAAGTGTTTTTGCTCTCCAAAAACTCGTGGTCCCAGCTCTAAACTGCTTAATGGTGACCGCTCGAGAGTTGCTGTTTCCACCGCATTTTGGACAAGAGCCGCTCTCTTGATGTTGCATGAATTGCATAAAGCCTCCTAACATTCCATCGTTCATTATTTGGTCAGTGTTGTTGTTTGCATGAGGATTGTCGCCTTCCTGATGCACATTATCCTGATTATTAATCTGTGGAGACTCAACGGTCTCCTGTGCTCCATTGCTATTCTCAATATTTTTAGATGTCATTTTCAAATACTGCCACAAAACAAGGGTTAATTGACATGCCACATATTATAACTATACTCTGACCGACCAATTAAATACCAAATAAACTTAGGTAGGTCATACTAGCGAAGGAATTCCCCGTCTCTCCCCTCCTAGTTCCTGACTCACATCTCAGCCAGGGATCATATCCCTAAGCTTTGATACCAACTGTGACTCCCCCAAAATAGGTATACATCACCCATCTTGAGTCACCAAATACATGGTACAAAATTCAAATACAACTTAATAATACAACTGTCGTGTAAAATACGACAAAACATAAACTGAGAGTTTAATACTTAATATTGTCTTCTGGCATGTATTCAAACTCAAATGAAGTCCTCAATACATTTATTATCACACTATTTCATAGAATAGTGAGGACTACTAATGCTATCATCTGGACGGTCACTCCGTTCCCCGACTAGTCCATGCTACGTTCTCATTTCCTGAACAGAACAATGAAAGCAAAAGGGTGAGCTTAACTAGCCCAGTAAGAAATATTATGACTAAGATAATGCAGAATAAATTATCATTAGTCTTCAACAATGTTAAACTGATAAAATATAACAAACATCAAGTTTAACTGCAGCGGAACAAGTAATCCATTAAAAGAGTCAAGTAGAGAATAAAATCTACTATCTTCTATGATTTAAAAGATTTTCATCACTTTTATCGCTGAGACTCAGCTTAATAAATAATCCATGCCACATCATCCCTGTACTACGACCAAGTATATTCATTAGTATCACGTCCAAAAATTATCCATGCACTACGGGCCAAGGATATGCGTGCTTTCATCAATGGTCATGATCATGCCAACAACTGTCCATCAATGCATTACGGGCCAATGAAGACTTTTATCACATCATTTGTAATATTACGGTCATGATTATACCGAATAATCCCTGGTCATAATCATACCAAGTCCATCTATACACTACAGGCCACAGATGACTTTCAACATAATATAAACATGAGGATGATATATGACAATGATATAAGAATTCAATAAAACAAGTTCAAGGATAAAATTTTAAAGATTTATAATTTAATTTATCCAGAAATCAATAACGTCCAAATTGTCAACATGATACTGCTTTGTGAGTAAAATTCAAGAATAATATTGTACCAAAAATAATTTGGACCGATAACAAATCAATTTTTAGCATGAATAGTACTCCGGGTGAATAGTACTTGAGTGAATAGTACCCCGTGAATAGTAATTCGAGAATAGTAACCCCTTGAATAGTATTCCGGCATGAAAAAGTTAAAACTTATCAAAAATGCTCAGAATAATATTTTCATGAAAAGACACTGGATGAAGCGCAAATATCAAGGATATTCTACTAATTTCATGGAGTCTAGAAACCAAAACTCTAACAAAACGAGTATAGAATTCGAAATCTGAAACGAAATAATATTACTTACATACTACAGAGTATGGAAGAAAATATTATTTCAAGCGAGTATTGAACAAAAATAACATCCCTTACCTTGAAAAGAAGAGTATTCCAACTGGTATAGCGAATATATTCTTGAAGAAAACTTTCACTATTTTCTACACTCAAAGCTTTCTAAAACTGTAAAGAAATACGCTCAATATTATAGAAGAAGAATTCTCTGATTCTGGTGTGATTTTCAATTCTAACTAAGAATCCTATTTATATGAGAATGGAAAGGATACTATGCAATAAAATATTCTAATAAAACGAAAACTTTTAAATAAAATATAATATATATTATATATATATACACATGCTCATTTTAAATTCACGGGATGAATTCCCGTGATCACTCCCTTGACAAACTTTCAAACCTAACTATATATATATATAAAACAACCAACATCAACCAAACATTCCACCCCCCCGTGAGTCAACAGTTCATAATATATATATATATATATATATATATATATATATATATACTCATAACACACTATTTTGAAAAATGAGTAGGGGGGTCCATATAGCAAAATTTATAACAAATACTCATAAAAATCCACTCAATATTTTGAACAACATTTATCATCATTATTAAAATTCACAATATTTAACGACCAAAAGTCGCTCCTGTGAAAAATGGGGCTTTCTAATAAGGATTTCTCCTATTGGCGCCGCAATTAGGTGACCAAACCTCTCCTCGATGTAACTTCTAGACATCGTCAATATTGCAAATAATAATATTAATAACTTTGTCGTCTTAATTATTGATTTAACAATATATAAAATATCGACAATAATTGAATCAAATAACTTGAGATACTATGCAATAATTACTGTAACAATAATTGAACAAATTGAGTGACTTCTCACGTAAGCATCAATAATCAATACCGCAGTGTTATTCTTATGCAATCATGTGTATTATCGTATTTTTTTAACACCGGTGTTTCAAATAGCTTAACGTAAAACTTCCACCATTATTTTCATAAAAAGATATTTTTGTCATTTTCTCAATCCGACAATAATTCCGTTGTGGGGTCCACCAATGATTGTGCCATCGTACTAATATTTTCTGTTAAAACGAATATTTTCCGACCAATCGAATATTATATAATAACTTGCGTACTTTATAAAAGTTATAAATATTACCCACAACTATAACATTATATCAAATTCACTCCATAATATTCAAAAATGATATTTATAGAAAATTTATCATTATTCATAAAAGTTGGGGTCTTACACTATTGATAATTTAATTATCTTTAGTCATGATATTATTTACTAGGCTATTTGTGTTCACCCTTTTGCTTCACAATTCCTTTCAGGTAATAAGAGTGTAGCTAGGTCGAACGGGGATAACAGAGGAATAGAACGGTGGTCTATAGTTGTTGAGGTTCTCCCTAAACAGTATGAAAATAATTTTATTAAGAACTTTAGATAAGTGTGTTATATTTTATATGTCATTTAATAGTTATATTTGGTGAATCAAATAGGGTGAGGCGAACCCAATGTTGGAAGGGTGTTTTGCCACTACCATATAAGATGTCTAATGACATACAACTTCGTGTTATCATAAGGCAAGGTTGTGCACATCCACTTGCTGAGTATATCTATGAGCACTACCTATATAACCTTGGAGTTTGGTTGAAATATAATTCACAATTGGAGACAATGAAGATAATTATATGTCAATAGAAGACTCACCATTGGAAAGAACATGATAGTAAACTTCTCATTTTTCTTTGGGATATATTGGGTCAACCAAGGATAATTCTGTGGAAATATGATATCTATCATAACCTAAACGCATGGCCTCCCATGTACGAAGGTTTCCTTGAACACTTCCCAAATATTTTAATTTCTAAAACAGTTATTGACTGTACCTTTATGTAAGGTGTCATTGTGACGTGCTATCCAAGGTTGGGATTTGAGTCACAGTTGGTATATATTTGTATCAAAACTCACAATATATGTGTTGTTGTATTTTGCACGACAATTGTAGTAATAAAGTTGTAGTTATTTTCTGTACCATGTATTTGGCGATTCAGAATAGGTTGGATGGATTGAACCTATTTTGGGAGTGTCAAAAAATATGCTATTTCTTCCACTATGAAAGTACTCAAAAATAAAAAATATATATTCAATTTTGATAAATAAGAATATCTAAAATTCATCCACAATTACAAAATACTTATTTTCTTAGAGGAATCAAATGTTAATAATAATAATTTTGCATTACTTATGACCAATCAACATGAAGTGAAAACTTATAATTATATGAAGGCTTAAAAATAATTTATTATCTTAAACTATAGACCATATTCCACTTCGGTGATCCACCTTTCAATTTTGTCAATTAGATGATTGAACTATTATTTTTTTTCGATTCCATTCAATTGGGTCTGTCACGTCAAAAATTGTTGACGTGGCTATTTGGGTGGTGGCATAGTTGAGCTGATGTGTAACAAAAAAAAATAGTTTTTTTAACTTGATTAAACATTTATGATACATTAAAGGGCGAAATCGTTAAATCATTTTGTATTAAACATTAAAACTAAACAAATTAACTACTCATTTCTTCAAACAAACAATGAATTATAAAACCAGAAATTATTTTATTAAATCAAATTACCAAGGCCAAAAATCCTTTTATCAAACTACCCAGAAGTTCAATTTATAACCAAACCTAAAAAACTAATTCATCACACCAAACCCAAAAATCTCATTCATTCAAAAAAATTCAGATCATCTTCTTAATCGAGATTTAGATGCAAGTTTCAAATTGATTCAGATTGTTCTCCGCTAACTGTTGGATCAATTGATCGAGTCCTGGACCAATGAAATAGTCGCCTAGATTGGTCGAGAAGTGAAACTTTGTATCATCCAAGGAATTATTGTTGTCCACAACGAACTGGATGTTGGCATCGCCGGCACAGATGATATTTCGATAATTCTGGAGGAATATAAATTGGGTTGAATTCTTCTGGTGATTGGAATAGGTTTGTACCACCACCAAAGATCAGTGGGATTATAACATGCGCCGGATGTGGAGCAGACAAAAGGGGAGCCGCCGAAGTCGGAGTGAAATGAAGGGAAATGAGATAGATTGTCAAAGGAAAAGGCGAAGAAAGGGTGGGGGTTCGGGCTAGGGTTAGGATTAGGGGTTTTTAAATTCTTTTGAGAAGTCACCGTTGAAATTGGGTCAAGCGAGTTCAGAGGAGGTAGGTGAGGGTGTCAAAGTCGATGATGTCGAAATCAACGGCTACGAAACTATTTTCTTCCTGGTTGATGATGTAAGGCGTAAGCCATGAAAGATGATTTGATCGTCATTTCAAGTTTCTGATTTGCTTTTGTCTTTCGATTAATTTGAAGGCTCTATTTCTAAATTTAAATTGTTGAGTTTCTATCTGATTTGATTTCGTATGGGGTGATGTTACTATTATGATAAATTGAAGACATTATCAATTTCACTAAAGAGAACCAGAATTAATTCAACCTAGTAACTAAACTATGAAATTATTATAGAAGCTCAAAAGGAAAGCATCATATTAATATAATTATACCAAAAATTCAAACCTAAACACTACCTAAATAAAATCCCTAAAAATCCCAAAAAATTATAAATTTATTAAGATTCAAAAGCCTAAACATTCTCCTTACGAATTTCCTCATCTTCATTCGGGCTAAAATCATTTTTAATATGAAAAGTTTGATGGATCTGCTTTGGAGTCTTACCTTTGAGGGCCTGTTCGGGAATGACTTATTTTAAAATGACTTATAAATTAAAATATAAATTAACTTATAAGTTGTGACTTATAAGTAAAAGTGTTCGATATCAATTTGACTTATAAGTCAGAAATTAAGTTCAAACAAGTTATGAAGGTGTTTGACTCATAATGACTTATAAGTTAAAATAAATATAAAGATTATTAAAAATAACATTAATAAAAAGAGGGACAAAATACATTATATTTGATCAAGCTAACTTATTTTAAAATGACTTATAAGTCATTTTTAAATACGTCACAAATAATTAATTATTTTTTTGACTTAAAACTCAACTTATAAATTAAAAAATAAGTGGTTGCCAAACATCTTAATAATCAAAAATAACTTATAAGTTGGTTATAACTTATAACTTGTTGACACGCTCTGTCCAATAAGCCCTTAATATGCAGAAATTTGACTACCATTAAAAGATGATAAAGATTTTCTTGATCCACATTCACGAACTCCTTATTGAATTTCTCAATAACTTTTTCATTGGATACTTCGGTGTGCTTAGTACTCGATCACCTTCGGCATGGTCTTGCCGTCGATGTTCAACATCAGAATCGTGGTCGTCGTGCAATCATCTTCCACCATATTCTTAATCGTCCGGGAGATTACGACGACAGATTCTTCCATCAAAAAAGACAAAGAAGACCCATATTTAATCTAATTTATACTCTCTTTAACTTTTGTTTCTAATCTCTTTTCAATTTTTATTTTATTAATTTGTCTTTTTAATTTTAATTTTATTTAATTTTTTGAAAAAAACGTATTTAAAAACAACCTTAAATACATTCAAAGTGTATAAAAAAATCTGTTGGCCAGCACATGTCCGCTTTCTGGCCAAAAAACTAGTTGAAAACTTGACAAGTTAGTATGGTTTACTTAAATGTACTTGGGGTTGTTATTATTAGTTTTGATAATTGAGGGTCACATGTAATAGTTGTGTTATACTTTGAGGAAAGGAAGTGTATTTAACCATATACGCAACTTATTACCCCTCCCCTGCTGATTCGCTGCATTCTCCATTTTCTCTCTCCTCATGTCTGCCATTCTCCTCTCTGCAACTACCAGAAACGACCAAAAAAATTCAGCAAAATGCACAAATCAAACCCTAATTTCCCCCCAAAATCACAAAAGATCCCAGCTTTAACAAGCTCAATGATGGAATCAAAGCAACAACTCATGGATTCACTCACCTCACACATCTCTCTCTACCATTCATCTTCTCCTTCATCATCTTCATCTTCCTCAAACCCTAACCCTAGGTCTTCAATTCTGAAATGGTTTTCATCACTCACCGTGCATCAACGCCAATCCCATCTCACAATCGTCGATTCGAATTTTGTTCAGATTCTACTCGAAATGAATTCCAAAATTGGATCCAACGGTCACGGATCCTTCATAATGCTGCCCGATATACCTTCCCGTGACCGGCCGTCCCTTCCTAGCCTCTGTTACCGGAGGTCACATGGGCTTTTAGCTAGAGTTAGCGAATCAAACGAGTCGGAGCGATTGATTTATGAGTCTGTTAAGATGTTTAGTTCGAAAGAAGGAGAGGGTATTGAGGAATGTTCAGTGAATTGCTTGGATTCGGTTACTGTGAGTGAGAGTTTTGTTGAGAGCGTGGATAAATTTGTGAATGCAATGGATAGAGTTGCGAATGGTGGGTTTTTGAGGGGAGAGGAAAATAAGATAGGTGAAAAATGGGTGGAATTGGAGTGGTTGAAGGCTAAAGGTTATTATGGAATCGAAACATTTGTGGCGAATAGGTTGGAGGTAGCTTTGAGGTTGTCATGGTTGAATTGTAATAATGGGAAGAAAAGAGGGGTGAAATTGAAAGAGAAGGTAAGCATGGCGGGTGTGGCAGCCAATGTTTATTGGAGGAAGAAGGGTTGCTTAAATTGGTGGGGAATGTTGGATGCTAAGACGAAGCTGAAGGTTTTTCAGACGGTGCTGGGAAAAGCTGCAAAATCACTGGTACTTGAACTTGTATTTTTTTTTTATGGAAAGTTTGGTTTTTATGTTGTTAAGTAACATATTTTTTTTTTGTTTTGGTGAAATGAATGTTCAATCTTTTTGTAAATAGTTTTTACATGAAAATTTTTAAATGCTAGAATAAGTTGTGTTTTGTGAAAGTTGCTAAATGGATAAAATATCACTTGACTAAGAAACAACTATCTGTTGGACTATATTTAGTCCATCCGACATGGTGAAAAGATGGACTATCCCTGGAATTTAATATAAAAAGATTAAAATAATCAATGAATTCAAAAAAACTCCAACTTACATAATGAAATGAATGTTATTATAACAATCAAATTTAAATATAAGTCACATTAGTCTCTCATATTAACTTCATTCTTCCACCAAATAAGTTATTTTAAATATGTCTCATGCTATGTTGCATATGGATGAAGAAGAAGATGAAGAAGCATATGGACAATTGTGTGGCATGGTGAAAACAAAATGTCAATAGGCATACATTACGTCATTGGTTGAAATGCTCAGACCATGATTGTAGTGATGCTTTTTGTGATTATTTTGCGAGTCCTGCTAAATTTAGGATAAAATTCAAAGAGCGGTTAAGTGTATGATTCATACTTAGTCCAAAAATGAATGCTTTGCGGGACATCTCGGTCTTATCTTACAAAAAAATAAGCGCTCAATGCGGATGCTTGCCTATGGTGTTTTCAAATGTTCCGTTGATGATTATGTCTTGGATCGGAGCTTAAAAGGTTTGTAAAAGGTCATTTCAATTTTTTGGTGATGAATATCTGAGATCTCCCAATAGTAATGACATCGTTAGATTGCTATCAAAAGTCAAGAAGGCGTGGTTTTCCCGGGATGTTGGGGAGCATCGATTGCATGCATTAGAAATGGAAGAATTGTCCCGGTTATGGCATGGTATGTATTCGGACATGTGCATGAGGCAACAATTATTTTAGAAGCGGTGGCTTTGTACGATCTTTGGATATGGCATGCATTCTTTGGATTACCAAGCTCTCATAATGATATTAACGTTTTGGAGAGATCATCTATACCATCGTCAATACCCAAACCGACTTCTTCTTCTCGGTTGATGGAGAAGATCTTTCTGAATAAAAAATTAATGAAATTTTACATGAAAAAATTGAAATACCTTATCTTGTTCGCCTACACCGCTTTGTTGCATTCTTTCAATCAAGCATAATATCCACAAAATTTGTTCACCGCGAGTTGAATTGTTGATGATTGACGTTTACATGAAAGCAAGTAGAATGCGTTCAGGACT